>CM053789.1:862232740-863432740 GCA_028749045.1 Cupressus sempervirens
CTATTTATTTAATTAAATAAAAATACAACTTAGAATAAATAATAATGAATGAGGTTCAAATTAGATTTTTAATTGTCAATATTTTGGTATTGTATATATGCTTATGGATTCGATTGTGTTAAGATTTTAACACAATCGAATCTAGAAGCATATATACAATATAATGGATTGTGGAAACTTGTTCTCTTTAATATTTTGGTAGTTTTCTATTTTGTGTAGTGTTAAGTGTCAATATTTTATTTAATATATTGACTACTATCTTTCTTGGCTTTTCTTTAGAAAGGGGTTCACATTTATTGGCTTAAAGTAAAGGAGGAAAATACATAAAGAGGTGTATCTTTATCATTCAATCTTTAGATAAAATGTTTATTTTTTTGTCATGTTATTTCAATTATGTCCTCTATGTGTTAGGGAATATTTACACGTTTGTTATCCAATGCTTTCCAATTTTTGTTTGTTTATCTCTTCTTATGCATTCTTTTTTATATTATATTATTTCCAATTAAGTCCTTTAATGTTTTTGTTGGTGCGAATAAAATATTTAACATTCCTTAATTCGTACACTTAGACTAGGCAACCCCTATTTTCAGGGTATAATGTATATTTATTACTTTATCCACTATCTTTTACCTTCAGATTATGGAAAAAAATCAACTACCTCGACCAATTATAGACATTTAAAATGATGATTCTAACAAGGATGTCCCAACACTAATTAAAATGTCAACATTTGTGAATTAGAGGGGAAATGACCAAAACGATATTATGATTTTGTCAAACAACCTTCTAGCAACTTGTATTAAGATATACAAAAATATCATTCAAATAAGTGAGAATGCAAATGATGCACAACACATTGAAATTATCATTATCAATCACAACTAAAATTAACAATCACCGAAGTCAATGTACAACTGATTTCATTAATGAAAGCAACTACCTCCTACATGAGATTCGTACTATGTGGAAATCCTCTATAACTTAATATCTCAATGTATTCAACTATCTTAATTAAATTATTTTTAGGTTAGAATATAAATTGCAGTTTGGGCATGGTGTACCAAACAATGATTTTCTCTTCAATGAGATTCCAAGGTCCCTTTAAAACTTATCATCTACTTTTTAAAATAATATTGTATATATTATTCTTGCAATGTGATTGATGATATATACTATTTCATATATGAAATGTCAATTTAGGATTTGTACATTTTCTACACCAAACTATGACTGCTCTTTTCTTGAATCTGTCAATGGCTTAGAATATGATAGAGTTGATTCATTATTACTGTAATATGAAGAATGTAGATATAAAGCTTCATGGAAAGAATTAATGGAATGCACCTTAAAATGTGATGAATTAGAGTAAAAAACATACAAACCATCAATAAATGATGATAGGCTCAACATCCATAATCATGGAATGCTCTCAATATGGAGATATAATATAGATTGTAAACTAGTAATATCACACCATGTTATTCTAAAATACATTGTCAAGTACACATCAAAGAAGGAAAGGAAACTAGAGACATGAGTTAATATGTTGGCAAGGATTTCCTCACATGAAACATTACAATACTCATCCCTCAAAGCATTCCAAAAGCTTAGGTTAGAGATTGTTGCAGACAGAGATATAGGAGCACAAGAAATGTTTCATATACTTCAAAAATTACCACTTGTGATATGCAATTGACAATTTATATCACTAAATGTTGGTGAAAAGGTTCGCAAATGCCTTAAAAAAACAAATAATGGAAGTGATATACAATCAAACTATATCCAATCCCACATGTGATGACCTAGTAAACTAGAAAGGGTATGTGACAATATCATTCAAATTTAGTGAGAATGAAAAGGATGTATAAAAAGGTGAAATTACCACTATCAACATGACTACATTTAATAATCACTGAAGTCAATGTATAGTTGGATGAAAGAAACTACCTCCTAAATGAGATTCAAACTATGTGTAAAGCTTCTATGACTTAATATCTCAATGTATTCAACTATCTTTAAAGTACTTTTAGGTTAGAATAAAAGTTTCACTTTGGGTCATGTCGTATCAAACAATGATTTTCTCTGCAACAAGTTTCCAAAGTCCCTTCAAAATGTATCATCTATTTTTTAAAATAATATTGTTCATATTATTATTGCAATGTGTTTGATGATATATACTATTTCAGATATAAAATATCAATTTAGGATTTATACATTTTATGCACCAAACTGTGATTTCTCTTTTCTCTAATCCATCAAAGTATAGAATAGGCTTATAATATGATAGAGTTGATTATTATTATTGTAATATCAAGAATGTATATATAAAGCTTCATGGAAAGAATGCATGGAATCCACCTTGACATGTGACAAACTAGGCTAAAAACCATACAAACCATCAAGAAATGATGATAGGATCAACATTCATAATCATGACATGCTCTCAATATGGACATATAACGTATATTGTAAACCAATAATCTCATGCAATATTATTCTAAAATACATTGTCAAGTACACATCAAAGAAGGAAAGAAAATCATATCCATGTGTTTATATGTTGGCAAGGATTTTCTCACATGAAAAATTACAATACACATCCCTCAAATTGTTCCAAAAGTTCATGTCAAATATTGTTGCAAAGAGAGATGTAGGAGCACAAGAAATGTGTCATATACTTCAAAAATAATTGCTTGCGATATGCAAATGACAATTTATATCACTGAATGTAGGTAAAAAGGTTCTTCATCACCTAAAGAAAACAAATTATGGAAGTGATATACAATTAAACTATATCCAAACCCACATGCAACGACTCAGTCAACAAAAAAGGGTAACACTATTTGAATCAACAAGATCTTACACATTTCCTTCTAGCAAAGAATACAAATGGAAGAAAAGAAAAGAACATGTGGTAGTACCAGTGTTTCCATGATTTTAGACCACTCCAAAGGAAGAATCAAAGAATTTTTTTGGATTGAGAACTACTATTGTATAAACATTTTTGAACAATTGATGAAGAAATCTAGAAAACAAAAGAAGAAGTTATCAACAACTGGAAGCAAATGAAAGGACAAAAATACATTGCATAACATGTTCATGGAGAAGATGAAACTAAAGCTAATATAGATGATAATACCTCATCTGATGAAGAAATGAACAATCAAGATGATGTATAGATGAATGAATGAATGGGAGCTACTATCTCAAATGGGACTTTCCAATAATGTCAACTTAGATGATCTTCCAATACTAGGCTGACATGATTTTGACAACAACAAAAATTGGGGAAACCACAATGTCCCACTACCTTTGCATGAAATTGCACCTAACTTTGTACACACAAACAAGACCTATAAACAACCATAGATGTGCACATTCAAAACAACACTTTATTTTTATGACAAGAACATGCGCTTACTATCATTAGAAATCATTCATTGGCTATCTCTTCTAACTGATCATTATATATAGTCATACAAGGAACAACTTGTTCTAGGAAATCCTAGCTCATCAAGTGCATAAGAAATAGACTAAAAAGACAAGGAAAACAAAAAGTAAACCCACTCCTTGTTCTTTCTCCAATAGGAATAGTTACATTCAATATACAAGGCTCAATAATACATGCAATAGTAAAGATTTTGATCATAGACATGCAATCTCTCCAAGCACAACCATTAACATCTCTCCAAGAAGAGATCAAAACATAAGATGCATTCTCACTAATGAGGTTAGCTTCATTTGGCCAAATCTTTTTCTATAAATTGATAACAAGCTTCATGAAGCAATACCCCAAAATTAACATCTTTGCTTCGGAGGCATTAGTATCATACTTGTAAGTGACTTTGTTCAACTACTACTTGTGATGGAAAAACCTATCTATGCATCTCATACAATTGCAAACAAAAATATGGTGTAAATTTAATACAATTATAAAATATCAAAAAAAATACTATCAAGAGGGCGGCAATCAGATGCAAGTACAATTTTGAGAAACCTTACAAAATATGCACAATGTAGAACCAAAACAACTAGATTGGGAATTGTTAATAACATACCCCAACAAGAACCTAACAAAAATTGAACAAGAAGATTTTGACCTATCCATACACTTATTCCAAACAAACTAACTTATAGTAACAATACACAATAGAAAAACTATTTCACTAAGCCTTGTACCAAACATACAATGTAAATTAGGTAATACTAATAATGACAAGCAACTACCCCAAGAAGTATTAGTAGGCGAATTGTAATATGTAATACTAACAACAAATATATGGATCCAAGCTAGGCTTGTAAATGTATCACTTAGAGAAGTCAAACATATTGTCTACTACATAGGGTCCCAAAACCACTAGAATTACTAGCATATGTGACTGTAAAATTTGACAACTATAATGGTATACGCCATGGGATTGAAAAAAACCAAAAATAATACCAATACAATCAATAAAATGAGGGATTTATGGGAAAATTCCTCTATCAACATGGGCTATCACTATATACAAATCAAAAGTCTTGACACTCAAGAAGGAAATGACTGATATTGGTAAAGTCGAATGCCAAGGCCGCACCTTTACTACAGTATCTCAGGTAAAAAAAATATACAATGGCTTTGGATACAACCACCATTTTCTTTTGACCGCTATTCCAAAATGAAAAACAATAATAAAATTACCAAAACGGATCATTTTGATAAGTTTACAATTATCAAAATTCTCACATCAAAAGTTTCATATCAGCTATTCCCTTGCACCTCATATGGTGTAAGTGCTAGTATATATTTATGTATGAAGAAAAAACTAAAATGAAATGAGTGTGAGGAACAGTTTTTCATCCTCTTTTATCTTGATGCAATTTTTTCTTAATTCTTTACATACATAATTGGTGAATTCATAATAATGTTAAATAAGTGATAATTTTTTGAGGTTTAATCTTTATGTGTTTTTTTGTTTCATATAGTTTAATTATTAGTGATGAAGTGTGACATAATCATGTATATGATAAATAATGGGAAAGGAAAGATGCTTAAATGTGCTAAGAATTTTATTTAAATCCATATCTCAATTATAAAAATAGTTATCACTTATACTTTACACACAAAATAAAAATAATTTAAAAATTAAATATGCATTTATTTTATCTATACCAATCCAATATATTAATGTTTCCATTAGACATTAAATAAATTGTTGATTTCTATTTTTATTATTATCTTATATTGAACTTAAAATTATAAATAATTTAAGGCTCAAGTTTTTCCTTTTAAGAAAATCTAAAAGAATAGGAAATAAGTAATTTGGCTTTGTTGAAAAAAATTCATAAACATTTAGATGATAAGTAGGAGATATTTTGCACAATAAGTCAAATTATGGTATTGCTATCAAGATTGAACTATGTAGTTTTTGAGTCAAACTCATTGACCCATGTCTCATGAGTAGTGATTCACATAATCCATCTCTCATGAGAATTAATGGAACACTTAGCACTTATTGGATCTAGGTGATGCTCATAGAGGTGGGCTACTCCAACTTGAGCATGCTTAACTATAAAGTTCCCTCTATGGTTACTCTGCTTGAACCCCATTTACAAAACCTTCACCAAAACCTTTCCTAGATGATACTTATTTTAAATCTTTCTCTATACCAAAAAATAATAATAATAATAATAACAAGAAATTAATTTATATAGAAAAAAAAAAGCCAACACAAAACTTGTGGCTGGCTGATTTCATATGACTATTCATATATCTCTATTACATTTATACCTTGGTCATCATAGTCTCTAGAAATTAGATATATACAAGGTAAAATGGTCATACACTCTAGCCATTATATATTTGAGATTATTTGAGATAATACATTTGTTAGAATTGATTGGCATCTTTGAATTGAATATGTCTCAATTACCATGGTGTGTATTTTTAAACATAACTTTTCAATCGTTCATTAACTAGCCCCTAAAATTTGTATATAATAAATTAAAAGATATTTTTGGAATTGGATGTGACCTTTTGAGAGTGTTTCATTTTCTATGGCTTACTTTTATTTGAAAAATCCACTAAGAAGTAGATGAAAAGAAACATCTTGAGAGAACGCGTATACTAGTTGTTAATGCCATGGTTAGGGTTAGGGTTCAATTTGTAATTTGGGTTAGTGTTAAGGTAAATATTTAGGTTAGGAATATGGTTAGTTTTATTATTAAAGTTTGTATTTTTATTATAGTTAGGATTACAATAATCAGGTAGGGTTAGGATTGTGTTTACAAATTGGATTATGATATTGTATTACAAAATATAGTTTTCTTATTTCTCTAAATATCTCTTCAGTGTACCTATTACACCTTACTAAGGTGTGAATGCTAGTATTATACCATTTTTTTTTACTTCATCCCCCTACTCAAAAATATATTTTGAAAAACCCCCACGAACCCAAACTAAGCTTTAGGGTAATCATAAATCACACAAGCTTAAGCGTGAAAAGAAAATGCATTAAAATTTAATAGATGTTCATTATTATCGGCATTGTATATTAGCACTAGCATGATGTTATAATAGTTACATGGGTTCAAGTTGTTACTTGGTGTGTTGATGTCATGTCTCTAATGAGCACAATGTTGAGAGGGTGGGTAAATTAGTACCCCTTAAATTTTTAACAATATCAATCTAGATGTAAAATAACTTAATTAATGACCAACATAAGATAAAGTAATGATTCTAAATACACATTACCACATAAGAACATCATATTTACATGGAAAACCTAAGATGGTAAAAACCATGATGAGAAATACCTCACTATATCAAATAAATAATTGCATTATTTTAGGCTTGAATCCAAGGAACTCACCATCCCTACCAATTTAGGTGCACTACCAAGAATTAAAGTAGTCCTCAATGAATAGAAATAACCTTATTGATTCAACAAACATATAAATGATACTTCTAATCCATAGTAATTATCTTCTAATCTAATTATTCAAACAACTTCTTAGTTTTGTCTTGTTTGTACAAAATCACAATCCTCATAGTTATCCTCACTCACATTCCTGCTAATCTAACTCATTTCCATCAAAATATATAATTAATTGTCATCAACAAGGTCAAGCACATAACATATAAATTAATGATACAAAGCAAGCCATCTTTAAAAAAAATGCACAAAGAAATCTACTCTAGGAAGTAAAGAGGACCCAAAAAAATCCCAAAAGATCTTTTCCAAATAATACAATTACTACATAAAATCACAACTATATCCAAAGTTGGACCCAAAGGTAATGTATAAATTTTTTTTAAAATAAGTTATTGGTCACACCAAAAAAATTCTCCAATACATGAGATAGCATTTAGAGCACAACTAGTCATAGCCAAAGTAACATAAGTTTCTTTATCTACTCCATTTACCTATACTCAAACCTAGTGAACGTGAATCAAGCCACCATACATAGCTGAGTCAATCAAAGGGCAACACAAACAAAGAAAATAGTATGTGAGAACAAATATTCACTTATAGATAAAACTAACAAAAGATTTATAAACTAAAACACCACATAAGCCATTTAACCAAGACCACCCAATCATATACCATAAAATTCTTATACAAAATAATGCAAGTCATTTTAAAGCTTGTCAAAACCATCTGATAGCCATCCTTATTATCAACAAAACAACACATTTTGAATCTTTTATCAAATAATTAATTTAAGAAATGTCCTAATGATAGAGAAATATTTGTAGTAGTTAACCATCAACTTGAGAGTGATGAGAATTAATCATCTCAAGAGGTATTTTGAGAATATCTTTAAATGCTCTTCCACATATCCTTTCCTTTCAGAAACTAATCTTCTTCCTCAATCAATGACATCTGTTAATCACTTGTTAATTCAATTTTTTTCAAATCTTCTTCATTAATCAACAAATCTTCTTCCTTGATAAATGTTATAGCCTTGGTTACTTTCATAATCCTCTTTGCATGTTTTATTCATCAAGCATAACTATATCACATAAATCCTTTGTAGAAAAATATTAATGTCATACTAGAAAAGGTTGGTATTAATGATAACAAAAACCACAATGCTAACAAGGTCCAAATGTTTGAGGAACATGACATTTGTTGCTATCATTAAGAAATCTAATGACAAAGTATTGAAATATGATCCATTCTCAATTGAACTAGAAAGTATAGTTTGTTCCATCAAACTGAGTTACTTTGTTGCTACGTTCATTATTTGTCTTGCATTTGCCCCAAGTGATAAAGCTTCTTCTACAACAAAATTTCTCTAACACCATATGTTGAACACCTCTATATGTTGAGGAAGGGGGTGAATATATTGCTCCCAATTAGTGCTGAGGGGGGGGGGGAGGTAAATCAATATAAATTCTCTAACTGGATTACTAAACTACTATTCAAAATAAACTAGATAACAACCATTTACACAAGGCAAGAGGGGATAAAGTTCACCGCCTAGCTACCCTCGCTAAGAGTTACACATGGAAACCAACCAATTGGAGAAACCACAAGAAATTATAAAGATATGAATTCAAAAATGATGAGACAATCTTCATTCAACATGGTAGACATAAGGCCTACCTGGTTGCAGAAATATATTACAATCAATGAGCTTAAGAGCTCAGTCTTACAGCCAAAAATTAGTATTTTCTTTGTATCTAACTTCATTATAATTTTCCTAATCCTAGATCTCTACTTAAATATCCAACAAGACTACAAGTCATCCTATTAGGCAACTCATTAGAAATTATAGGTCTTGCCCCAAAGGAGAATTCAATGACCTTACAAAAAAGAAAATGAACTTTGATGGGGCCAAGGATAGCTCTACATGCGATCCAAGAAGAAGTTCCCAAGTGCATAAAATGTTATGATGTAAAAAAAACCTTGTCAAAACCAAACTTGCACATTACTCGAACTACAAGCAAAACATCATGCCTTGAAGATAACTCCTACAAATGATGGAATTAGATTTTTTAAGCTTAGGTACGTGATCCACAATAGGTCCACATTAAAGTGACAACTACAGAAAAAGATAAAATTTGAATAGTAACAACCACTCTTCAAACAAAATACATGAATAATGAAAGGAAAACATTTTGGTTGATGCAACATTGCCAAGGTATACAAGATACTCCTACACTAGACACCTGGGTAAATAAAGAACTTATATCCACATCTAGAAGTCCTAATGATCTAAGAATTATCAAAAAGGTCCAACTCAACTTCTATTATCCAGGAACTTTCTTCAATAGATTTATGCTGCTACTAAACTAAGTACTCTGTGTAATCCTTTCCTCTGGTGCTCATACTTATTCTGGTATCCAATATCTTATCAATCCTCTCTGTCTTCTTCTTAGGATAATCAGGTTTATCAACTATATCTTCATCTCATCCATGATACTCAAAGATTTCTACACTATTAAACATAGGTAAAATGTATATATCCTCAAGAAATTCAACTTCAAAAGCATTGCCATTGTCATGTTTCTTTAAGATTCTACAAAGTCCAAACTTCTTCATCTTCAACTTACTATGTGTGCCAACTATAAATCTAATCTTTTTCAAATGTACTATAAACTCATCTCCAACCTCAAAATTTATGTCATCTCTTATTATCTACTATGTCTTTATATCCTTGATTACTATGATGTATACCAATTTTCACCTCTTCATGCAAATTCTTCATTAAGTCCACAAGTTCTCCAGTTTCAACACTACTCTTCACTTTAGTATCTAGCCTTCTTAATTTAGTAGCTCCTCTAGGACTCATACTATTTACAATATCAAAATGAGTCTTATTAGTACTTATATTCATACAATTATTATATGCAAACTCATTTTGTCCCAAAATCAAATTCCAATTAAAAGGTATGTCTCCAATCAAATATCTCAAAAGGTTACCCAAACTTCTTTTCACAACTTCATTTTTTCCATCAATATGTGGATGAAATATAGAACTTAATATCTGTATCTGAGACAATAATCTTTGGTAATTCATGAAGTCTCATAGTTTCTATGAAAATAAGTCTGCTATGTGTATTATATTTGATGTCTTCTAACAAGATATGAAATGTGGCATTTTAGATTAAAAAAATTCAACCACTATAGAGATAGAATCATTACCTCTTTGAGTTCTAGGCAATCTTAGAACAAAATCCATACTAATATATTTGCAAGGTCTGCAAAGAAATAGGCAAAGGTGTATACAATCCAACATTATGACTACTTCCTTTAGAAACTTAACATATTTTGCAAATCTTTACTGTCCTCTAGAAATCTTTATATATATGTGGCCAAAAGTATCCTTCTAAAAATCAACTTCACTAACTTATTAATCCCAAAATGTCCTACAAGTCTACCACTATGTTTATCTTTCATGATAGTCTCCCTCATAGATCCTCTAGGTTTGTATTATTGAATTCATTTAAACAATATGTCGCATTTTAGATTTAAAAAATTCAACCACTATAGAGATAGAATCATTACCTCTTTGAGTTCTAGGCAATCTTAGAACAAAATCCATACTGATATATTTGCAAGGTATGTGAAGAAATAGGCAAAGGTGTATACAATCCAACATTATGACTACCTCTTTTAGAAACTTAACATATTTTGCAACTCTTTACTATCCTCTGAACATCTTTATATATCTATGGCCAAAAGTATCCTTCTAAAATCAACTTCACTAACTTATTAATCCCAGATGTCCTAGAAATCTACCATTATGTTTCTCTTTAATGATAGTCTCCCTCATAAATCCTCTAGGTTTGCATTATTGAATTCGTTTAAACAATGTGTCATCTTAAATAAAATAATCAACCCACTTATCTTGTTCATCAAGCATAAGGTTCTTACAAAATTTCAAAGGCTCTACAAAATCTAGGTCAGTTTCATACAAATCCTTCAAATCCTCAAATCCAAGCACTTCAACTCTCATTTCTATCAACAAACTTCTTCTTTTTCTCAATGCATCTACTACCTTATCAGAGTATCCACTCTTATGATTCAACACACAAAAAAAGAAGTTATGTTAGCATGATAGAATAACTTGGGGGGGGTGTGAATTAGTTATCCTCGAGTCTCAATGTACCAATTCAACTTTTCACAACTTCAAATAACTTATTCAAACTCATTAATCCACTTAGCCAATATAGTAACTTAACCTATTCATCACATCACTATCTCTTTGTTTAGTATATTTTGAATAATAGAAATAATCAATAGTAAATAGCATGCATCATGAAAACATCATTTACACAATTATAACACCAAGATTTCATGTGGAAACCCAATTTGGGAAAACCACCAAGTAACATGCTACCACTTTTCAATCTTTTGAAGTGATATTGGTTAAGAGTTATCCCTAATAAAGGTTACAAAACACATTCTTAGGTGTGACCCTATTAAAGTTTGTAATCACCCTATTAGGAGTGGCCTAGTTAGAGGTCTTTACATCATTCCATTAGAATGTCACCTTGATTAAAGGATTTTACTGCCATAATGGTTAGAAAGTAATTGCAATATTTGATCTGATGAAGAACAACTCACTTTGAAAACTCAGGTCTCCATTTAGCTCATTATTAGTTCAATGATTGGACTTCATTACATTCTCTATCTTTGTTATTCTTGGCAACCCTTCAATAAATCACTCTTCACCAACTTCTCACTTTTCCTCTACTACTTTTTTCTTCAAAATTTCTCCACAAATTTGCTAGTCAAAAAGCATAACACATCTCTTGTGCCTCCATAAATAGGTATCTTTGATCTTTTGTTTCTTAAACATCACCATAGATCTTGGGGTTTGATCAGATTCATTGAATTTGTCCATCATTTTTTCGTTCTTCTCCTTTCTTAAAATTTTTGGAAGCTTCTCTTTAGATACTCACTTTAGATCACATAGTTAACTCAATTCATGCTTTAAATATGATAGATTATCAATCCTTATCATTTACATATTTTGACCAATTCAAAAACTCAACTATGTCGGCCTTGAAACTTGATCCTTTCATAAGCTATTATTTTGCAGACACTCGATCATCACTATGTTCTTTAGATCATTCATCATTGGGTAGCTTAGTCTCTATTTTTCTATCTCATTTGGCTTACACTTGTTCAACCTTCACTATGCTCAGTCACTACTTCAATTCTCTTCTTTATCTTGCATGACCATAACTATCACTCAACTAATACTATTTTATCGACTATCTCTTAAGTTCCTTAATCTTTTCCTTCAACTTCTTCATTGACCAAGTAAAATAGTCACTTGGTCAAGCTTAGTGTTTTACTCAACTTCTTGTCTTTCATCAAAACATCTATTCCTTAATTTGATTGTTATGTCTTCTTTACTTCATTCAATAATCAAACAACACATTATCTTGTCAAAGATAAATTGATCAAGTCCCCATTGTAATTTTGTATACTTCTCTTTACTCAACAACTTCACTAGTTCACCTTGTTATCTTTATTTTCAAATATTCTTCATTAATCAATTGATATGAAACTCTACATTGTTAGAAAATGGCTTACCTATAAGGTTTGACATCAATGACAACATAGAAATTGTTCCAATTATAGTTTCCAATAAGCTCCCTCTTTAAAATTTATGGAAACACCTTTAATTACCATGCAAATGAAAAAGAATTCACTTGATTTTATTTATAGCCTCGTCTGTGTTCTATATCATATCTTCATTAATATCCTTAGTTTCATTTTGATTCTCATCTATGCAATCCTTTACACTTCTCCCTTTATGATACCAATTGTAGATTCTTCATTGTGACACCAATTATAATGGCTCCTTCTTTATATTTCTCACACCTCTTCCTTACACAACGTCAGATATTACATTCACATTTTCCCTCTTCTTGTAACTAGATGGTAATTTTCATAACTTGTATTGGAGAGTTTTTGTATATTTAACTATCATAACTTGTATTGAATGGTAACTACATATTCAACTGTCATAACTTGTATTGGATGGTAACTGCATATTCTCCCTCTTTGACAATCATTCCAAACACATCATCCACTTTATATACAACATCCTCTTTGTCACTGTCTAGCTGATTTTAAAATAATCACTCCCTCTTTCAAATTTTTCCATGACTACATCAACTCATACAACTGACTTTCTTTTCACAACTTTAGGCAACTCCTAAAATGTGACCTTTGACATCAATTTGTAAGATATTTTGATCATAACAATTGATGAAATGCTACATCTCTTCTTAGTTTTCATAAGATAGGGGAATGACCCCTAATTTAACTCTTAGATACACACATGCATCCTTAGGTAAAGCCTTAGTGAATATATCAACTATCTTCTCCTTTGTGTTCACATATTCCAGTCTAACTTCTTTATCTTGCACTAATTCCCTCAAATAATGATAATGGAAATATAATTGGTCTTTGTATACATCATAGGATTTTTTGATATGTTTATTGTTGGAAACTATAATTAGAGCAATTGTTATATTTTTGTTGATATCAAACCTTTTGGTAAGACAAAGTGTCAAACCTACAGGAGAGACATTAACTAATAGTGTGGAGTGCCATATCTTTTGATATATGAAGAGGATTTGAAAAGAAGATATCAATAGATGACCTAGTGAAAGTTTGAGTTGAGATCTATTAAGTATCATGGAAATACAATAGGCAATTGATAAGTTGGCCCTTGACAAGATAATGTGTTGTTCAATCAATACATAAAATGAAGAAGACAATTGAATGAAGCTAAGAGTTGAAACAAGTGAAAAGTATAAGCTTGACTGAGTATCAGTATTGCATGGTCAATGAAGAAGATGGACTAGAAAATTAAGGAACTCATGTAGAAGCCAAGTGAAATAGTTCAAGATGAGTGAGTTATTGTCAAGAAAATGTATGAAAAAGTGTTGGTAGTGATTGACAGCACTAATGGTTGAGTGAACCTATTGATGCTAAATGAAAAGTATAATGTGTGTCGAGCTATACAGTAATGTGCAAGTAGAAGAACAAATTGATTGTCGAGTGACAACAAAAGTTATAGTTTGAGAAAGATTTAAATTTGATGCCAACATAGTAGGAATTTTGAATTAGTCAAAGCACATGGAAGATAAGGATTGATGAGATGGCATATTTAATGCACGATAAGAGTTTATTAAGTGATCAAAGGAAAGGATTTGATCAAAAGTTTCTAGAAGAAGACGGAGAATGAAAATGATGAAATGATTTGATGAATTTGACCTAACCCTAAGATCAATGGTGATGCTTAAGTGGAAAAAGATCTTAACTACCTATTTAAGAGGGAATAAGGAATGAATTTTTAGGTTGGATATTTTTTGATTGGAGATCTTAAGGAGAAGTTGTGAAGAGGAGAACAACAAAGGTGAAATGTAGTTTAGTGAAGAGTGATTCCTTGAGTAGGTGCCAAGCATATCAGTGATTGAGATGTCAATGGAGGCAAATCAATGAACTAGAAACTAATAAAATGGAGTTATGAATTTGTAAAGTGATTTGTACTTTAAATATAAAACCTAATGTTAAATTTTAACCATTGTATGAGTCAAAATCCTTTAATCAAGGTTTACCTAATAGTCATTTTGTAAATCCTTTAATCAATGTGACATTCTAATGGAATGATACTAAGTCCTCTAACAAGGCCACTCCTAATAGGGTGATTAAATATTTTAACATGGTCACATTTAACAGTGTGTTATATGATCTTTATCAGGGTTGGCTCTTAACCAAGCTCACTTCAAAAGAGTGAAAATTTGGTAGCATGTTACTTGGTAGTTTTCCTCAAATTGGGTTTCCATGTTAAACCTTGGTGTCAAAGTGTTATTTTATATGTGGATGTTATTTTTATACATGTTATATTTTATAGTATTTTATTTACTAGCAATCAATACATTTAGAGACAAAGAGTTAAGATATTGCATGACATGTTAAATTTTTGATGATATGCTATAGAGATTGAGTGGGTATTTGAGATTGATTATTCTATTTGAAGTTATTAGAAATTGAATTGGTGCATCTGGACCTAAGGATAACTCTTAGTTATTCTAAATAATTATAATAATTAGTATCAGAGCATCAATGCTTGTTAGGAAAGTTTTAAGGGGCTCAAGCCAAAGATAAAGATGTACAAGAGAGAGATACCTATGTTGAATAGGAAGAACTTCCTAGCATGGAAAATACTTGTGAGATTGGACTTATCTAGTATTAAAGATTCCACATCTTGCTACTTGGACAATGAACACATTGAGGTGGCTAGACCTATGAAAATTGAAAAAATGAAAGAGAAGTAAGAGCACAACCAAATGATGTTTGAACTTGTAGCAGCCCTTAGTTATGCAAAATTTGATGATGTGAATATATGCACTACTACTAAGAAAATGAGGGAAATCTTTGAAAGAATCCATGGAGGAGACATAAATGTGTTGAGAGATAATGCAAAAAGATTGAGAGGAAAATTTGAGGACATGAAAATGAAAAAAGGTGAGAATGTTGCATAGTATTGTGGCCAAATCAAAGAAGTGGTGAATGCTATCAGAGGATTTGGAGGACAAGTATCTAATGAGACTATGATAAGGTATTGAGAACTTTACTTCATAACTATGTAATCATAGTATCTATAATTCAAGAACTACGATGTACACTTGGTAATGATTTGACCTTAGATAGTCTAATTGGTAGACTTACTACATTTGAGTTATCAAAATTTGATAATTATTCACCTGCTAGTGTTGAATCTACATTCAAAGCATTGCTAACCCTTGATGGGTCTAAGAGAAAGAATAAAATAAAGTGTGTAGAAAGTGATAATGGATTTGATGATGACCCTGATATACTTGAAGCATTATTGGCTAGATGAATTCCCAGAGGGAAAGACAAATAGAAAGGTGAACTTCCAATTATATATTTTACATGTAATACAGTTGGTCATATTGCTGCTAGGTGTCCTAACAAATATGACAAAGATGAAAGGAAAGACTTCAAGTAAAAAGGAAGAAGAGGTGATAGGGAAAAATGAGGCAACAAAGATAGAAGAGACTACAAGGATAAAAGTAAGAAATCTTGCTATATTGTTGAAGAAGATGGTCTTGATAGTAATTCTAATCATCATCATGATGTTGTTTATGTTGCAATGAAAGATGATTCTGATGAAGATGAGAAAAATGTATTGAACTCATGTGAGTAAGAATGATATATGGATAACTAATAGTGATTCTCACATCATATGTCTAGTGATGCAAGTAATTTTGATAAGATAAATCATTGTAATGGAAGTAGTGTTAAGTTTGGTAATGATGTAACATGTTATGTGAAAGGTAAAGGATCAATTAAATTGAATGAAAAGATCAAATGTGAATGCATATTGGGTTGATGGTTTGAAATATAACTTGTTCAGTGTGGCACAATTGATAAGTGTAGGCTATAGATTTGATTTCTAGAACAATAAGTAAATATCTACGATTCTAATGGTGAACTAGATGGAAGTGGAGAGAAAACAGGAGGTAACTTTTTCTATCTAAACCTATCGAAAGATAATTATCTATTTTCATAAGATGAAGATGTTTAGTTGTGGCATAAGAGGCTAAATCATCTGAACTTTGATAACTTTGAACCTAACATCTTACCTAAAGCAAAAAATGTGGTTTTTGAGCATAAAAAAAAAAGTATTGTCAAGGTTTTGTAGAAGAGTTATGTCAAAGATCAATAGTCTGTCAAACATTAGGCAACATGAGTTGAGTCATTGACACTAACTATTGACCAAAAAAATTTAGAATTTAAGTTGTAGCTAAAGATAATAGAAGAATTTCAAAATGTTAAATTTAGTGAAGAACAACAAGAGGAACTAAGAGCTAAACCTATATTAGAAAAGTATGTGAGAAGGCATCATGCACCAGATAAAATTATTAGAGATAAAGATTTATGAGTCATGAGAAGAAGAAGATTGAAGAATGATACATTTTTATTGTTTAAGTTTTAACTTAAATATTTTGAAGGTTCTTTGGAGAATGGAGATGGATTAAGGAAATTAATGAAGAAATTGAGAAGAACAAGACATGGACATCAATACCCAGAAAAAAAGATAAGAATGTGATTGGAACTAAGTGGGTGTTCATTAACAAGATAAATGAGAAAGGTGAAGTAGCAAGGAACAAGGAAAGACTAGTCTATAAGGGATATGCATAAGAGGAAAGGATTGACTATGGTAAAAAAATTTCCCTAGTTGCAGGATTGGAAGGAGTGGGAACTTTGCTTACATATACTTCTTACAAGGGATTCAAAGTATACCAAATGGATGTAAAGTCTACCTTTATTAATAGAATTATGGAGGAAGAAGTCTATATTAAATAACCTAAAGTATTTGTTGATCAAAAAAAAAGGAATATGGTATGTAAGTTACACAAAGATTTATATGCTTTGAAGCAAGTCCCTAGAGCATGGTATGAAAGGTTACACAATTATTTGGTAAAAAATAGTTTTGCAAGAACTAATGACAATAGCAATCTGTATCTAAAAAGTGAAATTAAAAATAAGATAGTACTAGTTGAAATTTTTGTTGATGATATCATATTTGGAGGAAAAGATTCATTGAGCAAGTCATGTGCTAATCAAATCAAAAAGGAGTTTGAAATGTCAATGTTTGGAGAGATTAAATTTTTTGTTGGTTTGCAAGTGTATTAGATGAACAAAGGTATTTTCATCACTCAATCTAAGAATATCAAAGAAATTTTGAAGAATTTTGGTATGGAAGACTCAAGACCAAATGGAACATCTATAGTGATTGGACACAAATTGTTAAAGAATGATTATTCTGATAAGGTGAATCAAATATTGTACAAGTCAATGATTGAGAAACTATAATATGTTGTACATAGAAAACCTAAAATTGCATTAGTTGTTGGAATTTTTGCTAGATTCTTTGCTAACCTCAAAGAAAATCTTATGATGGCAGTAAAGAGGATACTAAGATACCTAAAAGGAATAGAAGACTATGGTTTGTGGTACAAGAGTAGTGATAAATACGAGTTGAAAGTTTACACAAATGCTGATTGGGAAGGAAATGTTGATGATAGATAGAGCACAAGTAGAGGATCTATCTTATTAGTTAGAAGATTGTTTTCATGGACACAAAAAAAGAAGAACTATATTTCACAATCTATAGCAAAGGCTGAATATTTTGTTGCAACAATGAATTGTTCAAGCATTGTATAGATCAAGAAATTGTAGAAAAGCATGAAGGAAGAGATCACTAAACCTATTGTGATAAAACAAGTGTCGTAAACATATCAAAGAATAGTGTGATATATGAAGACAAAGAATATTGAGATCAAGTACCATTACTTGGAAAGTTGGTACAAGACAAAGAAGTGAGATTGGAGTATGTGAACACAAAGGAGCAATTACTTGACATATTCACTAAGGCACTATCTAAATATTCCTTTAAGTATCTAAGAGGTAAGTTAGGGGGTATTCCAATACTTGAAGAAAACAAAGAAAAGATGTTGCATTGCATCAAATGTTTGAATTAGAATATCATAAACATTGATGTAGGAGGTGACACTTTAGGAGCTACCTAAAGCTATGAAAAGAAAATAAAGACACTAAAATATGAGTAGCTGAAGCTACAAGAAGTTAATGTTTAGCTGACATTTCTATATTAGTTAGAGTAGTGACATGAAGATGTGAATCATTGATATCTTTGGCATTGTCGTCAAAGAGGGAGAGTATGACATTGAGTTACCATAAAAGGATAGATACAAAGAGGGAGAATTTAGGGAGAAATTATTGCACAATATTGATCATTTGTAGAGGGACACATATGTTATCATGAGTTAAGGAGATTCTATTGAGAAATAATATGTACTAAATTCATAGAAGGAGCATCCTAAGACTGTATGGATGAGAATCAAAATGAAACTAAGAAAGAAAGAACACAAACATAGAGGGAGCTGATGGTATAATATTGAAGATTTTATAGATTTCATGGTAACTAATGAAGTATAAGTGTTGTTTTCATCAATGCCAAAGAGGGATATTAGTATAAACTGCAATTGGAGAGATTATTATGTTGTCATTAATGTCAAACCTATTGGTGAGAAAGAGTGTCAAACTTATTAGAGAGACTTTCACTAATAGTGTAGAGTGCCATATCATTTTATTGATTAAGAGGATTTGAAAAGAAGAGATCATGATATGACCTAGTGAAAGGTTGAGTTGAGATGTGTTAAATATCGTGGAAATACAATGAACACTTGATAAGTTAGTCCTTAACAAGATAATGTATCTTTTAATCAATAAATGGAGTGAAGAAGATATTTGAATGAAGCTAGGAGTTGAAATAATTCAAAAGGATAAGCTTGACCAAGTATTAGTATTGCACGATCATTGAAGAAGCTGGTGTAGAAGATTAAGGAACTTATGTAGAAGTTGGGCAAAATAGTTCAAGCTAAGTGTTAGTTATTGTTGAGAAAATGTATGAAGAAGTGTTGATAGCTACCAAGCATAGTAATAGTTGAGTGATTTTGTTGATTCTAAGTGAGAAGTATAGTGTGTGCCAAGATATATAGTAATGACTGACCAAAAGAACACTATAATTTTCAAGTGACAGCAAAAGTTACAATTTGAGAAAGATTGGAATTTGAGACTGACACAATTGGAATTTTGAATTAGCCAAATCCCATGGAAGATAAGGATTGATGAGCTAGTATATTTGATGCACAAGGAGATTTTTTTAAGTGATCAAAGGCAAGGATTTGATCAAAAGTTTCTAGAAGTCAAAGGAGAACAAAAAAGATGGAAGGATTTAATGAATATGACTTAACCCTAAGATCAGTGGTGATGTTTAAGAAGAAAAAGATCAAAATTACCTATATAAGGAGGCATAAGGAATGAATCTTAAGGTTGGTTTTTTTTATTGGCGTTCTTAAGGAGACGTTGTGAAGAGGAGAACAATAGAGGTGAACTATGAAGAGTTTAGTGAAGAGTGATTTCTTGAGGAGGTGCCAAGAAGATCAATGATGGAGATGTCAATGAAGGCTAGTCATTGAACCAGTAGATGAGTGAATGAAGATCTATATTTTCATAGTGTTTTTCACTTTAGACATCAAATCTAGTGTTACATTCTAAACATTGTATCAGTCAAAATCCTTAATCAAGGTTGATATAATAGTCATTTTGTAAATCCTTTAATCAAGGTGACATTCTAATGGAATGATCTGAAGTCCTCTAACAATGCCACTCCTAATAGGGTCACATTTAATAGTTTTTTGTATAACCTTTAACATGATTGGCTCTTAACTGATCTCACTTCGTAAGAGTGAAAAATTGGTAGCGTGTTACTTGGTGGTTTTTGCCAATTGTGTTTCCATGCTAAATCCTGGTGTCAAAGTGTTATTTTCAATTCTAGATGCTATTTTTATGTATGCTATATTTTAGAGTAGTTTATTTATTGATAGTTGGCACATATAGAGACGTAGAGTTAAGATATTGCATGAAATGTTAAATTGTTGATGATATGCTATAGAGATCGAGTGGGTATTTGAGATTGATTAATTTATTTGAAGTTATTAGAAGTTAAACTAGTACATCAAGACCTAAAGATAATTGATTGACCCCCCCACCCCCCTCTTATTTATTCTAAATCATTATAATATTTTATAGCATTTATGTTGTGACAATATATCCCCACAAGTTTAACAATCCATTCCTTCATTCCTTCCAATAATTGCTTGATCCACACAATGTTTGAACAATTTACTATTGCGGAAACATACTTAGCTTCTATTGTGGATTAAGAAGTACAATTTTGCTTCTTTCTTGTCCATCAAATCAACTTCTTTCCTAGAAATAAAGTTCTTTCACATGTGCTCTTTTTGTCATTAATGTTTCCATCCCAATCAACATCTATGTAAATTTCAGCTCAAACTTGGCATTCTTCTTATACCATAAATCATAGTCTTTGTTCCTTTTAGATATCTCACTATCCTTATAAAATTATCATGTTATTCTCCTTAGGATTAGAAAAAAATCTTGCAACAATACCATTTGCTAATACAATATTAGGTCAGCTATGAACAACATATTGCAATTCTCCAATCATTAACTTGTACAATGTTTGTTTTACTTCAATGGAATCATCATTCTTTGAAATTTTATATTCACTATCCATTGGTCTTCCAGTTGGTCTTTAACCTTCCATTCTAAAGGTTTTTAGTATCTCATTGACGTACTTTGATTGTGTAATGTAAATACCTCCTTTCATTTGATAAACTTGTAAACCAACAAAGAAATTAATCTCTCCAAATATTGACATCTCAAATTCTTTCTTCATCTCATTAGAAAATGATTTTCATGACCCACCATGTCCTCCAAATATGATATCATCAATAAATATTTGAATTAGCAATATCTTAATCTCATATTCAATTTTCAAGTATAGATTGTTATTGTTATTATTTCTTGCAAATCCAATTTCACAAAATAAGTTTATATCCTTCTATACCATGCTCTAGGATCTTTTTTCAAACCATACAATACTTTGTGCAACTTACGTACCATTTTCTTCTTGCTAGGGTCAACAAAATATTTAGGTTGTTCAATGTAGACTTCTTCCAAGATTCCATTCAGAAATGTAGATTTGACATCCATTTGGTATAACTTGAAATCTTTTGAAGTAGCATATAAAAGTAATGTTCTTACTCCTAACCTTGTAATTGGGTCAAATGTACCTCCATAATCAATTCCTTCCTCTTGTGCATACCCCTTAAAAAAAAATCTTACTTTGTTCCTAGTGACTTCACCTTTCTCATTTAACTTATTTCTAAATACCCACTTTATTCCTATAGGAATTTGCCTTAGGGAAAAATAACACCAAGATCAAGAAGCTCAAGAACTAGCACAAAATGGACCAATAATGGATGATCATAATAACAATAATGAGAATGAATATCATATGAATACACAATAGAAGTTCCTTTATATAAGGCATCTAGAATGACTAGGAGTCAGCAAAGTGGTGAGCATCACAACTAAGTGCATGTCCACTAATAGTGAATTATCCTCCATTGATCACAAGAGTTTGTGTGATGATGAGAGGATAAGCTTACATAGGTGTATCTCATAAAGAGATGTTGTAGACGCCATGTGTTCAATTGGAGTGCAAACAACCATGTTGTCTACATGACAACTCAGATGAATATGCAAACTCCTATTTTGTCAACAAGACAACTCATATAATTGCGCATACTCCTAGGTGTATATATGATAATGAATTTAACCTAACTAAACTTAAGTAAAGTTTAATAATAATTAATTATTTATGATAACAACCCCCCCCCCCCCCTTAAGCGCAACTGAGGGAATGCACTTAAGCTCACAAAATCTATGATGAAAATGCATGATGGGTCTTAGCTACTAGGCCATGTTAGGTACCCATGTAAAAATGCAATGCTCTACACAAAATGCGATGCAATGCAATCTCTATAAAAATGGAGAAAGAGAGAAAACCTCATGGGAAAAGCCCTCCTCCAAAAAGAGAGATAAGTACAATAAAGAAGAGAAGAGTCATGTGACCCCCCTAGTGAAATATCCTGCACCCCCTAGAGATCTCACAAATGAAGATACTTGACCTCATTGAAGGGCTTGGTGAAGATATTTGTAATCTATTTTTCTATAGGACAATACTGTAATGTAATGACCTACTCATGTATTACCTCTCTAATGTAGTGCATATGAACCTCAATATTTTTGGTCCATTGATGTTGAACTAGATGTTTTGAGATCTCAATAACACTCTAATTATCACAATGAATGACTATAGACCATGGAAAGTCTAAGCCAAAATATTTCAAGATATGTTGTAGCCATATGGCCTCTGTAGCTGTAGTAAAAATCCCTCGATACTTAGAATTAGTCAAAGAAAGAGAAATATTATTTTTCTTCTTATTATTCCAAATGGGGTTGAAACCAAGAGGAAATATGTAACCTAAAATAGACTTGTGAGAATCAAGATCCCCTACATAGTCTAAGTTTTGTGTGCAACTAATTGAAGTCCAGAACCTGTTGTATAGTGTATGCCATGTGTATGTAGTGAAAGATGCATTTGGAAACCTTTGAATGAAGCTCATGTAGCTCTTGCATGAAGTAAGAAACCATGCCAACTGTAAAAGTTATGCTAGGGCATGTATGTGTCAAGTAAATGAGACTCCCAACCAACTATTCGTACAATGTAGCATCAACAAGTGGAATGGAACACTTGGCCTCTAACTTAACACCTAAAAGAAAGGGAGTAGGTGTAGGCTTACAATCACTCAAAATAAAGAAAGTAAATCAAGAGTATACATGGGTTGAGAAAGTGTGATCCTAGCTAAAGACTATGTGAACACAATACCAAAGAAATAATGAAGTAAACCCAAGTCAATCATAGAAAATTTGTCCTACAAAGAAGTCTTGGAACTAGCAATGATGGATGAAGTACTTCCTGTAATGATCAAGTTATCTATATAAATAATGAGTATCAAGTATGAGTCATCCCTCCAAGGAATGTAGACATTCAAATCTAAATGACATCTAGTGAATCCTACTGAGAGTAGGAATAAATCCATCTTGGCATACCAAGCCCTAGGAGCTTTCTTAAGACCATAGATAGATTTCCTTAACCTGTGAACCATAGTAGAATCTTGTATGAATCCCTAAGGTTGCTCCATATAGATCTCTTCAAGAAGATCACCATTGAGGAAAGCACTCTTCACATCCATTTGATGTACAACCCAACCACTAGTGTCAAATGAATGGAGTTCATCTTAGCTACTAGTGCAAAGGTCTTAGTATAGTTAATACTAGGAACCTACGAGAAAACTTTGGCAATAATTCTAGCCTTTTACTTATCCACACTTACATCCACTACAAACTTGGTCTGATAGATCCACTTACACCAAACCAACTTTCTTCGCTTAGGAAGAGGAACTATGCCCCAAGTGTTTTTTTCATTAAAGAATTATATTCTTCCTCCATAGCCTTTTCCAATTTGGGAACCCCTAATGCCTCCTTGAATGACTATGGATCAGAAGAATTGGCAATATATGCATGTGGAAATGATTTTTGTTGTGACCTTGACCTCAGTATCTGAAAGATTCCCCACCAATGAACCTGTTCAATCAAGTGTTTGTTGTGCCCAATGAAGTCTAGTAGAAGAAGAAGAAGGAATATCCTTCACTATTTGTAGACCTTATGAATTTGGTGTCCTACAAGTCAAAGTTGAAAGAATATCATCTTCCAAATCACTATTACCACTATCATCACCTCCCATGAAGGAGGAAAGAGGAGTTGAAGTAGCCAAACTTGGAAAAGTTTCTTGAAAGTAAACACTCATCTCAAAGAAAATTTCATGTGTCTCTAGATCCATGAGTTTTTATTCCTTAAGGTGGTCAGGATATCCATTAAATATACAAGGTTTAGTTTGAGGTTCCAATGCCTTTTGTTTTTGTGGAGGTATCCTTGCCTGTATTGGACAACTAAAAACTTTAAAGTGTTTTACACTTGGTTTTCTTCCACACCAAGCCTCAAAAGGTGTAATTACATCCAAGGCCTTATGGGGACTTCTATTTTGGATGTAATTGGCACAACACATAGCTTATGCACAAAAAACTTGATCTAGAGACTTATGTTGTAGCATAAAAGTGGTCATCTCCTTAAGGGTTATATTCTTCCTTTCAGCAACACCATTTTTTTGTGGAGTGTATGCAACTGAATGTTGAAGATCAATACCCTCATGAGTAAAAATTTATATAAGCCTTGAGTTCACATATTCCCTTCCAATATCTATTTGAAGAATCTTGATGGCTTTCCTTGATTTCTTCTCAACTAGGCTTTGAAGATGATAAACTTATCAAACACTTCACTCTTATGACCAAGAAAGAAGACCCGAGTGTAGTGTGAAAAGTCATCAATGAAGTTGAGAACATAGTGAGCCTTTCCAAATGATGGCACTAGAAATGGGCCAACTACATCACTATAAACCAATTCAAGAACAACAATAGCTCTCCAAGACTTCACCTTGTCAAACTTCTCTTTAGGATGCTTACCTGCTTCACAACCTATACATACACCCTCTGAATACTTGACTTGAGGTAAACCTATTAATTACATCATTGAATGTAAATTTCAACTCAATCTAAATCATATTTCCTCATCACTCAGGGCATCTCGCTCCCCTCTATCTGGCATCTATGTAATTTATCTTATCTTTTGATCAACTGAACACATCTTATAACATTGCTAGTTAGACTTTGATGGGTAGGTATCGAGATAGCCTAAATCCTAATTTATATGGATCAAGCCTTATTTTGAAGATGATTCTATGACTCATGATTGGATCTTACTATCTTTTGTGGACTAGTAATCAGGTGTTCTATCTGGACTCTGGGGGATTAAGCTTCGATCTAGAGATAATACTAACTATTGTTGAGAATTAAGCCTCATTCTAGGGATAATTCTATGAATCATCTTTGATCTTTTCATCTTTTAATGATAGGTATCGTGGTAGTCTAAATCTTGACTCCTGTGAGATGAGTCTCATTCTGGGAACAATTATATGAAATTTGACAAATCTTTGTGTTATCAAATTTGGTATCTAGGTGTTCTATCTACATCCTTAAGGTTGAGCTTCATTCTGGAGATAACTTTTAAAAGCTTATCAATCTTGGTATCTAGGTGTTCTATCTAGATCCCCTAAAGTTAAGCTTCATTCTAAAGATAACCTTTAAAAGCTTATCAATTGGTCTCTATATTATCAATTTTAGAACCAATTTCATTTCTTGATCTTTGCATCATGCTTTTGATTTCTTTGAATTGAACATGCTACTCACACATTCATTCAAAGAGGGGCAAATGTAATACCCAAAAATTGGCACATTGCTATATTAACCAACTTTGGTTTATTTTCTTACTTCTTAGTCCTATTTTACTAGGAAATTCTAATGTTGATAATTGCTACTTGACCTAGGTGTCAAAATGCGGAAAACCCTACTCTGCATTAATCATATTACTTATTTAACTCCTAAGTATCAACTCAAATTAGCTACATAAACCTATTGATTTAATTTAATTTAATTATAAGTGTTCTACTTTAATTAAATTAAAATTACCTCTTAAGCTAATATACAAAGGAATTAAATATATTTGATTTAATAAGATATCTCCTATTTTTAATTATTGAATTTAATTATTCAATTAATTAAAGTTTATCTATTTATGAGGTCATATTTAATTTCCTTAAATCAAATATCTTCTCCAATATTCTCTCTTCAGTTCAGAAATGGAAACTCTGGGTGAACTAAAATAAAAAAAGGAATTAAATCAGTTAACTCCTTTTTCCACTCGAAGGCAACCAGTTAACTTTCCTTTCATTAGGAATTTTTCCTTATGACTGGCTCTCCTCTTCAATCTTGATCGTCCATTCTGTTTAATCTTGATCGTTGATCATCTCTTGGATTCTATAAAAGAAGATTTCCATTCCTCATTATTGGGAGGAAAATTTTAGAATTTGCGTCGAACTTATGCTAGAATTCTTACTAATCTTGCTCACATTGTCATAGCTTTATTTCTTGCATTGTAATATCATTTAGATTTTAAATATGCATCCATTTAGCACATTATGCTCTTTCATTTATTAGCTTAATTGTGTTACATATAGATTAATCTTGCATTCTCATATAGCTTAATTAAATCCTTCATTCTAGAGGTTTGGTTGTCTGCTTCTTGTTATGAGAGTAAGGGCATAATCCTTCTAGTTAGAAGTCAACATGTCACTCTGTTAGACTTTTTGGATAAATAATACAATAGTTATTCCAAGATGATCTCACAGGTAATGACCATGTTGAACCGTGTCTGAGGATTTGAGGCCTACATTTCACATACACACCTATGACCATATCCTTGTTACTAAGTTGTTAAAGGTAGCAGTAATTGATATCTTCAAACCTCGCATGCCATAGTTTACTTTTTGAATTTGAGTGAGTCAACAAGGCAAGGGAAATGGACTTAGGCACAAAATGAGAAAATGAATAAAGTCTTGTATCATGATTAGCCTTTCCAATTTCCACCATAGAATCATTTAATAGATTTTTCACCACAACTAAATTAGGAAGGAACTCCACTTTGTTGCCACATCTATAGTGAGTTATTTGGTAGATTGAAAGGAGGTTGGTGCCAAGGTTTGGAACATGAAGAACATCCTTGAAGACTCCATTTTCCAACTCAACATTCCCTTTTTCCTTCAACTTGCACTTGTGTGTCATTTCCCACATAGATGTAAGGTACATTTGATGGTTTCAAAGAGGAAAAATGCTCCCTTGAAGCACCCATATGATGTGTAGCTCTTGAATCAAGAACCCATTCCTCAGGATTTTTTGTACTCGCTACTAAATCTTGTCCCTTACCTTTTGAAGTGGATGAAGATCCCTTATCCTTATAGGCATTTTTCACATCAATATTATGTTTCCTCGTTAAGTTTAACAACTCATCAACTTTCTTATCCTTACACTCATGTTCATCATGACCATTCTTCTTACTATAGGCACAACTTTTCTTCTCCCTTTTGTTGAAGTTTTTCCCCTTCTTATTATTTTTGGAAAACAACTTTCCTTGTTGTGAGGAAGATTTTTGTGTGGAGGAAGATTGATGTGTAGAGAAAGATTGTGTGTCTCATCTTGTGGCTTAGCCTTCCACTACTTTTGCTTCTTGTTGGAATTTTTACCACCTTGATTCCCTTGATTAGATACCAATACTTTGGTCTTGGAAGACTAGAGAATTCCCATACTCACTATCTTTTCATGTTCTAAGACTAGCATTCCTAAAAATGACTCAAATGAAGGCTTAGTGAAGGCACTTCCCATTCTTAACTTGTGAGTATTATAACTTGAAACAAAAGTAGCATATTTAGGAGTAAGATAAGTCATCACATGTTTGATCAAATTTCCATCCTTGATGGGTTCACCACAATCCTTAAGTTGTTTCCTATACATTTCTACTTGGGTAAGATAATCTTTGATGGTGTCAAAATTCCTAGGATCCAATTTGAGAAGACTATCCTCAATGGTGTAGGCCATATCTTCATGTACTATCCCATACTTTGCTTCAAGTTTATCCCAAAATTTTATTGGATTGTTAATGTTCCTAATGTGATATTTGACAGGATCTAAGATATTCTTTAACAAGGTTCCTAAGGCCATTTCTTGTTTTGATGCCCAGTCTTCTTTATGAGACTCATCAGCATCATTATCAGGTTTCTTTGTTGCACCAGTTACATAACGTAGTAAACCTTTTTCAACTAATGGTTCCTTTATATTTTCTTTCCAAGTAGCATAATTATGTGGTGTTAACTTAGAAAAAGAACCCATAATGTAAAAGCAAGAGTACAATATCAAGGAGATGAAAGAAAAAAGATGATCAAGGAACAAAATGAGGAGCATTTGAAGTTGCAAAATCTAAGATTGGATAGGTATAGTCACAAAAAAACTAATTTTTTGACAAATATATGCACCAAAACTATAAAATAACATCACCACTAAAAAATTTAGGAAATTCTAGCCACAATTTTAAAAAAATTGCACCTAATTTGGAGTCTAGATGATTGAGATATAGCTTGCCAAAGTTGGACTATCAAATCAAAACTACATATGGTGAGGGTTTTTCCCTAACGACATCAAGAAAATACTATGTTAAATTTGATGTCGAAATGGCCATCTCAGTACTGTAACTTGGTCTGCTTGTGATGGTCAAGTGACCATCAAATTTAGGATCATGTATGGATGATGTCAGTGAAAAATTCAGCTCGAGAGGCTGACTATGCAATCTGTACAATATGAATCATTGATGTGGTAGATGATTGTGCTACTGACGTATCTATGTGGAAACTGATGGAGTAGTCATTCTAGCTAGCATGGCAGTTATCTTGGATGTTGATGTGGCTGAGTGGTATTGCCAGGTTGGCATCTATGAACCCCATCAGAGGAGTCTGCATGGCAAGTGGTGTGGCATCAAGGAGTGGGTTTACAATGGAAATAGGGAACAATTGACAGTGTTGGAAGGGTTTGGCCAATGGTCTAAAGGAGAAGCTAGTAGAAGGAGAAGTCAGTAGGAGGAGAAGCCAACCAATGGTGTGGTATTTTTAATCCCACATGCACCATGTTTTTGATTAGATAAACAGGTTTTATAGGGATCCTAAACCCAAGTTGAAACAAGACAAAAGGCTGAAAATAAGCAATTAAAACCCAACCAAAGGACAAATGCCAAACAAAAGGCCAGTACAACAGATCACCAAACAAAAGGTGACCAAACTGGCATCACGACAGCCACCAACACAAGTTTTTCCTAGGCTCCTGAAACCCAAAGAATATAGGGAAAGAAATCCCCAACCATGATGCACAACAAAGATCAACAGGCCAAAAGCCAGGGAGCAAACAACATACTAGAAACAATCATGCCTTTCCTTTAGATCCCTTCTTATGAGACCGTAATGCCATATCAAAAGAGGCAGAGGATGGCTTCACCTTTTTTCCTTTTACTATGGTCCATCCATCCTCCACCAAATATACTGCCTTCTGCCAACATAAATTAGCAACACCAAAATTGCCAGAAATCCCTAAGACCAGGGAAGAGGCCTCAATAGGAATAACTACATCCAGAGAAGAAGATAGAGGAAGGGCTGCCCCAGAAGAAATAAAAGAGGAGGGCATGACCAAATTACCATTAACAGAGGTCCTTCCATCCCCCACCAAACTAGCAGCCAGCTAGCACAGCGAAACAGCAAGGCCACAACTACACCCTAGAACCCCTAAAGCCAGGGAAAGAATAGCTACAGAGGAATTTATAGTAGGAATAGGAGAAGGAACAACTACTTGAGAAGGAGCCAGAGAGGTGGCTGCCCCTAGGGCACTAGAAGACAGAGTAGCTGCAACCACAGAAGGATCTGAAGGAGGATCCTCTAGTAAAGCACTAGAAGATGGGACAGTAGTAACCAAAGACTAATTTGTTGCCACCAAAGGTGCCAAAGGAGGAACCATAGCCAAAGAGCCAGGAATAGTAGAAGAGACCTCCACCAAAGTATCATGAAGAGAGTCATCTTCCCCTAAAGAGACGACCTTGTGGACCGTGTAGTGATCTTCAAAGGCCCCTTTCCACTAAGAAGGGGGCAGCTTTGGCCTAGATTTACCTACGGAGCAACCAGAAGCCATGTGACCAATCTTGTGGCACTTCCTATAGCAAAAGGGGATACCCTCATAGTCAAGAAGGATATCACATGACCCTAAAGAAGAAGCCACAGAAATCATGTCTGGAAGTCCCTTGGAAACATCGATCTCAACCAGTATGTGAGCATATGTAGTGCAAAAAACATTGGAAGAAGCATTATCAATGTAGAAAAAAGCACCAGGGGAACTCCCCACCTCCTCCAAAATATAATCTACCCAAAGGTGAAGGGGGAGATTCAGCAACCTAACCCAGACAGGAAACATATTAAGAGATTCGGTCAATGGGTTGAAATCTTTATGCCAAGGTTTAGCCATCAAGGGATACTTTGATTTCCAGTAGAAGACAAGATGAAGGATGGCAGCCCTATCAGTAGAATATGAAAATTTGACAATGAACAACTCCCTAGGAAAAGGGTAGATATGGGCTATTGCTGAAATTAAGGGGTCCCATTTATGGGAAATCTAGGCATGCAAATCTAAATACAGAGGCTTCTATGAATAAAAGTGCAAACCCACAACACTTGAAATGACTAAGAAGTCATTGGTCATTACTAATGGTGTGGAAAAGAATGCTAGTTGTAATTTAGAATATTTTGGCAGCAATGTGGAATATGTCAATCGCAGTGGAATATGCCAGCCATGGGCTACTTAGATTTGATCACCCGGTTTGCTTGCAAAAAAAATGCTCTTCTATTAGCCTAAAAGGCCAAAAAAATTTATAAAATTTTGGAAATAAAATGAAAATCCAAAAAGTGAAAATGTAGAGATACAAAAATATTTAGACTTGAAAAATTAACTGCATTGATCTAAAGAGATCATACTAATTTTGCAAATTTGGCCTTCAGGTTCTGGTTTGGAAAAAAATGTTTCCTTAGATTTGACTATGGCCTAGGGTAGGTAAATTTATAGTCAAAATTCATCGAATCAATCCTTTGGATGTAATGGTGAGGTCATATCTTTCTCAAAATGTTTCCAATTTATGTGGATACTCTTGATCTAAATCGTGGCCCTCCAAGAGGTGAAGTAAAAATGGTCTCTAATGGCTATGTGAAGAGATTTCCTATCACTTTGATACCATGTAAGAATTTTCCTTAGGGTAGAATAACACAAAGATCAAGAAGCTCAAGCACTAGCACAAAAATGGAGCAATAATGGATGATCATAATAACAATAATGAGAATGAATATCATATCAGTACATACTAGAAGTGTCTTTATATAAAGGCATCTAGAATGACTAGGAGTTAACAAAGTGATACGCCTTACAACTAAGAACATGTCCACCAAGAGTGAATTATCCTCCATTGAGCACAAGAGTTTGTGCGATGATGAGAGGATAAGCTTACATAGGTGTATCTCATAAAGAGATGTTGTAGACACCATGTGCTTAATTGGAGTGCAAACAACTATGTAGTCAACAAGACAACTCATATGACTACGCATACTCCTAGGTGTCTATATGATAATGCATTTAACCTAAGTAAACTTATGTAAAGTGTAATAATAATTAATTGTCTACACTAACAATTCCAATTACATTCTTTTCCTTTGGTCCTTTTACCAATATCCATGTATTATTCTTCTCTATTAGATAAATTTCCTCATCCATTTCTTTAATCCAATCTTCATTCTCCATTACATCTTTATTTAGGCTCAAACTCACATAGTAAACATGTATCATTTTTCAATTTTTTCTTGTCATGACACTAAATATTTGTCTCCAATGATTTGGTATGGTGTATGGTGCCTTCTCTCATATTTTTCTATGGTAGGTTTAGATCTTCTTTCTCCTTCTAGTAATTCACTTATTCCAACTTGCTCAACTTCTGTAGGTATCTCCTATTGTAACTTGGCTTCCTTTGTTTGGAATTTGGCCCCCTCTCTCTATGACTTGAATCCTCTAGTCTGATGCTCGATAGCTCATTGAGGCTTGACAGAGCTTGTCTATTGATGTTTAGTAGTGCCAGTTTGTTGATGCTCGATAGTTTCTTTCTCAAGTTTAGTTAAGGTACTTGGTTATCCTTCATAGATGTATACAAAGTTCCTATAATCTTTAGGTTCCTTATTACATTCTTTTCCATTCTTTTTTGTAAATTCATCAAACTATTTACACTTTCCATAATTTTGTTAGTGTTAGTAATCAAACACTTGTATGCCTTGATTTTAGTAGAATATCTTAAGAATATACCTTCATCACTCTTTGCATGAAGTTTTCCTTTCCATGCATCTTTTATTATATAGCATTTTCTTCCAAAAACTTTAAAATGCTTGACATTGGGTGCGTAACCATACCATAGCTCAAAATTGGTTTTGTTTGTACTGTTCTTGACTTGAACTTGATTAAGTGTGTAAACAAAGGTACTCACAACTTCTCTCCAATTTTTTTGTGAAATATTATTCTCCATCATCAATGTTCTTTCACAATCCATTATTGGTCTATTCCTTCTTTTAGCTATCACATTATGTGGTGGATTCCTTGGTGCACTCATTTTTCTTTTGATTCCTCTATCATTGTTCAATATATTAAACTCCTCAAAAAGGAATTTACCTCATCTATCTAATCTCAAAAAGTTTAGGCTCTTAACCATTTATTTCTCAACACTATCCAAATACCACTTAAACATTTGAAAAGCATCAGATTTTTCTTTTAGAAACATCATAGTCATCATTCTAGAGAAATCATCAAAAAAAATATTAAAGTACTTGTCACCATAATAACTTTGCACTCCAATTGGACCGCATAAATTAGTATGAACTAACTCTAAAATATTATCAGAATAGTAGGTCTTATTCTTGAAACTAGAATGTTGGTCTAATTTTTCACAGTATAGAAAAATTCTAAAAATTTGGCTGAAAATCATTTAAGTCTTTGAATTAAGAAGATTAGGGTTTTCATTCCTCATATTTTTCAAATTTTTAGGTTACCCTAGTCATGTCATGTTTCAAGTGTTGTCTTTTCCTTTTAAATTCTCAATGTTTGTCTCTTAGCTCAGCCATTAAAATACCCTAAGTGTGAAAACCCTAGGTCTCTTTTTAAATTTTTGAAAAGATTTGTAGAGCACTTAAAATTTTCCCTTTACGGTCTTACGGTGTAGGGTTGAGTGGGCGAGCACAAAGGGTTTGAAAAGGCATTCCTAGGCATATGCTTAAGGTGATTTGTGAGTAAGCATAAAGGTTTTAAAGGAAGATGTTATATTGCTTTACAGGGATACGAGTAAACAATTGAATGAAAGGGCAGAGAGGTATTGAGTTATGATTCATGCATATATGTTTCAATGGATAGCGTAATGGTGTAATACCCCAACATGGCATAAAGCATGATCTGAAAGGGTGCATGGAAGGTTTTATGGTTCTATGGGTAAAAGGATTCTGTAAGAACAAAAGTAAAGTTCAAATGTGATTACGTGCATACATTTTTTGAGCTTGCAGACAACCGTAAGGTTATGTTTTAGCAGTAAAAGTGTTGAGTGGGACCTGTTGAATTTTCAGATGGGCCCTGGTGCAAGAAAATTAGATGAAGACATGACATCTATGTCAGATTGGCCTAGCCTGCATGGCATACAACTTAAGGTCTAAATTTTGCATGTGCACAAAATCAACGGCAATGTTATTTTTTAATTTTCTGAGATCAAATGTGGGTCGTTGATACTTGAAAAGGGAATTTTTTTCATTACACCATTACACTTGCAAGCTAAGGATATGAACAAAGAGCCTTTTTACCCTTTCTCCATGGTTACAAGTTGAATTTCAGCATATGAGCATAAAAGGGTAGATAAAGGAGATGAAGAGAAGGCTTTATGCTTCTATGAGAAAGGGTAAATGTAAGAGCGAGATATCATCTGAGAAGGCTCTTCAAGGTTACAAGGTAAAGGAAACTTGTAAGGGCATAAAGGAGAAATAAAAGAGGTAAAAGGTCATATGATATCTCAGGTAATGAAGTAAACAGAGCAGCGTAAAAGGAGATTTTTAGGGTTTCTGCCGATACGTGTGCGTATGAGCGTAAAAGGTAAAAAGAAAGCCTTAGCAAGGGTTTTATGCTCATACAAGGAATAGTTGAATTGTAAGATCGAAGGTGTCAGTAAAAAGGTCTCCAATATTGTGGTGTAAAGGGTTGCGTATAGGCGTACAGGGTGAAGAAGGCTATGATAAGGGTTTTACACTTATATCACGAAAGTCTAAATCGTAAGAACGAAAGTATCAAGTGAAAAGGTTTGAGGTCATATGAGGTAAAGGGCATCGTAAGAATGTAAAAGGGATTTTCAATACAATGCCAAGACATCATTACATTCTTATGATTAGGGTATGTTGAAGCATCTCTGAGTGAACGTAGAAATTCATCAAGGGTATCTCCAGTGTTACGAAGATTGAAGGTTTAACTCAACGTAAGAGCGGGAGACCATAATTTGAAAGAAAGCAGCTGATGTGTCATGCCAGGTACGCAGGGAAGACAAAATTACCATAGCCAAGTAAAGTAGAGCTATGAAAAGTACATCAAAATCAAATTTCATGGCTGATATACCTTGATGACAACTTGCATGAATGGTTTTAAAGCTCGTGCATGCTAAATTTATTGAAAAAGATAGTGGTTGCATGATTAAAACATCAAGGGTTTAATTAAATAATAGAATATTTGCCACTTTCAAGAATTCATTTTGTGTTCCATTCTAAAATCTACCAGTTGTAGAGTTTTGTGTATCCTGTGTAAAGAGCCAAGAGCATACTTATGGAGAAGATGGTAGACAAGGAAGTTGAAGAAATGCATTAAGAAGAAGTTGAAGTTGAAGATAAGGGTGACGATGTTGTAGAGGTCACACCTAAAGGAAAAAAGAAGAAATCTGCTACTAAGACTAAGAAGAAGTCAAGGTTCAGGAAACCAAATAAGCATGCTAAGGATTGGCTAAAAGTTCTCCTAGGATCATCGAATGCAATTTCAGCAAATGATCATGTTTTTTGAGACCCGTATGTTTTTGTTCGAGATGTTGAATGCCCTAGAGTGACTGGTTATGATCTTTTTATCTACTTCTATCAAAATAGAATACAAAATGTGCTAGTGTGTAACCCATGGAACAAAAATATGGAAAAATTGATATTTCCAGAAGTGTTCATTGATGTTGATTTGTTGAAAGCCCTGATGAATTCCTATAATCCAATAACTAGAACATTCCATAGGCATAATGGGTGTATACTATGCACGTTGGATAGAACTTCTTTTGTTGAGGCTTTTGGATTAATGGGAAAAATGGATGTACCTATTAACATTGCATATTTGCAGGGAAAGTTTGACAGGAATAAAACATACTTTGTGAACAATGTTATGCTGCCACATATTCCTTACAAGGTGAAAAAGGAAAGGTTACTTCCAAAAAAGGTGGGGGATTTTCTACCTTTGAGTAGATTTAAGAATTATTTCAAAAACACAGCGTATGGATTGCACAAAGTGATGGGAAGTGATGGTGCAGAAGATTGTGTGTATGGTTCTCTTTTTCTGATGGGATGTGATATACAAGACCCTTTCCACCACAAGGAGTATGATTATGTAGCCTTCAGCATTGACAGTATGCATATGCAGATTTGTAATGAAAAGAAGGGAGAGATGAAAGACTTCAAGTTTCACCATTATTCACTGCTAATGCACCTTATCCTATATAACAACATTGGATACATCAGCAGGGACTTCATTGATCAAAATTCTGATGAATTTGGTGAGTTACCTGTGCAACTTTGGACTCGTATTTGGCATAAGGATTTCTATTATTCAAATTCCCTTGTGTGCTTTAATTTGTTTAGTTTTGTTATTATGAGGATGGTAGACCATACCTTTTTCAGAGCACCAAATGTTTTAAGACTTTTTCTTAGACCTGCTTTCCTAGATGAGAAAAATAAGATAGATCATAATTGGGGGGACATCTTTTTGTTTAAGGAGTGCACATTGATTAGGGTATATGCATATCCATAGCCTCCTCAAATTTTACCCAAATATACACCCCCCAGATTGGCCATTATTGAATTCTTTTGGCAATTTATTTTGATGAATAAGGCAATGATCCCTCATACCCTACATAAGCCTACATTTGTTTGTAGAACTTTTAAAATAGGGGATTTTGAAATTGGGAAAAATGTATATGAGGAATTGAGTGAGTATTTGAGCCAATATAAATTTGCTACTGGGCCATATAGGATGTATGATCCTAAAAATTATATTACCAATGAGGTCAAGGCCATTAGGGGATATGTCCTACCTCCAAGAAAACCTATTCCTATCAAAAATTTGATTACAAATATAGTAGCAACAGGGAAGGCTGATGAGCTACTTGAAAATTATGGTGAAATTAGGAAGGTGGAAGAGGCTTTGAGGAGAAAAAATCCTAATTTTAAGGGTTTTTACACAGAAGTGCCCTATCCTAAAAATTTAAAGAAAATGGTGGAGAATTTTAACTACATTATGTCCCATATGCCACATGAACTAGAAGGAGAAGAGGCCACTATAAATAGGGAATCACCTAAACCATATGTGTAGCTAGAGGTTGAGTTAGAAGAAGAACAACCATCAACCTCAGCATGGGTCCCTAAGGGAAATAAAAGACAAAAAACAATGCATATCCCGGAGAAGGTAGTGAGTAGAGCTTTGCAGGTAATCCTGGGAAATGATGAGTATTTTTCTGAAATTAGGCAAAATTACCTATATCAATGAGCTACTAAAGTAGGAAAGGCTTCCACTGATTTACAAATTGCAGCTTCAAGACTAGATGACAGGCTCAACCAATCTGAAAAATTCATGGAAGATGATGATTTTATTAAATCATCAGAGTTTAAAAGTTTCTTGTATAAAATAAAACAAAATGAGCTCACTTTGAGCCTTATGCTAGGAGAAGACCCTAAGAAGAATAAAGAACTAGTGGACAAACTGCTTGCATATGATCCTAAGACTAAAACAATAACTCTTGCAGAGGCTAGGGAGTTGGTACATAGGAGTGGTATGATTCTTATACCACATTTTGATATTGAAAGGGCTTTTTTTTGGATCAAATGAGAAGACAAGAAAAAGCTATCAATTATAAAGCCTCTAGAAATGAGGGTTTTAAAAGAGGGTCAAGGTTTAATATAGACACAAAAACCCTAGCAATGTGGACTATGGCCCTGGAAACTAAAAAGCCCAAAGTAATGGATATAGAGGAAATTTCACAAGGCAACATGATTGTGTGGACTTTGGAGAACACTACTAGGAAGGAAATCTCCAGCTTAGTCAAACACTTTGCTCTCATGAATGAGGTAAAGGTGGAAGAAATTGAAGACAAGCTAGCTTAAGTGTATAATGAATGTTTAGATATAAGGAAGTTGTATGAAGAAGAGCTCATGATGAGCCATGTGCAAAAACAAAAGATAAAAGAGTTGGAGGGGAAGATACATAATTTAGAAGCATAAATAGTATCCCTCAAGGAACAACTCAAGGCAGCTTTAGAAGTAGAACATGCACCAAGGCAAGAAATAGAAGGAAGGCACATTGTAGAAGTAGAGGCCCAAACAGAGGAGATACCTATAGGAGTAATAGTCTAGTGCCTTTGGTTAGTGTGGAGACATGAGCTTCCCAATCTGACATTGCCGCCAAGAAAAATGCTTCGATAAATGTATTAAATCATAGAATAAACAATTTGAAAAGAATATCTCAAGATGCTTATAATGCATTCATCAATCTACAATCTGTAGAACAAGTATGCAAGGATGCAATTGGATGGCTTGAGCCTATTTTTCAATAATGGGGGCCATATATGCAATTCTTTGATAGGTTGATACCCTTGTTAGCTAAGAAGCCAGATCTACTAGATCAAATTATTACTGTGAAGGAATGTATGGATAAAGTGAAAGACTTATAGAAAATTTTCACAAGGAAGCTGGGAATAATTCAAAGCAAAATGAAAGTGCTAACAAATGGTTTTTATTCTTTAATTCTTTCTATTACTAATTCGGATGACAAAATGAAGGATTTCAATGAATGGTATAATTCTTTTGACCATATTGTAGACTTGCCATAGGTGGCACCCATTTTTCAGAATGATATTGATGAGTATGTTTTTAATGAACTAATTGATACCTTATTCAAGGTTGAAACTGAAATGAATAGATTTTCCATAGAAGGAAGGGTGATTACTGATGCTAGGTGGCAAAAAATTGTTGATGAACTAACAACAGTCAAAGAATGTGAATGGCCCACCAAAAGAGAAGTATTTGTCTAGGAAGTGATCATAGAAATCAAAGCTATACCAATAGGGAGCAGTTAAAGAAAAAGACACGATTAAAGATCTTATGCTCCAGCTATCATCTACAACTATTTTTTGTTTCTTTTTGAATTAAGGTGTCCAGATATTTTTGAAAAAGGTTGATGTACTCATTTTTGTAAAAGGACACCTGTTAATCACATTTTCCCTTTGCTTGTTGCAACTCATGCCTATATAAATGAGTTTTCAAGGCAATGTGAGGGTCTGAATTTTGTATAATTTTTAGTCTTTTGAGAGAATATAGTCAGTCCAATAGTGTGTAGTTTTGAGTTTATTTCTAGTTGTACTTTCTCATGATATATAGAAATGACAAAATAAGCAAGGTATTCTGGGCTTTCCATTCTATTGGTCATTGTATTAGTCATCGAAAAGGATAATACAAAAGGGTATTTACACTATATTTGTGCCATCAATTTTTGTCTCCATTTTATGGGTTCATTTACTTTGAAGTCATTTAAATAAGGTTTAAATTGATTGAATGCAATCTAGATGGGTTGTATACTAATTTCATTGTTGCTTTTAATTCAAGGAATTATAGAAATGCTTCAGTGAATTAGTAGGGTTTATGAGTTTATGAGACAAATAATTCATAAGAATGGGAATGGGTGATTACAATTGATTAATTCATTTACAAGTTACTTGAATTAGATCTCCCGCCAATAGTCAATTTTTTGCCCAATGGATAAGGCATTAGTCACATAAGTCAGAAGTGAACAAGGATGAATTCTGTTGCTACATATCAAACCAATTATAAAATCAAAATCATTTTTTGTTCCATTTTGTTCAAAGTTATAAATGTTGGTCACTACTTGCTTATATCTATACTCTGAGTCTTAGGTAGCTGCTATTTCCAAGAATATTTGTAAATCCTAGGAGAATTATGACCAGATTTGCTAATAAGGGATGCATATTGAGTTAAGAAACTTTTAGAAAAAATTGATAAACTGTGTATGTGCCTAAGGGTAAAAGATGAGAATTGAAATGAAACTAAGATAATTTCATACCACAGTTTGCATTAGAATCATCCCTAGGTATACCCACCTTGGTTTAGCAGAGCCTAAAGAGTAGGAAACCATCCTTTGGTTTTGTTGAAGTTGGGTCAAAGTGGTTTATTAATTTAATTGCTACTATGAATTGGCTAATCCTTAGATTGTGTGAGTAATTTCATTGTGATATTGAGCATTTTGTTGCTCAGTAATTTCAAACACCAACAAACATAATAAAGAAATCATCATTCTAGAGAAATCATCAACAAACATAATAAAGTACTTGTCATCATAATAACTTTGCACTGCAATTGGACCACATAAATCAATATGAACCAACTCTAAAATATTATCAGAATAGTAGGTCTTATTCTTGAAACTAGACTTTGTCATTTTTCCCATTTGACATTGTTAGTGCATCACTTTGTCAATTTTTTTCAATCTCGGTAATCCTCATACTCTTTCCATCTTAGTAACTCTTACCAAATTATCAAAGCTCAGATGACATAGCCTCTTATGCCATAACCAAACATCTTTAAATTTTGCAAATAGGCATGTATCTTTAGACAGGTCTAGATAAAACAAGTTGCCTCTTGTTTTCTCTCCAATCCCAATTAGTTCACTAGTAGCATCATAGATCTTTACCTTTTATTTTGGAATTCAACTCAATATCCTAAATTGTTCAACTGTGTCACACTCAATAGACTATATCTCAATCCATCAACCCAATATCCATTATTACATATGATCTTATAATTCAAAATAATTGATCATGTACCTTTCACATAACATGGTGCATCATTTCCAAACATAAAAAAAACTATCATTATAGTGTTCTAAATTCTCAAACTTACATGTATACCCTATCATGTGATATAAGAAACCACTATTAATTATCCATTTATCATTCTTACTCACATGTGAGATTCGTGCAATTTTCTCTAGTTTTGCATCTTCATCAAATTCATCTATCATTGCAGCATAAACAACTTCTTCATCATGTTCATCAGAATCACTATCAAATCCATCTTCTTTAGTAATGTAACAAGATTTCTTACCTTTTCCTTTTTAGTCTTTGTTACCCAGGTTGTCTTTGTTTTCTCTCCTTCCTCGACATTTTTTTGTCTTTCATTTCCTCCTTCTCATCTCTATCATGACATCTTGTAGCAATATGACCAACTTTGTTACATGTAAAATAGAAAATATGAAGTTTACCTTTGTATTTTCCTTTTCCTCTTGGTAGCCTTCTTTTTAATAATGCTTCTAGATCATCAAGATCATCATCCGATTCAGTATCACTATCCATCAGCTTACTCTTTGAACTTTTCTTTATTTTGGATCCATGAAGGGTTAGTTGAGACTTAAAAGCACAATCAACACTAGGTGTATAGTTATCAAAATTTGATAATTCAAAAGTAGTGAGTCTACCAGTTAGACTATCTAAGGTTAGATCATCACTAGGTGTACATCTCAATTCTTGAATTGCAGATACTCTAATTGCATAGATAGCAAGTAAAGTCCTTAATACATATTATCATTAGATATGTCTACTCAAGTACCTCTAATTTTAGTCACAACCTCCATGATTTAGCCATAATATTATGTAGAAATCTCTCATTATTTCATTCTCACGTCATTAAATTTACCTTTGAAAAATTTTACTTTAGCCCTTAACAAATTTTTTGTCTCCATGGATTTGTGCCAACTTATCCCACATTTTATTTATGGTAGTGCAATCCTTCACTCAATATTCATGGGTCTAGGAACTTCAATTTATTCATTGTTTAAGCAACACAATGCAATATCTCTTACTCTAGATAGATGCAATCTCATCAATATTGCCATGTTTTCAAGTTTTCTTTGTTCAGATTGGGTACCTCTCTCTTGTACATCTTGATCTTTAGCTTAACTCCTTCAAAATTTCCTTAAAAGCACCACATCTCTAATACCAATTATTAGAATGATAGAATAACTAAGATGGAGGAGGGGCTGAATCAGTTATCCTTAGGCCTAGATGTACCAATTTAACTTTTAACTGCTTCAAACAACTTATTCAAACTCATCAATCCACTCAACCAATATAGAAACTCATCAACAACTTAACTTATTCATCACATCACTATCTCTATATTTAGTATATGTCAAATAATAGGAATAAACAATAGTAAATAGCATGCACCAGGAAAATAACATTCACACAAATATGACAGTAGGATTTAATGTGGAAACCAATTTGGAAAAAATCACCAAGTAATATGCTACCACTTTTCACTCTTCTAATTTGAGCTCAATTAAGATCCAACCCTGTTAAAGGTTACAAAACACACTTTGAGGTGTGAACCTATTATAGGATTTAATCATCTTGTCAGGAGCGGCCTGGTTAGAGGTCTTTAGATCATTCCATTAGAATGTCACCTTGATTAAAGGATTTACAATATGACTATTAGATCAACCTTGAATAAAGAATTTTACTACCAAAATGGTTAGAAAGTAACAACTACATTTGATCTAATGAAATACAACTCACCTTGCAAACTCAGATCTCCATTGAGCTCACTCCTAGTTCATTGATTCGACTTCATCACATTCTCTGTCTCTAATATTCTTGGAAACCCTTCAAGAAATCACTCATCACCAACTTACCATATTTTCCTTTGCTACTCTATTCTTCACAAGTTCTCTGTAAATTTTCCAATTAACAACCATAAAAAATCTCTTGTGCTTCCTTAAATAGGTAGCTTTGATCTTTTGTTTCTTAAGCATCACCATAGATATTAGGGTTTGATCATATTCACTAAATATGACCATCTTTTTGTCCTTCTTCTACTTTCTTGAAACATTTGGTAACTTCTCTTTAAATCCATGCTTTAGATCACTTAACAAACTAAATTTGTGTATTAAATATATCATCTCATCAATCCTTATCATTTACGCATTTTGACCAATTTGAATATTCAACTATGTCAGCCTCATAACTTGATTCTTTCACAAGTTATTATTTTGCTAAGACTCAATCATATCTATGTTCTTTAGCTTAGTCATCACTGGGTAGCTTGATCTCTAATGTTTTGTCTCACTTGACCTACAATGGCTTGCTCAACCTTCATTACACTTATCACTACTTTAGTTCTCTTTGTTATCTTTCTTGGAAATAACTATCACATGGCTAATAATATTTTCTTAGATGTATCTTAAGTTGCTTAATCTTTGGCTTAACTTCTTCATTGACCAAGTAAAATTGTCATTTGGTCAAGCTTAGTGTTTCACTCAACTTCTTTTCTTTCATCAAAACATATCTTTCATACTTCAAGTGTTTTGTCTTCACTTCATTCAATAATCAAACAACACATTATCTTGTCAAAGAATAACAAATCAAATGCCCATTGTAATTCCAACATACTTACTCCTCTTTACTCAACAACTTCACTAGTTCACCTTGTTATCTTTATTTTTAAATCCTCTTCATCAATCGACTAATATGGCACTCTACACGATTAGAAAATGTCTTACCAGTAAGGTTTGACATCAATGACAACATAAAAATAATTCAAATTGTAGTTTCCAAAAAATTAGGCATGTATTCAACCCACTTTATGTCTCTAATTAAATTTATTTTGACTTCCCAAAGAGTGTAAATATTTATGATCAGTGTGCAATACAAACTCTTTAGGCATCAAATAGTGTCTCTATTTCTCCAAAGCTTGAATACTTGCATTAAATTCTTAATCATAGACTGAATATTTTCTCCTAGAATCATTCAATTTGTCTTGAGAGAAAGCTATAGGCTTACCTTCTTAACTAAAAACTACACCAATGGCATTCCCACTAGCATTACAATCAATAGGAAAAACTTTGTTAAAAGAGGTAAAGCAAGAATGGGTAATTATACAAACTTTTCCTTCAATGTTTCAAAGCTTCTATTTCCTCCATGTGCCCATCTATAATCCTTTTTATCACCTCTCATAGTCTCTATCATAGCATTACAAAATCAATTGAAATTTCTAACAAACTTTCTATAGAAACATTCCAATCCATGAAATGGTCTAACTTGTCCAACATTCTTAATTGTAGGCCAATCAAGAATAGCACTTATTTTTTTAGGGTTCATCTTCAAACCATTGGAAGAAATTAAAAAAAAAAGATACACAAGCTCTTCTTTCATAAAATAACATTTCTTCAAATTTATCAACTTATCTTCTTTCAACCTATGCAGAACTTGTTTGATATGTTCAAGGTGTTTCTCTCTAGTCTTACTCTAGATTAGTATATCATCAAGGTAAACAATACAAAAATTACCCTAGAATTTCTTTGAAACCTCATTTATTAGCCTTAGAAAAAGTACTAGGAGTATTAGTTAAACCAAAATGTATAACCAACCACTCATACAAACCCTTATTTGTGTTGTGATGTGGACCCTAATCAAACTTTAAAGTTATTTTTTCCCTATTTCATTTGGCACAATTTTCTCCCATATTTTACTATAGGGGTTTGGGGGTAGTTCCCCAAAGCCCTAGGGGTTAAGAATAAACTCCCCTTGTAGGTTCCTAGGGCAACACCCTAGGTGGGGTCATGGGATAGGGCCATTTGTGAGGTCCTAGAGTCAGCAGCCCCAAGCATACTCCTTATAGTGATATAGGGCGGGGTCGAGGGGCTATGCCTCAAAGCTAAAAAATGAGTTTAATATTGTAAAAGGCACCAAGGGTTATGTTGAAATTGCAATCAAGTTTTTTTATTACTAAAAGATACATACTTAATTAGATGGTTAGTAGCTACCAAGCTTATCTTGTAGTTTACAGTGTTAACCAAGTAGTTCAGGCTCTACCAAGTTGGTGATTATCATTGTAAACTGAGCTTCATAGTGTTTACAGAGTTTCTCAATGCAAATGAAGTTCTCTAGTGTTTATCAAGTTTACAGTTTTAGTAATGTGAATCTAGTGTTGACCAAGATATGCAATGTCAACCAAGTGATTTAGTTTATAATAAGCTCACAATGATAGTGTTGACTAAGCTATGTAGTGTCAACCAAGTGATTCAACTTATAGGCCAAGTTTCATAATGATCACTGAGTCACCAGTGTAGACTAAGTTTATACTACTTAGAAGTGATTAGTATGAGCCAAGCTTCTATATCTATCAAGTGCATGATGATGCTAAGCATTGACAATGGTTGCCGAGTGTCAGAACCTCATTGAGTTTGTCTTCAAAACCCCACTGAGTTTGTCTTTAGAACCTGAGTACTTGCAATTGGGATAACTTTGTGTATCTTGGTGAAACTTTTATTGTAGCCAACTTTGATGGATTGTAAATTGGATTGGTATATATGTAGTGTATTGTATCACATCCAAAGAAGAATGGTATGAATATAGAAAGACATGTATAAGAGTAGTAAGAAGGCTACAAGTAGTATAAGGAGAACCAAAAATTTATCTATCACAAAAAGGTGATCATTACACTCCAAAGGAATCTCATTCATCAAATCAAAGTTGTAGATCAGAGATCAACCACTAGTTCATCCTAACAAGTGGAACAGTTAAATCCTTTCACAAGGTAGACTTAACAGTATTTTGTAAATCTCTTTACCGAGTACATACTTCACTGTATGTTTGTAAATCCTTTTGCAAGGTGGACCTAGTAGTCCTTGTTGCTCCTAACAGTGAAGATCATCAGAAGTGATCATTGTAAGCCTTAATAGGCCAACTTTATATTGCAATACTAAAGCTTGTGGGTATTATCCCCACCCTAGTTTTACATTCTATTTGGAAGGTTTCTGGGTTACCATATTGTGCGTCAAAGTGTTATGAATGTTTTAATGCTTTCAATTTTTCATGCATGCAATTAGATTAGAATACATATGAAGGATTAATTGGTGAATTAAGATTAAGTTTTATTGTTTATTTATTCACCCCTCCCCTCTCAATAATGTAGCCTATCTTATATTTCCAAAAATTGGTATCAGAGCTTTGTTGTTCTCAAATAAGAATTTTAATAGCTTGAGAAAAGATCAGAGGAAATGGAGGTATTTAGACTTGATAAGGCTATTAACAATGAAAAGCTAGATTTGGAATTAGCTATTGGGAAACTTAAGAAAGCAAAGGAGCAACTCTCTCAATCCCTAAAAAGAAGAAAATATTTTGCAATACAAATGAATGCCAAACTCTACACTGAAGAAAGAATTGAAGATATCCATTTAGAAAGTAATTCAAATGAAGCTAATGAAGCAATCAAAGAACTACTAGAAAAGAATGGTAAACTTCAAGAAGAAGTAAGAAAGCTAAAAAGAGAACAAGAAATTTATTTAGTAAGATTGTGTAAAGTCATGGAAGAGAAAAAGAAGATAAAAGAAGAGATAGAAGGAGATAACAATGAAATTTAGCATCTATCCCTTCAATAGGCAGATTTCATTGATTAGATTACTAATTCAAATGAAGAAATCATGGATCGAAGATCAAAGAATGAAAGATTGCAAAATAATCTAAATATTGAAAAGAAAACCAATGAGAGGATGATGAAATCTCAAGAAAACATGAATCAATTAAATGAGCAAAACCAACACATATAGAAAACAAAAATAGGAATTGGATATATAGAAGAAGGTGAATCATCCAAGAAAAGAGCTTAAAAGAATCAAAAACCTACTTGCAATCACTATGGTAAGTTAGTTCATACATCAAAAAAAAATTGGAGTAATGGTAAAGCTAAATTTAATGGAAAATGCTACAATTGCAATAAACATGGTCATAAAGATAATCAATGTAAAGAGAAACCTAAATTTGAAGAAAAATGTCACAAATGCAAGAAGCATGAGCACAAATCTTTTGAATGCAAAACTAAGATATTGAACCCATAAAAATAGACTGTAAAAGCTATATTTAGTCAGGAGTACAACACATGGTGCCGATGTCACTACTATGGAGAATTTGGACACATTGGATTAAACTGTGTGAAACATCACATGAGGACAAGAGACACACTAGAAGATGTTTTATTCGTACAAAACTTGGACACCTTCCTAAGAATTGTATGGACACTGGAAGAATTGAAGATGAAAAGAAAGTCAAGACTAACAACATCAGAAAGTACATGAGATGGCAATGGACTCCAAAATCTTTTGAGAATGCAAGTCCAAGCAATGAAGCATGTGCCACTCAAGAACTCAAGCATTTCTACTTGATCTCCCATAAGGATAACTAGAAATAAGATTCTGAAGTAGAAATCCTACATCAGTTCCAGTTAGCTAGAAGGAAAGATCCATATCAGTATTCAATATGCAAAGGGATCACTAAGTGTTTAAGAAAATTCTAGACCTTATCGAGATAGGTCAGGTTGCAAGAGCTTGCCAAGAAAGGTTGGGTGTAACTAAGTCATTATGTGGATACTAAGTCTTGGATGACTCTACTAAGTAATTAGATTGAATCAAGAAAAAATAGTCTATCACCAAGCAAGCGAACATACCAAGCATTTATGGCGATTGGAAAGTGAAATTTGTAAAAAATGATGAAATCAAATTCATTTGTCACCAAGGACATCATTGAGGCATTGTTGAATGAACCTATGGATCCCAAGGCTACATATTTTGGTAAATATGATGAAGTCAAAGTGAGAATTGAACTAGAAATAAAGCTTCCTTAGGCTATTAGAAAAGGAAAGAAGAGGATAGAAAAACTGAGACAAACTAGTTCTACTCTCCTATTGATGGAAGGTAAATGAGATGATGTGGTAGAAGATAATGTAGAAGATGAGACAGATGAAACTAAATTAGAAGAAGAAGAGACAATCAAGAAGAAAGGTAAGGTTATCATAACTAGACCTACCAAGTCATCTACTATAGTATTCACTAGAAGGACATCTAGAAAGAAATTGAAATTTAGTAAAGAAGTAGAGAATGTTGATTTCAAATGGCCTCCACCTACATTTCAAGAGAAATTGAAAGAGATTGATTTTGGAGTTGGCATGGAAAATTTTAAATCATTGAGATATAAGACCAAAAATGCAGAGGAGAAGAAGCAAGTTAAAGAGATGATTATGTCTAAGCTAGGTAAATGGAAATATTTACCTAATCAACTTCATAGTAAATTCCCAAAGAACTGATGGAAAGAATCAAGCCAAGATGGGAACATGCCAAGAAAACTGCAAAGGATATATATCAGTAGACTCTAAGGCAACTCTTTCTGAACCTTAATGACAAAGAAGTAAAAGAGTCCATGAAGACGAATGAAGAAAAACTCACTTTGAAATTTAACACTTTCTTGATACTGATTATTGACATTGAATATGTGGTGAAGAATGCCACTACTACATGGAAGAATATCTACAATCTTCATCAGAAAAGTGATTTTGTTGTTCATGTCAGTGATAAATATGATGATGAAGATGACAAGGAAGAAAAGGACAATGATGATGAAGAAGAAAAAAATGATGATAATAATGATGATAAGGAGCAAGAATAGGAAGCTACTAAGGAGAATCTCCCTAAGATTCAAAGCATTGAGCAAACTAACCCTAAGAAGATTGCAGCAATAGTTATGGCCTCATTTCCTCACTCTCTAAGCAAAGCTTTAAATCCATCAAGCTTAGAGAAAGGTTCAGCCAAGTTGGTTATTGAAAAAACTACAAATCTAACCGCTCAACCAATTTTGGCACCTATTTAACTAATTACTTCAATGATTGAAGTGATCAACACTTCATCTACCAAGCAGTTAGTGCTTCCTCCTTCATCAAATTTGGCTACTCAAGAACTAGGTTTTTCTACAATCATTGCAATATCTACTTTTGTTGCTATTCCTTCTATTTCCACTATTGTTACCATTCCCAGTATACAAGTAGTTATTACAAAGACAATTGAGAGCAAGCCTCAATCGAGTACTAAGGTTTCTAGCAAAGGAAAGGATAAAGAAGAGGACATTGATCTTGATAAGGATATAGTTATCCCAAATTGGGATATCTCTACTCGAAATCTTGATCAAATGCATATAGTAGGTGAGATTTTGTAGAAGAAAGATAAGAAATAGAGGCTTAGAGAGGAGAGCAATAGAGAAAATCAAGTGTTAAAAGATGCAAAGAACATACTTGCAATTGCACTCAGCATCGAGGTTGATACTTCTCAACCTATTTTGGCTCAATTAGAAGAATTTGTTCAAAAATTTAATGAATATCTAAACGGGCAAGAAAAATTGTAGCAAAGAGTAGAGAAGAAATTTGAAAACAAAGTATTGGAGCTAGTTGCACATAAGATTGCAATATATCAAGTAGACTTGTCTACTATTCTCAGCTCATTGGAAACCTCTACCAACAATGTCACTTCTCTATTTAGTAAACTATGTGATACTTCTATCTTTACTCAGGAAATCAAAGAGAAACTAGGTGTAGACCTAAAGACAAGCACACACCAGTTGTCACTTGACTCGAGCTACAGTTCTATTCATTACACAAAGATTAGATTTCTGACTGATATACAAGTAGAATTGCTAAGGGAAGAAGCCAAGATAAGGGCCACACTTGTAGACATACAAGGCATGATTCTTCCAAACATGGATGCATTGTAGAAACACATTGTATATGCCAAAACTCTCATCCATGACAACAATTTCTCATAGCTGATCACATGATGGAATTATCAGTAGAAGTTTAGATTGCTTTACATAAAAGTCAGGTGTTGCAAGAAAATTGGGATAAGAAAATGTCACTAATTTTAAAGGTGCATTCTAACTTCTTGTCATATTTTGGCATTACCATGTAGCACACACCTTCGGCATTTATGTCAAAAAGGGGGAGAATATGTAAAAGGGGAGAATATGTGATGATGCAATAAAAGGGGAGAAGATAAGAAAAGAAGATGTAATATAAAGACATGAGACATATGCATATAACATGTAAAGTATGTTGAATATATATGTATGAGGAAACTTCATAATATTATACATATACATGTATAAATATTTAGATAAACATCTCTTACAAAAGTAATTTTGAAAAATCTCAAAAATAGAGTATGTTACCGAGTTGAAGACATGGGATGGAGACTAAAGATTATTTTGAACTTTTTGAGAATTCAATTTTGATTGATAAGTGTTTTTCTCACTAATGAAAAAGGGGAATATTGTTGACATTATAGTCAAATTTTTTTATTAGTGACACACACACTTAATCAAATGGTTAGTAGCTACTGAGCTTATCTTGTAGTTTAAAGTGTTAGCCAAGCAGTTCAAGCTCTAACAAGTTCTACAATTGCTATCAAGTTCCAAGAACAATATTTCATTTTCACCAAGAAGTATCTACCAAGTTGGTGATTATCAGTGTAAATTGAGCTTCATAGTGTTTACTAATTTTCTCAATGCAAATTGAGTTCTCCAGTGTTTATCAAGTTTGTAGCTTCAATAATGAGAATCTAGTGTTAATCGAGCTATGTAGTGTCAACCAAGTGATTCAATTTATACCAAGCTCATACTAATAATGTTGATCGAGCTATGTATTGTCAATCAAGTGATTCATTTTATATGTCAAGTTTTGTAGTGATCACCAAGTCACTAGTGGAGACCAAGTTTAGACTACTTGGAAGTGATTACTATGAGTCGAGCTTCTACATCAACTAAGGGCATGATGATTTTGAGCATTGACAATGGTTGTCGAGTGTCAGAACCTCACTAATTATCTATAGTTGGGTCAACTTTGTGTATTTTGGTGAAACTTGTATTGTAGCTGACTTTGATGAATTGTAAATTAGATTGGTATATATCGAATGTATTAAATCACATCCAAAGAAGAACGATATGAATATAGAAAGATATGTCTAAGAGAAAAAGTAAAAAGTAAGAAGGCTACAAGCAATATAAGGAGCAACAAAGATTTATCTATCACAACAAGGTGATCATTACACTCCAAAGGAATCTCATTTAGCAAATCAAATTTGCAGCTTAGAGATCAGCCACTAGTTCATCCTAATAGGTGGAATAGTTAAATATTTTCACAAGCTAGACTTAATAATTTTTTTTAAATCTCTTTATCGAGTACATACTTCGCTATACATTTGTAAGTCCTTTTGCAAGGTGGACCTAGTAGTCCTTATTGCTTCTAATAGGTTAGATCATCAGAAGTGATAATGGTAATCCTTAATAGGCCAACTTTATGTTGGATTATTTTAGAATAACTAGGAGAGGGGGGTGAATTAGTTATCCAAGGTCTAGATGTATAAATAAAACTTTTCACAACTTAGTGAACCCATAAAACATTCATACTCATCCATGCATCTTTAAGATTATGCAATCACTTAAAACTTGTAGGTTACTGTCAAATCCACTTGTACAAATTTAAACATGAAACATAGATTCATCAAGACACTTGAAACAATGATTTACATGAAAAACCAATTTGGGAAAAACCACTAGTAACATGCTACTCCTTTTCACTATTCTAAAGTGATGCCCTATGAAAGGCCAACCCTATTAAAGGTTACAATACACATTGTTAAGTGTGACCCTATTAAAGGATTTCAATCACCCTATTAGGAGTGAGACTTGTTAGAGGACTTCAGACCATTCACTTGGAATGTCACCTGGTTAAAGTCACCTGGTTAAAGGATATACAAATGACTATTAGGTCAACCTATATCCAAAGAATTTACCCAAGACTGATACAATTGTTAGAGACTAATAGTAAGGCTTGATCTAATATAACTGACAACTTCATTTGTAGATTACAGATCATTATTCAATTCTCCATTCTGCTTGGCTTTCATACATTGCAACTCTGATAGCTTGTTCACCCTTCAAGCATTCATATCCTTAAGCCTTCTTGCTTGGCATGCCAATGTAGTCTCCTCTTAGGTCACTTGATGAAGTAGATCCCTTGACTCCTTGTCTCCCTTAGGTTCTCAAACATGACTCTTGCTTCATGACCAACCATTCCTATAAATAGAAAATTAAGAATTTTTTTTGCTCACTTTGTATTGTCCAATTTAGGGTTAGAATGGATTAGGTAGGATACAATGTATCTATGCCACATTCCATCTCTCTTCTAGAAATGTCTCCTATAATCCTCTTTGGATTTTCTTAAAAATGATTTACCTTGAATTCTGTGCCACCAACTCATCATCTTTAGCTTCCACCTAGTTCACACAATCCAGGAAAACAAACTTGTTGGCTCAGATTCATTGAATCCATGATCTTTTAAATAATTCAGTAGCTTGGAATTATCATCCTGATGATGCTTATCACATATTGTGTTTCTCAACATACACTATGAAATTACTCAGCACTAACTAAATTTTACTGGTGCTTGGCAACAACTAAATTTTACTCGGCATCCACTGTTATGCTTGGCATACACTAGAATTAACTTGTGCTCGACTCCAACTAATTTTCTCCTTGGCTTGCACTAACTTTTCTCAGCACCTACTATCCACTCAATCAATCTTGGCATACAACCTTTGTGTAACATGTTCTTCAAAACTTTCTTAGTGTAACTAGCCTTTGTAACCTTAAGTATATTATCAATGCATCATGTCATCACTGTCTTACCTGATCTTTGTACTTCATTACATAATCATAACTCAACCTTTCCTCTAGGTGCTATTGTTACATCTTTTGATCAAATCCTCTTTATCAATCAAATAAGTGATAGTACTTAAATATCATAAGTGGTTGTCTCACCAACAAATAATGGGTTTGACATTAGTGACAAAACAATGATTGAAGCATACTTGTATGTTCTCAACACTCTTCCTTTACAATCTCCCTCTTTGATTTGCTTCTTCAATCTATTTTCAACACTTTATACTATAGTACTAAAGCTTTTGGGTATCATCCCCACCCAAATTTTAGTTTCTATTTGGAAGGTTTCTAGGTTACCATATTGTGTATCAAAGTGTCATGAATGTTTTAATGCTTTCAGTTTTTCATGCATGTAATAAGATTAGAATACATATGAAGCATTAATTGGTGAACTAAGATTAAGTTTTATTGGTTACTGATTCACCCCTCCCCTCTTAGTAACCCAGCCTATCTTATATTTCCAATAGGTTATGTTTTTCTATTGGTCCTCTTATTCTATCCCTAATTTGTAATTGGTAAATAGCATGTATAAAATGGCTTAGGATAAGGGATTTCATAATGTATGATGAGAACGTATCATCTTACGATGGTATTGAGTTGTAAGGGATTACAAATTGTAATCAAGTTGTAATCACTAGATAATAATAATATTGGACTCATTTTTTGGTGGATATAGCCTAAGGATTGGGTGAACCACATTAAATCTTTTGTCTTGTGTTCTCTTCTATGCAATTTATTATTTTCTGATATTTGTTATATTTGCATGTAATTTTTATTTCTATCTCATTAATCCTAACAATTTGTTGTAAAATTTGTCTTCCATTCATCTCCTTCTCTAATCCTAATTTGATGATATCCACTTTTCAAATCCATTTTTGTAAAATAATTTGCTCTACTCAATCTATCCATAATGTCATTCATTCTAGGCAAAGGAAACCTCTACTTCATGGTTATTCTATTTATAGCTCTTGAGTTAGTGCACATATTACATTCTCTATTTTTCTTAGGTGTTAATATAGTAGGTGTTGCACAAGGAATCAAACATTCCCTGATCAAACCTTTCTCCAAAAATTCTTGCATTTGTCTATTCAATTCTTCATTCTTTGTAGGTGTTAGCCTATGCGGTTCTTTATTAGGAAATATAGCTCCATGCATCATATCCATTAATGTCTTATACTTCTGACAAGGGTCATCCATCAGGAACATTATCAAAAATGATATCTTGCAATTAATACAAAAAAGATCTAACCTTGGGTGTATGTTCAAGCTCATCTTATTTCTTAGTCTTTCTAGGAATCAAAACAAAAATAAAATTCATTTCTTCATGTCTTTCACAAACTGATTTCCCTCAACCAAACAAACTCTTATAGAAGTACCCTCACTTTCCTCTGGTTTCTCAACTAAAGGAAATAATACTCATTTCTTCCCATTAGCCCAAACAGTATAATGATTCCATCTACCATCATGTAAATCTTTCCTATCATACTTCCAAGATCTTTCCAAAATAATATGACAACAATCCATAGGCATAATATGACACAAAATTACATCAAAGTAATTCCCAATCTTGAATTTCACAAGGCATTGTTAACTCACCAATAATTTATGTTCATCTTTCATTCTAGAAATGCAATAAGGTTTAGGATGCTCCAATATTTGTAATTTCAACTTAGTTACCAATTCTTCATATGCCAAATTTTTAGAATTCCCATTTTCAATAATTACTTTCCAACATTTATCTTCAATCTTACATATGGTCTTAAAGGGACTTTTCCTCACAATGGGTTTATTATCCAACTTTTCATTCCACAGAGTTCTTCTCATCACCAGATTCTCTCCTTTCTCAAGTTCATTAGATATATCAATGGATTTTTCCTAAATCAAACCAGCTATCAATTCCCACTTTCTAACCATAAAATTTACATTTAAAAGCTATATGTCCTTCATCACTACACTTAAAACAAGTTCCTTTAAAACAATATCTATCATCTCTCTTTACATTATTGTTATTTCTAGAGTAACTAGTATAATTACCTCTAGCTTAGTTACCTCTTCCTATGCTTCCACTATTTTCTTTTCATTTATATTTGTATTTTTCATTAGATATGCTATCAGATCTTCTACATTCCCCATAATATCTTTCTCTACTTCACCAAAATCTTCCACAACTTGTTCTCTATCTATGCTCTTATTTCTCTACCAACTTTTCTTTAGCCTTCAATATGCTTCCTCTACACATTACATCTTTATAAAACTGATTACATCTTGTATAGAATTCCTCAAACCATTTAAATATCTAGCAACTTGTTTAACTTCATCATCAATATGTCTAGATCTAATGTCTAACTAATAGAATTCCTTAGTGTAATCTTTCATAATCATGTCTTTCTATCTTAAATTTTGCATTCTTCTCAACATATTAACTTGATAATCAGCAGGAGGAAATTTCTTTTTCAACTTACCAACCATCTTTACCCAATTCTTAGTCTTTTATTTTCCTCTTCTTTGCCTATCAAATTGCAAGATTTCCCACCAAAGAGATCCATGCCCTTTTAATTTTGTAGTTGTTATTCTCACCTTATCCTCAAGAATACTCTTATAGTCAAAATAATTCTCAATCTCAAAGATCCAATCCAACAAAGAATTAGTATCAAGTCTCCCATTGTAAGTATAAATTTTAAAAACAAGCCTCGAATTCACTCTATTCAAAGCTCACAAAAGTCTCTCTATTAAAACATGTATCAACCTTAATTAATCTTAACCATGTAATCAAAGTAAACATCAACCATAACAAGATGCACATACACAATTACACCTAATTTTTCAACTAGGGAAACCCTTGATCAGAGGGTAAATCCTAATGGGGATGGTACCCACCAAATGATGTACTAATATAAATATTCTTTATTAGAGGAGAGACCCTGTTAGGAGTTAGTTACAACATTTAGTACACATGAGTCCCTGTTAGGAGACTTTGAATCATTGTTAGAAGATTCCAACCCTATTAGGAGTTGTGCCGACCCTACTAGGAGTTGTGCCAACCCTACTAGGAGTTGTAGAAGGCAAAAGGACCCACTGTCCAAATAGCTTCTAGGGCAAGACCACTTAACTTCACTATCAAATTGATCTCTCAACTATTCCTTATAGAATAATTTTTCATACTATGCTTTATCCTCTTTCCTCTATCCTAGTCAACTAGACCAATCACTTGTAGACCTTGTAGACTAGGTCACAAACTTTAGATCTCAAAATAAAACCTCAGCAACAAAGTTTTCTCCAACTTCATTCTGCTAAAAACTTTTCTATGCTCTTTTTATCTTCATATATCAACCTGATTACTCAGTGTTCATATCTTTTCTCCTCTTTTTTACTCTTCTTAATTCCTTATATAACAAAGGAAAAGGTCCTTCCTTTATACCGAGTCCATACAACAATCACCTTCAATCGGCTATCACACCTTCTCAATTAATTATTATAGGACCTGATTAAGAACACATTTTACTTAGCAATAACATCAAGCTATCACTTTGTAACTTGAATAATGTTCTACATGTGTAATTTTATGATGAGTGAGCTGAGCCATGTCATCTCCAACATGTCTTCTACAAGCCTTTAACCTTGATTCTTAGAATAACAACTCTACTAAGAGATATAACAAGCTTACTAGAACATGCTTCTATAAACTCTATCTCTAAATAGTCTTCACCAAAACTTGTACAACTTCTTCCAAACTTAATAGCTTTTCCACCCAAGGTTAGCTACATATACTAGACACTTATTAGTATCTCGGGCATTAACCTCTCTAGTGAAAATACTCAATGATCTATCTATACCAACTTAATCTTTATCGTTGTTCGTATGTTAGATACCATAGAAAATTGCTATGTCAACATTAATGATAAACATAGCATAAATGTAACATATCATCATGATAATGATCTAATCATGTTTCTCCAATACTCCCTCATAGGAATATCATTAGAATTCATGCTTCCAACACTCCTCTTATTTGGGTTGTTTCAACAACTTAAAGTCTAGTTGCAATCTGTCTCAACCTATCCATACTAGAATTATTTGTATGTCCTCTACCTCAAACCATATTGATAATAGATAATGCAAAAATTATAACCTTCTATGAGCTATATTTTAGAAGCCAAGTCTGTCACCCTATGACCAATCTTCAACAAGCTCCTAAATGATCCCAAACTTCATAAGAAAGAAACCTTCACTCTGATACCACCTAATGTAAGGAAGGATAGGATAAAGTTCACCTCCTAGCTAACCTTGCTAAGAGTTACACATGAAAGCCAATAAATTGGTGAAACTAAAAGAAATTATAGATATCAATGTAGAAATGATGAGATAATCTCCATTCAACATGCCAAGCATATGGTCTACCTGGTTGTGTAGCCATATACATTCAAATCATAATCAGTGAGGTTAAGATATCGATCTTACAAAGCCAAAAAAAAAGTATTTTCCTTCTATCTAGCTTCATTTTACTTTTCCTAATCCTAGATCTCTACTTAAATATCTAGTAAGAATACAAGTTAGCCTATGAAGAAACTCGTTATAAATTATAGATCCTTCCCCAAAGGAGAATTTAGTGACCTTATAAAAAAGAAAATGAACTTCCACAAGGCCAAGGATAGGTCCTCATGTGATCCAAGAAGAGGTTCCCAAGTGCATGGAACATTACAATATCAAACAAAATCTTAGCAAAGCCAAACCTGCAAGTTACTCGAGCTTCTAGGAAAACAACATGCCTCGAACAAAGAGAAGATTAACTACCACAAATGATGAAATTAGTTTTCATAAACTTAGGCATAGAATCCATGATAGGTCCAAAAAAGAGATAACTATGCAGAAAGAGAAAACTCAAATAGAAACAACTATTCTTAAAAGAATAGATAGGAACAACAAAAGGAAATCTTTTTGGTTGATGCAAGATTGCTAAAGTAACCAATATGCTCCTACATCAACCACTTATCTAGTACCACAATGATGAAAGTAGTAAGATAAAAATATACAATCTCACACACAAATGTATACATCAAATGACATAGATATTTTGTACATGAAAACCCTCAAAGAGAGGATGAAAACCATCATGGGAATAATATACCCACTTTCCTTTTACTACAAATAAAAGGTTGCCTAGTTAGAGGCTACACTAGTTATTTTTTAGAACAAATTTGGTTATGAATGATAACATCCTATTAGGATTAAAAAACCCTTTGAAAGCTACATTATTAGAGATTTTACAATATTCCTTCTAGGAGGTACCTAGTTAGAGAATCTATAATATGCTTTCTACTAAAGCATACCCATTAAGAGCTTACAAATGATTATAATAGTAATAAAGAAATTAGAATAGTTGATCTAAATAAATGGCACACCTTTCCTTTTAGATACCCTTTTTATACCTTGAATATGTCTTTATCTTCATTCATTGTCTTGGCTTCCCTTGTGATAGATGCAATGTCACATTTTCACTTTCTACTCTAGTCTATCTACAATCACCATTTTGTAATGGCTTGGCTCTCTAGTTGTCATCTCTATTCAACTTAATTCACCTTATCTACAATACAATAAAAAAAAATAACAATAAATTTAAAAACTTTAATAATGAAGTTCCCAAATTATGTACATTCTCCATCTTCTAGGTGCCAAAACCTTAAAACATGATGTCCAAAGTTGATGCATTCAAATTTTGAATTACATGTCTAAGCCTATCAAACAATACCTATTACACCTACTCATAGGTGGCTATTCATAGGAATGTCTATCTTCATGTGAGTCTACATCTATACTCTCATCCTTGCATACTTCTATCAATTCAACCTGCATTCCTATTGCATCACTCTCTAACTATCCTTTACTTCGATCACATCCATGGTGACTCTTCACACATGATGGACATAATACTATATTCTATCTCCATCTACTAGTCATAGCCTCAACTACACCATTCTAGTATGCCAATTTTTGGGTGATTACATTGTCTTGCAACACTTCATCCTTTACCAACTAGTTTCCAATCAGTAATAACATCTTGGTGTGCTAAGTGTTATCATCACCATTCTTTAGTCTATATGCCAATGAGACTTGAAGTCCAAAAATATTCTTTCTTAGCATTGATGGAATAACTTTTGATCATTATTGACTTTATTTCCAGAACCTTTAACCTTTAATCTTTCCTACGTCATTCCTTTGAATGGGTGGGTAGAAAACTCCAAATTGGTGTGGACTTTATCAAAAATACAATGAATCTCCTTCCGTTTCTTGGTCTTTTGTGCCTTCTTCTTTCCTTTTCCATTCTCCCACTATGACTTTTCATATTATCCTATTTGAATTATTCTCCTTTAAGCTCTTTCCAACTCCTTAAGTCTTTCTCCCACTTAATTGTCTTCTCCTCCTTAGTCTTCTAAGTCATCTCCCCCTTTCATTTTATGTTTCTCCCTTAAGTCTTCCTTAATTATCCTTCCCCCTTTTTTCATTAATGATAAAGTGTATGGATGTTGGCATCACAATGGTCTCTTGAAAAGGGCTAGAGCACTACCTAGTTGTTCTTTCCACAAGTCTTTGAGATATATGAGAGCAAGTGTCTCATTCTATATGTATGAAAAATGTTCCTCAATCCCATCCAATAAATTCATGGGTGCATTGACCAATTATATCTCCATATTTTTAATGTGCTTTTGTATAATTCCTACTAGGGGTGATAGGAATCATTGGAATTCTAGGAGCTTTAGAGATTATTTCTCTTGTTTAGCCTTGATTTGATTGATTGGAACAATTTTATCTTTAACTTTTATGGTTTACATTGTTGCTAAACTAGTCATAGCATCAAATGAAATTTGTATTTTTGTAAGCTCTTGTTGAGAATTCTTCATAGCATTGTCTAAGTCAAGCATGAATCTTGGTAGATCTAATGCTCTCTACAATACTAGTGAAATATCATTTAATCCATCCACCACAATGTCCTTGGCTTCAGTTAATTCAACTTTTCTTTGGTTAATCAAGTTCCTAAGATTTTTTTTCTCTTCCTCTTTATAACCTACAACCTTCTCAATGTCAAAATTACCAATTATTTGAGCCAATTGATTTATCAATCTATATTGGAGTCATAGTGAGTATTTGTAGCTAATCTCATGATCACGTCTCTAGATTGTACCACTATATGAGCTTACTTCTTCCTCTTGCTTGATTGCACCAATATTTTGTACTTGCAAACCAATTTATACTATTTATCAATGTTTATTTGCATCTATCTCATCAATTTTACATTTATTTTTGTCTATCTCTTGTTTGATCATATCCAATTTAGTTGCATCTTCAACATTGCATTGAAACAATGCTCCTTTATCTTCAAAACTAGAGGATAAGGAGGAGGATGTTGATTTTCAATCCTTCCTTTTCTTCTTCTTCCCATGTTTTGTATATCCTCATGTCATATTGAGATTCCTCTTGGTAGACTTGGATGGTACTTCACTCTATTGTCTATGTGATGTTACTTCATTCATCTTAGACCTATCAAGTGTGGCCTCCTTAATAGGTTGTTCACCTTTTTCTTTATCTTGATCTTCCTAGTGAGCTAGAATCTTCTCTTGTGTAGGATTTTCATTCTTGTTAGGCCTATTCTCTTTCTCCTATGTCTTGTCCTTTTCAAGACTCTTCTCTTTTGTTGGTGATTGAGTGCCTATTCCTTGAATGCCTTCCACAAATAGTATTTTAGTTCCAATTAGTGTCTCTATTAATGAAATTTCCTTCTCTTGTGAAACTAGTTTCTAAGAGTCTACATTCCTTAATTCTCCATAAGAAATATTCTCCCCTTTAACCTCTTTTACTTGTGCCTACATCACCTCCTTAAATGTTCTATCTTTCTTTTCTAGAGTTTTCTTACTATCATTATATGTTTATTTAGTAGTGTTTTCCTAGTCTTGTTGAGTCTTTGGGATAGGTAAGTTGGTTTCTAATGGAGAATCTATCCATGTTTATGGAATTGATTTTTTCAATGAGGTTTTCTTGGTTACCTCTTCCTTTCTTTCACCTATCTTCTTAGCACTTGAAGTGTTGTCCCTTTTTGGTGAATTTTTCTCTGTTTTGATCTTTGGCTTCTCCTTGGTTGTATTCCTTCATGGATTAATCAATTCTAGTGATTCTACTCACTGAGAAATCTCCATACTATGAGAAGTCATGTGTGTTTCTCACCTTGGCGATGTGAATTATAGTTGACTAATATTTTAGGTAGCTCCTCTACATATCCATCTTCCTCTTCAACTCTATCGGATCCAACTAGCTTTATCTTCTTTTTTCATCATACTTTTTCTTTTGGATTAGATTGTGCAGGTATTTGAGACTTTTCTTGTTCTTTCTTCTTTTTCTTGCCAAATTCCTTTATTATTATTCAATAGTATATCATCATTTCATATCCTATTTAAATGCATCATTCTCTCTCTCCATGTGATTATTAGTGCTATATTATTTTGCATGGAAAAATCTTCCTTGTAAACTTCCACATATGTCTTTTTTTCTGATGGAATATTTTCTAGCCTAACTTGTGCTAGTGCATCATCTAATAACCTTTTGAATTTTGCAACTATATCTTTCTTTTTTTTTGTATGATCGATTCTAAATCATTTTAAATTTTATTTCTTATATTAGTTGGGGTCCTACTATATGTTCTCATGCTAAGTAGGATGACAATAATGACCTATTCTTCAAGAGTTTAAATTTTCAAAGTGGCAACTAGCTCTTTGATAGCTTGTATTTATATATCTTAGCAACAATAATGTTAGGATAACATTAATATTGCAATGGTAAAAAAAAAATCTTACCTACCACTCAATCTACAATAAATTATTATGACCAGTGAGCCAATGGTCACATTCTTTCCACACTCTTGTCTTAATACAGGTGTACCACATTTGCCACTATATCCTTTACTTAGTCATCTTTGACATCAGAACATGTGACTTGCCAGTTTAGAATAGTGGACCAGTGTGTGATTTTTCCTTTCACACACAACCCCTTAAGCTAAGATAGCTTAATTTGACTTAGGATTTCACCATTGACTGGTGATCTCACAGCCTCAATAGGCTTGGCCTTTATAGACTTATTACTCTTCTTTGTTAATTTTTTGTAGAATTTCTTTATGGCTTCTTCTATGTTCACAATCATTCTCTTTTCTTTATTGTTAGGATTCAGACCTTTAAACCTTTTTCTTGATCTACAGTCTCTAGAAACATGTCTTATCTTGTTGCAATGGTGGAAGGTCATACAAGTACCTCTCCAAGTTCTAGTATTGTTTCTCTAACCAGTTCTTAACTTGTAGTATGTTGCAAGGTGTCCATCCTTTCCATAGGTTTAGCATACTAGTGTGGTGAACCTTTTCCTTCTAGTGAGACTTTCAAACCTGGGGTGTGACTAGTTTGATCTTGCATCAGATCTACAATCTCTAGCCTTATGTCCATATTTTTACAAAAGTAATAGTATCCTTGAAAATAATTATCATTGAAGTGAGATCAAAATTCTTTTGTAGTACGCTCACACCTGTGGTAATTATGATAATATTCATTGATATAACATTAGATATCAGGTGAAACCTATTTGTACTAGCTTTCATTTGAAGTATGTCATATTTTACCACAACAATGATAATTAGGTTTCTTAGGATTCATACATTTAGGATATAGCTTTTCTTTCCCTTTGAGATTATAGTCCTTGCTTCTAGAGATCTTTTCATCCTCAATCTTATTGATACCTTCATATCCAAGACTGATTATGCTCTTGGTCTTTCTCTGAGCTTTGAGTTTCTTGTTTATTTTATCAAAAGATGACATTGAACTTTTTTTGCTTTTCATTTCTCTAGTTTATTGTAATGTCCCTTTTCTGATTTTATATGATATTTCAAGCCTCTAATCAGATCTTTAAGATCAAACAACCAATATTTCAAAGATCCACCAATTTCTCAATAAACCACCAAATCGGGTATGCCCAAAATAGTGCCAAAAACTTCATAGCTTCACATATTATTAATAAATATGAAAGTGAACATTCTTATAGAGATTTCAGCAGAATAAAATCCTACAAAATGAAATTTCTAGATCTATATAACATTTACACAACAACTCCCAAACGGAGGATAAAACAATGCTCATCGGGCTCTTGAAAATAACATAGAATAGCCCAGAAACACCACAAAAACACTAATAATCTATCATAGAAGTATAATCATGATCAAATACATATATTCAGCTCTATTTTAACATCTAAAATTCTGAAATACAGCAGCAACCCAAACTGATATGAAACACTACACTGGAAACACCAAACTCTTACAAAAAACACACCCAAAAACCCACAAATCTGCACTGTTCAGCACAAAGGAAAACTCTGCGTGAGCATGCACATGGAATGGATTCAAAATCCCATACTTAGCCTTCATGTAAACCTAAAAACTCTCATTCTTGGGTCTCCTTCTCCATAGGTTTGGCAGCCTCTGAAGAACAACAAAGCAATGCGCAAAACTCAAGTTCTGGAATGAGCACAAAATGCCTCCAAACCCCTTAAAAGAGGGCATAACCCTAACTCACGTCCAAGAGGGGTTAATAAAACATATTTTAATAATAATTAACATTTATTAGTCCATTAGCTTCCAAAGATTATCCCCTTTTTCTGAAACTTCACCTTTTTGGGCCTGCCTGCCTTAGAAAAGATTATTATTTTTAATTATTTGAAAAGGGGACATGACAAGTCCTCCCCTTCCAAATATTGCTTGTCCTCAAGAAATGGTTGAAAATTAAACCAATCAATCCACCTGGATCCCAAATGTAGTCATGAACTATATTATTGCCAATTAACACAGGCTCCTGCAATATCCTCTGCAATATAACCAAGAGGAATCCATAATCAAACTGACAATTACTGCTCAACCAAACTCCAAAGTCACAACTTCCATAGTCAAAAACCCATGAGACACAAACTCTTAGAACATCAAAACCCAAGTAAAGTGGACAAATCAAACTACCAACATAGTAAATACCATCAATGCATTCCACTAGCCTATATGGAATGTACAATCCAACTCTGCAACAATGGTGAATGCTCCCGAATGAAACTATACCAAGTATGGAGAATCCACACACTATAAAACTCCTGTAGTCAACACAACTCTGTAGATCATCGGCCACTATCGCATAACCATAACTCCCATGCACCCCTAATGGTGAAAAGCCATCACAAGATAAATAGCAAGAAATGGAACCCAAACCAAATTTTCCTGCCATCAACTCCTCAACACAAGGATCAAATGCTAACTGATGTACATAGCTTGCAATATAATGTTGATAAAAAAACTAACCTTAGTCAATAGCTCACCATGAAAAAGTGATACAACCCACTATGACTGATCACCAGCTAAGTTAGGAGATGTCATAGCCAAAGGAGTAGAATCAATAACAACACCCGCTAAAGCATCACTTCAAAACTCCTGCTCTAAGTCTTGTATTATCAAGCTATCAACTGCAGAACCTATCGCCATGTCGTGCCCATCACAACTCTCATCCTAAAGTGTCAAACTATCCCATAACTGATAATAAGCACTAAGAACCAAAGTATATCTCTGTATCATCATCTCATCAACATGGTCATCAAAGGTGAATTGATGAGCATACCTCACAATGTAATGTTGATAGAATGCACCAATCTCAGTCAGTGGCTCAGACTACAATCCAGATGTAACTAACTACAATCGGTCACTAACCAAGTTGGAACTGTCTACTACCTCTAAAGACATCACCAAGGGAGTAGTATTACTAGCAAGAACCATGCCAACTGTCAGCTCACCAACATCACACATGGTCTTTGATATAGCATCTCTAGTCTTCATGCCATTAGTGCTAGAGGTCACCACCATGTCAGGCATACCACAACAATCTACTGTAGCACCCAACTCAACTGAACCTGACTCTAGTGGGGATGAACCCGATATGCCAATGTTAGTATCAAGGATGGATGCATCCCCATCTCCACTATCTTTGACAATCTCGACCATGGACATCCTTGGATCATTAGACACCACAGCTTGTGACTGTACAAAATCTAGTAAAGACTGTAGTTTCTCTAACTCCATGGTCACCTTAGCCAAATGAAACTGTGACTCCTTGAAAGCCAACTGTGTAATCTCAAGAATCTCAGAAGTCACCTCAAGTTGCTCAGTAAGCTCACTCACCTCATCTTCCTTGGCCAACAATGCATCATATGCTGTACTACCCCACTCCATAAGATAATCTCTGTTGGCTAGCAACTGCATATAATCCTATCTCAGAATTTGGATAGCCTCCCATAAAGAGTGGAACTCTATCAAGGAAAGATAACTGCCTCCCTGCTCATCACTAGTAGGAGAACCCCATCCATAAACTACTAACAATTGACAAGCAGCATCGAAATGTTGGCAAGTGATAGCAATGTCTCACTCACTAACTCTCAACTGATTAGACACATGATGGCACTGGCTTGACTGTCTCCTACAAACCTCCTCTGATGCACTGTCTAAAGGAGTATCCTCAAAGTTACTAGTCTCTAGAGTATTACCATCCATATCCTGTGAATCAACTCTAAAGCTCATATCAACATACGGAGTATCAAAAATTGTAGCACTACTGTCCAACTCCTTTGTACCCAAGGAAACTAAGTCTCCAAAATTTCCCACTGCATCCTTCTGGATGTCATCAATGCCAATATGATCCTGAGACTCATCTGTACACACTGCCAAATATGAAAGATCATCAACACATTCCAGCAAGTATGGTCGATTGGATATATGAACAAAGCCCAACACCTGTGTGTAAAAACTAATACCAACATCGGATAAGCCGCTAGCACAAGAAAAGACAACACTGTGCAATCTGCTAATCAAATCCATGATAGCACCCAAACAAACACTACTACCAAAAAGTTTTAATGATCTCAAGTCAACTGAATCCCAAATGCCAATATAAAAATCTCGAGTCCATATCCGTAAACTAGAATCAGCTGGTAACTCAAGAAAACTCCTCACCTGAGTAATATGACCAATACCAACTAACTCCACATACCTGTCATGATGAGATAATGAAGTCACAATATTGTCTTTGTTCACCTTCAACTGGCTGGACAGATCATGTGAAGTACTACCTGCCTCAACCTCATGTGATGAAGCATCTAATTGTGCTTGGTACTCTTTCTCAGCAAATTCATGAATGCTCAATGTTTGCTCATCTCTACCAGGTATCTCACCATTATGCACAACAACATCCTCATAATCATCATCTAAACCCACTACCTCATGTGGCTGAGTAGAATTTGAGACCTCTTCCTAGCTATAAGCTAGTTTCTCAAACTCCTCATGCAAGTTCTTGGTAATTGTGTCATCTACCCTGTGAGAAAATCTGCCAAATAGAAATCCAGTCAACTTATCCACCTTAGCTGGGTTGGACAACATGTCATTCATTATACGGTGGTGCTCAACCAACTGTTCAAACATGTCATGGCTTATTTTCCTAAGTTTATCTCGAATGTCTAAATAACCATCCTTTCTACTATTTTGACTGTGGATATCAATTGTCCAAAATAGTGTCTTCTAAGACTCTGTACTATACTTGTCCATTCTGGATAAAGTAGAGTGTAACCCCAATAGGTTATAACTTCTTCAAACACCAAGAGCTAACATGCAATTGATTAGAAGTAGCATGCAACCATATATTTTGACATGCAACTGATTAGAAGAAACATGCAACCACCAAATTCACCAAGAACTAACATGCAAATGATTAGAAGTAGCATGCAACCATAAATTTTGACATGCAAGATTTGGGTAGTTGTCAAAACTGACATGCAAACTTCTACAAACCCTTAGGCTGGCAAGATGATAGCTTTGGTAGCACTGTAATTTCCCTTTTCTGATTTTATATGATATTTCAAGCCTATAATCAGATCTTTAAGATCAAACAACCAATATTTCAAAGATTCACCAATTTCTCAATAAACCCCCAAATCGGGTATGCCTGAAATAGTGCCAAAAACTTCACAGCTTCACATATTATTAATAAATCTAAAAGTTGAAATTCTTATATAAATTTTAGCAGCATAACAGCCTACAAAATGAAATTTCTAGATCTATATAACATTTACACAACAGCTCCCAAATGGAGGATAAAATAATGCTCATCGGGCTCCCAAAAATAACATAGAATAGCTCGGAAACACCACAAAAACACTAATAATCTATCACAGAAGTATAATCATGAAAAATACATATATTCAGCTCTATTTTAACATCTAAAAGTCTTAAATACAGCAGCAACCCAAACTAATATGAAATACTCAACTAGAAACACCAAACTCTTACAAAAAACACACCCAAAAACCCACAAATCTGCACTGTTCAGCACAAAGGCAAACTCTGAATGAGCATGCACATGGAATGGATTCAAACTCCCATCCTTAGACTTCCTAAAAACCTAAAAACTCCCATTCTTGGGTCTCCTTCTCCACAAGTTTGGAAGCCTCTGAAAAACAACAAAGCAATGCGCAAAAATCAAGTTCTGGAATGAGCCCAAAATGCCTCCAAACCCCTTAAAAGAGGGCATAACCCTAACTCACGTCCAAGAGGGGTTAATAAAATATATTTTAATAATAATTTTCATTTATTAGTCCATTAGCTTCCAAAGATTATCCCCTTTTTCCTAAACTTCACCTTTTTGGGCTTGCCTGCCTTAGAAAATATTATTATTTTTAATTATTTGAAAAGGGGACATGACATTTATGGATTTATTTTATTATTTTTTCTTGCATCTTCCTTAGTTTCTCTCTTGGCCTCTAGTTCTTCTCTTAGTGCATCCTCAACCTTTTCTATTTTCTAGAACAACATTAACTTTCTCATCTTGATCTTGACTCATTCTTGTTGCAATTTATTCTTGTTCTTTCTGTAGTCATGCAATATTTTTTCTCAACTTCTCATTATCAGTCATGAGATCAATGATTTCATCTTTAGATTCATTTGACCCATTTTTTCTCCTCAATTTTCTTAATGATTTCATGAATATCATCAAGTTTCTTGATCTTTGACATGGAAACCCTTAACTTTTCCTTCAAATATTTAATGATGATGAGAGCATCATCAAGCTACTTTTGAAGTATAAAAGTTGTCATTAGATCTTCCCTCAAGTTATCATTCTTGTCATTACTAGCATTTGGGCTCTGATACCAATTATTGGTCCCAACCAATACTAATAGGGGGGATAAATCAATACAAATTCTCCAACTAGTCTACTGAACTTCTATTCCAAAAACTAGATAATAAATGTCTAATTGATACCATAATGATGAAAGTGATAAGATAAAAGAACAATATCACACACAACTGTATACATCAATGACTGATAGATTTTCTATGTGGAAACCCTTGATGAGAGAATGAAAACCATGTTGGGAATAATATATCCACTTGCCTTTTACTCCAAATAAAATGTTGCCTAGTTAGAGGCCCCAATTGTTCTTCTGAGAACATGTCCAGTTATGAATGATAGAAACCTATTAGGAATATAAATGTCTTTCAAAGTTTCCTTGTTAGAGTATTTACAACACTTCTTCTAGTAGGTACCTAGTTATAGGATTTACATTATTCTTTCTATTGAAGCATGCCTAGTGAAGAGCTTACAAATGATTACAATGGTAAGAAAGAAATGAGAATGGTTGATATAAATAAATGGCACACCTTCCCTTGTATATAAGATGTCTTGATCTTCACTCGTTGTCTTGACTTACCTTGCGATAGTTATACTATCAATTTCTACTCTACTTTGTCTAAAGTCAGTAGTCTACTATGGCTTGTCTCTCTTGTTGTATTCTCTATTCAACTTAGACATCCTTACCCATAATATAATTTAAGAACATCAACAAAAACCTCAAAAAATTCAATAATGAAGTTCCAAAATTATATGCATTCTCAATCTTCTAGGTCATACAACCCTAAATTATCCTACCCAAAGTTGATGTATTCAAATTTTGAACCACATGTCTGAGCCTGTCATAAAATACCTATGGCAACTACTCATAGGCACCTATTTATAGGCATGGCTATTTGATGCATGATGCTCATATTTTCATGTTGGTTTTCTTGTCCCTATTGAGGTGGAAGCTTGTGGTGAAGATGAAGATGGTTCTATATCTCTCTTTTGACATCAAAGTGTGGGACACACTTTTCTATCTACCAAGCGAGTCTGATGCAGGAGCATCTTGCATGGAAAAATTAAATTATTAGAAAAAAATAAAAAGAGAAAAAATAAAAATTAAAAATAAAAAAAATGTGGAGGAGAGAGAAAGTGACGAAAATAGAAAGAAAATTAAAAAAAAATTGAAAATAGGAAAAATGGAGAAAAGAGGAATTTCTATTTTTGAGGTGCATGAGTGGCATAAATAGAAAATAATAAAAATAGTTGTCATTCCATTAATCAAGGTGTGTAGGTGGCATCTTAGAAGTTTGTGGAAAGATCCTTAAATCATGTATTTAATATTTTTTGGGTGCTTAGTTGTATTTAGGTGGAAATTCTAGAAAGTTGTAGATATTGTAGAAGGTTGTAGGTGAAATTCTAGAAGGTTGTGGATATTCTAGAATGTTGTGGATAAATCATCCATTGGGTGATAAGTGCCTATTTAAGGAAGGCTTATGTTCATTTGTAATCAAGCTCTTCGAATGTAATCTCTTTTAAGGAAGCTTGAGAAGTAGAAGTTGGAGAAATAGAAGCTCTTCAAGTAGAAGCTCTTCGGATGTAATTTCTTGTAGAAGCTCTTAGAGAGAAAATTTCTCTTATATTGTAAGAAATTGGAGTCTTTTCATTTGGAGGATATTATAATGAATTTCAAGTATTAATGGATGATGCTTTATGAAGCATTTTGTCATCTCTCTTGTCTCCATCTTCTTGTGATCTTGGTTGTGAGTTGGCACAGGTGGTGTGGCCCGTCATCAGTGGTATCAAAGCGGGAGTTCTTGAGCGTGCGAACAGATCATCGAACGTGAGGCAGTTTGCACCAGGACTTTGAGTTGGGTGAAGTTTGTCTAAAAGTTCTTGCTTGTGTAGGTAGATTGCCGACTGTGAGGCAGTTTGCACAAGGTTCTTGTGTTGCACTAGATTTGTCTTCTAAAGACACTATTATGGAGAAGAGAAATAAGAAGATGACTTTTGTGATTGGATGGATTATGAGGATTCATCAACTAGAGAAAATTAGGGCAAGAAATCAAGAGGCATTGATAGTTGATTTGCAGAAGCAAGTGAATGAAATAGAAGCTGAGTTGCGAAAGAAAAGAGCATGTTGCCAAAAAAGAGATGTTGATAATGCCTTGGATGTGGAAAAGAAAGATGATCTAGTGGAAGAGCAAGAGGATGTAGAGGAAATTATTTGCGAGCCTAGAGTGGAAGAAGATGAAAGAGAAGAGGAAGAGCATGAAGATGACAAGATTTAACCTGAAATAGATCAAGATGATTTGAAGATTGCAGCAATGGAGGAAAAGTATAGTGTCTTCGTTGGAGATCAAGCAAGTGGAGTAGTTACATGCATTGTTGACGACATGAAAGAGGCAAGCGCAGATGAATATGTCAAAGAGGTATATTTTTATGAATCATGGGATGTTGTCTTTGATATGAGTTTAAAAGATATTAATGATGGTTTGCATGAGGATCTTGTTCGTGATGTATGGTATGCAAAGGAAGATTGGTATGGTGTTGCTTGGTTTAGTAAAGGTGTGATTAATTCAACAAGATTGAATGAGGATGAGATTTATACTTGGATAGAGTTCATTGCAAAGGAGAAATTTCAACATCGGATACTTGTTCCAGCTATGTGTTGGAGGAAGAGGGAAAAAATCTATCAATAGTGGCTACTTCATTTTGTGAATCCATATTCACAAAATTTCTCCTACCATGGGAGTCGGATGCAGGAGCATCATGCATCAGCAAACAAAAATGTGGAAGATTTGCATGTTGGTTTTCTTGTCCCTGTTGAGGTGGAAGCTTGTGGTGAAGATGAAGATGGTTCTATATCTCTCTTTTGACATCAAAGTGTGGGACACACTTTTCTATCTACCAAGGGAGTCTGATGCAGGAGCATCTTGCATGGGAAAATTAAATTATTAGAAAAAAAAAAAAAAAAGAGAAAAAAAATTTTTAAAAAAAAAAATTGTGGAGGAGAGAGAAAGTGACGAAAATAGAAAGAAAAAAAAATTGAAAATAGGAAAAATGGAGAAAAGAGGAATTTCTATTTTCGAGGTGCATGGGTGGCATAAATAGAAAATAATAAAAATAGTTGTCATTCCATTAATCGAGGTGTGTAGGTGGCATCTTAGAAGTTTGTGGAAAGATCCTTAAATCATGTATTTAATATTTGTTGGGTGCTTAGTTGTATTTAGGTAGAAATTCTAGAAAGTTGTAGATATTGTAGAAGGTTGTAGGTGAAATTCTAGAAGGTTGTGGATATTCTAGAATGTTGTGGATAAATCATCCATTGGGTGATAAGTACCTATTTAAGGAAGGCTTATGTTCATTTTTAATCAAGCTCTTCGAATGTAATCTCTTTTAAGGAAGCTTGAGAAGTAGAAGTTGGAGAAATAGAAGCTCTTCAAGTGAAGCTCTTCAAGTAGAAGCTCTTCAGATGTAATTTCTTGTAGAATCTCTTAGAGACAAAATTTCTCTTATATTGTAAGAAATTGGATTCCTTTCATTTGGAGGATATTATAATGAATTTCAAGTATTAATGGATGATGCTTTATGAAGCATTTTGTCATCTCTCTTGTCTCCATCTTGTTGTGATCTTGGTTGTGAGTTGGCACGAGTGGTGTGGCTCGTCATCACTATCTTATTGTGAATCTTTATCTAGACTCTCGTCCTTGTGTCCTTCCACTCTTCAACCTACATTCATGTCACATTACTCTATGATTTTCCTTTACTCATGTCACATCCTTAGAGACTCTTCATGCATGATCTATAATATGTTATCCTCTATGCCTATTTTCCAATTGTAGCCTTGACTACAACATTCTCCATGTATTAACTAGTATGTTAATTTTTTGGTGGTTGCATTATCTTGCAGCACTTATCCTTTATCAATTGGTTTACAATTAACAACAACACCTTGGTGTGCTAAGTGTTAGCATCACCAATTAGACTCATAAGTCTAACAAAAACAACTTAAAAAGGATTAATAACTTTGACACAATTCTTAATTTTTTCTTAATATACCAACTAATTATCAAAAAAGATATAGTAACAAAATAACACATGTACATGAACACCAATTTATGTAGAAACCTAATATGAGAAAAAACCATAGTGAGAATCTCACTAGTAAGAGCATGAAGATGGGTACCAAAATTGTAGAAGTCCACTAGGAAAAATAGTGTGTCCCAAGAAATAGGCACCTATTTTTTAGGAAATGGGTACTTGATATGGTTCGAGAGTCTAATCTTATTTTTTAAATGGGTGTCTATTTCTAGAAACTACAACCCATTTTATAGAAACATAATAAAAAAAATTACTCTTTTTTATTTATTTTTCACTTCCTCAAAAATGGGTAAGCATTTTGTAGAGAAATTAACACATGCCTAGAATTTGATGGTCGTATTAGCCATTTTCCCATTTTTGAACTATATATGGTAGCCAAGCTAGAAATTTATTAAACTCTACACATTTATGGGATAATTTTTTATTATAAAATCATAAGTTTGATACTTAAATTATTAGTAAACAATCAAAATCTCTTATAGATAATATAGTATTTTATTTTATAATATGTATGACATATATTTATAATATATACTTCTATTTTATTAATATATATTAATATTCATTTAGAATATTTTTAGAATATAGTATTATGTTTCTATTTTATATTTATATGTTAATATTATTTTCAATTTTTCATATATAAGACATATTGATGTTTAGAAAAATGTTTATATTTCTATTACTTTAGAATTTATTTTAAATAAAATATTTGAACTTAGAAACTTTCCTAGTATTTGATTTGATATGTTTATGATTTGATATTCTTTGTATTATTAGGATTAAACCTCAAATAAAAATAATAATTACATGAAAATATAAACCATAACAAAAATAATAGATCACATAGAAAAGAACAAAAGACACCAAGATTTAACGTAGTTCACCCAAACCCTAGGCTACGTCCACTAAATAGAAAGTCCAATATTTTTACGATCCAGTGATTACAACCTTATTACAATCTATAATCCCTTATAGCTCAATAATGCCACAAGAACCAATTTTTGCGTCACCTTCTAAAACAATCCCTAACCCTAAGCCCTTTTATACAAGTATTTTTACTGCTTTAGGGTTATAATTAATAATTACATGTTAGCCCAAAATGTCGATAAAATAAGGCCCAATTTATTTTTTCTCACCTTCTAAAACAATCCCTAACCCTAAGCCCTTTTATACAAGTATTTTTACCACTTTAGGGTTATAATTAATAATTACATGTTAGCCCAAAATCTCAATAAAATAGGCCCAAAAAAAAATTGAATTTATGATGTACAATACTTTCCTTATTAGTCACCACAAACTAACAATCTCCCACTTGAGGACTGATCAGACTCCACATTAGACAACAATCTCCCACTTGAAGATTGACTTATAGCAATACCACTACCACATGGGGCTCCCACTAAATCAAACCACCCTACAATGTGTTGGTCATTTAGTCTTGTTTAGTCTAGAAGACCTATTGAAGCTAAAGAAGAATTCAACTTCTCCCTTGTCACCACCTTCAAAAAACATATCCACTGGATTGGCATCTATATGTATCTTGTCTAGCTTTAACTATCCATCATCCAAAATAGATCGAATGAAATGGTACCACAACTATATGTGTTTTGTCTTTGAATGTAGAGCTGAATTCTTCACAAGATGAATGACACTTTGACTATCTATAAAAAAACAATTATCCTTCTAAGTATGTCCTAATTCTTCCAAGAAACACTGAAGCCATATCATCTCCTTAGCTACCTCTATAGTAGAAACATACTCTACCTCTATAGTGGATAAAGCGTTTACCTTTTGTAACCTAGAAACCTAGCTCACAGTTGCCCCACCAATAGTAAATACATAACCTATAGTACTCTACCTAGTATCAATATCCCTTGCCAAATCTAAGTCAATATATCCCTATAACTCAATAGTAGAGCCCCCAAAGTGTAAACACTTGCTAGATGTTCCTCTCAAATATCTAAGAATCCATTTGATTGCATGCCAATGTTGAATTCCTGGATGACTCATATACCTACTAACAACTCCCACTACATGTGCAATATATGGCCTTGTACATACCATAGCATACATCAAGCTTCCTACAGCTAAAGCATAGGGTACCTTCGACATATTATCCTCCTCTTCTTGTGTCTTTGGACACATCTCCTTAGTCAACTTCAAATGACCAAGTAAAGATGTGTTGATAGCTTTAGCATTCTCCATAAAGAAACATTGCAACACCTTCTCAACATAATCAGCTTGAGATAGCATCAATTTTTTCTTCTTCTTATCTCCATAAGTCTTCATACCAAGGATTTTTTTTGCTGCCCCCAAATTCTTCATAGCAAATGCATGTGCTAATTGGTGTTTCAACCCTTTAATATGATCCATGTTAAACCCAACTACAAGCATACCATCAACATATAAACATAAAATAATGTAGCTATCATCATCCAACCTCTTAAGGTAAATACAATGATCTAAATAACACATGCTATATCCATGCTCATGCATAAACCTGTCAAATTTTAGATACCATTGCCAAGGTGCTTGTGTCAAGCTATGTAAACTTTTCTTCAATTTGCACACTAAGTTCTCCTTACCATTGACCTCAAATCCCTATGGCTATGCCATACATATCTCTTCATCCAAATGATCATGAAGGAAGGTTGTTTTAACATCAAGCTACTCCAAATGAAAAATTTTAGTAGCCACAATACTTAAAATACTATGAATAGAAGTCATTTTAACAATAGGAGAAAATATCTCATTAAAATTAATGCCTTCTTTCTGTGCAAATCCTTTTACAACCAACCAGGCATTAAATCTTTTCTTACCTCCATCCTCTTCTTTTAACTTATAAACCCATTTATTCTACAAAGGCTTTTTACCTACAAGCAACTTGCATAAATCCCATGTCTTATTTTTTAGCAAAGAGTCCATTTCATCTTTCATTGCGGACTCTCATTAAATCTTAGTATCCACTTGCACAACTTCATCATAACATTCAGGTTTACCAACATCTATTGGTAAAATAGAATACAAAGAAGGATAAAATATTTATAGAGGTATGCTTATCCTTGTTGACCATCTAACATTCAATGATTTTTGTGTTATTTGTTGTTGTGGTTGTTACATACCATGAGGTATGGCTAGAACATCATCTTTAGGAGTATCATCTAGCACTATATAATCATCTTCTTTCTTCTCATGTTGCTGCAATAAATCTTTGTACAACACTTTCTCATTGAATATGACATCCCTACTTCTTATAATTTTATGATTGTCAAAATCCCAAAGCCTATAACCAAATTCATTAATGCCATATCCAAAAAATACACATTTCTTTAACTTAGCTTCTAGTTTGGTTCTATTTTTAGAAACTATATGAGAAAATGCTTCACAACCAAAGGTTCTGAGAAAAGAATAACTTGCCTTCTTATCAATCCATGCTTCCTCTAGAATACCACAACCCAAAGAAGTAGAGGGACTTCTATTAATCAAATATATAGCAATATTGATAGCCTCCACCCACATATGTAAGGGCATCCTAGCATGCAACCTCATGCTCCTTGCACGCTCCATTATAGTCCTATTCATGCATTCAGCCACTCTATTTTCCTGTGGAGTCCTTGGAATAGTTTTCTATCTATGAATACCATTAGTGGAGTAACAATCTTCAAATTCATGACTATAATATTCACCATCATTATCAGATCCAAGACATTTTAATTTCTTACCAATCTCATTTTCAACCAAGCATTCCTATTTCTTAAAAGTTTGAAATACATCAGATTTCTGTCTAAAGAAATAAACCCATATTTTTCTAGTTGAATCATCAATAAATGTAACATAATAATGAGAGCCTCCAAGGGAAGATTCCTGAGCTGGTCCCCATACATTGGTATGCACAAGCTCTAATTTCTCCTTTTTATTTTTCTTCCCAGTCTTCACAAAACTCACTCTCTTCTATTTTCTATACACACAACTTTCACAAAAATCTATATTAACACATTTTATACCTAGTAGAACTTTCTTTGAATGAAGTACTTTCATACCTTTCTCACTCATGTGTCCTAGTCTATTATGCTATAGTGTTGTATCAAAATTTATAGTAGCTATTTGTTCTCCTTGCGCAATTGCAATAATTGTTCCTAAATATTCATTTTTCTTTGAAACAATTAGAAGGAACAATATGACCAGTACGAAGATATAAGATGCCTACTTTCACACCTTTTGCTACTACAACGGAACCTTTTGAAACCTTCCAATTTTTATCATTAAAAGTAACTACACAACCTTCATCACTGAATTGTCTTGGTGAAATTAAATTCCTACTCAGCCTTGGAACATGTCTTACCTCATGTAGTAGCCAATGATTCCCATTTTGCAACTTAATATTAACTTTTCCCTTTCCAACAATCTGACAAGGTTCATTATCCCCCAAATAAACAAGTCCAAAATCCCCTTGGACATAACCAATGAAATAACCTCTATGAGGTGTAGCATGAAATGAAGCACTAGAATCTAAAACCCAAGAATCATCAACACTTTCTAAAGATAGAACCAAAGCATCCTCTTTGAATTTATTACTTACCACATTTTCCTCCTTGTCTCCATCTAGTTTATCTCCTTCATTTTTCTTTTGAGTCCAAAAATCTTTCTTTTTATGCCCTGATAGTACTAGCAGTTGTTTGGTCCTCTCAATTGAGACCTTCTCCTCTTTGACTTTGCTCTTGATTTCCTATGATTTTTGGAATTGCTTCCTCTCTCAATTATTCTGCCTCAACTTTGTGCATTGAAAGCACTTCCTAATGTAGATCCACCTAAGGTTTTCCTTTGAGTTTCCTTACTCAAAATAACACCAATCACATCATCATATTTTAGGGTATTAGATACAAAAATATAATTACTCACAACCATTACCAAGCCATTCTAGCTTTCAAGAAAAGAACACAAAATGAAGAGACACCTAATTTCTTCATCAAAATTAATACCCATAGAAGATAATTGACTAGTAATGGTATTAAACTCATTTAAATGATCTACAATAGATCCACCTTTTACCATTTTTATATTAAATAAATGCTTTATGAGAAGTACCTTGTTTGAAGTAGAGGACTTTTATACAATTTCTTTTGGGCTTCCATCATCATGATTTTTGTAATATTAAATGCCACCGATGGTGCCAGACATAATCAAATGCTTCCAAGTGTCTTTCTATCTAAAAGATCCTATTCGTCATTTGACATAGATCTCTGATTCTTGGTTTTTGCTTCTAACGACTTCCATAAATCCTTTTGATAAAGATAGTCCTCCATTTACATTTTCCATAGCTAAATTTTTTTCCCATTAAACTTGTCAACCCTCAGCTTACCCTTGTCTATCATCGCTCCCACTCAACTATTAGACTCCAACTCAATCATGAGACTTTCTTGCAAAGGATAACTAGAAAATAACCTAACTCTAATACCACTTGTTAGGATTAAACCTCAGATAGAAATAACAATTACATGCAAATATAAACCATAGAAAAAAAAAATAGATCACATAGAAAAGAACACAAGACACCAAGATTTAATGTGGTTCACCCAAACCCTGGGCTACATCCACCAAATAGCAAGTCCAAAATTATTATGATCTAATGATTACAACCGTATTACAATTTGTAATCCCTTATAGCTCAATACCACTACAAGAACCAATTTTTGCATCACCTTATGAAACAATCCTTAACCCTAAGCCTTTTTATACAAGTATTTATACCACTTTAGGGTTATAATTAATAATTACATATTAGCCCAAAATCCCAATAAAATAGAGCCCAAATAATTTTTTTTGGGTCGATTCCCCAAGCCCCAAAGAATTTATGAAATATGTACAATACTTTCCTGATCAGTCACCACAAACTAACGATCTTCCACTTGGGGACTGATCAAACTCCACACTAGACAACATGTATTATTTTTATTTTAATCTATATTATTATTGATTTGGAAACATGCATAGTTACTTTTAGATTTTGTATTATATGATGAATTTATAATTTCAAATAATATATATAAGTTGAGAAACTTGCTTCTATAAATTTGAGATTTTTGCACATGTTACTAGTCTTTACTTATTTTCTAATTTTATATTCTTTATATCTATATATAAAAAAATTATATCACTAAAGATTTCAATTTTTATCAACACACAATTGCACCTTGATTTTTTTGTATCTTCAATCTTTTTTTCCTTATAGTGATTCACACACATAGAATTAGGGTGATTTTTCATTTTATAATTATATTCTAAATCATTTTATGTATTTTTCTTTTGATTGTTTAGAATAATGTTTTACAAGTTGTCACTCTATTAGTTTTTGTAGAACCCCAAAAATAATTAGAAGGAAAAAACATATAATAATGTTAGAAAGTAAAGTCTTCCAATATAACTAAGAGGGAGGTGAATTGGTTATATGCTTGAAACAACTTTCTACCCAGCTATGGATATCAATTACAAATATTAAACTTGCATATATTAGTGAAATGAAAAGTAAAACCATACATGACATAAGAGACTCTTAACACCATGATTTTTTTAACTAGGGAAGCATTGGCCAAGGGAAAACCCTTATTGGGATGGTACATACAAAATGATCCTCTAATCAAAAGTATCTTGCCAAAGATATTGACACTATTACAAGTCTATTACATATGTATAATGTATTTTTCCTTGTTAAAGGACTATGCCTTGTTATAAGCTTCAACCCTATTAGGATTTGTTATTACAATACAAAATACAAGCTGAGCCCACTACCCAAGCATGCATACATAACTTTACAAGTTGTAGAGTAGATACATAAACCTTAATTGTGTTGATATCCTCTATATTTGATTAGTCATTGTAGCTCCTCTTAACATAAATTTTCATACATTATTCTTCTCTTCTCTAGCATGTAAGTTCACATCTATATCAATCATACAAAGTGCACATATGAACATTATACCATTAAGATACAATACCACAATTCACTATACCCAAAACTTTAATATGTTGGCCTTGTGTTTCCCTTAATGTTATAGAATATTCAAAATTAATTTATGCCATTTAAGGGTAAAATATAGGATGTCTTCCCTACCTTGTTATGTAATTATTTTATCAAGCCCAAATAATTCTTTAACAAAAAACTCAATATTGTGCATGTTGTCGTGTTCTATGTTGTCATAGCCGATTTTGAAAAATCCTATCAAAACCTATTCAAAAATAATAATAAAATTTAACTGTCCTAACCATATTTTTTATGATTTTTTTTATTATATTCTATTAATCCCACATAACTTGGTATGCTTCTTGTGAAGCTCACCAAACAAAACTATCTATTTTTTCCTAGTTTACCAGCATTATACTTGTATGTGCTAATTATGGGCCTTGGAATTGACCATACTTCAACATGATCCTTATATGCTAGAAACATCCTAGAATAAACATGGGATTGTTCATTCAGAATGATCCAACAAACCAATCGGTTGCCTTCTAACTAATTAGATTTTTCTGTCCACTCTCTGAGTTAGCAACCAGACCACTAGTATGAAGGATTTTTAATATATATGAAATGCAAGATTTTAAGCTAAATGTATGTAAGTTAATTTAAGAATATAAAGAACAAATTAATCTAGATGTATGCATGTTTAACCTATATGAAAGGGAGAACATGAAAACAATGTAATTGTGAATGCAAGAGTTGAGTAATCAAACTAACATTAATTTGATACTTTTCATATGCATCCCCCCTTCTAAAAATGAGATATTGAAGGTTTCTTAAATAGAATCCAAGAATTTGATCAATAGACAAGATCAAACTGAATGAACGGTTGAGATTGAAGATGAGATTCAGTAAGAATAGAAAATTCCCTTGTGAAAAGGAAGTTAACTTATCACTTGTGAGTGTAATAAGGAGTTAACTAATCTAATTCCTTTTCTAATTTTAGTCCACTCAATATTTCCAATTCTAAACTAAAGAGAGAATATTGGAGAAGATATTTGATTTAAAAAGTTAAATATGACCTCATAATTGAGTAATCTAATTAATTGAATAATTAAATTCAATAATTAGAATGAAGGTAATTAATTAAATCAAATACATTTAATTCCTCATGTATATTAGCTAAAGGGATGAATTCAATTTAATTTAACATATCAAGACTTATAATTAAATTAATAGGTTTAATTTAGCTAATTTGAGTCAATAATTAGGAATTAAATAAAGTATGTGATTACTGCATGGTAGTGATTTTCTAAATTCGACACTTAGGTCAAGTAGAGATTATCAGAATCAAAGTTGCCTAGTACAATAGGACATTAGGTAAGATCAATAGACTAAAATTGGTTCAGCATGGCAATGTGCCAATTTAGGGGTATTACAATACTTAGACAATTTCATAAGTATACTTGCTCAAAATTTTATACTAACTTCTATCATCTAAAAATTAGTAATAGGGTGCCATAAATGATAATTCTAACTATTACTTTGGCCAAATTTCCAACAATCTACCCCTTTGGCATTGATGGAAACATATGAAAAAAATTGGCTATGGCATAATTTCAAATTTTGAAATATTGTGGCCTTGTGAAAATTTCAAAAAATGTTGATCATCCATCATTCATTATATAATCAGTATATATTGTACTCCCCCTATGTACATTATCTTATATGTAAACTCCCCATTTCAATATTCATAATACTTACAATTTTTGGTCTCTTCTCTTCCCCTTTGACATCAATGATAAAGATGTGAAGTATGATGTCTTCATCTTCCTTCATAGACTGAATGATTTCCCAAAAGTGTTATATAATTAGAAAAAAAAAATTTCAAATGTTTAAATTTCTCATCTCGTGTAGTCTTAACTTCTTCAACAATACTAAGAACTCCACAAAATCCATATGTTGCTAATTCAATTGCATTAAGGTCAGTATAAGCAAGTTTCTCATAATATGATTTACCTTCCAAAAGTGTGTCCAACTGCCTTTGTATCAAATCCACCTTTGGTGTCAAATGATCTCTAAGAAAATTGAATATTTTCAATACTCTTTCCTACCATGTTACAATATTCTTAGTCAATCATTTTCTTTTCCAATATGATCTAACTCAATGAACTTTGAATCATTTTTCTTCATCCCTTTTATTATCTTTTCAATCTCATTTTATTTTTCCTTAATAGCATTGATGATGGCAAGGATGTTTTGGTGTGATAAGTAACATTCAACATATAATTTATTCTCTTCATAAATTTATTTTCTCATTTCTTTAATGAAAATGTCCAATACAATCATATCACTTTTAATATTTTTTCATATTGTATTAAAAGTTAGGCATCATGTTCTACATATACTTTTATCGTTAGGCATCATGTTCTACTTGTACTTTTATCTTTACTACCTCTTCAGGATTTGAATAATAATTGTTGAACTCTTCAATTACTTTCTCTACTTTCTCCTCAACATTTTTCTCAGTCAATTGTATAGGAAGAGGTAAAGTGCTCTACAATTTTTTTATAGTCAACTCTAGCAACCTCTATGTATTCTTGCTCATTTTTCCTAATTTGTCTTCATCTTTCCAATTGAAAAAATTGATAATTGAATATATTTTTGAATATCCATGTCTTCAAAAATCATACTAGTAATATTCTTTGACATGATTTCAATTAGTGCTTCAAATGGAGATTATGAAATGATAATTGTATCTTTACCAGTTTCCTTTGCAGGGGTGTATAAAATTATTATTTGAGTGTCTTTGCTTACCTCCTCTACTCTCTTTCCTAATTCCTCTCTCTCTCTCTCTTTTCTGTAAACTAAGTCTTATGATCCTCTATTTTATTCTCTTCTAATGCTTGCTAAGGTTGATCTATTATCTTATAATCTTCTTTCTTTTGACTTATCTCAGGTTGTTTTTTTTCCATAACAAGTGATATGCCCTTTTTCTCAACATCTTTCTTCTATTCAGATAAATTGGCTTTTGTGGCCTTTAAGAAGGGCTACAAAGTGATAATATGTGGTTGTGACTAAGCTAATAATGGTATCATAGGTGTCTTCTCACCTTGAAAAGTGATTAGGTCCTGATGACCTTTATTTTATTTATCTTTATCCTCTACCATGAAATCTTGTCCATCACTTCGATAATCATCAACATTATCTGTAACCAAATTGCCAACAATGAAATTTGATTGATTTTCAAAGAGGTCCTCTAATGTATTAATTGTAATGTAAACTCCATCAATATAAATTATCTCATCTTGTTGTGTTGATGTGTCTTTAGTAGAAAAAATTAAAGTGTCTTCAACTTGTGTTTCTTCTACTATGGGTTGTAAGGTATTAGGTTCATTGAGAACTTAGTACATAATTATTTTTCAGTCTCTTTCATGACTTCCTCATACAAACTTCCCATTATTCTGAATAGGTCTTATTTTCATTCTTAGGAGAAGCTCCAGTCTCTTCGAAATATCTTAATATTTCTCATTATTATCTAATATATGTAATTTTTGTAATGGATTTTTCCTTATCATTTTCTCTTCCTCCACTACTCTATGTTTCTAAGCCTCTAAACTATTATACAATTCTTATGGAATGTTTTCATGAATGTGAATGAAGTATTGCTTAAAATTAATCATATACTTGATTATTACATTCTCAAGTTTCCTCTTTTGATTGGGATCATATAAATCATAGCTTCCATCATTTATGATCATGTTATTCATTCTTCCTAATTTAGATTTCCTACTTTTCTTCTTCTTCCCACTGCTAGATTCAAGCTTATCTTGTGGTGTGGCTATTTGTCCTCTCATTCTTGGCTTCTCTACTACTGCGTCATTTTCTTCTGCTTGATTCTTATCTTGTGGTACGGCTATTTGTCCTCTCATTCTTGGCTTCTCTACTATTGCATCTTTTTCTTTTGCTTGATTTTTTCTTCCCTTATAAATAATCTCAACTTTATGATTTTTAGGGTTTGACATTAAGCCATTCCCTTTACTCTCTTTGATTTTATAGGTGTTTTTTTAATCTTTATTCCTTAATATCTATTACCAAATTCAATGTAGGTGAACTCCTTGTAGATATTATAATCTATGCCGACTATAGTATAGATTACTCACGAGTAATATTTACTTCATCCACTGATGGTATTGTATTTATAGCTATTGTTGCTAATGTCTAATCAAATTAAGGAGTTACATCAATTGATAATGGGTAGTATATCTAACTTACCACTAGCTCCCATTTCATAGTTATTTGTATAGCTTCTTGAAATTCTTGGATTTTCATACTAGAGTTCTTAAGAATTTGATCAATTTTCCTACCCACTTTCTTCTTAATATCTTCACTATACAGATGATCTCTTATCACATTATACTTTTCTTCATAAGTTCCACATCTCTCTCTCTCTCTCTCTCTCTCTCTCTCTCTCTCTCTCTCTCTCTCTCTCTCTCTCTCTCTCTCTCTCTCTCTCTCTCTCTCTCTCTCTCTCTCTCTCTCTCTCTCTCTCTCTCACACACACACACACACACACACACACACACACACACATTTTAAAATAGCTTGTGCATAAGTATCCAACATTTTTTCAGTCATTTATAACCCATAGGTTCAATGAATAGATGTTTAGGCTCTACACTCTCCATACAAGTATAATTGGTTTATACCATAAAATATCTATATCATCCTTGTATCTCTCAACTATTGATGTAGAGATTTTGAATCTTTTCTTCATCTCAATCTAAAAAGACTTCATAACTTTACAAATATCCTTTGTAATCTTGTTAGTAGGTTGTTTCCTGAAGTAATATGTAATTATTTCCATAGTTCACTTATTTGTAGTCCACAAATAGTTTGTCATACTAGGAAATCTTCTTGTGACTTAAAAGAACAAATGGATTGTCAATGGTTAAAAATTTGAAAGTCGTATACTTTTTTTCTATATCCTCTCAATGTTGTCAATGAACTATTATCTCATAATTTTGCACATATTAATTTTTTTATTTTTCAACAGTCATCTTGTATACAACATGGATAAATCCAATTGATAAAAAATTAGACCTTGAACTATAGTTCATCTTATACCCAATGATCTCGCTTATCAATCTCACATTTTTTTTCTTAATCTGTTATAATTTCATTCATCTACCATCCCAAGTTGATCAAACACTAAGCTCAACTAAGTTCTTTACTTTCTTTTTTGAAATAGGTACACCACTCTCTTTTCTCAAACTAGTTAGTTTAGGTATTAGGTCATTGGTTATCATAACTAGTATCTCCTACCAAAACATTCCATCATGAATTCTACTGAGTATAATCCTTGTCCATTTGGGTTGTCCAAACTCTTCATAAAACATGTGCTTCATTATATTTAGCTAACCTAAATGCTCATAACCTTGTTTAAATGTCAAGTCATTATTGTAAACCTCACTTAGATGTTTGTGAATATCATTATACCTAATTGCTTCAAAATTATGGTGCACATATGCACAAAGATCTTCCATATCCAAAACCCTAACTAGAATTTGAGAAAATACTCTTGTCGAATAATCTCCCAAAGACACAAAAGGATTTTTCTTGAATTGATATCCAGGTCTCTGTCTAACATCACATACAATTGGTGTTTCCATATCTGCAATTATATTTCAAATGTATTGGAAATAAAAATCTCATGGATCATATAAATACCTTAACTTTGCATTTAGTTCCTCTCCATAAATTCCTTTGAAATCAATTCAATTTCTCAAAATTCACTTCCAATTTTCTTTGCAAGCTCTCTTCACTTCTTTTTCATCAAAATGGTGATCAAATGATTTGGTTTCAATTGTTAAATCCTCACATAATTAGATCTATAATAAATGTGCAAGTGTGTACACCCAAAATATTGTTCTTCATGCTAGTAACTTTTTTTTTCAATGTCGTCATGTATGACAAAAAAAATTATAGCATTAGATATAGGCTTCACAATGCCATTCCAAGCTACTGTCAACCTCACAAAAACTAATTTCAACATTGAGGGGTCTAACTGATTTCAAGTGTAGTATCCCTTGATTAATCTTATGAAGTTGATTGTTCAAGTTGATGTAGGGGGTTTAGTACTTGGTATTGTTCTCATCTTATTCTGAGATGTTTCCTATGTGTTTTCCACCCATAAATTAGTGTTTTCTAGTGTTCCTTCCCTCACAAATGTCTTATAATGCTTTCTACTTGCTTTCCCTTTACATTATCATTCCTTCTTGCATTATTTTTCATGTTCCTTCTATGATTTGGTGTTCTCATATTCTGTGTTCTCATATTAGGTGTTCTCATATTGTTAAAACCATTTATCCTAAAAAATCTTGGTGTATGTCCCAACATACTACAAATCTAACATTTCACAACTCTATTTCCATATCTAGGTCCAAATTGATTAGTTTGTAGTATACAATCTCTTGCAATGTGTCCAAAGTTGTTGCACTTGTAACACATAACTCTATTGGTAATGATATTGTTTATGCCCAAAGGTCTACCTGCTACATTGTTATTCATTTCATAAATACTATTTTCAAACATAGGTTTCCTACATTCAGTAGATCTATGACCATAGATAAAGAAATTATAATAATATGTAGAAAAGATATAGAATACTTACATGTGCAGTCCTTATTCATGTATCCAAATTGATTGCATCCAAAACATCTTCCATTGAATTATTTACTTTATGGTTCTTCATATTGATTAGGTACTTCTTTGTTAGAATATTTTTGTTGATTAGGTTATTGATTCATAGGTTCTTGTTCTTCAGTGACTTTAGATCCTTTAGATGACTCTCCTTTAACATATCTAATTCTTGTATTATCTCCAATAGGAATTTGTGCCATAGAATATTCATCAATTTTATCTATGCTTTTGTATAATTTCTCAAGATGTTGCTTGGTTTGTGTAAGCTCTCATTTCAAAATAATATTGCATTTCTCAATTCCTAAAAACTATATTTGTTACTCTCAAGTTTAGATGTCACCTTAGTAAGTTGAGATTTCAGATCTACTTTCTTAGATCTTAAATTTAGTTGACTTTTTTCTCATCTTCTATCATAATCATCTTCAATGTTGTAATTCCAAGTTCATGTCTTATAATTGTATTCTCCTTCCTAAGTTTTGTAGCTGACTCAAGATACTTTTGTTTAGGTGCTTTCTTAGATATTATGTTCTCATTCTAATTATTTAACTTCTAAATAAAGTCTTGTGGATCTTTAAGCTTGATCTTCAACTTGTTCCTTTCATCAATAATTGTATTAAATTCCTCAAGAGATGCTTCAACATTATTTTGCAAGTGTATTGAATCCATAGCAATCTCCCTCAAGTTATTAAATGTATTCTAAGTAACTAAGCTTTGATACCAATTTTTAGAAAGTAAAGTCTTCTAATATAACTGAGAGGGGGGGTGAATCAATTCTATACCTTCAGCCCAAGTATGGATATCAATTACAAATCTTAAACTTGCCTACATCAGTAAACTGAAAAGTAAAACCATGCACAACATAAGGACACTCATGTAACACCGTGATTGTGTTAACTAGGCAAACCCTATCAAAGGGAAAACCCCATTGGGGATGGTTCCCACAAAATGATCCACTAATCAAAAGTGTATTGTGAAAGATATTGGCCATTTTAGGAGTCTATTACATTTCTATAGTGTATCAATCCTTGTTATAAGCCTTAACCTTGTTAGGAGTTGTTATTACATACACAATACAAGCTGAGCCCATCACCCAAACATGCATACATAACTTTTTAAGTTAAAGAGTAGATAAAAAAACCTTGATTATATTGATATCCTCTATATTTGATCAGTCCTTGTAGTTCATCTTCACATAATTGTTCATATACTATTTTTTTCTTCTCTAACATGTAATTTTATATCTATATCAATCATTCAAAGTGTGCATATAAACATTATACCATTAAGATACAATATCCACTTCACTAAACAAAAAGGTTCTTCTTTATACCCAAAACTTTAATCTATTAGCCTTGTGCTGCCTTAAACATTACTGAATCTTCAAATTAATTTCTTCCATGTAAGGGTTAACATCTAGGATGTCATCCCTACCTTGTTATGAAATTATTTTGTCAAGCCAAAATAATTCCTTAATGAATGTTTCCATGTTTTGCAATGTCATACCTAATTCTAAAAACCCTTTCAAAACCTATTCAAAACTCAACAAAATATTTAGCGGTCTTAGTCACATGTTTTATGGTATTTGTATTATATTCCCTTAAGCTTGTATAACTTGATATACTTCATGTGAAGCTTGCCAAACAAAACTATCTATTTGTTCCTACTGTTGGAAATATAAATGGAGTAACTGAGAGGGGGGGTGAATCAATTACCACAAAAACAAATCCATAGATCCCTTAGATGTCTGATAAAACTAGTTACTACTATCACTCAGTAAACATATAGAAAAATGTTGTAACTTGGTAGATGTAGTGTATGTTAACTTCACAGATCTTAAACATTCACAGTGATTTAACATGCATGCATAAAAGAAATAACATGAACACATGAGGCACAAAATTTAATGTGGAAACCCAATATGGAAAAAACCACCAAGTAACTAGCTACTGATTTTCACTCTTCTGAAGTGAGCCCTGTTAGGAGCCAACCTGGTTAAAGGTTACAAAACACATTGTTAGGTGTGACCTTGTTAGAGGATTTAATCACCTTGTTAGGAGTGGCCTGGCAAAAGGACTTTAGAACAATTCAATGGAACTGTCACCTTATTAGAGGATTTACAAATGGCTATTAAACCAACTCTGTTAAGAGATTTAGGAATCACTGCTACAATGGTGAGAAAGTAACAATGAATTGACCTGAATGAGATGCAACTAAATTGCTGATATACATTTGTTAGAAATATTAATCTTCCCTTGGATGTATTTAATTAGGATATTCCAAAGATTCCTAAATGTAGTTTTTCCTATTGAACATATGTGGAGGAAATGTCATTTACTTGTCCTTTAGTCCACATGTGAGGACAACTCATTTTTATATTTCCTTTATTAAAGAATTTAGTTTATCCTCCTTAAGAGGATCTTGACACTTTGCACACACCTATTATGAATGTGCCATTCATAGAAATGGGAGTTACACATGCAAACACATGCAACTCCTTTCTCATCTCTTTAAAAGAGATGCTCCTCTCTCTTTCTTCTTTACACATCATTTTGATGTTATTGTATTGAGCTATTTTGCTCCACCACTCTCTCTCTCTCTTATGTAGGCATTTTCCTTCATTCATAATACTCACAAGGGGTTTTCTTTTCTTTCCCCTTATAAATCCTTGTCTCCATTGTTGAACTATCTTGGTGCATGCTCTTGGATTTAGCTTATCTCATGGTAACATTGTTTCACACTTAACTTACTTGGATTGTTTTCTTTCCTTGCTCTATCTTATCATTTCTTACATGGTATAAGAGATTGGTTACTAATCCTTGTTTTAAGTTTTTGTGTTGAAGGTTGCCATTCATTAGAGCACACCTTATTTGGAGACATTATTGAGAGAAGAAGTTTGTGTTGTGTTTTTTAGCTCATCCTAACATCTTGTGTGTGTAGGTTTTATTTTATATTTATTTTTATCATCTTCTATCATTTTTTTTATTAACCCTCTTTGGAAGGCTTGCTGCCAAAGGGTTTTCCTATCAAAAATTTCAAAAAAAAAAATTGCTCTTGTTTTCAAAGGCATGCCACCAAAACAAGAAGCGTTTATTATATAGCACTCATTTATTATAAATTGTGCAATTTTTAATTTTTAATATTTTTAATATTTATTCTAGTGTATGTGGAATTGTAGCATTTAATTTGTGCAATTTTTTATTATCATTTAACTAAAAAAATTATTCCCCACAATAATATTAAGGAAATTATAATCCTAAGTGTGATTATTAAAAACCTTAGTACATACAATAGATTAGTTTTTTAAAAGAAAATAATTTAAAATATTTCCTAGTCATATTTTTAAAAAATTTAATATATTTTCTAATATATTTCTCTTTTGAATTTTAATTTTTTTTAATCTATATTTCTATTGAAATTTCAAACATATCTATTCTGAAATTTAAAAGATTTTTTAAATCTATGAGATTTTATTTTTATTTTCTTATATCTCATTCTTTCCAATTTTTGAATCTTATCGTTTCTATTTTCTTTCAAGTTTGTTAAGGATATTTTCTTTTTTTTTAAAGAATCTTTCCTTTGATTCTTACTTTCCATTTGCCATAGTCGTGCTTGCCTTGCTAGCGTTAGGGTTCTTCGCAGCTTCTTCATAGGCTTCTTAGAAGATTCATCCCTTGGTGTTAAAATATATTTCCCTAACTTAGCTAAGTTTTCTGCATGCGTCTATTTGCTCACCTTAGAGCCATCATTTCTCTCAACCTGCGTGTAAACCCTCTCCATTCACTTTCATTGCCACTTCCGCTATTGAGAGTTGTTGTTTCCCTTGTCTCCTAAGCTTCTTCTGCTTTACCTATTCTTTGATGCACCCTTCACTCTTTCATAGTCATCCAAGGCAGGATACCATTATTCTCCATCACATAGATATCGCTTGTGATTTCCCACTCAATCTGTAGAGGTTGAGCTACCTCTTCTCTAGGCCTGGTCACTATAACTCATTCTTGTTTTGTTTTGGCGTGAAAGGGTGCAATCTGCAATACCATTTTTTTTCATAATCGAATATGAGCATCATTTGTAATTCAAAGTCATAAGCACAAACCCATTCCCTTTTTGGGCTGCCCTCATTGTTTTAATAGCTTTGAATAGCTTTTAAATAGCTTTTTAATAGCTTTGATTAGCTTTGAATAGCTTTTAAATAGCTTTTTAATAGCTTTGATTAGCTTTGAATAGCTTTGGAATAGCTTTTCTCATTTTTTTTTAAATAGCTTTTGAATAGATTTTTAATAGCCTTTCTCATTGTTTTAATCCCTTTACTAATTAGTCCTTTTTTTTTGTTTGACCTATATTTATTCAAACTTTTTTTCTCTTCTATCTTCATCAATCTAAAGTTTTTTTTCGAGTCTTTAAATTATTTCAAGGTGATACTTTAGTTATATTCCTTTCATTATTATTTCTTTATATACTTTTGTTTGGTGTAACATTTATTATTTATTATTTATTATTGTGGTCATAATAGAGAGTTATAACATTAATTTATAACATCAAAATTTGACCACTTATAAGTTTTTTTAATCATTCTAAATCATTAGGAATCCTAATTATAACTAGTTGGATTTGTCTATTGTTCATTTTTTTTTTAAGGCAATAATCATTTAATCATTCTATATGCCTCTGCTTTATTCCTTATTAATTATTCTAAAATGCCTCTACATTATTCTTTTTGTTACAGATTAATGATTATTCTAACGTTTGCTTGCAGGACTGCATCATTTTGTTTTGTTTTCATTTTTTTCCTCTATCGAGATTCATCATAGTTTCTTCAACAAGTTTTTTAATTAATTCTAATTAACTTTTAACTCATATTTCTATAAGGGGGACATTTTTTTTCATAAAGATGTCAACCTTAATTCTAGAAATAAAACTTAATAGCTCTAATTATCACTCCTAGAAAACACATTTTTTGTTCATTTTTCATTTTAAACACCTATTCGAGATAGCCATTGATCCTTCTATTGAACCTAGTTCAGCAGCTACCCAAGATGAAAAAGATACTTGAAAACTTTAAAATGAAGAAGCTTTAGGTTTAATTGGTATTTCCATGATTCCAAATTTATATGTTTTAATTGCAAATTGTTCCAAAGCTCATGAAGCCTGGACAATTTTGCAAACCCAGTATGACAGTGCAAATGAATCCCGCAAAATATAGTTGCAGAATCAACTTGAAGATCTTAGGTATACAAATTTTAAGACCATGGATGAATTTCTATTAAAATTTGATACTATTAAAAGTCATCTAGTTAGTTTAGGTGTTAACTTAGCTAACATTTGGTTAATTCATATTAGTCTTAAAAAGTGTCTTCCTAGATAGTTTCAACAGTTTATAACTAATATTCATGCATAGCTTGCTATTCCTCCATTAACTACTCAATTAACTTATGTTATTTTTCAAAATTTATTAAGATAGGAAGAAGCTAAGCTAATTCAATTTGGTACTCTTAAATCAACTAAACATGCATTTATGTCTCGAAATTCAAATAGCAATAACTTTCGTTCAAATAATAATAATCATCATAATAATAACAAACACTATAATCATAATTCTAATAATTCCAATAATAAATCTAATGTCAAACATAACAATAATAACAATAACCATAACAATCATCATAATAACAATCATAATAATAATAATAATCAAAGAAATCATTCAAATTCTAAACCTCATTGTTCGTATTGTGGCAAAGATGGTCATGTTGTCGATATTTGTTTTAAAAAGAAAAATGATAAAAAACCTATAAACAACAATAACCATAATAAAAAATCAAATAATAAAAAAGGTAACTCTAATGGTTCTAATCCTTGTCATGCTTTTACTTGTAGCTATAATGTTTGTAGACCTTTAGAGTGGATTGTTGATAGTGGTGCATCACAACATGTAACTTCTCATAAGGAAATTTTGATTCTCTGCAACCTGATATTGCTAAAATTCCTATTTAGTTAGCTAATAATCAAACTTGTAAAGTTGAAGGTTTAGGTGACATCAGTATTCTTCATGGTAAATTGCATGATGTATTGTATGTACCCGATCTGAAAACTAATTTGCTTTCTGTTTCAAAGTTATGTCAGGACTATAAAAGTTGAATTCTATAAAGATATGTGTTATGTGATAGATCCTCAAATTAAACAAGTGATTTCTCATGCTAAAATGGATAATTAAAACTTATTTAAATTCCATGAATTTGCTAGTTCATGATATTCTTTACATACTTCCATTGATTTCAATATATGGCATGAAAGACTTGGCCATTTAAATTCAGATTATATTACTTTAATGCAAAAAAGCAATATGGTTGATGGCTTGCCTCACATTATTCCTTCTAAGATTGCTTGTACTAGTTGTATGAGTGGTAAGATGCATAGGGGGCCCTTTCCAAGTGGTAAATCATGGCGGGCAACTCATAAGTTGTACCTTGTCCATAGTGACCTTTTGGGCCCCATGGAGAATAACTCCATCCAAGGTTCTCAGTATGCACTTAGTTTTGTTGATGATTTTCCTAGATGAACTTGGATCTATTTTTTGCATAGCAAGGATCAAGTTCTTGATATATTCATTGAATTTCAGTTATATGTTGAAAGGCAATCTAGTTTTAAGCTTAAAATTCTCAGAACTGATAATGGAAAGGAATATGTGAATAATGATTTTCACTCTTATTTGAAATCATGTGGAATTAAACATGAGCTTACTATTCGTTATACACCATAGAAAAATGGTGTGGTGGAAAGAAAGCATCAGACCATTATAGAAATGGCTAGATGTATGTTGCATGCTAAGAATTTGCATTATAAATTTTGGGTTGAAGCCATGTTTTGTGCAACTTATCTTCTTAATAGGACTCCTACCAAAGCTCTCAAGCATATTACTCTAGAAGAGGCTTGGTCTAATAGGAAACCTAATTTACATCATTTGTGAATTTTTGGATCTATTGCTTATGTTCATACTCCTAAACAGAAAAGGCATAAATTAGATGTTAAGTCTTCTCCTTATATTTTTGTTGGTTATGATGAAAACACAAAGGGTTATCATGTTTATGATTCTACTACTAACAAAGTTCAAGTTGCTAGAGATGTTTGCATTGTAGAAAATTGTGTTCATGAATATTCTACTACACATGATGCAAAATTTAGTGGCACTAAAATTGTGCTAGTGGAGGACCAACCTCCTTCTCTTAACCCTACTCCTCCTCTTAACCCTCCTACTCAAGCTCTACCTATTATTTCTACTTCTACTAGTAATGATATTCAAGTAGCTACTAATGATGCTTTTATTGATAATGATTCTTCCTCTAGTGATGATTCCATTAAAACTAAATGTAAACCTAAATGGGCTCAAAGCTTAATTAATGAAAGTGATGACTATTTTACTAGATTTGGTGGAATTAAAGATAGAAGGATTAATTATTGTAATTATGCTTTGATGACTACTATTATGAATTCTAATGATCCTAAGTCTTTTGATCAAGCTAACTCTCAACCTCATTGGCAAAAAGCCATGAAAGAGGAATATGACTCTTTAATTGCTAATCAAACTTGGGACTTAGTCAATTTACCTCATGGCAAGAATATATAGTTTCATGTAAATGGTTATACAAAACAAAATTGAATGCTAATAATGAAATTAGTAAATTTAAGGCTAGATTAGTTGCTAGAGTTTTTTCACAAATTGAAGGATTAGATTATAATGAAACTTTTTCTCTTGTTGCTAAAATGCCTACTATCAAATTAGTTCTTGCTTTAGCACTAAAATGAATTGGCCCATTCATCAAATGGATGTTAAAAGTGCCTTCTTAAATGGTGATTTACATGAAGAAATATATATGGCTCAACCTCCTATATTTGTTAAGAAAGGTAGTGAAAATCTAGTTTGCAAATTGAAAAAATCTATTTATGATCTTAAACAATCACCTAGAGAATGGTATTCTAAAATTAATTCATTCTTTATTTCTCAAGGCTTTTCTAGAAGTAAGAATGATCCTAACTTGTATATTAAACATACTGAAGATGATATAATCATTGTTATTGTTTATGTGGATGATCTAATTCTCACTTTGAGTTTAGATGCTTTGATTTTTGATATTAAGTTTCAACTTAAATAGAAATTTTAGATGACTGATTTAGGCATTTTACATTACTTCTTAGGGATGCAAATTTGGCAAACTCCTAAGGGTATCTTTCTTTCTCAAAGAAAGTATGCTCATGACCTTTTAGAAAAATTTAAGATGAATGATTCTAACCATGTTTCATTCCATGTGAATTAGGAACTAAATTAATGGCTGATATGAATACTCCTTTTGTTGATGAAACTTTGTATAGGCAATTGGTAGGAAGTTTAAATTATTTAACTCTTACTAGACTTGGTATTGCTTATAGTGTTGGTTTAGTTTCCAGATTTATGTCTAAACCTCAACAAACACATTTTAAAGTTGCTAAAAGAATCTTGAGGTACATTAAAGGAACTATTAACATGGGATTATTTTATGATGCCAATTCTGCATTTATTTTACATGGCTATATTGATTCCGATCTAGGTGGAGATCCCAATGATGGGAAATCCACTTGTGGCTATTGTTTCTTTGTTGGTTCAAGTGTAATTTCTTAGAAAAGTAAAAAAGCACACTCTATTTCCCTTTGCTCAACTGAAGTTGAATACAAAGGTTATACCAATGCAGCTAAGAAAGCCTTATGGCTTAGAAGACTTCTTGAAGATTTGGGTCTAACTCAACAAGCACCTATCCCTCTACATTGTGACAATAAAAGTGTCATTGCCTTGGTGAAGAACACATTTTTTCATGCAAGGACCAAACATATTTCACTTCAACATCACTTCATTCGAGAACAAGTTGAAGACAAGAAAGTTACTCTCCTTTATTGTAAGGGTGAACATCAAGTGGCTGATATTTTGGCAAAACCACTTTCTAAAGAGAGATTTCTATTTCATTGTAAAAATTTGGGTTTACAACCCTTTGATGTAAGCTCCCCAAGTAAAGATTAAGGGGGGTGTTAGAAATATTAATCTTCCCTTGGATGTATTTAATTAGGATATTCCAAGGATCCCTAAATGTAGTTTGTCCTATTGAACACATGTGGAGGACATGTCATTTACTTGTCCTTTAGTCCACATGTGAGGAAAACTCATTTTTATAATTCCTTTATTAAGGAATTTTGTTTATCCTCCTTAAGAGGATCTTGACACTTTGCACACACCTATTATGAATGTGGCATTCATAGAAATGGGAGTTACACATGTGAACACATGCAACTCTTTTCTCATCTCTTTAAAAGAGATGCTCCTCTCTCTTTCTTCTTTACATATCATTTTGATGTTATTGTATTGAGCTATTTTGCTCCACCACTCTCTCTCTCTCTCTTCTCTAGGCATTTGCCTTCATTCATAATACTCACAAGGGGTTTTCTTTGCTTTCCCCTTATAAATCCTTGTCTCCATTGTTGAACTATCTTGGTGCAGGCTCTTGGACTTAGCTTATCTCATGGTAACATTGTTTCACACTTAACTTACTTGGATTGTTTTCTTTCCTTGCTCTATCGTATCATTTCTTACAAGATCTCTATTCTGCTCCACTAGATCCTTCCTGATCAAATAAATCTTTGCTGCTCCTCAAGGATATCTGACCATCCTTCAAAGTTTTCTCACACTTTCTTCTTCAAACAATCAATACACTTGCATGCTCACTCATTACACTTTTGAATTCTCAACTTGACCTTTTATTTATACCTTACAAATTATCAAGTCGGCCCAATTACAATTTACAATTACCAATAATCATTACCTTAGTTGGCTACAATCATAAAATAATCAAACAAAATCCTTCATTGGCCGACCTTGCTCATTTAACACTGTGAACGCTACAAAATTCATTGGAGACCGAGAAAACTTGGTAAACACTGGATTTCCTTTATTAATCTTGTGAGCTTGGTTGCCACTAACTTTTTTCACAAAAACCTTCGACACCTGAGTAAGCTTGGTAGACACTATTTCCACAGATTAATTTTTAGGAATGCTTGGTAGACTCTAAAATTTGCTTTGCTGATCAACTAAGCTCGATAAGTATTTTCTGCCAACTGATATGACATTTGTGTAACATCAAAGACAACACAAAATTAAAAAATTGTATCCAACAATCTCCCTATTTGGCATTGATGGCAACACAACATGTCATAGCACAATGAAATTTGAAAACAATTCTTTTCCTGATAGCTCTTAGATTTTATTGCCACAAACTTCTCTAATGTAGTAATCTCCCCTTGTGAAGGAATTACATAGCTTCTTTTCAAATAGAAAACTCTCCCACAAACAAATTCAAATTTTAGAAATATATGATAGTAAACTCTCCCTCTTTGACAACACATGCCAAAGACAACACATACCACAATGAGTAGCAATGGACCTTAAGTACTAATTTGTATGCAATGTTTCCATGACTATGTTGCATCAACTGATAGATCGTCAACTTGGTTCCTATTGATGCATCACTAAAACTTTATTTTAGTGAGCTTTAGATAGGAGAATGACCCCTAACTTACCTCTTAGATACAAGAATGCATCCTTAGGTAATGACTTGGTGAATATGTCAACAATTTATTCTTTTGTATGGACATATTCTAATCTAATTTCCTTCTCTTGCACCAATTCTCTAAAAAAGTGATATTTTATTACAATGTACTTTGTTTTGGAATGCATCACTGGATTCTTTGATATGTTGATTGCACTTGTATTATCACAAAACATAACAAATGGTTCTTTGATCTCAACTTCCATGCCTTTCAACAACTATTTAAACCAAACAATATTAGAATAGTTCACTGCTGGTGCAACATATTCTACTTCAGCTATAGATTGGGATGTGCAATTTTTCTTTTTACTTGTCCAAGACATGAACCTCTTTCCAAGAAAGAATGCTTCACCACTTGTAACTTTTCTGTCATCAATGTTTCCTGCTGCCCAATCAACATTAGTAAACACTTTCAAGTCCAAATTTCCTCCAAATTTATACCACAATCCATAATCTTTAGTGCCTTTCAACTATCTCAAAATCCTTTTGATTGTCATCATGTGATTTTCTCTAGGTTTTGCTGAAAATCTTGCTACTATACCAACTGCAAGAGCAATATCATGCCTTGTATGAACTACATACTATAATTTTCCAATCATTGATTTGTATAAGGTCTGATCTACCTCTTTTGAATCATCATCTTTGGTAATCTTTAGTTCAGTACACATGAGAGTTCCAACTAGTTTTGAATCTTTCATACCAAACTTCTTGAGTATCTCCTTGATGTATTTAGATTGAGTGATGTAGATACCATTCTTGCTCTTCTGAATCTGAAGACCAACAAAGAATTTAATCTCACCAAACATAGATATCTCAAATTCCTTGTTCATTTGTTCTAAAAATTCTTTGCATAGATCATCATTCCCTGTAAACAAAGTATCATGCACAAATATTTCTACCAAAACAATCTTTTTATTTGGTCCTTCCTTGATGTACAAGCTGTTGTTATCATTAGTTCTTTGAAAACCAATTTGAATAAGATAGTTATGCAATCTCTCATACCATGCTTTAGGGGATTTTTTTAGACTATGCAATGCTTTGTGTAATTTGTAGGCCATGTCCCTTTTGTCTGGATCAACAAAACCTTGAGGTTGCTCGATTAGACTTCTTCATCCAGAATACTATTGAGAAATGTAGATTTGACATCCATCTGATATACCTTAACTCCTTTCTGTGTAGCATATGCAAGTAGGGTCCTAACACCTTCCAATCTTGCAATGGGAGAAAAAGTCTCTCCATAATCAATTCCTTCTTCTTGAGAGTAGCCTTTACATACAATTCTAGCTTTGTTTCTTGATACCTTACCATCTTCATTTAACTTATTTCTAAATATCCACTTAGTTCCAATCACATTTTTATCTTTAGGCCTAGGTACAAGAGTCCATGTTTTATTCTTCCCTATTTTTTCTATCTCTTCATTCATAGCCTCAATCCAACTTTCATTTTCAATGCATCTTTTATATTTCTAGGTTCAAAATCATCTAGTAAACAAGTACCTTTTAGCTTACTTCTTGTTATAGTACCTTCAAATTTGTCTCTAATAATCTAATCTGGTGCATGATGCCTTGTAACATACTTGGCCAATGCAGGTTCCTTCATTTTTGAGTGAATTGCATTGTCATCCTCTTGAACTTCAACTTCAGATGCTGGCTACTTTGACTCAATAGGCATTGGCTCGGTAGCTTTAGAATGTGACTTGGGTTCTTGCAACTCAGTTTAAACTTCTTGCAACTTGGTGACTAATGAAGACTCAGGAGTAGAAGTCTCCTGATTGACAGATGTATCTGGCATTGTATCAGGTTCAATGAAATAAAATCTCCTATAATCTTTTAGTTTCTTTTTTCTTTCTTCTTCGGTCCTTTCTACAAACTCATCAACTTTCACATGTACACTTTCTATGATTTTGTGAGTAGAAAAATTCAAACATCTATATGCCTTACTTTTGCAAGAATATCCAAAAATATGCCTTCATCACCTTTCACATCAAATTTTCCTTTTCTAGATTCTTTCAAGGTATAACATTTACTTCCAAATACTTTCAGGTAACTTACATTGGGTTTAAAGCCATACCATAACTCATAGGGGGTTTTGAATGAGTCCTTCTTCAACTGTACTCAGTTCAAGGTATGAACTATAGTGCTAATAGCTTCCTTCCAATATTTGATAGAAATGTTCTTTTCAATCATTAGAGTTCTTGCACAATCCATGATAGACCTATGCCTCTTTTCAGTTATTCCATTATGCTCGGGAGTTCCAGGGGCTGATACCTATCTTTTGATTCCTCTTTCAATGCAAAAGTTATTGAATTCATGGGAGATGAATTCACCACCTCTATCTGATCTCAAACATTTCAGTTTTTTTCCTATTTCCTTCTCTAATCTAGCCAAATACCATTTGAATTTCTCAAATGCTTCTAAGTTCTCTCTTAGATATATAATAGTCATCATTCTAGAGTAATCATCAATAAAAAGAATGAAGAACTTTTCTCCAATATAGCTCTCAATTCCAATAGGTCCACACAATTCAGTATGCACACTTTCCAAAATATCTTCAGACTGATAGTTTTTACTTTTAAAGCTAGTCTTTCCCATCTTACCAATTTGATCATTCTTGCATAGACCAATATCAAGTTTCTTTATACTAGGAATGCCTCTTACTTTCTTGAATTCGCTTATCTTTACCATGTTATCAAAATTCACAAGACATAGCCTTCTGTTCCATAACCAACTTTCTTCAACTTGAGCAATAAAACATTAGCATTCACCAAGTTTAAGATAAAACAAGTTACCTTTTGTTTGTATGCCTGATCCAATTAGCTTTCCCTTTTCATCCAGCAATCTTGCCTTTCCATGCATGAATTCTACCTTAAATCCAATATTGATTAGTTGTGCTACACTCAATAGATTATGTTTTAGTCCTTCAAACCAATAGGCATTATCACATACAAGTTTTTTGGTTAGTGATATTCTTCCTCTTCCTTTTATGCAACAAGGTTCATTATTACCAAACCTCACACTACCACCATCATAATCTTCAAAATGTTCAAACTTTGTTTTGTCACCAATCATATGATGAGAACAACCACTATCTATGATCCATGTATCATTTTTTCTTACATGAGAGATGAGTGTCATCTTTTCTTCCTCATCATTATTAGATTCATCTTTCATAGCAATGTAAACAATTTCATCTTCACTATTATCAAAATCCTTAGAGTCCTTAGCCATAAAACATGTTTTCTTACCTTTGTCCCTGAATGATTTGAAGTTTTCTTGCAATTGCATTTATGACCTTTCTTCTCATCCTTGCTTTGCTTGTTTGGGCACCTAGCTACAATATGACCAATTTCTTCACATGAAAAATAGATTAGAGGAACTTTACCTTTGTATTTTCCTTTGCCTCTAGAGTATTTCCTTGCAAGTAGAGCTTCAACTACTTCAAGATCATTGTCAAAAATTTCTTTTGATTCTTCTTCACTTTTTGACTAAGAGTTCTTTATCTTCTTTCCCTTTTCTTTGAGTGAAAGCTTGGCTTCAAATGCTGATTCAATGTTCTTGGAAGCTAGAACATAATTATCATAGTTATCTAGCTCAAAGGCTATCAACCTTCGTACTATAGCATTCAAATTTATCTTATGATTTTCTTCACATCTTCTTTCTTGAATTGCAAATACTCTAATTGCATAAATGGGAAGAAATGTTCTAAGAACTTTACTTAGAACTATTTCCTCCTTGATATCTCCTCCAGAAGCTTTGATTGCACTATCACTTGCTTTGACTCTTTCAACATATTTAGCAATGTTTTCATCCTTTCTCATCCTCATCTGATCAAATTATCCCCTTAGACTTTCTGCTTTGGCTCTTCTCACATTGTCATCACCTCCATAGATTTCTCTTAGCTTGTTCCACATTTCAAAGGCAATTTTTCAGTCCTTGATATCATCAAATTCCTCATAGCTTAGGGCAGATGCAATATCTATCATCATGGTGTTATGAGTCTTCTTCTCAACAATGTCATTAACATATATGTGTACCAGCAAAAGTTGTATATGCTTCATCAAGATATTTCAATCATGTATCTCCAATGGAAGTTAGATGGAGTCTCATGAGACCTTGCCTATTGAAAAGGTATCCCTATTAAGCCTTGGAATTTCCCTCTTGTAAGACATCCTAATCTTTAGCTTAGATCCTTGAAATCCTTCTTGCAAGCACCAAAAGCTCTGATACCAATTGTTGGAAATATAGATGGAGTAACTAAGACGGGGGGTGAATCAATTACCACAAAAACAAATCCACAGATCCCTTAGATGTCAGATAAAACTAGTTACTATTGTCACTCGGTAAACATATAGAAAAATGCTATAACTTGGTAGATGTAGTGTATGTTAACTTCGCAAATCTTAAACATTCACAGTGATTAACATGCATGCATAAAAAATATAACATGAACACATGAGACACCAGATTTAACGTGGAAACCCAATATGGGAAAAACCATCAAGTAACTAGCTACTAATTTTCACTCTTCTGAAGTGAGCCTTGTTAGGAACGAACCCAGTTAAAGGTTAGAAAACACATTGTTAGGTGTGACCTTGTTAGAGGATTTAATCACCCTATTAGGAGTGGCCTTGCAAAAGGACTTTAGAACAATTCAATGGAACTGTCACCTTGTTAGAGGATTTACTAATAACTATTAAACCAAATCTATTAAGAGATTTAGGAATCACTGCTACAATGGTGAGAAAGAAACAATGAATTGACCTAAATGAGATGCAATGAAATTACTGATATAGATCTCTATTCTACTCCACTAGATCTTTCCTGATCAAATAAATCTTTTCTACTCCTCAAGGATATCTGACCATATTTCAAAGTTTTCTCACACTTTCTTCTTCAAACAATCAATACACTTGCATGCTCGCTCATTACACTTTTGAATTCCCAACTTGACCTTTTATTTATATCTTGAAAATTGTCAAGTTGACCCAATTACAGTTTACAATTACCAATAATCATTACCTCAACTACAGGGTAAACTTTAAGAAAGCCGCCTCCAAATAAATAAATAAAATATTAGCGAATCTCTCATTATCTTAAAAAAACAAAATTATTTCTATTGGCGAATCTCTCAATTTTTTATTCTAAATATGATTAATATTGGCGATCATTTTTGAATCATAATTTTTTTTGTATAAAATATTGATGAATCTCAATAATAATAGAAAGTTCATTAATCACCATAGAATATTACAAATCAAAATTGAACATTTTTTTACTTCATGGAATATTATGAGAATCATTACATATACTCTAAATCAATAGTGAAAAATAAATATTGGTGATATATCACTAAAGTAACTAATAATTATGATAATTATTGGTCAGTTCAATTTAATTTCTCCAATAATATATTATATTTAGGTAACTCAAATCTATTCATGTAACAAATATTGTAGCGAATATTTGAGTTTAAATTTTTGAATAAAATAAATTATTGAGCGATTTTAAATATTCTATAACCAAATTTTATAAAACTATGGCAATTTAGGTTGTATCAAATCTTAAATTATTAGCCAAATTACTAGCCAAAAAATTCTAAAATTAGCCAATTTATGAATATTAGCCACTAAATTATACCCTACTCAATTAGCTACAATCATAAAATAATTAAACAAAATCCTTCATTGGCTGACCTTGCTTAGTAAACACTGTCTCAGAAAAGATTTCCTATGTTAACCAACAGAAGCTTGGTTAACACTGTGAACCCTACAAAATTCTTTGGAGATTGAGTAAACTTGGTAAACACTAGCTTTCCTTTGTTAAACTTGTGAGTTCGGCTACCACTGACTTCTGCCACAAAATCCTTCAACACCCAAGTGAGCTCGGTAGACACTATTTCCACAGAGTAACTTTTAGGAATGCTTGGTAGACTCTAAAATTTGCTTTGCTAACCAACTAAGCTCAGTAAGCATTGTCTGCCAACTGATATGACATTTGTGTAACATCAAAGACAACATGCAATTAAACAATTGTATCCAACACCTAGTTTACCATCATTATACTTAGACAATTTTCTAACTATACTTGTTGAAAACTTTATTCTAACTTCTATCATCTCAAACTTAGTAATATGTTGCCATAAATAAAAACCTTAACTATTTTCTTGGCCAGATTGCCAAAAATAATACATATTTTAAAATAATAATTAGGTTATTTGCAAAAACTAAAATATTTTTATATTTTAAATATAAATCATATTGATAAAATATTTAAATTCAAAACAATTTTTTAAATTGTTCATAATTTTTTTTTAAATGAGAATTAATATTTTTCTTAAGATGTAAAATGAAAGGCACTAAAATAGCAAGACCAACATAAAAAATTGATATGACAAGCAGGGGTGATTGTGAAATTCTAGGTTTTTCCTAGGTTCAAAAAATTAAAAATTAAAACCCTAGGTCCAAAAAAATATTAAAAATAAAATTCTCTCTCTCCTCTCTCTCTATCCCCTTCCACTCCCCTTCTCCATGCTCTCTCCTTGCCTCTCCCTCTCCCTCCCCTATCTTATTTAGATGTAGATATAAAACTTATATTATTTAATTTTTCAAGTAATTATAAGTTAAATTATTTGTACAAGGTAAAATAGCAATTTTGTGAATTTTCATTTTTGTATATTTGGGTCCAAAAAAATTTAAAAACAAAACTCTCTCTCTCTCTCTCTCTCTCTCTCTCTCTCTCTCTCTCTCTCTCTCTCTCTCTCTCTCTCTAGATATAAAACTTTAATTTTTTAATATAATTATAAGTTAAATTATTCGTACAAGGTTAAATAGTAATTTTGTGAATTTTCATTTTTGTATATATATGCAGATTATATATTTGGACATGGATGATATGAGTGTAGAGGACATATTTGGTTAGCAGCCACCACCACCTCCTCCTACTTCAGAGGAGTTGTGAGACTCCATGTAGTAGAATGTTATCATTATAATTTGATATATATGTGCTATTAGACATGAACTACATCCTTCTCCACAATTGCTACACCTTATTGAGAGTATGCAAGGTGTTGTAGATTCAATGCATGTGGAGAGACTCTATGTGTTCATGCTATTCTGAAAAACTCTCTTACAAAGAGGTAAATGATTTGAAAATCACAAAACATGAAAACATGATTTCAAATGCTACTATAAATGGTTCCACCACCTTAGGATATTTGAGGACTTCTAGAAGTGGAGGTGGATGGTAATTGACCATTCACCACATGCTAATCATGAGATGCTATGTACTTTCTAAAGCTATTCTAGGTAGAATTCAAATTGGGTTAAAAACCCAATTATTGTAATATGGAAGAGTCTCAAGGCATTGGTTGTGGTATGCCACATAATAGGCCAGGGGTCACATTGAGTGAAAGAGTAAGAAATTGTATGTGTACGATATTCCTAGTGGTGGTTTTTGGGTCCCAACGGACCTCTTAGAAATGGGTACCCATTTCTAAAATAGATACTTGTTTCTTAGAAATGGACACCCTTTTTTAAATTTAAATAATAGGCACCCATTTGTTAAAAGTAGGAATGAGAAAATGACCATAGCTTTGGATTTTGGCTTGGGAGAGGCTTGGTGGGACCAAGCCTATGCTTGAGCTTGCTAGAATTTGGCTAAGACACATGAACATAAAATTCCTATCGTGACACAATTTTTTGATAGCTTCCTCAAATGAATTTTTCCCAGAAATAAATATCCATTATCATTCTTATTTTGTAGATTCTAAAATGTATATTTCATAGTGATATGAACTATTTTTCTAATATTTATTAAGTTTAATTGGTGCCTAAACATGAAATAGTTTTCTTTACTAATATTTTAATAAATATTTTTATTTTACATTTTTTTAAATGATTTATATGTCATAAATCTACATAGAATCTAATTCAAGATATAAAAAAATAAATTAAAAAGTGAACTTTTCATCAAATTATGGTCAAATATTTTTTTTTAAAATATACTCAATAGAAAAATAAAGAAAATTACTCTTATCAATCTTTAGTGTATATAAGGAATCATAAAACTTTATTTGTCTGCTTCAAAAAAGGGCAGTCGTACACGTGTGATATGGTCCTAAAAAAGTGGTTTTTAAACATGCCTACTAAAATGTAATTTATACGATATGGGTATTCAAACAAATTACATATTTGAAAACTACATTTCAAGAACTACATTTTCTATTAGTAGAGTTTTATGATATTCAATCTTTAAGTGCCTCAAATTTGGACATCAAGTGATAGAAAATTTAAATAATAGGAAAAACACTTTCAATTTTTTCCCAAAAGTGGGGGTCAACTTCTTGTAGCCACCTCCACTCACTATGTGAAATAATTGATTCTAAAGTTTTAGACCAAAAGACAAGTAACTCATTTTTTTTTATGATTAGGCACATTACAAAGGAACTTATAGTTCTTGTGATATTTTGCATCATATATAGATATGTAAAAACTTGTTGCTAAAAGAATTCACAACCTTCCAAAAAACATGGAGAAATTGTGAAAAGATCTAGGATCATCTAATTAACTTCTATAGTCTCTCTTTCTAATTTAGGTATTTTTAATTCCATTCTTCGTTATCTACATTATTTTGTCTTCTCATTCAATCTGTATATACTCCACAATTATCTCACACTCTCCCTTACTTTACTCTTCCATTCACGCACAAATATATAATGGTTTATTCATCAAAAACCTCAACAATGTGGTTCATGAGAAATATAAACAATATTAGAACAATATTGACCATTACAACCATAAATATTAAATGTGCCCCCTAGGAGATAAAGGGGACCCAAATACATCACAATGAGTCTTACAAAACAATACAATCAAAGTGTACATAGTATTGCATCTTGCAAGCCAACCCTAAAAGTAACATGTAGAAAGTCATCAGAAACATGTTAGCAATCAACTCAATAAAATTCTCTAAAGAATGTAATATCATGCAAAGCACAACACACCATATCACAATCAATTTTAACCTCTTACTTGTTCCCTCATCCTATATCTGGTCCAATAAGACTCAAACCTTATCATTGAAAATATTTGATTTGACTAGAAGCAAATGCATGCAATAATATTGCATGTGTGACAAAAAACATTCACCTACAAAGCAATCTAAAAAAATTTGTATGAATCATCTAACCATGTCAAAAAAACCATATAATTAGAGATATTGATGTAGAACATTCTTTGAGCCTATAATATTTATAGTACATAAGCATTGCAACCAATATTGAAAGATACCATCATCTTATTCAGAGGAATACAAAGAATTCTCACACAAGGTGTTCAAATACTCTTTCCTATATTTCAAACTTGTTATACTTTCACATTATTGATATATCTTATATTATGTTGGAATTTTCATCTAAACATAAGAACATCATTTGAACACATAATGCAAAACGTCTATTCTTCTTGTAGTACTACCTACAAAATAAATTATTAGATATTTTCCCACATAACACAAATCTTCATCAAATATAATTTATACCTACTGTCAATCTCAACAACTTCTCAACCATAGCCAGTTGACATCAATGACAACATTAATAATATAGCTAACAACATGTGGGTATAGTGAACTTAGATTAAGTTACATAAGCCAATTATACTTGTGAGAATGACACCATTTGATCTAGATTAGTGATTGTGATAAGTTGATGGACAATTTGAGTAGGAAAGTGGAACATTATGATAAGTGGGTAAAGGAGATGGTTGAGATGTACATGGAAGACTAATGGAAGGAAATATATGGGATTTTTTCTTGATAAGGACTCCACGACTAGCATGCACAATATTAACATTTTGTGTAGATGAAATAATTATAGGAGATGAATATGTAGTAAGATAAAACAATGATGTAGGTTTAGGAACTAGCTAATCAACTAGTTTTGTAGGATTAGAGAAATTAAGAACTTATACACAAATTTTACTAGGATGTGTGACCTTCTAGGAAATCTCAGTGCTTCACCTCTATGAACATCACCTAGATCTAATGAGTACTAAGTGTTCTGTTTATTATCATGAGAGATGGATTCATGTGAATCACTACTCATGAAACATGTGTTAATTATTTTAACTCAAAAACTACATAGTTAAATCCTGATAGCACTATCAAAATCCTACTTGCTATGGAAATTATCTCCTACTTATCAATTGATGAGATTAAGGAGCTTTCTAATGAATGGTTTATAAGGTACAACACTCGATGAATGCTTTTTTCCATAGTTAAGCAAGCTCAAGATGAAGTAGTACTGGGATGGGTAACCTCCTAGGAAGACCTAATATGAGTGCTAAGTGTTCCATTTATTATCATGAGAGATGGATTCATCTAAATTACTACTCATGAAACATGGTTCAATGAGTTCGACTCAAAAATGACATAATTAAATCATGATAGCAATATCACAATTTGACTTATGGAAAATATCTCCTACTCCTACTTATCAATTATTACTACTTATAATATACTCAAATATACTTATTGATAACCTTGAAACTCTTTAAAAATATATTTTAGAAAAAATTAGACCAAAGAAAAGATGGGTGAAGTGCATTTCTAGAATATGAGAAAGATTGATTGATTTTAAAACTTGTAAATGAGAAAAATAATTTGTCTTGCTTTAAGAAAAATATTAAATTTAAATGTAGTTTTTTTCTAAGAATATTTTTTTTCAAAAATAAATTATAATTTTTTTTCAAATATAATCATATTTTATTCTAAGAAATATTATATTTATATATCTTTCAATATACATTTACCTTTATTTATTTATTATTATATTTATCCCTAAAATTTTGTAAAATACACTAGAAATATGGTTATGGAAGTAACTTTTATTCTTTTTATTAAAAATTTTTTATTATAATAAAATATTATTTAATCTAATAAATAAAATAATAAATGACTATATAGTTAAATTATTGTTTTCTAGCTTACAACATGTATTTATGTAAATAATAAAGATTAATAAACAATGTGTATACATTTATGTTCAAATTAAATGGTTGAAGATTTATTGGAATCTATTCATACTTTTAGAATATCGAGTAGCAATTTAAATAGTAGTATTTATAAATTTCTTAATGTATCAATAAGCAAGAGATTAATTTCTTTTTATTTTGTAATATATTTTTATTGTTTCTAACATCATGATCTTAGCTTAGTGTAATTGGCAAATACTTTAATAAGGATATTTAAAAATGAACTACAACTATGGAAGTTAAAAACTAGTGCTAAAAGATTATATTATTAAAACCAAGGAATCTTGGGTGCTTATTGTGAAGGGCATTTAATACACATTCAGATGTGGGGCCTTCTGACCTTTTACCTATCCCAAAAACATTTGGTTATAAAATAATTATTACTTTTTAAAATAAAAATCTAATAATTAATTTATATACCACTCTGAAAATTTTGAGTGAAATTGATATCAAAGTTTAAAATGAGAGAATATTAATAAAAATAAGGTCTTATTTTGAAAGATGAGCTAGTTTACTTATAATTATATTTTATTTAATGTTATTCATTTAATATCTATTTTATGGTTAAATTAAGTTGATGGACTTTATGTCCTAACATGATTTTCAAAAAAACTCTTTTCATTTTTATTTTTAAATAAATTAATAAATAATTTTAGAATTAGAAATAATAATTAGTTTTTTTTTTTACTTATTTAAATCTAATATTTTTTAATTATCATCTATAATTTTAATTTTAATTTTAGTTTAATATTTAAAATTAATTTAGGTTTTAATTTTTTTAACTATATTATATAATTATGAATATGGCGAGCTCTAATTTTTATGTTTAAATATCAAATGTGAACCCTACTCTGTATACGAACAAAATGTCAAAATCAAGAATCTCATTTCAAAATAAACAAAAGGAAGTAAAAACAATATTGAAACCCTACTTTTTAAAGACAAAATATGTGATTAAAGGGACTCTAGAAACCTCAAATTCATTTGGCATTTTACAAAATATAGATGAAGATGGTCAACTCTCAATTAAAGGACAAAATCTATGAAGCAAACCAACATAGGAACAAATCCATCCATTAAATTATTCAGTAGTAGAAAAGGGTATTTATGAAAACAAAATATGCTAAAACACATCAACATGGTTGGATTATGGCTTATGGAAGGAAGAATCGATCATCTAGTAACCCTAAATCTCAAGCTAACATAGATTGTTTCAACTCTTCCTAGAAAATAGCTTCATAGTTACATATTCAGAATCACTAGAGTAATTCTTGCCCCTAAATTCCACCTCATCGAATGAATCGGCTTCCCTGGTCTTCTATTTCTTTCTCCCCTAAAAGGTTTCCAAAACCCTCTCATTTACAATCTCACTGTCAACGTCGCTTAATTCCTAACCACTCCATCTCATGTGTGAAACAAGTAGTTTCAACTCTTAAAGAAGTTCTCATCATCAACAATCAAGCTAGTGAAGATGGCTAGTTAGATTGTGAAAATTTTGGTTTATAAACATATTGGGATAGACCTATTTCCAAAAATCATAGAATGATCAATAGGTTGGAAGAATTTTATGGCCCACAAGTAAGTATATCATTTATCTTTGATAGATTATTTTGTATTTAATGCAAAAATGAATCTTTAAAGAAGGATTTTCTTTCAGTTCCAATCTTTTTTTTCAAAGGGCATTCTATTAAATTTATGAAATGGGAACCAAATTTTAGTGATTCTAAAGCACATAACTACTTAGCCCCTACATGGGTAGAAGTAGATCCAATCTTCCCTTAAATTAATAATATAAACACTTTAAAATGCATTGGATCTTTAATGGGAGATCTCATAGGGATAGAAACTAATTATAGTAGGCATATTAACATCATAATGCTTATCAATTTAAACTTAAAAATATCCAACATTAAACCTATTATACTTATTACTAATCCCTCGATCTATAATCTAAAAATCTCAAGATACGAAGGACACATATCAGACATCATTAAAATAAATAACTTTAGCAGCAAGACCCTGAAATATTTAGCTAAATATTCATGTTTAAGAGGAACATTTCCAATGATTTATATCATAAACAAAAATTATCATAATTTCTTGGAATAAATGGATCAATCATAGACATATATGAACAGTAGAAGTTGTTGGGACTAAAAATTGCATGGTCGATTTTCAGTCACATATTGAAAATTTTGAAAAATCAAGCCCTATAAAAAGCTTTTAATGAGTTTGTACCTAGTTGTACCTTTGAACCCCGTGAGGTGTTTAATGTTTCTAACACCTTTCATTCAGTGTGCATACATGTCTCGTGAAGATTAATTGAGATTTTCAGCCATTTTGCGAAGTCCCATTTTGAGCATTTGTCAAATGTGCATTTTCACCTGTGTCAAACAGCGACAGGAGGCCATGTTTGCATCTGAATATCTCATACCCATAAATGTTTCATGACTCTCTGCTTTGGGAGTGTTTAGTGTCCATACCTGACAACCTATGTTTTAGATTTCAAGTCATTTCAAATTCATTTGACTAGGTTTTGAATCCCTCAAAATTGGTAGTTTACTATTTTCATGCTTTTGCAAATTATTCAAAATTCTGGGAAGCCCTATTTGACAAGTTATGACTTTGATCCAGTTGAACAAAATGCTAAATTTTCTTTTGTGTTGCATTGTAGACGTCAGAGACTTTTTATGTTTCAAGTTTTAGCTCATGACGAAAGTTTTAGCTCATGACGAATCTGTTTGATCAATTTTCAAACACAATTCCAAATGCAATTTCTATCTTTTTACTGGTATCAGCATTTGCAGATTTGTTGGAACCCTTGTTCATGACATCATAACTTGAGAGCTGTGATTGCCTAGATCAAATAGATTGTACCAGTGTGTTGTCCTCTAAAAATAATTTAAGTGTGCTAAGTTTCAAATCATGACGAATCCATTTGCACACTTTTCTAGGTCCATTCTGTTTGCCAAAAAAAAAAATTTGTCATTGTTTCCAATTTGCAAATCCAAGTAGCCTACTTTGACTGCATGTCATTTGCGCCTAGTTATTTGTTATGAGCCCAAATCATAGATCCATATTCTCCTTGTGACAGTGAACCAACGTCCCATTTTTCGTTCCCCCAAGTGTTAGTTTGCCCAATTTTCAAAGCCAAATTCGAACGCAATTTATTACTTTCTGACTTTTTTTTGTAGGCAGTTCTGAAAAGGTCAACTTTGATGGTCAATATATTTTGACTCTAAATTCATCATGAGATGAGATTCGACATGGTGCAAGAATGTAGAACAAAGAATTAGTGTGCCAATTTTTAGAGCCTGATCAAGTCTTCTACTCAGTTTTTAAGGCCATTCAAAGGACGCTCTGGCATTAAATTGATAGTTTGTAGATCAATGATAAAATGAGCATTAATTGATGGTTAGTGATCAAATTTGATTCCAATCAGTATGATGGGTTCCATGGATCAGTTTGAAGGTTCAGTTGATCGAAAATGAAAAAAAAATTAGCCAAACCCACTTTGGGGTCCAACTAATTGTATCAGACTTAATAGAAAAGTGGGGATTAAAAGTATTTTAACAAAAAGGGATTATATCTAGCAGACACTATAGATTCTATTAAGACTGATATGTCAGAGAGGGAAGAGTCAAGACAAAACAATTGTCAAACAAATGATAATTTTTGCATTGTGAGGAAGGGAAATGAGATAAACTGGGAAGATGATGGAATTGAAGCCATGCTTAGAAAGAGAGGTATTTGAATCAATTTGAAGTGAAATCAAAAAATTCTTTAGAAGAAGTGGTTGCCAGATGGAGGAAACTTTGCAATGTGGTAAAAAATAGAAAGAGGAGATTCAGAAATACCGCCAATTTGGTCATGAGAGCCTGAACCAAAGATATTCTAGAGCAGAACAAAGAGAAATTGAGGGTTGGTCCAAGGGTGCCTATGATGGTATAGGCATTCTTCTGAGCATTTGTATAGCTATCTTTCTTACAGCAATTTATGATTACAGACAATCATTATAGTTCAGGGACTTAGAATAAAAAAAGGGGAAATCTTTGTGCAGGTTACAAGGAATGGCTATAGACAAAAGGTCTCTATATGTGACCTCATTGTTGGTGATTTAGTGCACTTGTGAATTGGAGATCTAGTTACAGCTGATGGGATTTTCATTTTAGGATATTCTCTATTAGTAAATGAATAAAGTTTGACAGGGGAGTACATGACCAATAGAAAGACTTCCGCGAGAAACAAGCTTGGCATTTTCAAGCTGTCAAGACAAGGCAAATTGGATCTATTTGATCCAGAGGGTGACGCCATTTAGTCGGTCAACACATCAAAGAAGGCATCCTGGGCTGTGATGTTATATTCTAGTAACTTTTTGATGCTGAGCGATGACAACAAAAATGAAAAAGTTTGGGAGAGTTTTGACAATCCCATAGGCACTTGGTTGCCTACGATAAGATTCAGGGTTAGACAAAAGATGTTATCCTGGAAAAGCTCGTTGAACCTTGCTCCCAGGTTTTATTCCCATCAAGGAGACCCATCTGGCGCTAACCAATTCATGCAAATATGGAATAATTCTGTCAAGTACTGGGAGTGCACAGTAAAAAGGCAGATAAGAAGGATGAAGGGACGATGCATGTTAATGTATTCAGATATCCATTCCAGTGCAAATGAAAAGAACGTCCACATCTGAGTTGATTGAAGCGATAATCTATAAAAAATAGAGGAGGCCACCTACTAAAAGGAAGCTCGCAGGTGAAAGGGCTTCCCACACCAATAAAAAATAGTGGAGTCCACGATTGATAAAGGAGACATGTGAATCAAAATGGAGACACAAACAATTAGTAAAGCAACCGGCAGGAGAATCCAAGCTTCCATGCAAGGATAAGAGAGCACGATGGTTGAGTCAGAGCATTCACACAAATTGCAGACGAAGTTTTTGCATAGAAAGCGATAGTCGAAGGTAAGAAGCCAAACAAAAGACATTCCACATACATTTAGAAAAGGAGATGGTGTGAAAGAACAACCCATAGCTTCATTCTTTGAAGGAGCTCGCACCAAATAATAGCCACAAGAAGGTGTTTCAAAATAGGGGCGGAGGAACAGTTAGCAATAGTTATCCCACATTGGTTATACGCATAAACATCAAAATGTTTAAATATGAAAGCACACTCACCACATGGTATTTTGAAGACAATGCATCTTTTGTAAAGCCGCAGGGGGTGTAGGGCCCTTGGTTAGCCAAAGAACTTCAAAATTGAGATGTGTAGGTAAATTTTAAACGATGACGCCATGTGGCACAAGGACACGTGTCACGATGGCACTTCCCCACTTGAATTGTTGACTATGCATGTGGGAAAGTAGTCAAGTGCCATGTGGCAATGGGCCCCACGCATGATGAGGTGGCAATCCAGAGCAAGTTCAAAATAGAAGCACTCAGATCGTGCCACTTGCCAGATCGAGCGATCGGCGCAAATCCACAAAAAGAAAGTGCTCGACCGATAAATAATGCAAAATTGTGAGATTGCGACATGTGGCAGTGTGGGCCTAGCTAGCAGTGACAACAGCATTTCAAGGCAGATGCATAGGATACTGCCACGTGGCAGATCTAGCGATGAGTGCAATTTCGCAAAATGGAGATGCGCACCAGTTTTAAAATGTGGGTAAGTGGGTGAGCACCATGTGGTGATGACACGGCAGGTTGAGGTCGACCAATAATTGAGTGACATGTGGCAGTTCGATGAGAGCGTGCAGAAATCAGTAAATCAAAAGCTACCACGTGTCACAAAGGTCAAAGTTTGTTTGACTCGGATGGAGATAAAGGGAAAAATAGAAATAATTAAAAATCTAATATTTTTAATCATTTTCCCAAGTTTATATGCACATTCAAGCTTTTAAATCAAGCTTTTAAATCAGAAAAGCAATTAATCTAAAGTTCAAACTATAGATTTTTTTTAATTTTTGAAATTTAAAATCAGAGTTGCAGATCTGAATTTTCTACCAGACGGGCGATTTTCAAAATAACTTTTTGGGAGTTTTTGATAAGCAAAATATGCGATGTTATATATTGCCAGAATCGAGAGAATTTGAATTTTTCGATTATGGAGTTATTTTCTACACAGGAAGTAGTTTGTTTGAGCTATACAAGGTTTTCTCTCAGATTCCTATTTTGCAACTACATTTAGGTATCAAAGCTCAGAACTAATTACTAGTAAGGTAATGACCTGAATGTGGCTAAAAGGTAGTGAAAATGCAGTTAAGGTCAAATTCTAATTAGATTCACTCAATAAAAACTCAATTTCACTAGCATCTTCATGAAGCTTTCAGATATTTTTGGTGACTCATAGTTTTCATCATTGAACAGAGGATATTTTCAAATTAGTTGCAAGTAATGATGAAACCAAATAAGATCAAAATGGGAGAAGGAAGAGAGAGGTTGTTCAGTTGTAGAAGATTGAATTCCAAGTGGACACATGTTAGGCATAATCAGATCTAGGAATTCATCTTCTCCTATATCATTCTTTCTTTCTTTCATTGTAAGGGTTGGCAGTTTTCTCTGGGTAATACCAGCAGGGTTCCAGTGTTTTACTGTGAAACCATTCTTTCAGCACTTTCTCTCTTGTATGAATAGCATTAGGAAGGATAATATAGATAGTTCAGATCTATTAGGTGTTTTATGTGTTTTCATTTCATGCATATGAATGTATAATTTGAAGGAAATTAATACAAAGAACAGCAGATGGTTGAGTTTCATCTTGAATCTTGTCTCCTTCATCAGTGATCTTCAATGTTTTATAATCTTTGACATAGAGCTTAGCTTGTAGTTGCAGTCCCTTAATATTGTATGTTATTTAATTGTTACCTGTGACTCAAAGGGTTACATAAATGCTTCAGGGAAATCAACAGGGTTGTGGGGTTACTGATGGGGATATCATGTAAGAATGAGGTTTAAATTCAACAGTGATGTCTATTTACAAGTTGAATAGATAGATCAAATATCTGAAGATACACATATGTCTCAGATATTCATATGTATGTTTATGAATCATGGATTTGCCCAATGGTTAAGGCACTGATAGTTACATGATCATTAGGTCTTATTGCTACATATGAGGGGACTACTAAAATCAACATTATTAATCAAACATTTTTTACCCTTTTATGTTGAAGAGCTATCAAAGTTTAACCCTCACTCAGCTTGTGTATTTCGTAGAGTTGTAATTAGCCACTGCACTTCTTTGTTACTGCCTAAGGCTTTAGGAGATATAAGGGGTTTTCATCTGCTTAATAGATTCAGGGATATGTTTTTGCACTAGTACAGTATCAATTGAATCTGAGGTCCACCCACCTAGGTCTTGCAGAGCCTGAGGTAGAAGAAGGGTCTAGCCTTATAGTTGGCCTGATGTCTAAAATGGCATGTTGAAAATGGGAGTTAGTTGCCCCTAGATATGTCATATTCTCATTGGGATAATTGAAAACCCTCCAGTGTTATCAAACACCAACAGAAGTGTTGAGAATAGGATAGAGGAATTTGGTCATGAGATTGAAGAAGGGGAATTTCTAGGCAATGTCACATCAAAAGAATTATCTCCAACATTTAATCTAGCAGTCAAATCATAGATAGGAAATAACGATATAGAAGGAGCAATTCAATCTCAATAACTTTGAAGAAATAATGGATACATTACAGCAATGTGAGAAATGGATTAAACATAATCTATTTATTAAGGATATCAAAAATAATTCAATTCAATACAAAAGGCTTACCCATGACATTTTATTAATCCAAAATGATATTAGCAATCAAATCACTCTCTAGGAAGAAGCACACAAGCAACACAATAATTCAACTTATCTGCACAACCCAAAGCAAGAAAGAAAGATAGTTCAATCTTCAGAAAATAAAATGGAATTGCTGAAACTAGTATCAGAAAAGGGTACACCATCCTTAGCCATCTCTAAACAAGCAGAGAAAAGAGAGGTTATAATAGAATGTGAGCAACAAACCAAGGAAGGAGAAAAATTAGATAATGAAAATTTGAATCAACTGGATCATAATATACATCAAGTAGCTTTGACCATGGGAGGATTTGCAAACATTTATCCATATAAAACTAGACATATAGAGCACTTGACTAATACAAGTAACATAACATATAGAAAAAGAGCTAAAAGGAGATCATGTAAGTTTTTCCAAAATGGGAAAATTAGAGGTTGTGTCTTATATATATATGTGAATAGAATAGTGTTAGATTCAAAGGATAACTCCTTTGATAAAATCAACATCAAAGAAAATTCTACAAAATTTTGGGAGGAATTTAGAGTAGAATAAAATTTGAAGCAAACTAGAATTTATGAACACAACAAATGAAACCATTATCAAGAAGAAAAAAAAAAACTCAACAAGGAAAAATAATATGGATAGAAAAATATTTAAAGAAGTAATGGGAGAAGAGGAAGAAATATCAGATGATCAATTAGAATACAATATGCAATGTTGGTGATTATATTGACTAATTTGGTTTAGCATGTAACCTAGAACTTATAAAGGCTCCCCAATGTGGCAAACAAAAGAAGAAGAGAGGTAGGAAAACTCTTGCAAAACTAAGAACAGAAAAGGGTAAACATGAAATCAAAAAAAGATCCATGATATTCTAAAAGGGAAGGGGAAAGGCCTTCTTATAGAATAATGAAGTTAACAACTTGGAATGTTAGGGGATTATATGCCCCTAACAAAAAATGCTTATTAAAGTAGAATTTAACCTTATTTGGATCAGACTTAATATTATTACAAGAAACAAATTTTAGTAAGTTAAAAGGGGAAAAATTAAATAGAAAACTTGAGATATAGAAGGTTGATTTAATAGAATCTAAACGAGCTTCAGGGGGCGTTGGCATCATATGGGATCCAAGGAAAATTGAATATAATAGATGGATGTCAACCAATAATTGGATGAGTGGTAAAGTCAAAAGTTATAAAAAAAATTTACATGTTATTTAATCATTGTATATGGTCCAACTCTAATGACTAGTAAGAGAGAGCTATGGAATGATATTAGCATATTTATAAATAGTAACCCTTTAGAAACATTCATGATTGGAGGGAATTCTAATGCTATTTTAAGCTTAGAAGAAAAATAGGGAGGCTCTTAGCACACTTCCCAAGCAATGACAAATTTTAGACATTGGATTTCCAAAGATAATTTGATTGATTTTGCACCAACAAATGGTCTTTACTCATGACATAATAGAAGAAAAAAATGATGTCAAATAGAATAATGACTTGATAGGTTCTTATCCAGAGGAGATCTCAAAGATTTTGATCATTTAGTTCAATCATCAATTCTCCCATATGAGGGATCAAATCACTTTCCTATCAAATTAGAAATATTGAAACTCTAGAAGTGTTCCAGAAACCCCTTCAAATGTGAAAAGATGTGGTTCCAAGATGAGAAGTTCATGACACTAATAAAACAATGGCAGTCATAAGGACACTTTGAGGAAGCAAACTATTTTTATTTCATATCAAAATTGAAAATATTAAAGGAAAATATATTAAGATGGAATCAAACACACTTTCATAATATATTCAAAGAAAAGTTAGAAACAGAAGAACTGAAAAAACTAAATGAAGAAATTATAAAAGGACTAGACAAGATCAAATACACAAAAAAAAAAAGATCTCTCACTAAAACAAGAATCTATACTAGAAAAAGAAGAAATATTTTGGAAACATAAATCTAGAGAAAACCAGTTAACATATGGGGATCAAAATGCTAAATTATTCCATAATAGTACTATCAATAATAGAAATGTAAATAGAATATCAAAAACTAAAGATGGTCAAGGTAATATCATAGAAGACCCAAATTAGATAACAAAAATATTTGTAGATTACCATAATGACATTCTTAATAATTTTGAATACTCTAATTTAAGAGAACAAAATAATATCAACTAAAGACAACAATTACGTAAACAATGCCTTCTCTAAAGAGGAAATCAAAGTAGCTAATCATGAGGAGGTATGTAATATTATTTACAAAATACTCACCAAAACTTTATCCAATAGGCTAAAAAAAATTACCAAAAAATATCTTAGAAGAGTAAACAAGGTTTATGCCTAATAGATCTATTTTAGACAGTATTATTATTATCTAGGAAGAAATTCATTCATTGCAATCTAATAAAGAAGCTTGAATGTTGATGAAATTATACATCCAAAAAGCATATGATAAAGTAGATTGGAAATTCTTTTGTAAGACCCTTGAAACATTTGGTTTTTCACATCAATGGATAAATCTTATTTTTAACTACATTTCTACACCAAAAAATTCTCTCCTCATCCATTTCTCTCTGGAAGGATTTTTCAATATTTCAAAAGCTATTTAGCAAGGGCGTCCTATATCTCCATTTTATTTATTATTATGGAAGAAGCATTAAAAAAATATAAGAGTTTCTCATCAAAGGAGTGATAGCAATAGAAGGTATGCCCAGGATAACACATCAATAATTTGTGGATGATACTATCCTCCCAGAAGAAAATTCCCTAGAAGTGGCTCACAACTTCAAAAATATCATCACAACATATATGGAAGTATCTGGAAAAAGAGACAATGAAGACAAATCAGAATGTTTTTTCTTAAACATGCATCCAAACTTAGAAAATAACATTTGTCAATTAATGGGATTTAAGAAAGGCTTGTTCCCTTGTAAGTACCTACATATTCGAATTGAAAAGAGTTCTAGGGATTCCAAGTCTTGGAACCCTATTCTAGAAAAAATAGACAAAAAAATGGAAAATTGTATGGTTAAATGGTTAACCAAGGCTAGAAGAGCAACTAAAATCAATTTTGTTCTTTCATATATACCAACCTACCAAATGTTGTGCCTCGCCCAAACTAAAGCTTAATATCAACCTAGAAAAAAAAATGAGAGTTTTTTTTTTTGGAAAGGGCTTGAAGAAAAGAAAAAATGAGCTCTTATAAAATGGGATAACATTTGTAGACCTAAAAACTTAGGAGGACTAGGAATTAAAAATTTAAGTTGGCAAAATCAAGTGTTGGGGTTTAAATTAGTATGGAAGATGTATCAAGAAAAAGATAGTAAATGGGCTAAAATTCTTTATCATAAATATCTAATAACATCAGATCTGTTGTCATTTTTCACACTTCTAACCCCCCCTAAGGGATCTAGAACTTGGAATTTTATGTTGCAACATGTTGTTTCATTATTAACAAGAACCTAACTTGGAATATTGGTGAGAGGGAAAATGCTTTGTTTTGGGAAGATTTATAGGATATTCCTCTAGCCCTAAATTACTTGGATTTGTCTCCTAATATCAAATCTTTTGTATCTAAACTATGGGGTAAATTCATAAGACTATCAAGATATCATTATCTCTGAACACTCAGTTAAATGTGAGTGGAAATTAGTTGCCCAAATAAACTTAACTAAAAATGAAAAATTACAATACAACCACTTTATAAATCAACACATAACAAATCACAAAACTAGAAATGATAAACTTATATGGGAAGCATCTAAGGATGGAAAATATAGAGTTAAATTAGGATATGAGATCATTACTAAATCTCAAAGTTGGAAGCTATTGAGATTCCCTTAGAATTATGTTGGGATTTGGGTTGTTTACCAAAAGCTAGTATCTTTATATGGGTTGCAATCCAAAATAGGATTCTAACTGTAGATATAATTTTAAAGATTGAATTCAAAGGACCTTCAAGATGCTCACTTTGTAAAATGACTCTTAAATAGTTGATCACCTCATTTTTAGTTGCCCCTTTTCCAAAACTTGTTGTTCTTGTTTATACAACTAACTAAACTCACATTCAGTCCTCCATAACAATCTTATGGACCATCTCAAAAGTTGGCCTAACTCTAGATTTTCAAAAAAATACAAAAACCTTTGGAAGGTCCCCCCATCTATTCTTTTATGGAAAGTTTGGAAGGAAAGGAAACACAAATTATTCATGAATGAGGATTTATCTATTTCTTCTCTCTTGAACAAAGTTGAGGCTAATATCATAGAAAGCATAAACAACAATCTTAGAAACTCTATTAAAGAAGAAGGAACATTTGTTGCTTGAGATGGACAAATGAAGGTAAAGTGGCATAATCTCATAAATCCCCCAATGATGTACCCCAAAGTCAATAAGCTAGCTAGAGAAAATTTTAAGTGGATCCCACCTCCTAAGTGATGGGCTAAACTAAATTTTGATAGAGCTTCAAGAGGTAATCCTTGGAAAGTGAGTATAGGATCTATCATTCATAATGATAATAAAGAATCGATAGCTAAATGCACCAAATACCTAGGAAAGGCCTCAAGTAATTTAGCAAAAATGGAGGCATTAATTGTAGGGTTGTGTCAAAGTTTAGAACTTGGAATTAAGAATTTGGTTATTGGGGGAGACAGTCAAATAATTCTAAATGTAATAAAAAAAATGGAAACTCCAAATTGGCAACTCAATTCCAGATTAGAAAAAGAAATGAAATTATTACACCAATTAGAGTCTATTCAAATTCAACATATATACAGGGACGTCAATAAAGTCGCTGACAACCTAGCAAATGCAAGGTCTAACAATGAAAATATACTTATTAAAAAAGATTTATTTAGATTAGATTAATTAAATTAAATAAATTAGAAGATTTAGAAAAAAAATAGTAATCGGATAGATTTAGCCCTTTTTAGTTACAACCTTTAAACTAAGTTTGTTTCAATTCACATTCTGGTTACGTATTTCTTACCCAATAAAGAGTTACCCCATCACCTCCTTTGCTCTATATCAAAGTAAGACTAAAGCAATGTCTACCCCTATTAAGATTAAAGGTTTGACGATCCAAATTTCTTTTGATGGTCTGATAGAGGATCGAGGACTTACAAGTATTGTTTTGGCCACTCATTTTTTAGTAGTTAGAGTAGTTCATATGGTTTTGGGCCAAGAATTCATTAGCAACAAGGATGGATATAGAGTAAATTTTGATATCCCTGCTATGTTTATTTCTTTAGCACTATAAGTAGATCTAGATAAAGTTTCTATTGAATTATTATGTAGAAGTAATTTTAAAGTAGCTTATATCAAAATCTCACTATAGTCATTGCAAATATTAGGGAGGATTTAACGATCCCTAAAACAAGGTTCTATAATCAAAGAACGATAGGCAATAGAATTTCCCCTACAACTCCCATCTTGATAGTAGAATACATTGATGGTTTCCTAGCATGGAATCCAACCCTTCGAATAAATTGGGATTTCTTATTTCATTTCCTCCATGTTTGCCCCCCACCAAGCCTAAATTGGATTGATGTTTTCTTAGTGGGGGATCAAATTGATGTCTGGGAATAGGAAGTGGATGTGAACCAAGTTGCAACATCTGAAAGCATGTCAAATAATGACATGTCTATAGAAATAGGACCATTATGAGAATAGAATGATTGTATTTAAGTTTCTCATCAATAAATAATATGTACAAATTTAGTACTTATAACCATTTCTTTAGCATATGATTAATAGTAGCGCTTAATATCTTTCATTAGTTCAATTAGGATCCAAGCTCAATCTAGCAATTATCCATAAATCACTAAGTACAAAAATTGTGGATATAGTTATTAATAACTTAACATACCACCGTATCATTAGATGGATCCACTTAAAAACTTGACAAATAACCAATATCGAGAACTTCATAATAAAGAAAAACATGTCTTTCAATTCAGATGATACAGAATTACTAATGAAAAATTGACTCTTTAATTAGGAAACTTTATGAATACAAAAATAATAATTATTTAGTAGGGAAATTTAATCTTTTCATATCAAATGTTGTATCATCATTAGGCATTTGTCTATTTAAAATGAGTTAGAACCTAAAGTATTCGCTATAGTTAGTGTTGGAGTTTCTGCTTTTTATTTCTCTATCTTAGGCTTTTGGTTTCGTTTAGGTTTTAGGTCTCATGGACACCCCAATTTGTATGAGGTCTCATGAAAGCTAAGACTAATTTGGTTTTTTAAAGCTATCAATAAGGTGGTTGGGGAAGAATAATTTGTTGTCATGGATAGGCAGAAGCATAATATGGATAGAGTGTCGATGTTTGTGGCCACAACTATGCATAATGATGAGGATAAATTTTCCATTAGGGACTTCTATAGGAATGTGTTCAAAAAATTGAATATTAAGGAGATGGACTTAGTCCTTGAGAATATTGATGATAATCTCTGCATTCCAAAAAGAAGTAAATACAGTGCTCATAATTTCCCAGTCCAGGTCTACCCTATTCTAGAAATTAAGAATTTTTTGAGGTTTTTTGAGAGATGGGAGGAGATTATAAGAAACTAGGTGTTTCTTTTGGTTTTCATGAACACCCATATTTGTGAGGACTAGACAGGTCTTGAGTGGTATCTAGAAGCTGGTGATTTTATGTGATTAGGGTTTGTCTCCTTGGAGAGGTTTTATTTTGGTGCTCTCCTCTATTCACAATTTTGTTTATGCTCTTTCTCTATATAATCTAACTTCTTAGTGTTTTAGTTTTTGGTGTTCTCTAGTGTCCACTTTTGTCCTCTTGTCCCTTTTTATCCTATTCATGTCTTATCGTCATTCCCTTTCTATCTCTTCACCTTCTCTAGCTTCTCTTTTTAGTTCCTTGTCTTAGTTTAGTATGTAAATAAGTTTGTAATTACTCAAATCTTATGAATATATAGACAGTTTCTTCATCCAGGTGATTGTTTTAGAGAATGGTGCACTGATAGTTAATGATCTTCTCTAGTTTTTTGCTAGAAAGTATTAATTTAGATCTTTAGAAAAAGGAAAAGATGCATTATTTTTAAAAGCAAATTAGCCTAGTTATTTATGCAGTCTTGTATTTATCTATTGGTTCTTTATAAACAACATTGAGCATACAAAAAAATATTTTAATGCATTAACTATCCCTATTAGGGTTCTCTGAAACAAGGACTCTTTATAAGAGCAATTGTTCTAGTTTAGCCATTAAAAATATTCTTCTTGCAACAAGATGTTAACTAAGACAAAGTAAGGAAAAATAATAGAGGTTTTCTAAAGCCTTGAATTAGGGATGCATCGTAAATAAACCATAGGTATGACTTTAACAACAATACATAACATAATTATGTGAAAATAATAACTTGCAAATACTATGAATTAAAGTAGGCTTCTCAATTGAATGTGAACTTATGGATAATCAAGGAAACTACTAATGACATAGGATGAGATTTCAAAGCAATGAACTATAAATCCTAGGATTAATAAACCCAAAATGAGTACATCCAAAAGGAAAATTAAGAATAACAATCACTAATTGAACTCATGACCAAATACAGTATTTCTAGGAAATTAGATAAAATCAATATAAGGGAAATGGAGAAAAGAGGTTTTAATAGTAATATTTTAATCATTTGAATATGTGGTGACTATCATAATGTTCAAAAAAGTTTCCCATATTGATTTTAAGAGGGATTTATGACCTCATGCATTGCTATTCTTGATTTACTACCAATCTCAAGTGTAAACTAACAACTAGCTTCAAATGGAAAATAAACAGATTCAAAGGATAGTGACCAATAAAATAATAATTCTATAATAAATAATGATAGACTCTTAGTAGCTTATTCGAAACAAAACAAAGGTTGTAACACTACCAAGCAAGCGTCACTCTCTCCAAGCACGTTATGCAATCTAATGTTAAACATAAGGAAGATTTGTGGTAAATTAAATAGGAAAATATAAGAAGGCACATTTTGAACAAATAAAAGGCATTTCAAATAACTCGTCTTGAATAAGAAATGGTCTTTTATAACTGCTAAAGTTAGGCTATGGAATCACCTTTTGGTCACTAACAAGGATCTAAGTTTATTTAGTTTTGCAAGACTTATCATGCAATGAGCAAGGAATGGATAGAATCTAACTTGTACCCAAAATCTGGAAAGTTCATGGCAAGGATCTCGATTAAAGAAGCTATCTCATGAATCTAAATATGTAAATACTAAAAGACAAAAACAATGTCTAGCCAACTGACCTATAACTATTGCTCCTTTTGAGCAAGATTAGTTGTAATTTGTATTATATAATCAAGGCCTCCAGCCTTTTACTGATCAAAAAAATAATTTGATTTTGATTTTTTTTTTTAATTTAATTTTTATATTAGTTTAATTTTTCACTTTAAATATTGATTTTAGTTTTTATAATTTTTCTTCAAGGAGTTATTATTTTTAAATATTTTTCAATTTTATTTCTTCTATTAATTTTATATTAAATTTTTAAGGTCAAGATTTTTTAAATGATTATTTTATTCATATATAGTAAATTGAATTGAAGATTAAAAAAATTTCATCTGTTTAAAATACTTTTTTTAATATTATTTTATATAAATTAAAACTTATTTATAATTTAATTTATTTACTAAAGATTACATTTAATTTTTAAAAAAATCTTATTAGATTATTGTCAACTCTTCTCGATAACTATGATTTTACTCTACTAACAATTTACCAAAATTAGAAGCCCTTCGGGAAGGTTTACAATTAAGTCTAAAAAATAAGATATCTAGATTAATTATTGAAGAAGATTCTCAAATTATTATAAATGCTATTAAAAAATGTCAAACACTGAACTAGGTGATGAATTCCAAACTCAAAAGCATGTTATGTTTGATAGATCAATTTGAAGAGACCAGATTCAAACATATTTACCATGAAGATAATATAGAGGTAGATGAATTAGCCAATAAAGGAGTTGAGCGAGAAGACTTCATGCTTCAATCTTCTTCAATCTTCCCAAATTTTAATAGATTTAATTATATATCCTAGGTAGAAGTTAGATATGCCAAGTCTATTAGAAATCACTTTAGTAGATTGGTATTTGTCCTAACCTATCCTGATTATGACATGAACCATCAATAGAGGTGCTTTAAATTTGGGAAGTACTATTGTTTAATCATACAGAAGCATGGTAATCATGTTTTGTTAATCCCCACTTCATGTCCATTTGTGAGTATTTACTATGTGGTTTGTCTCATATTTATCACAATCTGGAGTCTATTGCCTTTTGTTTCTTGTTCTTTCCTTTTTAGATTTTTTCTTTTCAATAGGTGTGTTTTTTCTTCTCCTTTGGTTTTCTGAGCAATTATGGAGTCTGCAATTTTCCTTTATCACTCCCTAGAAGTTAGGACTATGGCGTTTAGAGGGTCTATTAAATAGAAAAGATGGAATCAGATTCTCAATCCTATAGATGATGTGTCTAGGTTTGTTGACTCTTGGGCAATAGGTGAATTTGCATTCAATTATGACTTCACTTGGCATTCTAATAGTTTCATCATTGGCTCCTTTATAGGTTACCTTCCTAGGGAAAACATTGATAAGGGTGAAATCATCAAGCTATGTTGTAATATCTTTGACCCAACATGGTTAGTTAGTCTAGAAAATGTTGTGCTTGGCATAGACCAGAAACTGAGAATCCTGCTTCCTGAAGTGTATATGGCATACCCTCCAGGCAATCTTCTGCTTGTCAATGTAGCTAGGTGATTGTCTCTGTATATTAGGGATAACATCTAGTTCTTCTCTAACTGGCCTATAATGGAGGCTAGTATCAACTTCCTCATTTGCTAGAGAGGAATCAAAGAGGATCTGAGTAAGGATTCACTTGTAAATTTTCTACGTATGTTTGAAGCTCACATCAAGTTGGATATCTCATTTGAAGACCTAGATGGACCGAAATTCTACCCAATTTAATCAAGTCTAGCAAGGAACTTATGGCTTATATTTTCCCTCCTGGTTCACAGGTAGATGATATGGACAAAGTGAGAGACATCCTCATGGTTTTCTAGAGGAAAGAGAAGGAAGCTCAACACTAACTCAAGTCGGTGTTCATTGATCTTGTGTTCCTTTTTGGCTATTTAGGTTTTAGTTTCAGTTCATACATTTTTCTTGTTAGAATTTGAAAAGATTGATAATCTAGAAAACTAGTTCAAAGAATAGATATCTAAATTATGAATGCAAATGATAAAAAATCAAAATAGCAACATAGAGTTAGTCTCCAAGAGATTAATGCAAATGTTAGAAGCAAAATAGCATTAAGAGGATGCAAAAGAAATTGATTGCAAATATAAGCTAGGTAGCATGCTTATATAGACTAGGAAGAGGGAGGAGGTGGCAACACTGACCAATGGGGAGCAACCATCTATCGGATTAAAGATAGAAAAGTATCTTCCTAAGATAGCTAATGGATGCTCACATGTAGGAAGATGACACCTCACAATCACTTTGTAAATGAGACATGCTTTATTAACCTAAGCAAGATTATTAAAAGTGTAAGAAAAACCTAGCAATATAGGGAAAAATAAATAACCCACTAGGAAGTAAAAAAAACTACACTAACACCCCCCCCCCCATAAGTGAAGCTTAGCTAGATGTAGAAATGGGTCCCAGCAAGTCAAGCCTGATGACGTACCCATGTACATAAAAGTCCCCAAAAGAGAGAGAAAAGAGACTCCCCAAAAAAAATTAGGACTCCAAGTGAGAGGAAGAGGCCCCTGCAAAAGATGAAGCATCTCGCACCCCCAACAAAGCTTGCAAATTTTGTTTGATAGATCCACTTACATCGAACAAGTTTTCTTCCATTAGGAAGAGGGACAAGATCCCAAGTGTGTTTCCTCATCAAGGAACTATATTCTTCCTGTATAGTTGTATCCCACTCAAGAATACTAGAAGCCTCATAAAAGGATTGTGGATCTGAGGTAGTAGCAATGAAGACATGTGGAGCATCTTGGAATTGTGACTGAGTCTGCCTGGTGTCTGATGGATCCCAAACCCAATCACCTACAAACTGCAAGGTTTGTCTAGCCCAAAGTGGACCAAAAGATGGAGAATTTGGAGGAGAATCGTCAACCTGTGAATGATGACTAGGAGAGGAAGGAGGTGAGTCCTCTGAATCACTCTCTACATTGGAAGTGGAGGTAGAAGACTACTTAGTTGAATCTAACTCATCAAAAGATCTATCATGTATTCCAAGTGACTCCAATGTCAAAGTAGAAGGCAACCTTGTGACCAGGCTCTGTTGGTTAAGCTTATGCAAGTAGCAGAAGTTAAGATGACCAAATTTCTCATGCTATAATTTACTCACATCATTAGAGTGAGTGAGAAAAATAGTCAAAGGAGGATCAAGAACAAAGTGAGAAAACAGATAGAGTCATGACTAATGATCTGCTCTCCCAACTATAACTATAGAATCATTGTGCAACTCACGTATCTCCATTGAATTAGGAGTGAACTCAACTTGCTTTCTTGAACCTGTGTGAGTAATCAGGTATACAAATAGGAGATTAGTTGACAATGAGGGTACACAAAGAACATCATGAAATGTGTCATCCCCCACATCAATAGACCCTCTCCCACACACCTCAATAGGAGTGTCATCACCCACCAAAATAGAAGGAATAGTACATGGCTCCAAGGATGCAAGTTCTTCCTTAGATGAATCCATGTGGTGCAAAGCACCTAAATCAAGAACCCAAGTGGATGGTGAGGAAGCAACTATAACAAGGGCCTTGCCCTTTCCTTTCCCTTTGATGTTTTTTTTTCTCCTTGTTAGACCCTTCATTCAAACTTTTTTTGATAGACTTAGGAACACTGATAGTATTCTTCTTAAGAATGTGTGTCAAGTGATCAATTTGTTTCTTCAAACATTTATGTTCATCATGACTAAGTCTTTTACAATAGGCACATTGGACCTTTTCTTCCTTAGGCTTATCGCCCTTGGAAGATGGTGTATCAATAGTTGCTTTTAAAGCACCTGGTATCTGATCCTTATTCTCCTTGCTATTCTTTTGTTTCTTATCCTTACTATTGTTGTTACTAATTTGTCCTTTTTGTTCTTTTGTGCCTTGGTTGGCAGCTAAGGCATGTGACTTAGAGGACTTAAGAGTGCCCATCTAGATTAGCTAGTCCTATTCTCGAGTGAGATTGATAGCAAAATCATCTAAAGATGGCATGGTGAATTGAGTACCAAGTGCACCCTTAGTAGCATAGAAGGTAGAGACAAACACGAAATATTTTGAACTCAGCTTAGAGAGAATACTAAGAATCAATTATTCATATTGCTTTTCAATTCTACATTGTTTTAACTGCAACCTTAGTGACTTCAATTTCATGAAGAAATCCTAGATTGTGTTGAAATTGCCTGGACTTAAACTAATTAGCTCATTTTCCAACATATGACCCCTCATTGAATCTTTTGTGCTAAATAGTATTTCTAGCTTTAAGCATATTTCATTTGGTGTATTCAAAGATTTAATGTGAGAAACAAACAAATACAATGTTCCATATGCCTCATCACATTTTTTAAACCACTTAGGCTTATCTTCTTCTTTATCAGGTTCAGTTTCAAGTCCCATAGTTATCCTATTTAATCTAGTTTTCCTTAAGTGAATTTTCATGCATGATTTCCGCTCAAAGTAATTATATGGAGTTAGGATGGGCATTTTTTTTTATCCATGATGAAGAAATGTAGAGAAGAAATGCCAAAACAAAAAACCATGACAATGCCCCCCCTTTTTACTCATTCAAAGAACCCTCCCCCCGCCCTCCCCCCCCCCCCCCCCCCCCCCTCAAAAAAATATTATTTGGCACTTTGTTTTAGTGCATTTACAACTACCACTAGCAAGAAATACTAAGTGCTCTTGATTTCAATACATTATAAAACCCTCATGAAGAGAATATGCTGAAAGTAAAATTTGGGCGCAATAATCAAAGAAAAAATAGTACCACTGTGATCTACTTAAAAAATCATGCACTTCCAAAAAAGAATTGCCTTGATACGAGGTCATATGAGAAATTTATAATCCTCTGAAATTTCCAAAATGAGAACTATGAACAATCATGACCGAGAATCTACATTTTTTGAAGAATTTATGCATGAAAATCAAAAAACAACTCCACTAGTGGATAGAGCAAAAAAAAATAGCCAAGGTCATAACAAGAATCATCAAAATTGGAGTCCATATGAGCAAGAACGAGGCATTTGAAAAATGCATTCAAATCTGTGACTACCAATGAAGAGGGGTACGATTGTAGCTTTTCTTGCTTGATTCTACAAAATATATAGCTTACATGCAAAATCTAAAAGATATCTAGATATTTTTTTGGTGATGCAAACAAAACCCAAAAAGTGTTTTTCTTGCTAATGTACAGAAGATGTACTTGTAGTGTAAATCAGATGCCTTTAACAATTAAAAAATGGCTCCAAAAACCATGAAACAATCCCAGCAACCAAAAGATGACATGAAAATGTTGAATTAGCTTTCTAAGTCCATCAATGGCATGTTGGAACCTACAACTGATTGAAAACTTCAAATATGCACGTTGGTTGTCAGATTTGAGATTGAAACCCCAAAGATTAAAAACATTTTTGTCAAAACTTTTCTGATTCTCAAGATCATCCAAAGATGCAAGAGAAGAGCATACTTCATTTTTCAAAAAAACTACAATAAGATTTATTAGTTCCCTTGAATCTCTCAAATAAGAAAACTAAAATCTACTCTTGCACATAAAAAAGCTCTAATACCATATTAGAATCTGAAAAGATTGATAACCGAGAAAACTAGTTCAGAGAATAGATATCTAAACTATGAATGTAAATGATATAAAATAAAAATAGCAACATAGAGTTAGTCTCCAAGAGAGTAATGCAAATTCTAGAAGCAAAATAACATTAAAAGGATACAAAAGAAATCGATTACAAATACAAGCCAAGTAGCATGCTTATATAGACTAGGAAGAGGGAGGAGGTGGCAACACTGACCAATGAGGAGCAACCATCTATATCTTCCCAAGATAGCTAATGGATGCTCACATGTAGGAAGGTGACACCTCGTAACCACTTTCTAAATAAGTCATGCTTTATTAACCTAACCAAGATTATTAAAAGTGTAGGAAAAACCTAGCAATATAGGGAAAAATAAATAACCCACTAGGAAATTAAAAAACTACATTAACATCTTTGTGTTTGTCTCCTTTGTATCTAGTTAGTTTAGTGTTGAGCTATTTTTTGGTGTTTCCATGCCTCCTGGCTCGACTGGTTGCCTCTCTTGTCTCTTTTTTGGTTTCTATCTTTTTGGTTTTTTGGGTCTATGCTAGTTCTCTATAAATGTAGATTAACTTATTAATGAATATATGATGGTTTTAGCAATTCTTGATGGTTTAATTTTTTGCTACTTTATTTGGTTAATTTTACACAGTTATTAATGATGGGAGAGGCTTGTTTAAAGTGTCAAGCCTCTCTCTATAATTATGAGTAATATGTTAATTAAAACCTAGGGGTCTGTGAACCTTGTTTTAGAAGTAGTCTGGTAATCAGAATTATCTACACATTTCCCTATGTAATCTATTGGTGTAAATAAGTATTTACTATTTACACTTACTTAAGTTTACTTAGGTTAATGCATTATTTTATTATTTATTTAGGTGAGACACTTAGGAGTTTGTGTACTCTCATGAGTTGTCATGTTGACAACATAGAAGTATGCAACTCTATTTCAGCACATGGTGTCTACAACACTAGAGTTTACATCATTCACTAAGTTGTAATGTTGACAACACAATTATTCACACTCCTAATTTAGCACATGGTATCTACACCACTAATTTGTGTGCTACACCATTGTAGGCTTATCCTCACATAATCACACTTACTTCTGTGCTTAATGGAGGATAACCCATATCTGGTGGGCATGTTCTTGGTTTTATGACTTATCATGTTGTTGACTTCTATGCATTCTAGAAGCTCTCCCAAAGACCTTTGTATACAGGAACTCTTAGTGTACTTGCATATGGCATATTGAATGAATATATCACCATTCTGATCATACTCTCTCTTTAGTCTATTGTTGTGCTTGTGTTTGAGTTCCTTGGTCTTGGGTGAATTCTGGCCTAAGCTAAATTCTTACATGGTATCAAATCTTGGGGAGATTCTCTACACATAGTCATTCGAGACAGTTCCTGCTTTAACACCTTGACTCGAATCTGGAGAATTTGCAAAAATTGGGAGCATCTAGAGCCAGATCTAACCTCACCGTTGTGTTTGGAATGTTGATTTGGTAAAGATCGACTATAAATTTGCCTATGCTAGGCGAAAGTTGATCATGAGGCCAAAAAAAATTACGAATCAAAACCTGGAGGCCCTGATTTGCAATTCGGGTATGGTCATTTAATCGATCTGATTATTTTTTTTCAAATCTGATTTAATTTTTTCTCTCCAATTTTTTCGAATTTGGTATTTTTGGTTTTTTTTCCTAGTCAGAGAATTTTTTTTTGCAAAACCAGGCAGTCGCACCCCGGCTCTGCAATTTCAGAGAAAATTTTGTATTATTTATGTAGGCACTTTATTAATCAAGTGGGGTTCAATTAAAATCTAACATTGGCCAACTAAATTCGACACTGGTGATCATATTTCAAAGGAACCTGGTGGCCGAACCAAGCCCTGCAACCACCTGTGGGCATCTTTATTAAGTGCTTTGTGTGCTAAGAGTTTTACATATTGCACAAAGCCCTCTTCCCACAAATGTGGGATAATTCCACAAAACCCCAACAAATGGAAAATTGAAATCCGGCTCACGATTATCAACCTCTAGCCAGGCACAAGCTTTCTAGCACCCTCTACAATTATAACTTTGGCATGTGAATATTCTATGAAGTCTGACAACCCGACATCATAGCGGCGAGGAACACCTAGCGCTCACTCACTTTCCTAGCATCTGCAAATATAGATCTGGCAACCAATACCCAGCATCATCAAATTTAATCATGGTGATTGCATTTATTATTCTAGCCTCGCACATTTGGATTTGTGATGGCACTATTTTCCTTATTCCAGCGAAGACAAACAAATTTTTGGTCACTGATAAAAAGTCCCCAGCACTGCTATTTATGTTATTCAGTGCCTAGTGGCATCTACAAAAGCCAAGACGTGGCAACATTTTAGCCACCCACGCAGACAACGAATCCTCTAGTCAGCCACAATCAAACCCACGTTAGCATCCAGTTGCATGCCAGCTCAGTTGAACACGCAAGTAGTATGTATGACAAGTCATTGATACGTTAGTATATCGTACTGACAAGTCATCTGCCACATACCTAGACACATCAGCGTATGGATTTTTTCTACCCATGTTCATATGGTCCGTATATGCTGACATCATCATGATGCCATGTTGGTGTCATCACAACAGTGGAAGGTCGCTGACACCATCATTTTACAAGCCTGAATTTGACGGTTGTTTGACCATTATTCCTAGCCAAATTAGAACTACTCTGATGGCCACATGACTTTCAAATTTAACCCTGTCTTTTGCTGATGCAACCCCTCTCTAGATTGATTTTTGATTTTGTAGTCTAACTTTGGGAGGCCATATCTCAGTCATCCGAACTCCAAATCAGGTGCGATTTTTTTTGAAATTGGATAGAATTTCCTAAAAAATTTAATGGTGTAGCTCTTTTTTGGTTTTGGTGCATGAATTTCTCTAAAATTCTATTTTTGGTGACTATACCTGTATAATCCTACATTTTGCAACTTCAAACGCTCTGTACGGGCACATCTGGAGTCAAAAACAGGTTCTATTTTTTTTTGAAAGTGTGTTATTTTTTGTCTACTTTCTAGATCTATAGTCAAATTATAGGGTTGTGTGGACAAAAGTGTCACTTTCAGAAATAGGGTGTTTCTTTGCTTTATATTACTTCAAAATTGTTGTACATTGTAAAGTTCCAGATTTGTAATCCATTAAGAGGTTGTAATAAGAAAAATTAAAAGTTCACAAAGGCCAAAAATTGGCAAGTGGCCATTGTAATCACACTACTTATAAAGTGCCAAAAAGCATCTATTTTGGGGGGGTTTCTTGATTTAGTGAAAAGGGGGGGTGTTCTTGGTGTTGTATTCTCTCTTTTCTACAATTTTCTTCCATTCTTTACATCATGGGAAATTTTAAGTTTCCAAAATTAACTCCACATAACTATGCTACATGGTCCATCAAAATGTGGTATCACTTAATGCATAATGGAGTTTCTCAATATGTAGATGGTATTCTTCCTAAACCAACAGGTGATAAAGTATCAAGAATTGATATTTTAGCTTGGGTAGCAATGGATAGAAAAGCCCTATGTGATATATGTTTGGGGGTTGATGATAAGATCATGTATTAAATTAAGAAGTGTTGTACATCCAAGGAAGCTTGGGATACCCTCGAAAGCCTATATGGTAAAGTGTCTGAAGAGGATGTTTTCAAAATTGATGATGAGCTTGTCTCCTTAGATCCTAAGTCATTTGATTCTATACAGGATTTCATCATCAAGGTGAATGAACTAAGGACAAAGCTTACTGATTGTGGGAGTTCTATCAAAGATGATAGATTGATCTATCTCATACATAACAAGCTGCCATCAGAGTATTCCACATTTGTTTCTTCTTTTAACACCTCAAAGAATACATTAGGGTTTGCCTATAAGAAAGTCACTTTTGATGAATATGTTGATCTATTGGATACTGAAAAAAAGAAGTTGAAATCAAGGGGGATTCTCAATTCACCTAAGTCAAAAGCATTGGTGGCCAACAATGAGGGTTCTCAAAATTCAGCTGGACAATCTTCAAATAAAGGAAAGGGTAAGAATAAGAAGTGGAAGAAAAAATCAAAGGATGTAGAAAAGACAACACCACAATCCAATCAACAAGGCAAGTCTTCCTCAAATTCCAACAAGAAGGGGGACAACAACAATAAGGAGAAGAAAAAGTGTTCCTATTGCAAGAAAATGGGTCATGAAGAACATGAGTGTTATCATAAGAAGATTGATGAGTTGACCAACATCATGAAGAAACATAATGTTCCATTGCCTAATGCTTATAAGGATAAAGGGTCTTCTTTAGATTCAAAGGGTAAAGGGCAAGCACTCATGAAAAATTCACATTCTTCAAAGGAATGGATCCTTCACTCAGGTGCCTCATATCATATGGGTTCTTCAAATGAGGATTTTTCTTCAATAAAGTAGTAAAAGGTATTGCACATCTTTGTGGGAGATGATACCAAAATGGAAGTTGAAGGAAAAGGGAATGTGGAGATGGAAAATGGAGAGTTTCAAGATGTTCTCTGTGTTCCAAACCTAAGTTCTAATCTCCTATAAATCTACCAAATCACTCACCTTGGAGATGGACATAGAATTGAGTTCTTTCTAGACTCAATACAGGTGCACAATCTTAAAGATGACTCATTGGTTGCAGTGGGGAAATTGAATCATAACAAAAGGTTGTATTAATTCTCCCATTTTGTGCCCAAATCTCCTTCAAAGGCCTTGTTAACACAATCCAATTCTCAAATGCAATTATGGCATCAACAGTTTGGACATCTTTCCTTCTTCTATCTTCAGCAACTTTGCACAAGTAGAATGGTCAAAGGTCTACCTCAAATCAACTTCTCCCATAATGAATGTTCAACAAATTCCATAGATATGCATCCAGAGGGGAAGTTCTTGAAAGGGAAGTCTTCAAGAGCACTAGGTGTTCTACAAATAGTTCACATGGTATTAGTAGGACCTTTTGCAGTCAACTAGAGTCCCTACATACTGACTTTCATTGATGACTTTTCAAGATACACTTGGGTCTACTTTCTTCATAATAAGAATGAAGTGTTGGACAAGTTTCTAGCCTTCAAGACTCATGTAGAACAAAAATTGAGGAAAGCCATCAAAGTTTTAATAATGGACAATGGAAGCATGTATGTGAACAGAAGACTAAAAGACTTTTCTAGACTCAAAGGAATTGATCTTCAGAATTTGCAAGTATTCAATCCGCATAAGACAGATGTTGTAGCATTAAGGATCTGAACTCTTAAGTCTATGGCAAGTTGCATGATCCAAGACAAGTCTCTAGATCCATCACTTGAAGTCGAAGCAATTAGTAGTGCCACTCACATTCTTAATCGGTCTCCTCATCCAACCTGAGATGGCAAGACTACTTTTGAGGCATGGTGCGATAGAAAACCTATTGTGACACACTTCAGAGTCTTCGGTTGTCCTGCATGGGCAAACACATCTTCCAGGGATTGCAAGGCACAATCATCTCAGCCTTGTACTTTCATTGGTTATGAAGATGATGTGAAGGCATACAGACTATTGGATCTTGAGACACATCAAATTGTTGTGGAGAAGGATGTACACTTTGAGGAAAGTTCACCAAGCTTGTCCTCTAATCCTCTTTGCACATCATATCATGTGGAAACTGATAGTGACGCCAATGATAGTGCTTCAACAGATTTAGACACATGGGGTTCTATCGATAGTTACAATGAGAGATCAGTACATCAGTATAGTCAACATGCTTATATCGTCACAGTGATAGGTCCAACACAGTAGGGTACATCCGATCTTCTAGGTCCAATTTTGGTGACACATTTGGGGGATAGTATCGATGATCTGCATCTTCTTCTTGATGCAGTAGCACCTTCTTTAGTTGTCATGAGAGCTCCATCCAACCCTCTTGTTCATTCTCTACATGATTGATCGTTACAAGTTGAAGTGATTGTGGATACTTATGATCTGCAATTGCAGAGGGGTTCTTCCTCAGTTGAGAAAATAGACAATTCTTTGAGACAGGTTCTTCAGCCTGTTGAGTAGGTTTCAAAGACATCACTTATCCATGGGATTCTTTCCACACATAGTGGAAGCATCTCATTTGTACCCTTGGCCTTGTTTCTTCCTAAGGGGAGGAACACCATTCTGTAGTCTTGGATCAGCTTCTTCATCGGAGTAGTCACTGGTCAGCATTCTTCCTCTTCTCATTTTCTCTTACACATATACTGGATGTATGTCATAATGGGGGGGTCTTGATTACTCCATCCATCCATACGTCGTATGTGTTTTTTTCATCTCTCTTTTTGGGGGAGGGTTTTTTCCATGAGGTTTTCCCTCTTTCTCCACTTTATGAGAGATTATATTTCATTATGTACATGGGTACCTAACATGGCCTAGTAGTAAAGACCCATCCTGCATTGCATCCTAGAATTCGTAAGCTTAAGGGCATTCCCCTAAGTTGCACTTAATGGGGGGTGTTGGTGTAAATAAGTATTTACTATTTACACTTACCATGGCCTAGTAGTCGAGACCCATCCTGCATTGCATCCTAGATTTTGTAAGCTTAAGGGCATTTGCCTAAGTTGCACTTAAGGGGGGGTGTTGGTGTAAATAAGTATTTACTATTTACACTTACTTAAGTTTACTTAGGTTAATGCAGTATTTTATTATATTGCATTATTTTATTATTTATTTAGGTGAGACACTTAGGAGTTTGTGTACTCTCATGAGTTGTCATGTTGACAACACAGAAGTATGCAACTCTATTTCAGCACATGGTGTCTACAACACTGGAGTTTACATCATTCACTGAGTTGTCATGTTGACAACACAGTTATTTGCACTCCTAATTTAGGACATGTTGTCTACACCACTAATTTGTGTGCTACACCATTGTAGGCTTATCCTCACATCATCACACTTACTTCTATGCTTAATGGAGGATAACCCATATCTAGTGGACATGTGCCTAGTTGTATGACTTATCATGTTGCTGACTTCTATGCATTATAGAAGCTCTCCAAAGGCCTTTATATATAGGCACTCCTAGTGTACTTACATATGGCATATTGAATGAATATATTGTCATTCTGATCATACTCTCTCTTTGGTCTACTGTTGTGCTTGTGTTTGAGTTTCTTGGTCTTGGGTGAATTTTGGCCTAAGCCAAATTCTTACATAATCATTTTGATTAATAGGAAGTTTGTAATTATACAGGTATTCGCAGATTTAGATTTTAACTCCTAGAAAATGTATCCCTCATGATTCTGATTAATCTAATAGTCATAAATAGGTAGTATGAATTTGTTATATAATGGAAAATGATCCTTTGGAAATTTAGGACAACTCCACATGAATTTATAATTATTAGGAACCATATGAAAATAAATAGCTCGATCAATGAATATTATAATATAACACATTAAGTTAAACTATACATGATTGACATGAGTACTTCACTAAAACAATATGGACTTGTTAGGAGCATTGTATATTAAATCTAATCTTAGTAAGATATTGCAAAATTCTTTGGGTGAGGATAAGACTCAGTATTTCTAACTATTTTTAGGTCCTTTTGAAATCCAAATTTTCCTCTTGTTTCCTTCTTAATCTAGTATTGATCAAAATCTATTTAATCATAAATTGTTACCATTTATTTTTTTTCATTTCTAACCCTCAAAACAAGTTTGTAATGGTTTGTGATTGCAAAGGAACAACAAATACTATATGATCTTAGCATTACAATAAAATAGAGATGGAAAGGAAGTTCATGAAGTTGACTAAGTGATATAAACAATTGTAGAGGATGCTTACACTTCCAAATAACAATATCTAGCCTTTAGAATAAATCAGGGAAGGTTACAAACAGAGATATGCATAAATTATTGGGGTGTGCCCCTTTTATAATTGTACCTTTTAAGGACTAAGGTCCCAAGCTCGATTGGAGGATTTCTTCTCTGTTCTTTCCCAAAAGTGTCTGTTTGAACAGGGATACTCACTAACTATAATTTTAACTTATATTTATAATTAAAGACTTTGGTTGTTTATCTATTTTTTATTTTTATTTTTTAAAAACTATGATTTTTACTATTTTTTAAAGAAACTAACAAATAATTTATTATTATTTGGCAAGATTAAATATTTTCTCTTAAATTCAAGTAGCCTTGAACCTAACCTCCCAATGAGAGGCTAACAATTTGCCATTGTATTGTAGGCTCTTATTATTATTTTTGTATTTCTCTAATTAATTTATCATAATAGAATTTTTTGGTGTAGATTTTTTAAAATTATTATTTTACTCATATATGATAAATTGTATATAAATAAATAATATTTCTTAATTTATTTGAAATATATATTATTTTATTTAATATGCAATTAATCAATATCATGTTTTAATTATTCCCTAAGGAAAATATATTTTATGATGTTTGAGATAGTTTCTTAAAGTGCAGATTTCCTTTTTGCAACATTCAAGTTAAATTTCTCTTGATTCTCTCTTCATTGGAGATAGGACTCAGGAGAAAGTGTGTTCGTTCTTCCCAGTTGGAGTTGTTTAGATCCTATATTTCATCCCTTTATTTCTTAATCTAATCTATCATAGATCTATTATTTTATTTTTTCAGACTAAGTTGTCATTAGTATACTAGATTTTCAAATTAATTTGATAAAATCTATAATCTATCACCAATTTTTCTCTATTTCAAGATTAGAAGCTAAGTTATATTATTGAATGTTTTATGGTGTCAAGGTATGTAGGTAGTCTCCTTTTGGATTTAACTCTGTAATGTTAAAAATATCATTATAGAGAAGTTGCATCATTGCATGATTTTTTCAAGAAGATTTGGCTTTAATATATTTAGGAGCTAGTAGATCTAGTAATATAAATTAATATTGTTTAGCATTCAAGAACTGATCACTCACTAATTATACTAATGACTTTTTGTTAAGTGGTGTTATTTATATTAGTTTAGAGAATAGCTGACAATATGTAAGGAAGGAAGCCTCTAAGTATCTAAAGTTCAGAACAAATGAAGCATTTGGAGTAATTACATTTGTTTGATGTTAATTCCTCTAAAGTGGCATTGTTTAGATATGGACACTTGCCTTCTTGATCTATAAATTAGTCTCATATGTAGAACTAGGGTATGCCCCTTTTAGAATGTAATAATAAAGGACTACAGTCTCAGGCAAGACTGGAGGTTTTCTTTTCTATTCTTTCCTACTAGTGCCCATTTGAACAAAAAAAACCTCAGTTGTATACATCTCTTTTATTTTAATCAAAGGCCTTGGTCGTTTACCAATTTTATTTATATATATATAATATTATTTAAATTGAAATTTTAATAATTTAATTTATTCACATATTCTTAGATTTTAAAAAATAGTTTTTATTATCAAGTACTTATTGACTTATCATTGCAAGTACAAAAATGTCCAAACTGTGTGTGGGAACTTTGTTCTTGAAAAATTAATTTTTAGACCAATTTTTTTTTTGACCAATTATTACATCAATACCCTTTTAACTATGTTTTTTCCTAGTTTTTATCTTATTTAAGCCTATAGGCTTATATGTTACATAAAATTTATGTGAACAAAGATCATGGAAATTGTTGCTCTTATCTAGAAATTCCTCCACATTTGACCAAAATTATTTATATGTCTCCATTAAAACCAATGCTTCTAATTTGTTAGTTAGTTGTGCAAATCATTGTGTCTCTTTGTCTATTCATCTCTATAGAAGAAACACTAATGGATGTGATTAGGGAAGATCTTTCTCTTTATGCTAAAGAAGGCCAAAATCCCTTTCAAAGCACTAATTTCCTTTCTTTTGGGTTGCATTATTCTTAGTTCACTGTTGAATGTAAGCTTTCATTTGAAAGTATTGTCTTTCTATTTTATTGCAGTAATTTTTCATTTTAAATTGTTGTTTTGCTATTTGATTGTAGTTGTGCTTAGAATTATCAAGTTGTAAGAGATGCCTTAATGACAAGTTTAAATCGTAAGGAAAAATTTAAGGATTTGGGTTCTTAAAATTTCTTCATGTATCTTTTGTCTAGCAGTTTCTAGTATTTTGAGCTCTTAGAGTTATGTCACTTGCAATTTTTTCATTGCATGGAACCCCTGGTGCAGGTTTTGTTAATGGACTTCTTTCTCACACTGCTATGAATGTTGTTATAAGTTTATCCAATAAATTTCATATGATTACATTAGGGAAAAACAAATTTGATTTGTATTGAAATAACTCAAATGAATAAAACTTGGAATGCAAATTAGATTTTAATAGTATTTGTGACAATGATGCAAATTTATTGATTTTATAAATTATAATAGAAATTTATGTTTTTAAGGTTTATAATAGAAACATTTGATATGAAATTTGGTTTGTGTTGAAATAACTTTACAATACAAAATAGATTTTAATACTATTTGTGACAATGATGCAAATTTCTTAATTTTATAATAGAAACTTATGTTTTTAAGGGTTTATAATAGAAATGTTTGATAAGAAATTTGATTTGTATTAAAACAACTTTGAAATACATAATGAATTTTAATAGTATTTGTGGCATGATGCATATTTCTTGACTTTATAATAGAAACTTATGTTTTTAAGTGTTTATAATGGAAACATTTGATATGAAATTTGATTTGATTAAAATAAGTTTGCTACACAAAATAAATTTTTAGTAGTATTTTAACAATAATGCAATTTTTTTTTTTATATATATAATAGAAACTTATGTTTTTAAAGGTTTGTAATAGAAACATTTGATGTGAAATTAGAAACTACAAACTACAAACTACACTTTTCAATTAGATGAAATAATTGAAGAATGTGTTTAGTTTAAATAATGATTTTATTTTTATACTTGATTTATAATAGAAATATATATTTTAAATAGAAATAAATATTTATAATTATAAAAATATGATAATAAAAGAAACTTTAATAAGTAGGAGATGATTTCCACAGCTAGTCAAATTGTGATGTGAATATCAGGATTTAACTGCACAAAAACTTTAATATTTTAAGTGTTCATAGAAAATAGAAACTGCACTTTTCAATGAGATAAAATCATTAAAGAAAGTAAATCATAATAAATAATAAATATGATGTTTGATTTATAGGTAAAACATATCCGACAATTAAGAGATATAAAATATAATTAATATTCAATTTAATTAAAATATAGAAATATAGAAATAAAATATAATCAAAAAATAAATTTAAGATATTTAAGATTTTGTGATACAAAGTGTTTGAATATTAAGATTTGTTAAAAATAGAAACAATAATATGAGTAAGTTTTCAAGAAGTTAGGCTAGCTACTAGAGCTTACACTAGCTATAAATTAAAAATATAATTTATTTCTATAATATATAACATATGTTAATTTATAATAATTATTATCACTATCAATATTTAAATTTTAGCTATTAATTAAATAATAAAATGGTAAAGATATTGTTTAATGATAAAGTTTGAATTTAGGGTTACAATTCAATTCAAGGTGTGGTTAAGGTTAAGGTTAGATTATGTTTAAATTCAAGTTATATATATGTAACATCTAAAGAGTAATATACTTATATATTATAGATTTGATTTTGGGAAGAAAATTGTGTATTCCTAGCTAATGAAAAATTTATGGTTCACAATTTTCTAATAATTGTTAGTATTTCATAGTGGCTTTTATAAAAATCATTTTAAATTTTTGGAAAATAAAAGGTCCTATCTACTTACCCGTTGGACACTAAAAAGCGAACAATTGCTAGTTTTATGACTTTTCCTATTTTGTTATCTCTTTTTTTTTTTTGGCTTTAGTAGCTATTATAAATTGCTTTAAACTAGTTAGGAGAAGCTAAAAACTACACACTATTGTGAAAATAATCTCTTAATATTTATTTATCTTTGAATTAACTATGTTTTATCTTATTATTTTAGTTCTAGTAATTGTTATGGGTTGCTTTAAACTTATGAAATGAATTTAAAACTACATAATTAAATAAAAATAATATCATAATTTTTTTAATATTTGAATTAAAAACTACATACTTTTTTGTTTTTTCAAAATCGGTAAACGGTCGAGGCCATAATAATTGATTAGAATAAAATTAAATACAATAGTGTTCCTCTGTTCAAACATGCACTGATAGGAAAGAACGGGGAAAGAAAACCTTCAGTCTAGCCCGAGACCATTGTCCTATATTATTACACAATAAAAGGGACATACCCTAGTCCAAGTATTCATAATACAAGTATTACAATCTCAGATGTTGATGAACAAAATGGTAAAAATACATTTCCTTAGATTTCCCTGCCACCTCTTGACGAGGATACAAAACTTCTCTTACATAAATATAATCTGAATATATTTATCCCTATCTGATCACTTCCCATCAATCTGGTTAGTAAAATAACATGATATTATGCCAAAACCTCTTTATCTCTATTAAAATAGGAAGAATCCTTTATAAGAAGTCTAATGGAGAATCCTAAAAAAGAGTTAACATAACTTCCATGAAAAAAGAGAGATAGACCTGACCATAGATGGGAAATTAGGCATCTACCCGATTATTTTCATATGGAAATTAAAAGAATTGCCCGACATTCTAATTTAAATCATTCACCTTATTATCATAGTAAGTCAACGTTAGACAATTATAAAAAAGATAGACCTCCCAAACTGAGGGAGTAACCAGAAGTAAACATATATACTCATTAGAATACCATTACAACTCCAAATACTAACCTACGCATTGAATTATGACCCTACAAACCAGTTCACCATAAACCAGTTATATATCATATCAATTAATGTTAAGGCTTAATGAGTGAAGACAAATAATACTATGAAAACCATGTCATAGAATAAGTGCTATTTGGAGATAACTGAAAAATGAGAGGGGTCAGAGCTATCAGAACTCTCAACAATCATTATCCAAGTACTAACAATCATAACCTGAATGAGAGAGAATCACCCGATCATTTTGATTATCTATTAGATCCTACCACCTACACCTAATAAGACAAATGAGATACTTCACCAAACCAAAATACTGTCTTAACTACAATCTACCTTAGAATATCAACTATCATACTGAAACAGAGCACCATGAAACTAACCAGACATCAATCTCATTATCCGACTAATTTGGGACTAGCAGATTACCAATATCTGATCCTTTAACTAGTATTCCATTAATACCAAACGTTGAATCATAAAAGGGCAAATGACAAACTGAAATCTTCATACAAAATTCAAAAACCAAGTTCAATATTTGAGAGACATAAACCATAAGAATTTATAGAAGCAACTACATGATAGAAAGTATAATCAATATATTATCATTATAATTTGCTAATTTGCCAAATTATATTTTAAAGGAGTTGCAAAAATTCTCCTTGCAATCGTTTTAAAGTATTACATATAACATAGTATGGTATTTCTGCTATACATAACAAAATATATAGACTTCAATCCAAACTAAACTAAAGTAGATATTGTAATCACTAAACCAAAGAGAAAAACTATTACATACAGCCTACCCCTTCCCATCCACAATACATACTATCCAACTTGGCACTCAAGATCACTTATTTTTTATATAACATTATGACCTTAGAGACTTCAATGGGGTTTTCCACTTGAAAATTTGGGGAAAATTCAAAATCAAACTTAGCCATGCTTGTCTTCTTTGTATTTAGCATATAGAAATTTAGGACATCCAAATTCTCAAAGGTAACCCCAAGTTCAATATATGCACTGAAGGCATTGAGATAATTGGTTAGCCAAGATTTATTCTCATCTTCCACAATGCCCATCCATCCAGGCAAGAAATGGATACTGGCCTCCTTCTTTGTCATTCCCTATAGAATGCATAATTTTTGCATACAACCAAAGAGGGATGGCAAAAAGTGACCTCTAGATCTGGAGACCCTAGTGGAAGCTCCATGTATTTTTTTGGCAACAGGATACGTAACTTGTCATCAATGCTTCTAACTACCTATTCAAGCCCCTTCCTCCATGTAGGATTAAAGATGTTGCAATAGAGTTGGATGATTGCTCTCAGTTCCACCCTCACTCTATCCATGCAAACAATTAAGGAACAAATTATATCACTATTTTTCCTCCAAGTAAAGCTATAATCAAAGACACCTTCTCCAATAGCTCTACTCATGGCTATCTTGGCCATGTCATCCACAGGGTTCATAATTCTACTCCATCACTCCAGCTTAACATTGCCACAGAATGTCATGGTGTGGGCCTCTATTGTGTGGAAGACATAAATGTTGGAATCCATTGCATAATAGACAGAGATAACCAAGGGTTTCGATAATGACATGGTAGAATAAAATAACCCAAATCAAAGGATCTAGAAGCCTACTAGCATGACCTCATGTTATGGTGACACCAGTAGGCTCAGTCATAGGCTAAACACAAAGAGGTGAGTTGGGTAAGCCGGATCCAAAAAATGATGATCGAGCCACATAGACATCCAAAAGAAAAGGTTTCAACCTTTCACAATGATATGCAGAGGTGGCAGACTATTAAAAACAGTATGTAATAATCTATAGTTATTGCCAACATCTTATAACATATTAAGGGCTACTCCCCAAAGTAATATAGATCCACAATACTATAACCTAAGCAAAACTAACCTATAAATAGCATAGAAGAACAAATTAAGGAGAAGGTTAATCTTAAAACCTAGGACCATGAAAAAATTAGAGAGTGTATACGCTATGATCCTTTAATAACTTGGAAATTTACACAATCTGCTCCTTTATTTGCTAACACATCCACCTTCTAGTTTCCTTCTTAGAATATGACATATCCTAGAATCAGCGAGTTGGTCTATAAGAGTAAGAACATCACTATGTTTAGAATTTAGTACCCAATTTGGAGTAGCTCATTTCCTAATTGCATTGAGGATGATATGAGAATCACCTTCTATAATGACTTTTGTCAATCCTAACTTGAGGCATAGAAGGAGACCTTTTTCCAAAGCTTCTAATTTTGCCAAAATGTTGGTTGTAGGCCGAATCAACATGGCTTTTTTAGAAATCCAATTGCCTGAATCATCATTTATGATGCAACCAATACCTTTCGTTGCTAGATTACCTCTATTTTCTCTGTCAAAATTGAGTTTATGCCATCCATATAGGGGAGGGGACCATTTACAATATTTCCTAGCCTCCTTGTTGCTCTTGGTGTATACTAAAGGTGAGTTAATCAGATTTCTCCAATTCTTCTTCATGAGTCCATCCCAAGAAGAAAAGGAACCTTCCTCTTTCCTAACCTTCTTGAGATGTGAGTTAGTTACTTCCACAATGCTAGCTTCTATTTTTAATAATAATCCTTCCAGTTCCATTTTAGCATTTTGAAAAATACGTATGTTTCTCTCCTTCCAAATTTCTCAGGACACAATAGTCGGGCATATGTTCCAAAGCTTTTTGTAAATACCCTTTACCATATTAGTAGGCCATCCTTTCAGGAGATCAAAAAAGGATCTCGACAAAGGGGATGACCATCCTAACCTTAGTCTAAGTCATTCCCAACAAGAGTGGGAAAATGGGCATCTATATAATAAGTGGTATGCATCCTCGATATTATGTTTACATAACACACAACTAGATGGGCCTTGAAAGACAAATTTGCGTAACCTATCTTCCATCAAAATTCTATTTTGAGAGGCCAGCCATAGAAAGAAACCTACCTTCGGCAGACAAGCAAAATCCCAACATAGATTGAGAGGAATTTCTATATGGTCCCATCTTTGTGAATGTATCAGGGTATTGTATCCATTTTTGACGTTGTATTTACCATCCTTTAAAGCTGCCCAAATAAGTTCATATTTTCTCTTGGTTTTCTTAACTCTCCTATCCAACAAAATCTTTCATAGGCCTCTCTTGCCTAGGAGTCTACCCCAACCTCATCCAAAGATTTCCACACCCATTTGGTTGATCCTTTCGAAGTGATTTTCATCTTATGGGCACTTACTTTGTCTCCCCAAATAGAATCTAATTTATCTTTGAGGTCTGTAGGGAAGGGTCTAGAGACTGTCAAGGGGAAACCATCCCAAGAGTCCTCCCAAAATAAGGCCTCATCACCCAATCCTACATCCCAGGTTAGAAATTTGTTGATAATGTGATGGTACTTTGTCATAAAATTCTAGCTTTTAGATCGCCTAGGAAGGTTCCTCATTCTAAAAATTGACAAAGGATCATCCGCATTAACATATTTATTGTATAATATCTTAGCCCATTTTTAGTATGTTTCTTTAAACAAATGCCAGATTAATTTGGCACCTAAGGCTTCATTTTGCCATTGTAAATTCTTAATCCCAAGACCACCCAAATCCTTAGGTTTGCATATAGTTTCTCATTTGATAAGAGCTAGTTTTTTATCTTCTTCACAATCCTTCCAAAGGAAATTTCTAAGCTTTGATTCCAATTTTCTCAATGAACTCTTAGAAAGAGGGAGACAAAAGAGAGGAAAAGTAGGAATGGCTGATAAAATAGATTTAATAAGTAGATCTCAGATTTAGTGTTTAAGAAGTAGATCTCAGATTTGTCCTCATTTACTTTCTGACCAAATGCTGCCATATAGGATTTAATAATAGATTTTAAATTCAAGGCTTCTTTGACTATACTTTTGCCCAACAAGATAGTATCATCAACGTATTGTTGATGCATGATGTTGGGCAAATTACTAGCCATAGTAATATCGGTGATTTTTTGATTATTGTAGGCATTTGCCACTACTCTCCCAAAGGCCTCCGCCATAATAATGAAGAGGGAGGGGGATAAAGGATCTCCTTGTCTTATACCCCTTGATATTTCAAAAAAGCCTTTAGGCATCCCATTAATTATGATTAAAATTTTGGGAGTGGAGATGAATTTGAAAATAAGATTGATCCATTGATGTGAGAAACCAAATGTTTAAAGCACCTTACAGAGGAATCTCCAATCAACCATGTCATAGGCTTTTTGAATATCAAGTTTCATGAACATGCTAGGCTCTTTGCTTTTAGAGGTAGAATGAATAGTTTCTTAAATAGTGAGGATGCCAACAAGAATAGATCTACCTGGAACAAAACCTGTTTGTTCCTCTAAGATTATTTTCGAGAGAAAAACCTTGAGTCTATTTGCTAAGATCTTGGAAAAAATCTTATAAATAGTGTTGCAAAGAGCAATAGGTCTATAGTCCCCAGCAGTTTCAGGATTAGATTTTTTGGGGATCAAAGTTAGGAAGGAATAATTAATTTATGATAACAGAGCTCCACCATTCCTTGAGGCTTCAATGGCTTTCCATAGGTCTTCTTTGATAATGTCCCAACATTTTTGATAAAAGAAAGTCTGAAAACCATCTGGGCTTGGGGATTTATCGAGGTTCATATTGAAAACAACCTCTCTAACTTCCTCCAAAGTAATAGCTTTATTAATGAATTTGTTGTCCTTGGGAGTAATTACTTTTGGAATAAATTTGAGTAAAATAGCTTGTGCCTCCCTATTAGACCCTTCAAAATTATTTAGAATCTCCTGATAATGAGTCACAAAGGTGTTCGTTATTTCACTTGGATTCTCAGTGATGAATCCCATTTGATTTCTAATACTAGTTATTTTTCTCTTCAATCTGTTGTATAGGGTAGAATTGTGAAAGAATTTTGTATTCTGATCCCCTGCATCTAACCAATTCTCCCTAGATTTTTGTCTCTAGAATATTTCCTCTTTGGATAATATGTCCTCCTGTTTAACAAGTAATTCTTTTTCTAATAGATACCATTCATTATTCATGCCTTTCTTAATTACTTCCAAATTTAAATCCTTTAGTTTAACTTCTATATCTATTTTTTCTTTAAAGATATTGTTGAAATGGTCTTTGTTTCATTTAAGGATCCATTCTCTCATCATCTTCATTTTAGAAATGAAAACGAACATCTTGGAGCCTTTGAAGCTATCTTGATCCCATCAATCTTTTTTTTTATAATAAAATTAGGATCTAAAAACCACAATTTTTCACATTTAAATGGGTTCCTAGTTGGTTTCAATGGCTCTGCAAATTCTAGTCTAACTGGGTAATGATCTGACCCAACAATAGGAAAAATGGTAGAATGAATGTTAAAATTATTCTCATCCACATTGCCTTTAAAGAGAAACCTATCTAATTTTTCTTCTATTTATGCAAAATATTTCCTCCTATTATTCCATGTGAACTTCCCATTATTGATTGGAATATCAATCAGATTATGTCTATCACACCATTCTTTGAAATCCAGGGAGGATTGCAAGAGATGGAAAAGGCCACCTACTCTTTTAGATAGATTTAAGACAATATTAAAATCACAACCTACTAGGCATGAATCATCCTTATAATTATTCATAAAAAAAACTAATTTCATCCCAAACCATTTTCTTTCCTAAATTACTAATTGGTCCATATACATTAATTAACAAGAATTGAAGATTAGATTTCAAACTCTAAACCCTAACATTGATCCAATTATTATTGCAATTAAGGAGAACTATAGAAACTTTCCTAGGGTTCCAAAGGATTCCTAGACCCCCAAAAGCACCTACTAATTCTTGAAATGTGGAGCTCCAGAAACCAAGCATCTTTTTTAAGTTCATTCCTTTTGTCTTACTTAACTTTGTTTTATGTACTAAAATTATATCTGAATCAAATAATTTAAGGTTTTTTTTAGTAACCTTTTTTGGCTAGGGGCATTTAAGCCCCTAGCATTTCAGGTAGTAATCCTCTTGGTTCCTTGGGAAGGCTCTTCCCCTTCCCATTATTAAGTAGATGATCTATCTTCTGTTGTTCCCTGCTAAGTCCATTTGCTTCCCTAAGTTCCTTCAAAGACCTTCTACCTCTTTTACCTTTCACTCTCCCATGTTTGGGAGAGCTTAGTCCTTCCTAATTCATCTATATCCCTAGATACTTCATGTTATTCTGAGCACTAAAAACTTTCTCACTGTCCTTTCCTTCTGTTTCCTCAATTTCAAGTTCTCTAATGATCTAGTTTATTATACTTGGTTGATCTCTTTCTTCTAAGGACAAATCTTCTCTATTAACCTTAACAATCCCTTTGCCTTCTTGCTCTACAACCCTTGCATATTCTTTTGACTGAATCTGACCTTGCTTGTTATCCTCGTCCTCAATCTTTTGTAAATCACATCTTAAATCTTCATATGTGTAATTGTTGCCACCTAGTTTAAGAATTCTTTGCATCAATTCCTCCTTCTGAGCTTTTGTGATATTATCAATCTTCTCAAGACAGAATACTTGAACTAGTTCCTCGGTTAACTGATCAAGAAACTCATATTCTAATTTTTGAAGTGCCACTGATCCAAAGCACTATCCTTATTAAGAAAATTTTGGAGTTCTTTTGCCTAGGACCTTCCTGTTATCTCTATGTTATGGTCCTCAACATTCTAGTTGTTAGCTAGAGTAAATGGTGACCCACCACATTCTGTTGGAGTTTGCCAAAACTTAGACCTATTACAGACCTCTTTGACTGGAGTTATGTTTCTATCATCTAAAACTTGTAACTAACATTGCTCCCTTCTAAATGCTTTCTCTGGATCTTTGTAATTTTCTCCATTATTTGGATTTAGTTCAAATAATAAGGAGTTCTCTATCTTCTATTTTCTTTTGACCAGTCATCCCTTCTTCCTTGGATTGCAGATGAGGTATTTCCTTTGATTTTGGGGCTACCTTGCCTATACCATTTAGGTCATTGTCCATTTGTACCCTACAAAGGGGAGTATTTGAAGCTTGTTTCTTGTAACTTAACAAATTTCCTTCCCTTTCACCGAATTTAGACTGATTTTGAACACTTTGTAAATTTATCTCACAACCTCCTAAACCTTTACTTTCTTTTGAAGAACTATTATGCTCTGTATTACTCTTTATGCCTTATTTCCTTCTTTTTGACCTCTATTTTGTTTTTGACTTATTCGTTTGTGTTATGTTTGGATTCTTTTTAGATTCCACCACTATGATTGATTTGAATCTTGTTTTGGCTTCTGAATTAATCTTATTATTTTCCATGATATTCCTTTCATTATGCAAAAGCTCCGTTAATCTTTCCTCTTCCTGATTATAGTGTGTAGATTTCTTCTAATCTCTTGAACTTAACCTCAATTTCTTTTTTTGAATTCTAATCCATGGGAACTTGCTAAGAAAGTCTAAAGTAAGTGGCAAGGTTCTGAATCTGATTTTCCTGATAGCATCAAGCTTAATGATTTATGATATTTCCCCTTCAAATGATTGAAGATTTATGCCATAGGATGCTTTTTTGGTTATTATCTTCCTATGAGTTTTAAATGGTTGATTAAGCTTGGTTTTGATGAGTAGTCTCACATTATTATAATACTGAAATGAGGAATCAATGCCTATCAATTCTCCTAATGCAGACCCTAATGACCTGAGAATCTCGATTTGGATCAGCTTTGGTGGTAAAAACTAAATGTTATACCATCTTGGACACATAATATCTATCCCCTCTATTGTAAAATTTGGACTCCATTCTACAAAATTAACTGCATAACCATTGAAAAAACATTTAGAAATAGAAATGAACTCTTTCTTAATGGATCCATCCATACATCTCAAATAAAGGATTCTTTCCAAAAAGTGAGAAATACTTACCTATTCTTTGTAGTTATCTTCTAACTAGTAAGCAAGAAGAGCAAGATCTTTCTTCGAGTCATTCCATATCGTAAAAATTCCAACTTTTTGACAATCATTCCATAAATCTTCAATTTCCACATTTGAGATATGGATGGGTTTATGCACAATTTTGGGGGACTCTTGAGAATCTAAGGCACCACTAGGGTTTTGTGAAACTCCAGAAACCTCAGCCATAGACCGACGGTGGGGGAGAACATATGAGCACCTATATGCTTTAGTAAGAGATTCATTAGGTTTAGCCCTAATGAAGTGCAAAGGAGCGGGAGTCACAACCAGATCTGATCCTACTATAGGTGATGGGGATTTGCATTTGAAAGGTTGAGTATACTTAGGTTAAAAACCCTAAATTGATTGTCCAACTTCTCAATTGTGAAGATAGGTTGAGGTCACAAATTACCTATGGAACCTGAAATAATGAGAGAGGATTTTCCTTGAACATTTTTCAAATTTACTAGCCTTCCATTAGATTCTTTTGGCTGAGGGGCAGCCGAATGCCTATTATGTTGGGGTTGTTCTTCAGGATCCTCTAACTTCTCCAGAATCGAGAAACTGTTCTTCATTTGGACTTTGTAATCATCCTACCTCTGTTGCTTGGTCAAAAGTTGAGATTTAATGTAGATTTTTGGATTCATCCATGAATTTCTACCTGTGCCCTACCATGATATGGGGTTATGGTTTCTTTTGCTGAAAGCCTACTCTGCTTTTTTCGATGAACACCGTAATTCGCTATTTTTTAACTACATACTTATTTTGAAAATAATATCATAATAATTATTTTTAATAATAAGATAGGCACTATTCAACTTTACATGATTTGCACATATGTTTCTAGATAGAAATTATTCATATTTAATGTACAAATACATTTACATATGACAAACAAGCTTGTGATATGTTTTAATTATCACTTATTTTTATGTTAATTTTACTACCAATTATTCCTATTGCAAAAAATTAATATACTTCTCTCGACTCTTCATACAAAAATTGATTTGATTTTTAATTTTTAAAATTATTTTAGTTTATTTTTTCAAATTAGCTTTTTTTTTTACAAGTTTAAATTGATTTAATTTTTCATTTTTAAAATTAGTTTAATTTTTAACATTTTGAATTAGTTTAGTTTTTTATTTTTATAATTATGTTTTGGTTTAATCTTTATTTTTATTATTAATTTTTATAATAGATTTTTTTATGTGGATATTTTTTAGATGATCATTTTATTTCCATAATTATTTTTTCTTACAAAAAAGTGTTAGTCCTCTTGCCTCACTATAACTTTAGTTATTTTCTCTTATTTTCTCATTATTATTTTAAGAAATTAATATATTATTTCATAAATGGCAAGTTAAACTATTTTTTCTTCTAGAAAATCTAAATTCGATTTATTTTTCAAATTGATTTAATTTTAAATTTTTAAAATAAATTTAGTTTATTTTTAAAATTAATTTAATTTTTTAACTTTTTAAATTGATTTAGTTTTTAACTTTGAAAATTATTTAAGATTATTTTTAAATTAGTTTTATTTTTAGTTTTTGTAATATTTTAATTTATATTTTAGTTTTAACTTTATTCTTTTTTTTCATATTATATTTCTATTATTATTTTTATAATAGATTATTTATTTGGCAAAAAATTTAGATGATCATTTTATTCATAGATTATAAATTAAATATAAGTAAATAATTTTTATTTTATTTTTATCAGTAAACAACCAAAGCCTTGTATTATATTGAATAAATTAAATTAAATTTACAGAAATCTCTATTCAAGCAAGCACTAGTAGGAAAGAATGAAGCAAGAAAACCTCAAGTCTTGCCTAGGATTGAAGTCCTATATTATACAGTTTAAAATGGGCATAGCCCAATTTATATGAAACTTCATATAGGTTAATACAAAATTTGATGAAGCAAGTAATAATATATAGATATCCTTTTAAAAGGGAACATAAAACTGAAGAGTGGCAAGGTTCCAAACAAAATTTAGCAAGGATCCTTCTATGAAGAATTAATCCATCTACCATCTACATGACAAAATACAACTATCTTCCAATATGGGATTAGTACCAATTCAATGTGATCATAAAAATGGGAGGAGTAAAGAGACCAATCAACATACTGAGAGACTCTTCATACAATAAGAATCCTAAATTGTACCAATAAAGTTAATCAAAATATTTTATAATATGCTTTATGTGAATCTTTATCTAGAATCTCATCCCATTACCTAATCAATTTGCAGTTTATACTTAGAGTGGATTAGATATTCAAGGTCCTTAGCTAGTTGGGATGAATAGATTAATCAAAATTATATTAACTAAATTCAATAATTTTAGATGTTCATTGAATCTTCTAATTCTTATTGTATACTTATGAGTTTAAGAGGAGAATAATTAAACAACCTCTCCCCAATTGCGCAAGAGATTGCAAAACTAAAAACATCATCTACCGGATTAAGGATCCTATTCCACCTCTCCTATTTGATAGCCCCTCTGAACACCAATATTGTCTTCACTTCAAGAGCATGAAAGAGGGAAATAGTAGACTCCATGCTCATAGAAAAACAATAAGGTTTGATAAGAAAGAAGAGTCATACAAAGATTTAGTATTTCGAGTCTTAAATAATAGATGACTACTCATGGGTTGTTAAGCATTGATTGATGCCTACTGATATATGTGTAGAATTATAGAGATACACTAAGAGAGACTATACTTAATGTTTCATGATTGTTTCTTAGATGTCTTATAAATGTAAGTAGATTTTCTTGCATCGAATGTCTATTTAATAATTACTTCTAATAAAGGTGTGTCATATTTCTACTAAATTGTCTGTTGTTCTAATCTTAGTATTCTACTTAACTTAATTCTATTCTATTAAATATATAAAGTCTTCTCCTTCCACTCCTTTATTTTCCAATTTATCAACTTCTAAATTCCCTTTATAATAAATATGTTGTATTCTAATCTCCTCAAATTGATCTATAAGATTAAGTACACTTTCTAGTTTAGCATTTAATATCCAATTCGGTGTTTATCGATTTCTAATTGTATTTAGGATAATTTATGAATCACCTGCAATAATTAACTTTTAATATTCTTTTTTATGCTTAATTTTAATCTTTCTTTTAATGCTTCCAATTCAACTATATTATTAGTTACATTACCTAATGGTTTAGCTCATTTTAGTATCCAATCTTCATTTTTTGGTTCTAACTATATAGCCTAATCCTACTTTCCCAAGATTCCCTCTATTATCAGAGGTGCAACCCATTTACATTCTTTCTTGGTTATATTATCCTTTTTAGAATAAATTAAGGGAGGATTAATCAAATGAAGCCAATTTTTCCTCATATTCTCATCTCATGCTGAGAATGTACCTTCCACCTTGGGTATGTTCTTGAGATGGCAATTCATAACTTCTGCGATGGTTGCCTCAATTTTGTTGAAAAAAAGTTATCTTACTAAGTTCTAAATTTTGAAATATTCATCTATTTCTTTCCTTCCATATTTCTCACATAATGATTGTAGGTGTAATATTCCATAATTTCTCATAGATGTTTATCCTATTCTTAATTGGCCAACCCCTAAGAAATCCCCCGATATCCTGAGGTAAACGGGAAGTCCAATTCAATTTATACTTCACCCAATACCAAAAATCTTGTGAAAAGGGGCACTTAAACAAAATATACTCCATATTTTTAGATTCACTTTTGCATAGATAGCATCTGGATGGTCCTTCAAATCCCATTTTAGAGAATCTATCAGCTATAAGAATCTGATTCTGAATTGTTGCCCAAAGAAAGATACTAGGTAGCATGTTGAATCCGAGCATAGATCCAAGGGTATAGCAATATTATCCCATCTTTGTGAGCTATTTATAAGATCATATCCTAATTATAATAACATATTCTAGCTTAACTTTGTATATTCCATCATTAGATGCTCTCCAGATGAGTTTATCTACTCGATTATTACCTGTCACAGGTCTACCCTTAAGGATATTTTCAAGGATAGTTTTATCAATACTTGGAATATTAAATTATCCAATGATTTCCATACCCAAGTCTTGGTCTCATCAATCCTGATAAGTGTTTTGGCATCAGAAACCTTGGGTCCCCAAATATCAGTAATGACATTGATGTTGTTTCTGGATATTCCAGAATTAATAATTGGGGGTTGACCGTCCCATGAATTATCCCAGAATAATGCCTCATCACCTCCACCTAAATCCCAAGTAATATATTTGTTGACTAGAGACCTACATTTCATCATAAAAATCTAGTTTTCTGAACCTCTTGGTCAATTTCTGATTCTGAAGAGAGAGGAAGGATCTAATGGATTAAGATATTTATTATAAAGTATTTTTTCCCATTTTTTAATCTTTTTCCTTATATAAGCGCCATACTAGCTTTACTCCTAATGCCTCATTCCACCAACTGAGATTTTTTATGCCCAATCCTCCATTATTCTTAGGCCTGCATATCTTATCCCATTTTATTAGTGCTAGTTTTTTTTCTCTTCTGTTCCACTCCAGAAAAAAAATCTAAGTTTTCCTTCTAGTTTTTTTATTAACATTATTCGGTAGTGGGAGGCAAGATAGAGGACAAGTAGGAATAGTTGATAGAACATATTTAATTTTTGTTACTCTCCCAGCTTTAGTTAGCTATTTTCCTTTCCATGATTCTATTTGTTTTTCTGCTCTTTCTAATATATTGTCCCAACCTTTTTAACTCCTAACTCCTTTTTCTAGGTATATCCCTAAATATTTACATGAAAAGTTACTCTTTTTGTATCCCATATAATTGCATATATATTCTTCTATTTTCCTTGGTGTGTTTAAAAAGATAATTTTTTATTTTTCTTCATTAACATTTTGTCTCAATGCTACTAAATAATCCAATATAATTTGTTTAAAAGCTCTAATTTCTTCCTTCGTACTACTTTCCCAAAGAATGACATCATCAACAAATTGTTGATGGGTAATGTTTGGAACATTCTCAGTGATGGTAATGCCTTCAATTAATCCCACACCTTGTGCCTCTTGAATAGCTCTACCAAATGCTTCTGCCATAATTATAAAAAAAAGGTGACACGGGGTCTCCTTGTCGAATACCCCTTGAAATCTTGAAAAACCCTTCAAGAGTACCATTAATAAGTAGTGACATTTATAGAGTAGATATACAATTAAAATTTATATTTATCCATTATTTGAAAAATCCAAACTTATCTAGACATTTACATAAAAACCTCCAATCTACTAGCATCATATGTTTTTTGTATATCTAACTTCATAAACATACATGCTTCTTTCTTTTTAACTACTAAATGTATAGTTCCCTAAATGACAGATATTCCATTGAGAATTGATCTACTAGGTACAAACCCAATTTGTTCTTCTGAGATAATTTTTGGAAGCAAAGTTTCAATCCTATTTGTTATTGCTTTAGAATAAATTTGATATATTGTATTACATAATGCTATGGGGCAAAAGTCTAATGGCAACTTTGCTGCAGCTTTTTTTGGTATTAATGTTAAAAAGGTATGACTAATTTCAGTTAAGATTGATCCCCCATTTATAGATGCCTCTATTACTTTCCATAATTCTTCCCCTAAGATTTCCGAGCATTTTTGGAAGAAAAAAACTTGGAAACCATCACGCCCTAGAGATTTATTTGGGCTAAGTTTTAAAAGAGCTAATTTGATTTCTTCTTTTGCAAAAGGTTCATTGAGCTCCTTGTCAAATTTTGTGATAACTTTAGGTATATTATTTAGCATAATTTTTTGTTTGGTTAAATTGGATGAGTCATAATTGTTTAATAGATTCTTGTAATATGTGACAAATGTAAAAGCAATTTCTGCTAGATTATTAATAGTACTACCATTATTATCTTTAATTTGAGTAATAGTTTCAAAAGCTTCGTTGTGTATTGTACTATTATGAAAGAATTTTGTGATTCTATCTCCTTTTGCTAACCATTTTTCTCTCGACTTTTGTCTCCAAAAGACTTCTTCTTTTGCTAAAATGTCTTCTTGTATGATTAATAGTTATTTTTCTTTAATGTATTTTTCATTGCCCATACCATTTTTAATGATTTCATTATTTAATTTTTTAAGATCTTCTTCATTATTCAATTTTTCTTGGAATATATTATTGAAATGTGTTTTATTCCATTTTTGCATTTTTTCTTTGAGCATTTTAAGTTTTGATACAAAATAATACATCTTTGATTGTATAAACTTTCCTTCATCTCACCATTGTTTAATATTCTCCATGAATGTTTTATCTAAGAACCACATCTTTTCACATTTGAAAGGATTCCTATTAGGTTTCATAGGTTCTATTAATTCAATTTTAACAGGATAATGATCTGATCCTACAATAGGTTGAATTGAGGTAGTGATTGTGTAATCCACTTCTACTTGTTCTATTAGAAACAATAGTCCACCAAGATAAATTTGGGGGGGGGGGGGGTTGTTGCTGAATTAGTTATCAAACAATTATAGCACTTATCTTCTTCAAACAAACTTAACCATTCAACCAAAGTAAATAGAAACCATACAAAAATACATAGACAATTACGCCAGATATGTTGACTAGGGAAACCCTTGATTAGAGGGAAAACCCTGGTGGGAATGATGCCCACAAGATGATGTGCTAATATGAATATTTCTTGTTAGGAGTCTATTACAACATTTAGTACAATGAGTCCCTATTAGGAGACTTTGAATCTTGTTAGGAGTTGTGGTACAATGTATGCAAGAAGAGCCCACTACCCAAACATGCAATTTCAACTACAAGAAGAGCTCACTGCTCAAACAAGTAATTTACTGTTATTTGTCTTCTTTGCTTGTCATTTCCTCTGTCCTGCCAACTAAACCAATCACTATTAGACCTTGAGGACCAAGTCATGAACCTCAGATCCAAATACCTCGAATCACTTAGCAAAACCTTGGCAACAAAGTTTCCTTCACTTCTACACTGCTCTGCTCAACTTCGCATTCCACACTCTTTGTTGCTTTCTAAACATTCACACTTTGCATATATCCATACCATGGTAAAGGAAAATATCCTTCTTTTATACTAAGTCCATTAAATAATTCCTTGAGTTGGTTGTTAGTCCTTCTCAATTAATTATTATAAGACCACATTAAGAACACGTTACACTTAGCGATAACACAAATCTTCCACCTTGCAACTTGAATAACTTTCCATACACAAAATGTTATTACAAGTGAGCTTAGCCATGTCATCCTCAACATGTCTTCTCCATTTCCTCAACCTCTATCCTCAAGATATCAACTCTGCTAAGAGATATAACAAGTTTACCAAAACATGCTTCTGTAAACTCTATCTCAAAACAAATATCACCAAAATTTACATAACTTCTTCTAGATCATCCTTTCTGATTCCAATGTTAACTGAATATGCCAGATACTCAGAATTGTATCCCATAACCTCAGGGGGTTATCATGCTCAACTAGCCATCCATATCAACTTGATTTTTCTATTGTCCTTTTGTTAGATACCACAGAAGACATCAAACATGCTATGTTGACATCAATGACAAACTTAGTCATGAATGTAACATATCATCATCAAACCAATCTTCCAACAATCTCTCCAATCTTCCAACAAGTTCTTTAAAAAAGAATATGTTCAATTTTTCTGCAATATAATTGAAGTCTTTTCTTTTATTATTCCATGTGAATACTCTGTTACTAGTTGGTATTTCTATCAATTTATTAACTCTGACCCATTCTATAAATTCTACTATGTTTCTTGTTAAAATATGAGAACCTCCAAATTTTTCTTTAAGGTAAAGTATGGCATTGAAGTCACCACCTATGATCATTTTTGTTGTAGGATATAACTCCATAAAGGTAGATATATTATCTCAAACTTTATGTTTGTCTGAAGTTTGTATTGGGCCATAAACCTTAATTAGAATGAATTGGAGATAATGCTTAATGCTTGAAACCATACTGCCCATCTAGTTGCTTTTTGATATTATATTTTTAATGTTTGTTGTCCTAGTATTCCAGATGATTCCCATTCCACCTGATGCTCCATCCGATTCCTCCATTTCTGCATTCCATCTACTTAGTCTTTTTCTTAGTTTTCCCCCTTCTTCTTTGTTAAGCTTAGTTTCTTGTATCATAATTATATATGATTCAAAGAGTGTTAGGTTACATTTTAACACTCTTTGTTTACTAGGAGCATTCAAGCCCCTAGTATTCCATGTTATGATCCTCATTGCTTTTTGGGAAGGCACTTCCCCTTCCCAAAGTTAAGAACCTCAAATATCATTTTTTGTTCCTTGGCTTGACCATTTGCTTCTCTTAATTCCTTAAGTGATTTTCTTCCTCTTTTCAGTTTTGATTTACCACATTTTGGAGTTCTAAATCCTTCCTAGTTGATTGAAATACCCAAATTGTCTATATTTATATGGTTATTATTTTCTTTTGTAGTTCCTTCTTTATCTTTTTCCTCATTTATTAAATCTTCTAGTATCTACTCTATTATTTCATTTTCTTCTACATTTGTATCTGTATCCTTTTCTAAATTTTCCTTTTCTGATGTTTTTGGGGTCTTGTTTAGTGCCCCAAATTCCTCCCAATTTTGTGACACTTCAATAAGTTTAGTCTCTGTGATAGGATCTTCTTGATTATACATTTCAGACACCTTAAAAAAAGCTTCAACTTCTGGAGGGATACTATATTCCTCTATTTTATCTTTCACCTTTGTAGATTTAATTCCAAAGATATCTTTCCCATCTATTGGTGTTTTCCATCTAATTTATAACTTTTCTTTTTTGACTTTTTCCTAATTGTTATACTACTCCATTGTTGGAATTATATATTCTTCTTCCTTATCTTTTCTATACTCTATTGGCTTTAAACTTTCTTCTTTTGTGGTTTCCTTATCTTTTCCAAATCTGTTTGTTGGTTCACATCCTTATTAATCGTCATATCTTCACCACCCCAATATATCTGACTAGTGCCATCCTCAAAATAGTTTATATCTAATCTATTTACCATCCTATTGTCCCTATTGATCCCAATTTTTGTCTTAGTATTATAATTCTCCTTCTCTTTTCTTTGGTCTATAAGTTGTTGTCTTACCTCATGTTCCTGATGAAATTGTTCTCCTAGCATAGTCTGATCTTCAATATCCACTTGTAATAGTTTAATCTCATGTGTCATTTTATATCATTCTTTAATGCTTCTTTGTGTTTCTTTCAAATTGTCATTCTCCTTGTGACAAATTTTGTATTCTCTCAATGGTGCTATTGTTGTCATTTCCTTGTGTATACCTTTGGTTATTTGTTCTAGTACTTTTGAACATTCCAATTGACTTTGTTCTTTACTCTTTTTTACTATAGGTGTATTTTTTGTTTGTGTGCTTTGCTCAATATTTTTTCTTACATCTAATTTTTCTATCTTCTTATATTTGTCCTTATTATTTGTCTTAATCTTTTGTTCCCTCTTCTTTATTCTAATATTTTTGAAGGATTCCTCTATGGTTGAAATATTATGATCAATTTCTAGATTTGTTTTAATAATGCTTTTAATTTCTCCTTCATCTTTTTTAAATTCAATCTCATAAATGGATCTATTTTTTATAATCTTTTTTCTCCTAATCATTTTTTGATTTGGTTCCTCATCTATTAGAAATTTAACATTACTTGTTTTGTCATACTTTGAGTCTATACTTATAAGTTTACCAATTGATTTACCTATTCCGAATAATGTATATAAATGTTTAATTTCTACTAGAAGATTACTGCATTCATACCAAATTGGTAACATATGCTCTTTTTCATTATTCTAGTTAGGTATCCAAGTTTGAAATTTAACTACATGCCCTTTATAATAGCATTTTGATATAGAAATTATTTTATTTATAATCTCTTTATTTTTACAATGAAGATAAATTGATGATTTTGAGGACATACTAATACTTACTAGTTGTTTGCAGACCTTCTCTAATTTCTTTGTCAATTTTGACAAATGCTTGTCTGGTTCACTCCAGTGTACATATACTCCTAGCTTTGAACATTCCTTCCAATTTTCTTCTATATACCTATCACAAATGATTAATATATCAAAGCAATTATAGCAATAAATTTCCTTTACCTTATCTAGTAGCAGAGTTGTCATACTGCCTTTTTGTGTTGGCAACTTTGCATTATCTAAGATACCCTTCTCCCTTTTATGTGGCGGTATATAGATTTTTTGATTTTTCTTAGAAACCCTAATTACTTTTTCTGAGTCTACTTGCTATTGTTTCTACCCTAGCAAAATACAATTAGCTTAAGAGATTTTGGCAAGTTTATATATTGCTAGCTTGCTATTTTTGTCTGCTTTTGTTGCAGAAGTAATTGATTTTTCCATTCGCTTTTCTTCCTCTATTGATTTGATAATTTGAGTAGACTATTTCTGAGGATATTTATTTTCTTCCATCATTGGCCTCTTTTTTTGCGACGTGTTTCTTCTTTAATTTCTGTTTGAAATTACAACTTGCCACCCATTCATATTTTCGCATGGATTTTTATTTAGCTTTATCATCTTCCTATCCCTAGCTTCATGTTGTTTAACCAGGGCACTAAATGTGTTCGACTTTGAATGATCATTATTTAAAGCTTCAAACCTGTTGCTAATCAGAATACAAGGGATCACATGTTTTCCTTTCAGCCTATCTCCTTTTTGCTTATATGTTGATAGGAAAAAAGCCAAACCCTCATTAGGGCAAAATTTATTTGCCACTGATTGTTGATATTGGTGTTATTTGGAAAAAGAATGATTTACAAATCTAGGAAATACTGATTGATTCGCTTGATTTGCTACTTCTGTAATTCTTTCCATTTTTCAGAGTAGTCCTTGATGAATCCATAAGCTCAACATTCAATAGCTTAAACTGAAGATTTGACTCTATGACCCTTATCCGATTCAGAAATTCATCTATGTTCTCATTATTTGCAACAAATATTCTTTGTGACGATATGGTAAGGGCATTTCTGGGTTTTTTTATCTACGTCTCTTCAATTCTTTAGAGTTTTGATAACTCTATGAATGCATTTCAGAATAAAAGCCAAGCAGTTATGGCTAAAGTACACCTCACATGTTTTGACTTCAAAATTTGTGAAGCCTAGAATTAGAAGGCCTAGAATTTTTGAGTTTTTAGAGATAGAATCAGATAGCAGGAAGCAGGGGCTGTTGATAGAGACCACAACAAGTTCTCCCTAATTGATATTTTTTTCTTTTCTTGCATTGAAGTCTTAGAGCAGCATATATTTGGAACAGATCCTCAAATTTGGAAATGAGCTTGAGCCTGCAATCAGAATTGTGCCACACCTTAATAGCATACAAAGCGATCTATGACCATGTCTTTTCCCTTTTCGCGGCAAGTGATCTTCTCTATAGTTGGTTTTCACCTTTTAAAATTTATTTGCATATGGATCTCAAATTCAGGTAAACTTCAGAAAATGAGTTTGTCATCAATGGGAATTAGTTTATAAAGTCTGTGGCTCATGTGCCTCCCACATGGCCTACGTAAATCAAGAAATGTTGGATAGAGGAGATATCTTAATAATAATAATACTATTAGTATTATTTCATTACAAAATATTAAACTATTCATCTAATATAAGTAAATAATATTATTTTTAGTCTATTTAAAATATTTTTTAAATCACATTTTACTCAAAGTAAAAATTACTTATAATTCATATTATTCAAATTAAATTATATTTAAAAATAGTTGTATTATTAAACATCTATCAACTCATTGTTGCAAGCACAAAAGTGTGCAATGCTAGTTTATAATTATGTTAATCAAGAGGTATTTTATTAATATTCATGCTTTATGTTTGACCCTTTCACTTAGCAAGACTTGATTCCTAATGCACTTTTTAAGAACCTTTCAAGCTCACGAAGAGAATAGAGGAAGGACCAATTGACATGATATTATTTTAATCAAGCGAGGTTGTTCCTTGTTCCTTTTAGATAAAAAAAAACTATAAACTTTTGTCTAATGAGGAGGACCTGTGAACAGATGATCTAGCGATGCAAAAGTACTTAGGGGTTTGATATTGAATCCCTCAAATTTTGGTATGAAAGGCCCTTGAATAGTTCCTGACATGAAATAAGGATAGTTGAGAACCCATTAGGATGCTTAGGTTGAGTATGATGTGAATTGAGTCTAGTTACTTCAATATTGACAATTGTTGTCAACTTGGTCAAAATAGGCAATTGTGTCATTGGTGGGCATATTGTGCATTTGCATGTAATAGGGGTATAGTGTCTCGTTTAGAGCATTAACATGCCTTAAGGATCAAAATACAATATTCTACATCAAAAGAAAGAGAGCTTGGATGTGAGGAACAAAAGTTGTATACATTAGCAATAAGTTGCATTGAAAACTTAAAAAATTTTGAAGAGTAGTTTGACTCAATTTTGTCAACTTGGACATCTCGAGCCAAAATTAGTTATAGACGTACCCAAATGGTTGCATAACAACTAGAAAGCATTTTTAAGGCTCCTAGATCAATTGTAGAACGGTAGGAGGTCATTTATCAAAATTTGCAATACAATTCACAATGATAACTTTTGGCAAAACCTATACAATAGTTCTGTAACACGAGCAACTTGGTTGTTATGTATTGAATCTTGTTTTTTCTCATGGTAGTTAGTTAAAGTGTGTTGACTTCTTCCTTTGTGTACAATGGTTTGCACAGTTTAGAAGTTTTGGTATGTCAAATCAGATTCTAAGCTGCTAGTCTCTGACAAGCTTAGGGTTTGATGTGAAATATGCCTCTATCTTGAGCATCCACTGTGGAAATCTAACAACCACTGGGGTATGCAAATAGAGGCCTTGTACATTATGTTCCAAGTCGTAAATTCCTAGAAAGTCATGTTTGTGACTTTTTGCAATCAAGCCCTAGGCAAGTAGATTGTGTGCCTAGTTAGGTTCTTTGTGAATGCAATCATTATAACTTGTAGGGGTGGATTGAATGGAGTGAGCCAATAATTAAAGAAGGTTGAAAAAGGCTAGGAGAAGCCATGATCAAGATTTCAGTCAAAGTTTAATCCATTGTGCCATGTTTTGAACAACAAGGAGTTGTGACAAGGCTTTCCTAGTCAAAATAGGCCTGAATAAGATTATGGCATTGTATGACACTTGGGGCCTAAAGACCTAGAAATTCCTTTAGACCTTCCAAAAGGGTACCTGCAACATTCTTAAGTTTAGAGGGGTCTTTGACAAGTTTTTGAGAGAAGTCATAAAAACCAAAAACAGAGGCCTAATTGGGGCTATGTCCTAGTAGGTCTATTTTGCCAATCTATTCAATCAATGAGTTTAGGGTTCAAGTCAAACTAAGTTGGAACAAATGCAGCCCCGACTGTGTCTTGGAGTCAATGTGAGCAATTTTTATGGATGAAAGGGAAAAAATGCCTAAAGAACAAAGTGAACCTATCTAAATTGATTGGGAACTTCTAGGATTGAGTCTCGGAAGTATGTTTCTCCCTAAATATTGATGTTACAAAACCATAGTCCAAATAACATTGTGATGAAAGAGAAGACTTTGACAAAGAAAGTAAAAGATTTCATAGAATCCTAGAAACTCCCTATCATCTAGATTGTTTGATGTCTTGCAACCGTTGATATGAAAGTAAATTTCTTTTTTCCACAATAGATAAGCCTTCAGCATAATAAATTTTTTAATTGTAAAATATAAAAAATACTGCTTACGCTTCAAAATTAGAAATACAGGCGTCATACAATGATATACCTGGTGGTACCCAGGTGACTGTTGCTCCACTAAAAATCTGTTGTGTACCAAAAGTTCGTATTTGCCGAGGATTCCATTTTTGGCAGTTTAATTTATATTATCGGAACGAGGAGACCAGCTGAAACGTACCCTTCAAAAAGAGGCTTATCTTTGAATTTAATTGCATTGGATTCTTAATCGTCAACATCTCCACAATTGCTGTAATGGTAAAGTGCATACAAACATCCAGAAGCATTGCAGTTCTTGCAAGACAAATCTTCTTGTCATTTTTAATTTATTTTTTGACTTGATTCATTGTCCCATGATGCATTCGTCCTACTTTATACCTAATTTGATCTGATTCAGGTTACTGTTAGTTGGGTTGTTTGCCATTTGCATGATTTAATCATGAAAGGTTTTAAATAACAGGAAACTTGAGATCAACCATAAATTCCATTTCCATTTGCAATGGGAAATGAAGAAGCTGCTGATTTTTTACTCCCCTGCGCCATTTGCACCAAAAATTGCTATATAATTCATGGCAAACAGAAAGACGAAGAGAAAGAGAGCTTTCGTCGGTCTTCCTGCTTCTTCAAAGTTATGCTAGGAGACTTTGCACAAGAAATGGTAATACCAGTACCCGAAAGCCCATCTTCATTCTCTACATATAGAACGCTAAATGCTCTGTTTTGATTTGTTCGCAGTATTTCAAATGGGTAAATGTTCTTGGATCGGACTGATTAGTATGTTTAAATTCCGACCTTTACAATTTCTGTATTGTGCCTATCGTCAGGGAAGGATTATTTAGTTTTCTTTAAATTCATTTATTTCCAGATACAGTACTAGATTTATCATCTACAGAATTTCGGAAAGTCTTTATTTTCTTGTCTGATTATGTATAGATCTATTTGGTAAAATACGATCTATGATTACGTTTTGTCTGAATTCAAATAGTATTAGTCTCCCTATATCAGGACAAACCCAAATTGTAATTTTTAGTAGAGACAGAGATCAAGAGGATAAATCTAGTTTGTTTTTGGACTAAACTTCGTAAGTTTTATGCCAACGTTTCTTCACACTTTCAGTGATCTATCACTAACCGGGAAGAGCAAGAACATTAGCATTATGATGTTCTTCCTCACTGTGATGAATGATAATCTTTGTTTGTAATCTGAAACGGCGATGCAAAAAGCTTATTTCATTCCAAAAGCCCACTAGCCTGTTAATTCCTATTGTGTTTGATTATAATTTTGGTGCTTGGAATCTCTGTACTGGATCCATCACCAGGAGAAACTTATTCGCTATTATATTGAATTTACTGCAGCGTATTCCTCCTTCATTTGTTCCAAAGCTTAGAAACGAGACTGAGACAGGGAACATTGTGGTTCTGCAAGGCCCAACCAACCAGCATTGGGTTGTTAAATTATGTAGTATTGGTGGCGAAATGGAGTTTGGGCAGGGTTGGGAGCAATTTGTCCATCATAATGCAATAGAGTCGGGAGATTTTCTTGTATTTAAGTATATCTCCACATCCTACTTTAAAGTTCGTATATTCGGAAGAAGTGGTTGTGAGAAAAATGTCACTGTTTTCGATGGTGAGATGAATAACTGTGATTTAGAGAAGATATGCCCTGATACTCTTTGTGCTGGTACAAGTCTCAACAGTGTTGAATCCGGGGACAATAAGCTACCAATCTGTTTGGTGTCTGACGAGGAAGAAGACAATGATAAAAGAGAGGCAGTGGCTGAAAATCAACCGAAAAAACTAAAATCCTCTTCTTTTTGTCCAGGAAAGTAAAAGCTTCGTCTATTTCTATGAGTCCTACAAATTGTATAGAAATTTTATGCAAGGTACAGAACAAAACTATTGCTAAAACTAGGGATTCCATATTTTTGCTTTTGATACAGGTTATTCTCTGGAGAATCCTGGATTTTGCCAGTCATTAGTTGCAGGAAGTGGAAAGAAGCACAAAGAAGTGAAAGCTGCAAAGAATGGGACTGAAGAAAAGACTTTTCACAAAACATACTACATTTCTTGCAGGCGTCCTGTGACTGAAGCAGAAAGGAACCAGGCCCTTGAGGCTGCTCATTCTTTCACACTGAATACACCGTTTTGTTTCATACAGATGAAGCCAAGTCATGTATACCACACATTTTGGGTTGTAAGATCTCTCTCCCCTACTCTCGGGACTTGAATTTGATTCAGCTGATGTTCAATTTTCATGTATTATGTTATTTTTACTTTATTAGGGGGTTCTGAAAATGGTTTATCTTACTGTGGTTTTTTCAATCAGTTGGGTTGAAAATAATTTCTTTAACTGGTTAGTGTAATCTTAGTCTTCAATTTCTCTGGATGCTGGGGTTTCAGAAATTAATATTTCAGGCTTTATATGATGGCTTGGGTGTGCAGAGTATGCCATTGAAATTTCGTTACCTCCGATTACCAAGAGAAAAATTGCAAGTAATTCTTGTGGGTCCTAACAACAAGGAATGGCATGTACAATACCTGGGGAATCGTAATACCCCCGTCTTGAGAGGAGGGTGGAAATATTTTTCACGTGATAATAATCTAGAGGAAGGTGATGTCTGTGTCTTTGAGCTGGAAAACAATAGCAAAAACAAAATTCGAGTCCATATCTTCAGAGTTGTCAATAAATGTACTCCTTACAATCAGTCGATGGAAAGTGGACTGGTGAATCATAGCATTTCATTGCCGATGTTACACTCTAGTGAGAAACTACAAGTCAATGAACTCACAAGAGAAGATCCTGCACACAATTTATCAGAAAAACCTTTTGGACCAGAACAGGGAACAGATGCAAGGCAAGGAATGAATGAAGTGCAAGGAAGCAAGAGGGCTAGCAGTGGAGGCGGTTATCTAGATACAAAAGAAGCTTGCAAGGATACTACATCATTTTCTGAAAAATGTTATTTGCCAGAGTTTCAAAAGACAAAGTTATTGTACCCTGCATTATCTGCAGATGAACAAAAATCAAATGGCAGGGATACAGTGGGGCAAGCAAAAGAATTCTCTCATCTAGATTGTGTGAGAGATAAAGAAGACTTAATGATTACTGAAGAATGCAATTATGCATCTCATGGAGCTCATGCCCCACCTCGTGCCATGCTTCCGTATCAAGAATTCATTCTTGAAGGACCTTTGATGAATGAGTTAGTTCCATCAGTGAGTCCATCTCCTGAGGTAGTGAGTTTGGTGGTTGCATTGTCGCCAGAAGCATGCACAGGTCTAGCTGATATGAATGGAGAAGCAACTTGAAGAGCAGGATCAATCATTAGCAATAAGGTTGTCAGCCTAGAACCTGAAACAATACAAGCACAAGAGCCTGTTGATGGTCTGTTGACGAATCCAACCAGTGACATGGATAGCAGAATTACTAGAGAAGCTGACACTCTTTAAGTTGATACAAGTATAAAAATATTTGTATCAAATTCAGGATTGAACAGTGATGTCTGAATCAACTGAGCTTGCTGATATGAATGGTGAAGCAAATTTAAAAGCAGAGTCAAGCATGATCAACGAGATTGTGTCGGGAACCTCAACTAATACTAGCACAGGAGCCTGTTGACAATCTTTCGACGAATCCAACTGGTAAGCTGGATTGTATATTACCAGAGACACTCTTTTAAATCGCAGGATCAACCTTTGTATCAAACTCAGAATGGAATGGTGGCATCTGAATCAACTTAGCTTATCTGAAGGAAGCACACAGCATCATTTTGAATGGAAGCACATAAGCATACATTCCACAGATAATGGATACAAAAAAAGTGGATGGTAAGCGCTTTTCAAAATTTAAACCAACTCAAATGCTTCTTTAGTTTGAACAAATTGAGAAGCAACGTTCATGGTTGTTCATGTATAACAAAAATGAGTTCTCCATTGCATTGTATCCTTAAACAACTTCAATATTTATATCATGTGATTCTACCCATTGCTTGGAGGATTTCTAGAACATCAGGATTTATTTCTGTAATCTTGCTTTCTCTCAATAATAGAAAATTATGCAGAATTTCTTATTTAATAAAAAAACATACGACCTTACTTTATTAGGGGCATTTTATGATTTTAAATTTTTAAGCAGAGGATATTCTCTAAAGACTAAGACTATTAGCAAACAAGTTGTTGAAAATCTGCTCACTGGGAAAGGGAATCCTGGTTTTAAACAATTGTACAGTACATGTACTCAAGCAGAGATGAGTTCATTGTATGAATATCAGGACTTTTTTCTACCTTTAAACAACTCCAATATTTATATCATGTGATTCTACCCAATGGTTGGAGAATTTCTAGAACATCAGGACTTATTTCTGTAATCTTGCTTTCTCTTAATAATAGAATGTTATGCAGCATTACTTATTTAATAAAAAATCACATGGCCTTACTTTATTAGGGGCATTTTATGATTTTAAATTTTTAAGCGGAGGATATTCTCTAAAGACTAAAACTATTGGCAAACAAGTTGTTGAAAATCTGCTCATTGGGGAAGGGAATCCTGGTTTTAAACAGATGTACAGTACATGTATTTAAGCAGAGATGAGTTCATTGTATGAAATATTCTATACATCTCTTGGATTCTGTAATATCCCCTTTTTTCTGGGACATTAAAAACTGATAGCCCAATCCAATATATGACCTTTGAAGACTTAATAGAGAATTATTAAGTCAATTTTAATTGAAGGAGAGTGAATAAGAGATGAGTTGGCATGAGGGACAGGGACAAGAATACAGAAGCTGAAGAATCACAGGTTGGGTTTTTAAAAGGAGGAGGAGATGCTCATTTCTTTATGCTTGGATTATTGCTTTGTTTTAGGGAACTCGAGTTTCTCTTGGAGAAACATTGGGAGTGTTTACATCTTCCATTTCAGACCTGAGGATGCAAACCTTTAGGCTATTGTTGTTGGATTGGACATAGACCGGGTTCATCACTGTAGTGGATTTTCGACATTGTTCACACTTGGTTTTACAGGTTCTTCTAATATGTTTCCAATCGAACTGTTATTGTTGTGTTTATAATTGGGTTTTGATATCTAGTTATTGTATTGCTGATGTATAATACAATAACATTGGAGGTATTTTAATGAGCATTTATCAATTTATTTGCTGGTTTATATTACTGGTTTGGTTTGCACAAGTTATCTATTGGTATTGAAATCCTTTTGTGAGAAAAATTAGTAGAATATTCATTTGGGATATTACAGTGGTATCAGAGCTGGTTTTACTGCCAGCCCGTGAAGTCATAACAAAGACAAACTGATATAAGGATTTATCATAAACATTTTATGAAAAGAGGCAATACTTTGGAGCTGGACATTTAATATATGTTCAAAGGTTAACATTGCATCCATATATCTTTCTTCAATTTACTATCATGGGTATCTTCTAAAGGTCGAGTCAGAGATAAATGTCTGTTTAAGTTAGGATAGGAGAATTAAAGATTTTATTGTGACTGTTTGGAAAAGGTTATTTGGTTTTCAATAGACACTATTGAAAATTCAAAAATATCAGTGGGACTTTCCTAACCAGTGGAGAGTTGAATTTATTTGGCCTGATTTCTGAAGATGATTGGTCAACTGTAAAATATAGGGGGCACAAATAATCAAGAGTCGAAGATTATATTTCTATAGAGCATTGGGATTTCATTTTGTTGATGTCAGTTTTGTACCACTACATAACATATAGCAATCAAACACTTGATATAGAATATCAAATCCTCAATTCCTCTCTTGAAAAGTTAATACTCATGCAAACATAAGCAAAACTCCAATGTTCCTTACACCTGTGGATACAAACTCAGTATATCAATGTGATTTGCTGGTAATCACGTAGGCAGGCTTACATTATTCATTCAAAGATAACTTGGATTTTTTTTTTTGTGAGATGGTGATGGTGATTCGGTATGAGTGCCAAATGATGTTGATGGAGATGGTGATGGGGCGCGAGTGTTCGAATGACTTATGCTTTCTCAACCTTCTTCTTTAAACACTTGCTATTCTACTCCTACACCTATGAATGAAAGAATTAGCAACTGGACGGGGATCGAATCTAATGAAAGTTTACCGACGGCTCCACCCTCATAGATGCAATGATTCAAAGGAAATTGAACTAGTTTACCACACAAGGCTTCCCAACAAGCCGCTAGGATGCTAGTGGCCTAGTTATAGATCTCTATCAAACATCTACTAATATCACCATATAATTAGCCATCTACTTCTACTCTAGCAACATGAAATGAAATCCTACTTTTAATTTGAGAGATGAGAAGAACCATGCAATACACCAAAATGATCATGTATATCCACCATGCAAGCCACAACAATGAATAAAGAACATTTTTTATAGTATTTTGGCAACAATTCTCCAACATAACTCCCTCACAAATGAGAGCAAAATGGCCTTATATAGAGGCTCCAAATTACAATGAATGACTGGGATTAAGAGGCAAAATCAAGGGCCAAGATTATATCTTACAAACCCTAATTAGGGTTACCATTATTCAACCAATTACATGAGGGCACCAACTTTGTGGGCCAATGAGAAAATTACAATAATTTGTCAACCAATAAGAACATAGGACACTTGGCATGATTTGATTGCATGCACATGAAAGTGCCACCTCATCAACCTTATCTTATAAATTTATTCAATCTTTGAGATAAGGTGAAGCCTTGGATGCTTGAGCTTGTCCTTAGAAACTTTCTCATCACCACTTGAACTTGCTTGTATTTGATGTCTCGACCCTGAAAGGACGAGGTCTTCATGCACTTTTGGGTAATTTTTCCTTGGCCTCAATGGCTTCCCTGGATGTGAACTTCTTTGCAACTTGAGAGCCTTGCTCTTGGCCATTACCTTGAAATCGAACTTAACCTCCCCCATTATCCTTGCCTTCCTTAACCTTCCTAGTCTTCCAACCTTCCCATTCGAATCCAACCAAGCTAGCTTGCACGAATAGCCAAGCTTTTTCTAGCCTCAAATATTTTCAAATCTCTTCTACTAATTTTCTCTTTCTTGAAATTGCAGGGCTTCTTGAATCTCAGTCTTCAATCAAATTCACCCTTCACCCAGTTTCATTCTTCACCAAAGCTTGCACTTCAACCTTTGATGGCTTGCAATCAAATAGAAGGGTTAGGGACCCATGTGGAATTGCTTCTAGTTTTGCACTGCCCTAAGTTGTACTTCTAGATTTTCACTTATAATTCTAGCCCAATCAAATTTGCCCTTTTCATTTGCAATTTCATCAATAAAGTAATACATCCAATTCTCGAATTGCATACCTTGTGAGATGCCAATGTCTCAGTTGAGGAGCACAATGAGGTCGCCATACTCGGGTTTGAAGTCTGCCACGGTGAGCCTTGATGATCTGGTGACTCCTCTCTTTCTTTCGTGTAGCCAATCCTACTTTTGTAGATCTTTTCCATTGGGAATTGTCCTTCCTTCAGTCTGTCCTTTACCTATATCATATTTACTGTACCAACATTGGTATCGCTTTTTCGCCTCATTCTCGAGAAGAAAGTTGTTTTGAGCATCATATCCTCTTTGTCTTTCTTAGTATCTATTCCCTTAGGGTTCTTTCTTGCACTAACATCTACCATCCTAAACACTTATTTCTGCCCCTTCGTTCTAAGTGATATGGATTACCTTTATCGATCTCCAACCTTCTTTCTATCGATGGATTCTACACTTATTTCTGCCTCGCCAAATCCTATCACTACACTTATCAATCTCCAATCTTCAACCTAAGGGTGGGACCACCACTTATTTTTGCCCCTTCGTTACCTTAGGATGGACTACACTTATATCTCCCAACTTGATTTTTAGGATGGTCTAGCTTATTTTTGCCTCTTCAAATGTCCTATCATGGATTCTACACTTATCAATCTCCAATCTTCAACCTATGATGGGATGATGAAGTGGTGGATGATGAATGCAAGAAGAACCAAGGGAAGCAAAACTAAACAAGAAAAGAAGAGCGAAATTCACTTAAGGACCACTTTCAACTCTAAATGAATTGAACTTACCCTTACCAATGGCCGGGTTTTCTTTTGAATTTCGGATCAAACCTAAGAATTTCAAGCCCCTTGCGAATATTGATGCCCTAGCTGAAGAAATCAGAATTCTACCCACTTGAAATTGCCCATGCATGTGCCAAAAAATTAGACTTTAATCACCTATTTCCTTTGCCAAATAATACTGTCTAGATCTGATGCAAAATCACAGCTCCTCGAGAAAATCAGACTCCCACATGTTTCGGCTCCACAAAATTTGGCTCCACAAAAATCCCAGCTCCACAAGATTCACAGCTCTCTATGGAAATCAAACATCAATCAAGAATCATTTAGGGTAAGGAAAATCAGATCTACCTTATAAAAATCGCCAAGAACTACCCTATAAAAAAACGCCAAGGAAGAAGAGCTGCTCCCATATGCAAATCTGCCCTTCGCCAAAAAATGTCCAAGGAGGAAGAGCTACTCCAAGCATGGAAGAGGAAGATGGAAGAATGAGGAGACAAGGGGAAGGAGAGCTTTCTTATACCCGATTCACTTGCCTTACCTAGTTGGCCGATTTGTACCTAGGAGAGGAAAAAAACAAAAAACATTAATTAGTGCACAATCTGGTCCCAATTAAATAATAAGCCAAAAATTAATTTTGCCATAATGAGATTTGCATTATTAAATTGCCAGTTAGACCAAAATTGTAAAAATAAAATTAATAAAGCCTTGGAGATGCTAAACGTTTTCATTTAATAATGATTTAGTAATTAATATATCATTAAAAATTGGATTTGGCAAGCCAAAATTGATTTTTTTCAATTTTAAATTACAGATTTCTTTAAAGACTTTAAAATCTTCAAGGCAAATTTAATCCATTTAATGTCAATTTTTGCAATTTAATCCAAAATTGATTTTGCCATGCTATTTTAATTTTTTTTAACAAAAATAAAATCATTTCTCTAGAGTCTAAAATTGATTTTCCTATTTGATTTCACCATCACAAAATTAATTTTTTCATCAAAAAAATTCAAGATTTTTCAAAAAAACCCAAATCTAACAAAAATTTCACTTTTTGAAAATTACTCAAGTTTATACAATTATATCCAAATTTTCAAAAAAAAACATATCTAAGTACAAAATTCACAATTTTATCTTAGCAAGTGTTGTTCTTTGAAACTTGTTCGGCCTATGGATAAAATTAGTCGTTTTGGAAAATCAAGTTAAAACCGTGTGAAAACAAACCTAAACCTTTCTCCTTCCGGGCTTGAGGTGTCCAAGAAGTAAAATTTTCTAAGATCAGAAATTTTTGGGACAATATCAAATTTTTTTTTTTACCAAGGTGATAAAAAAAGGGGGTCCCTAAAAATTTGAGGGCGATGATGTGAAAACTTCACAACACATTCCTATATGATCTATAGGAGGCTTCGTGACGTCTTAAAGTAGAAAAATCGTGGCTTCTGATTGGGAGTTTATTCTATAGTGATAAGTTATCTTTTGCTGTTTGGAACAAAAGTGGTATTCCACTGCGCACATCTTTGTTCCATTTGAAGCTTCGCACTATTATAGTGATGGTAGAAATATGATGTGATTCATGCACAGGTTTCGTCCCTTAGTAACAAGAAGTCATTGTCATAACAAGTGAATGTGTCATGGAACATTGTGAAGTGATTGAATTGAGGTGTAAGATTTGAAATTTACACAAGCTGTGCTAAAGGTCCAAATCTGCTATTCAAGAAGGTTCTTGTAAAGTATATGGCATCTTTTCCAAGAATATTGGAATCCTGAGAATGAGTTGGTATGATTTGATTGAGACGAGAACATCCATAACTATTGGTTCCCTTTATCGGGTTAAACAAGTATAGATAGACGTAGCAACTGGCAAACATTTTTTAATAAAGACTATAGTTTCAAATTCGGGAGGTTTTTGATTTATATTAAACGGTGCAAGCAAATATAAAGTCCAAGAAGCACGATAATTAATATTCTGGACGACTTCATGTTTTTGTGAACGAGGGATTAATATAAACATTGAAAGTTTTTAATACTCACTTAGGAAGCTATTGGGCCCCATCGAGCAAGCTATTATTTGTTTAGTAAATATCTGACTTAAATATTTCCAAGTAGAAGATGCTCTAATGAAGTGGTTTCATTTCATAGTTGGAAAACTAAGCAAAATTTGAAATTTTGAGCTACCGAGTTGTATCACAAGTAATACTTGGCAGTGTCAACAAAAGATTATATTGATTACAGACACATGAGCTGGATATGCATTCAAGGTAATTTGTTGGTTCCTGGCAAAAGACGTTACTCACCAGGTTCAATTATCAATTTGAACCAAGTAGACGGGTGTCGGGCCTAAGTCATACTAAAGTGCACAAACCAAAGAATTGTTTGGGTCACCATTATTGCCGATAAAGTACGTCCATGTATTATAATATCATGGGTAAGGAGCCAAATTATTATTATCAGCAAAGGGAATGAATTAAGGAGTTACTAAATGACCTTGAGTTTTGAAAATTTTGAACGTCTTAGCAGAACTACATTGAATATCAGTAATTATTGACATCTAATTGTGAGTGCACCCATCCAAGATTGGATGCACTTTTAGTGATATTGGATAGGAAATGGGTGGTTGCTAGTAGAGTTGTGAATGCCCCATAAAAACGACTGTGCAAATACGATGGTATGAGTGCTTTTCAAAAAGATAGTACGAATAGGGGTGTGCTATAGATAGAAGCTAACCGCGTGAAGAGAATATTTTGTGTGATTGTGGAGGATTATTGTATTGTGCAGAGACTTTGGTGACTGGAGATATACTCCATCTTAAGTTGGGAAGGTCAAAAGTAGTGCTTACTAATTTGATAGCTTTTAGAACTAGATAGAAGCAGCACAGTAGTTGTTCTCTGTTTGTTGTTACTATATAGACTGCAAACTTCTTGTATAAAACCCAAAACACAAAGCCATAGAGCTGAGAACATCACGAACAATAGTTGCTTAGACATATTAATACTCTTTAAGTCAGCAAGGAGAAATAGCAAAGGACAAATTCATATTGGTGTCTTTCCTATTTGGTAATATTGCATTCTAAGTTGCCGTAAATCTATGGTGACAAGAAACTTGTAGAATTTGTCTTCAAGATTGAAGTATGCAACATCAGTCTTGCAACAGATTTCCATTTGAAACAAACTAATTAAGCTAATTCTAAACTGTGTATCACTATCCAATTTGACTCTATTCAGAGCTACTAATAAAGAGTGGGGTTGGGAGATGGGGGTGAACTTTAGCAGCATCAGATTTGCAATTTCAAAATGGCATCAATTAACAACTTGGCCCGAGTACTATATGAAACAGGTGCTACTAGGAGGGGTCATTAATTTTCAGACTGAGCATACCAACGAATTGAACAACTACAATAATGCTAAGAGATTTGTTTTCTGAATTGGAAGTAATCTCAGGACTTAGAGGATAAGTAGCATGCAATTTGGTGATTTACAATAGTGAAATCTTGCTCCAATAGTCACTATAGAAGGAAATACATTCTTTAATCAAGCAAAAGCACAGGTAATTGATGCAATCATGGAAAGTCTGAAAAATCAAGTGTTTTCTTAAGAATTTAATGACACCTTTAATGGTGAACAGCTAAGAAACTTGCAGAAAGAAAAACAATTGAGTTGGCTATACATACTTGGGTTGCAACTAGAACACATGGAATCCTCAAATGATGTTCTCTCCAAATTGAAATAGATAGAAACTTATTTGACGAATGTAGAGCAGACAGATTGTAGGCTAGCGAATTGGGCTTTACAGCCTTCAATGAATACCTTGGTCCAACCCAAGTTTATGGAACATCCACAAAAAGATGTGAGGCTTGCAGTTGCCTCTTGTCTCAATGAGATTATGCGAATAACATCTCCTCCAACAGCCTACAATGATGTGGTGTCAAAGAAAGTTTTGCAACTGATAATGAAGAACTTGGAGGGATTATATGATGACAAAGACCTTGCTCTTGACAAGAGGGTTCAGATTTTGGATATTATGGTAGAGATGAGATTATTTTATATTATGATTGACCTTGAATGCAATGATTTAATTCTTCAGCTATTAGAATGCTTCTTGTTTGAAATTAGGAGCTACCATTCAGGAAGTGTAAAGACTTGCATGCACACTATTATATCTTCAATTTTTGATGTAGATGTTGAAATTTGCAAGAGGTTGCAGCCAACCTTGTTAGCTTTTTGGAGGGAACATAGATATTGCAAAGGCCTATTTAAGTTGATGATCTCATCTGTAGCCTTCGAGCTCGTGGAGGAAGTAATTAAGCATAGAATCAACAGATTTCAAGATCGCATGATGGATAGTGAGTTGATCTCTGTGGGTTTACAAGTTAAAGGAACCCCTATGGGGCAGGAACAAATTTGCTTGACATTTATGGATACTAGTACACCCAATCATGTTTGTGGGAATTGTAATAATGAAGAGGAGGCTAAAGAAATTCAGACCAGCACTGGGAAAAATGTAGATAAGATGATTTTAGTTGTGGATAAGGAACATACAAGTTTTTGAGTTGGTGGTTTGGAGGTTAACCTTGACAAACATGTTGATGAGGCTGGTTGTACTCGAAGTAAAGCATGTTGGAGTCTTTGTATGATGAGCCTTTGCATGAAAATGATAACATAGCAACACTTTTGCCTTTGCATGCAAATAAAAGGAACAAGGAAATTGAGGCCTGTAATTATATTTTTCAGAGGTATGATAAACCATGTGTTTCTTATACACATGATATTAACTTTGAGGAATAGTCCAAGATGACACTACAACACGATGAGTTGTATCGACATGACAATAATGAGATGCATGCCTTAAAAAACAGCTGAAGGTTAGTGAAGACATGGTTGTGGCATTTTTATTACCTTATGACAACACTCACAAGATGGTTGAGGATCTCCATAGGAAGGCTCAAAAGGGAGTGGAAGGAGATTTGCTTGTTGGTTTGCAGGTAGTCAAAACAGTCCTTGAATCTATGAAACTAGATTATTTATGTTTGCTTTCCAACAAGGATTATATTCTTAAGGTTGTTGGAATATATGTTAATCAGTTGAGTAAAGGAAAGAATGAGATTATGGAGCTCAACAAGGAGCTTAAGTATGCTCATGAGCCATTGGATCATACGCAGATTGCTCTTCATGAAGTAGGAAATCAGGTTAGGGTCACAAATCATACTAGGGAGTATGAGAGTAAAGAGAGGCAAGCATTTTTCCAAGAAGTAATTAATGAACTTGATAGCATTTAGTAGACTTATGACTTGGATAGTTGTCCCAAAAGATCAAGTACCAAAATTTCAAATCACATTCAGCTTGTAGACAACCCCTTGTTTGAAGCAGATATTGATTGGACTTCTGATAATTCCCTTTCTGAGATAAATAAGGGAGCTCTTTTTGATTGTCATGAAGAGGATGATCTTGACTTCAGAATTTTGGATCCAAATATAGTTCCTAGCAGCGAGTCTTGGTCACAGGATTGGTGTGGTGAATTGATTACTTTCGCTCATCCTTTGATCAGCCCATATATGGTTCCTGATTCCAACCTATATATGAGTTGGATGGATTTCATTCATCAGCTATTGAATAGATCTTGGTGGAGGATTGGTGAGAATTATGTTTTGATCATAGGGGATGGTTTTTCAGCCTCATCCTTACTCATAGCACCTTTGTACTTAGGGGTTCTCCAGATTGATGACGACACTATGGTATTTGATGTGCCCATGGTGTTAATTTCAGCTATTGAGCAACTTGTTTCTTACATCAAAAATTTAGGTTGAATCGTCACTATCTACTATGATATACATAGCTCCTTGATACATTTCTATCTCATCATATCTGATGGTCATGACAACATGGTTTGGAATCCTGGTATTATCATGCTTGATGTATTTTTATTATGGGAAGACGGTGAATGCCTTTGTAGTTCTTAGTCCTTAGTTCATATCATAGTAGCACAATAGATTGTCAGTTATTCATGATGTTGATATGGGACCCAGGTATCATGGTCGCATGCTTGCAGTTGTTTGAGGGCAAACAATCTCAAGAGGTGAGGACTGTAATGTCCCCTTTTTTCTAGGACATTAAAAATTGATAGGCCAATCCAATAGATGACCTTTGAGGACTTAATACAGAATTATTAAGTCAATTTTAATTAAAGGAGAGTGAATAAGAGATGAGTTGGCATGAGGGGTAGGGACAAGAATACAGAAGTTGAAGAGTCACAGGTTGGGTTTTTAAAAGGAGGAGGAGAAGCTCATTTCTTTATGCTTGGATTATTGCTTTGTTTTGGAGAACTTGAGCTTCTCTTCGAGAAACATTAGGAGAGTTTACATCTTCCATTTCAGACCTGAGGATGCAAACCTTCAGGCCATTGTTGGTGGATTGGACATAGCCCCAGTTCATCACTGTAGTGGATTCCAGATAGAGTTCACTCTGGGTTTTATAGGTTCTTCTAATATGTTTCCAATCTGACTATTATTGCTGTGTTTATGATTGGGTTATGATATCTAGTTATTGTATTGCTGATGTATAATGCAATAACATTGGAGGTATTTTAATGAGCATTTATTGATTTATTTGCTGGTTTATTTTACTAATTTGGTTTGCATGTGTTATCTATTGGTGTTGAAATCTGTTTGTGAGAAAAATTAGTAGAATATTTATTCGGGATATTATAGATTCACTTTGCCAACTCTACCATCAGTGAATAAACAGGCTGATTTCCTTTAATATGATGCATGTTGTATACTATGTGAGATGGTGTTAGAGTTGCTGATTGGCCTTCTTTGATCCTGTCAGATTATTTGATGCATGGTCATGGGATAACCCTGAAAAAATAGTTCATTATGTCAGTGGCTGGGCTACAGTAAGACTACCTTGCCTTTGAGTTTGTTAACTTTCACTAATGTAAATATTAGAGGTATACATAGATTTTATTATGTAAAAGATATATGGTTGGGCATATTTTGTACTTCAAGCCAAGGGTTATCCACATTAGAAGCATCTGTTGTTAAATTTTTCTTTTGCTGCAACCATTACCACCACAAGTGCTACATTGGTTGGGATATGGTCTTTAAAGGATAGCTTGTGGCTTTAAAGTATAGCTTGTGGAGAAGGATACATGAAATCAACGTTGTATAACTAAGTCCATAAATTTAACAAGATGAGAAGATTATTAGTATCTTGTATACAGTTTGTGTTGCTTGTAGAGCAAAGCATAAGTCTTTTAATAGTGATTCCAGTCAAAGCTAAATGGTTCCTAAACATTGAATTTAAGCTCAGTCATGGAGTACACTTTACAAATAAATTTCTGTGGCACACTGTTTCTCATAGTAAATTGAATCAGAGATGATGCAACTGACTATTAAATGACATTCCTCCCACTAGTTTCAGTTTTCCATAGGCTCAGCTATTTTTGTAATTTTGGTTGATGTGCTGTTGTGGTGAAGGGAGACTCTCTTGAAGTAACACATGCAAATCAGTAAATGATTTGACTTAAATCTGATACACAGTCTGTGTTGCTTGTAGAGCAAAGCATAAGTCTTTTAATAGTGATTCCAGTCAAAGCTAAATGGTTCCCAAACATTGAATTTAAGCTCAGTCATGGAGTAAACTTTACAAATAAATTTCGGTGGCACACTGTTTCTCATGGTAAATTGAATCAGAGATGATGCAACTGACTATTAAATGACATTCCTCCCACTAGTTTCAGTTTTCCATAGGCTCAGCTGTTTTTGTAATTTTGGTTGATGTGCTGTTGTGGTGAAGGGAGACTCTCTTAAACTAACACATGCAAATCAGTAAATGATTTGGCTTAAATCTGATGTACCCCCATCAGAAATCAACTCACAAACAATAAAGAATTTAAACAGGAAACATGCAAGACTGGATTGTTTCCTTATATTGATTATCCTGAAATGAAATTAGAAACTAGTTCTCAAAATTACAAAAAATTAGCCTCATGGGCTTCATACAAAAATCAGCAGATCTAATATATAACTGGCAACTCCTGCAGAAGAGAAATGCAAAGAAGTCTTCAAACTTCAAATCTTATTTTGCCCTTGAAATCAGCTCCTTAAACTTCAACCTGCAAAAATCTCTGATTGCTAACTTGAGCTCCCAAGTTATAGAGAAGTCATGGAGGGATACTAAGTATTGTTTCCCAATACCATGGGTTGGAAACCACCTCCAAAATCCCACGTCAAGATAAGAAAGCTGCCCATAAATGGAAAGTATTACACTGGTTGCTCCAGTTAAACAGCACATGGACGCTTCCACCTCAGCCAGTCGAAGTAGTAACTTGCCCAACTTTTCCAAGACTTTAAATAAACATGCTTTGCTAAGAGTACCTGGATACCGAAATTTAAAATGCACTAAATGGAGAATTTCAACATAAGGTTTATGGATAAGATAAGAAAAGATAATTTCATTAATGTCCAATAAAAGACCACCAAGAGGGTCCAAGGGACTGCCAAAACAAAGCAGAAGGCCAGCCCACAACAAGAACACTAAACAGTGTCCAAGAAGAGAAAACATAACAATAGAAGCAAGAACGAATAACCAACCAAAAAAACCAAAAGACCAACTAGCTGCTCGGAGCAGCTCAGCTAGGGTGAGAAGGGACCCCAAGTTGTCTCTGAAGACCTCTAAAGAAGTCTACTGCAGGGTGGAAGTTCTGTGGGGTCTCATGGACCTAAGAAGTTCAGAAGGGGACTCAAGCAGCCACTTGGTACCATGTATAAGAGAGACCACTGCAAAAAAAAGTGAGCTAATTGGACTGCGATCTCATGGGGAACTGGTGCTACAAAGAGAGGCTCCGAAGCTTCAGGGCCTCCTGAAGATAGAGCATGAGGCACCTCTGATCATTATAGCAGAAAAAGGAGGGGAGAGATTGAGACTTATTAGAATATAGCAGCTTATGCCCCACCTCGTACCATGCTTCCATCTCAAGAACACATTCTTGAAGCACCTTTGATGAATGAGTTAGTTCCATCAGTGAGTCCATCTCCTGAGGTAGTGAGTTTGGTGGTTGCATTGTTGCCAGAAGCATGCACAGGTCTAGCTGAGATGAATGGAGGAGCAACTTGAAGAGTGGGATTAATCTCATGCCCCACCCTGTGACATGCTTCCATCTCATGAACACATTCTTGAAGGACGTTTGATGGATGAGTTAGTTCCATCAGTGAGTCCATCTCCTGAGGTAGTGAGTTTGGTGTTTGCATTGTTGCCAGAAGCATGCACAGGTCTAGCTGATATGAATGGAGAAGCAACTTGAAGAGCAGGATTAATCATTAGCAATAAGATTGTCAGTCTAGAACCTGAAACAATACAAGCACAAGAGCCTGTTGATGATCTGTTGACAAATCCAACCGATGACTTGGATAGCAGAATTACTAGAGAAGCCGACACTCTTTAAATTGATTAAAAACAGTTGTATCAAATTCAGGATTGAATGGTGATATCTGAATCAACTGAGCTTTGTGATATGAATGGTGAAGCAATTTTAAAAGAAGATTCAAGCATGATCAACGAGATTGTGTCTGGAACCTCAAATAATACTAGCACAGGAGCCGGTTGACAATCTTTTGACAAATCCAACTGGTAAGTCGGATTGTATATTACCAGAGACACACTTTTAAATCACACAAGTATAGGATCATCCTTTGTATCAAACTCAGAATGGAATGGTGACATATGAATCAACTTAACTTATCTGAAGGAAGCACACAGCATCATTTTGAATGGAAGCACATTACCATACATTCCACAGTTAATGGATACAAAAAAGGTGGATGGTAAGTGCTTTTCAAAATTTAAACCCACTCAGTCGCTTCTCTAGTTTGAACAAATTGAGAAGCAAAGTTCATGGTTGCTCATGTATAACAAAAATCAGTTCTCCATGGCATTGTATCCTTAAACAACTTTAATATTTATATCATGTGATTCTACCCACTGCTTGGAGGATTTCTACAACATCGGGATTTATTTCTGTAATCTCGCTCTCTCTTAATAATAAGATGTTATGCAGCATTACTTATTTAATAAAAAAACCCATGGCCTTACTTTATTAGGGGCATTTTATGATTTAAAATTTTTAAGCAGACAATATTCTTTAAAGACTAAGACTATAAGCAAAGAAGTTTTCGAAAATCTGCTCATTGGGGAAGGGAATCCCGGTTTTAAACAGATGTACAGTATATGTACTTGAGCAGAGTTGAGTTCATTCTATGAAATATACTATACATCTCTTGGATTCACTTTGCCAACTCTACGGTCAGTGAATAATCAGGACGATGTCATTTAATATGATGCATGTTGTACAATGTATACCATGTGAGATGGTGTTAGAGTTGTTAACTGGCTTTCTTTGATCCTGTTAGATTATTTGATGCATGGTTATGTGCTAAACCTGAAATAATAGTCAGCATGTCAGTGGCTGGGCTATAGTAAGACTGCCTTGCCTTTGAGTTTGTTAACTTTCACTATTATAAATATTGGAGCTATACATAGATTTTATTATGTAAAAGAAATATGGTTGTGCATAATTTGTACTTCAAGCGAAGGGTTGTCCACATTAGAAGCATCTGTTGTTAAATTTTTGTTTTGTTGTAACCATTACCACCACAAGTGCTACATGGGTTGGGCCATGGACTTCAAAGGATAGCTTGTGGAGAAGGATACATGAAATCAACGTTGTATAGCAAGTCCATAAGTTCAACAAGAGGAGAAGACTGTAAGTATCATGTATACAGTTTATGTTGCTTGTAGAGCAAAGCATAAGTCTTTTAATAGTGATTTCAGTCAAAGGTAAATGGTTACCAAACTCTGAAATTAATCTCAGTCATGGAGTACACTTTACAAATAAATATCTGTGTCACACTGTTTTTGATGGTAAATTGAATCAGAGATGATGTAACTGATCATTAAATGACCTTTATCCCACTAGTTTCAATTTTCCATAGGCTCAGCTATTTTTGTAATTTTGGCTGATGCGCTGTTGTGATGAAGGGAAACTCTCTTGAACCAAATTTAATTCAGCAACTGATTTGACTTAAATCTGATGCGCTCTCCCATTAGAAATCAACTCACAAACAAAAAAGAATTTAAACAGTAAACATGCAAGACTGGATTGTTTCCTTATACTGATTATCCTGAAATGAAATTAGAAAGTAGTTCTAAAAGTTACAAAAGATTTAGCCTCATGGGCTTCAGACAAAAATCAGCAAATCTAATATATAACTGGCAACACCTGCAGAAGAGAAATACAAAGAATTTTTCAAACTTCAAATCTGATTTTGCCCTTCAAATCAGCTCCTTAAAACTCAACCTTCAAAAATCTCTAATTGCTAACATGAGCTTCCAATTTATAGAGAAGTCATGGAGGGAAAACAATCATTGTTTCCCAATATCATGAGTTCGAAACCACCTCCAAAATCCCACGTCAAGATAAGAAGGCTACCCAGAAACTAAAAAGTTTACATAAGTTGCTCCCCTTAAACAGCACATGGCTGCTTCCGCCTCAGCCAGTCAAAGTAGTAACTTCCATAACTTTCCCAAGACTATAAATAGACATGCTTTGCTATGTGTACATGGGTGCCAAAATTTGAAATGCACTAAATGGAAAGTTTCAACACAAAGGATTATGGATAAGATAAGAAAAAATAATTTTATTAATGTCCAACAAAAGATCACCAAGATGGTTCAAGGGACTGCTGAAACAAAGAAATAGGCCAGCCCACAACAAGAACACCAAACAATGTCCAAGGAGAGAAAACATAATAGAAGCAAGAACAAACAACCAACCAAAAAACCAAAAGACAAACTAGCTGCTTTGAGCAGTTGAGAAAAAGTCCAAAACTGAAGGATAGGCCATAGGGCGATGTAATGTTCCCTTCTCGGCACTAGGCCTTTCTGGTGCCTTGTTGGTCTATGTTTCCATCCGAATAGGCTAACGACACTAATCTAGAGGATGCCAACTAGTCACAGTAATTTATTTGGTTTTGTTTTGGGAAATATTAAAGTTGAGGAGCTTTTCTATAGTTAAGTCACTTTATTTTATAAAGTGGGTTTATAAAGTTACTTTATGACTTAAAGTCATTTTATAACAAAAGTAACTTAAGTGACTAAAAGACGAAAATAAGTTTTTTCCCACATTGCCTAGTTGTTTGTGCTCACCCTCATATCGAGGTTATAAAAGCAATGGGATTTCTTGGGATTGTCACCATGAAATATATAAACATATTGAAAGATGAAATTGGTTGCTTAAATGTGGCTGGTTTTCTTAAGGATTAAACCCCTTAAGAAGAATTCGGAGATTGGATGTAGCCCCAATATCTCTTCTAAGATTGTCCCAAGTTCAAGTATGAATTTGCAGAATAACACATTGTTTAGTCGAGCCTACTTTCAGAAGCAAGTTAGATAGCAGTAGAATCACTTGTAAGTTCTTTTACTAGCTGGATCAGCCGTACAATCAGTCTACATTACATTTGTGGATGTGGGAAGTGTGCAGCATCAGTCACAACAAATGGTAACATTAGAATAGATCACAAAGACTAATCCGAAGGGGGATCGGATCACCATCGGTGGGGATTAATAGTGGTGTTACAGACAACACTCGTGCATAGTATAGCAGAGGTTGTGGAAGTAGTTAGCGTCAACACCAATCGGGAAGCCTTACAACCATCACCAGTAGCAACCACGAAGACATTGGAGGTCTCAAGCACGGGTTGCTAAAATCGTATCTGGGAAGGGCAGGCCCAACAAATACTACAGTTCTTGACCGCTGCGAGCCAACGAGAATCCATTGATATAGATCCCACCCAAGCCAGGGTCGCGTGAGCAGTCAACTCCTTCACAACAGTACTAGGTTTCATTGTTTATTTTATTTGCACTTTTTTTTATGTAAATCTTTAAGACTAGTGTTCAGACATGAATTTGAATATATGGTTGAATGTGTTTTGGAGTATATGGTGATTTTTGCATTCTCGTTGAGTATTCACATTGCTACATGTTGTCATTGCCATATCGTGTAAGAGTTAAAGATGCTGGGTTAGAACTATCACTACCATTTCCCACATTATAGTGTAATTTAATTTGATTTATGTTGCTACATCACGAGTTTGGATTATTACAAGCCAGAAGGGGCCCCAAGTTGTCTTTGAAGACCTTTGGAAGAAGAGGAAGAAGTCTGCCGCTTGGTGGAACTTTTGTGGTGTCTCATAGACAATAAGAAGTTTAGAAGTGGGTCAAGCGGCCACTTGGTACCATGTATAGGAGAGACCGCTGCAAAAAAAGAGATGATCAGTTGATCGAAGTATGGTCTCATGGGAACTAGTGCTACCAATAGTGGCTCCGAAGCTTCAGGACCTCCTGAAGATAGAGCATGAGGTACCTCTAGTCAGCATAGCTGAAAAAGGAGGGCAAAGATTGGGATTCTTTAAACAAGCAATACAATCTCCCTCTGATCTCATAGTAGATATGGTAGCAGAAAATGAAATGTGCCTCTATCTCCAGCTCCCCCAAGTCATTTAGTCGGCAGAATCCTGTCTCACTTGGCTAGTTGATGATTAGATTGAATGTGGAATTGATTTGATCCTACTCTAAAAGAGCCAAGAGAAATACAAAGTGCATGTGACCAGCGATGAGACAAATATGAGGGTTGAACAATGATCTTTTCCTGTATATTGAGAAAGTGCTCTGCATAGAAAGCCATCCTCGAGCGAAGTCCCCTCAAGGGACTTACCCAAGTAGTGAGGATATACTACCTATAAATATACATCTTGATGTGTGTATTTAGCTCCTGGTGGGACAACAAAAGATGAGAGGGGGCATCCAAAGAGTATTGGAAAGGAGGAAGGTGATCAATGTTAATCCCCACTAAACCCAAAAGAGCCAAAGCTTAAGTGAACCAACACCGAGCCCAACTCGATAGATTGGAGCCCGTGATATCCTTTGAGGCACGTTAGGACAGGTAGAAATATTTGTGACACCCCTCAAAAGTGTCCACAAAGCACTATAGGCAATATAAGAACCAAACCAGATTGAAGATGGTACCAAGTCTAAAAAGGTGGGCCTCGAATTTGGCCAGGACAATATGGGTGTGGTGTAAACTTCTTGCATTTGATGATACACTGAAGGACAAGGGTCAAGACCTACTTAATAGAGGCCTAGTCATACTCTGCAAAGATGACCCCTACACCACAAAACCATAGAGCATCATCGGTCTAATCAAAGTGTCCATAAGAGTCATCTTGGACATGGTATCCTAGAAGTGATGCCAAAAACACTTCCTCTTCACAAGGGCCAAAGAGCCATACCCTTTGTTGATGTGAGGCTGCAATTCTAGTCTCAAGCTAAAACGAGGGCCAGAGATCTTGACCCCTAGGTATGTGTAAGAAGTAGAGATCTAAACCTTCATGCCTTGAAAAATGAAGTGGAGAAGAGAGGTTTTGAGACAATTGAAGACCGCCTTGGTCTTACCCAAGTTTATTGTCACCTATTGCGAGTCACAAAAAGATGTGAGGCCAGCCAAAAGTCTTTGTAATCCCTCCAAAGAGGAGGCCAAGAGTTACATCATCCCAAAAGAAAAGAAAGCAATCAAGACCTAGTGAAGGGAACAACCATTAGCTAGAAGGAAGTGTGTGGTGCAGGAGCATGTAGGGTTGGGCTAGTAAACCCTTAGTCTCCTAAGTCTTTTTGGCTTGTAAGTGACTCTAGCCAAGTCACTAGGGAATATGAGGCTATTTGGAGTCCTATAGGTGTGTTTAGGAGTTTAGTGTGTCAACTAGGAGGCGTGGGCACAAGTTGCCAAGTGTTGACACAAAATTTCCAAAATTGTCAAAAGTTGCTAAGTTGAACAACATGGGCAAATAGGTCTTAGGACTCAAAAGTGATGAGAAAAAGTGGAAAGCATGTAGGGAAGTGTTAGATGGATTAATTTATCCAACATGCATTAATTTGTAGGGTTTAAGTCTTGGAAATTGGCAAAAATGCACAAAAGTGCAAAGTTGTCTCATGACAACATTTTGACAAGAAGTTGCAAATCACCCACAAGTAGTTATGGATTAGTTCCAACAATTGGAACTCGATATGTTGGAGTGTATAAGGTCATCCAAATCGTGATCAAAGGGTTGGTGGAACATTTTGATGATTTTGAATAGCAAACTGAGTGAATTCGTGTTACATTTTATTACAATTTTGGTTGCAACTTGGGCATTTCATCCTAATGGATTGAATTGCATCTCTGTTGTGGATAGACAGTTAGTTTAATTAATTTCCTTTCTTTGTATGCTTAGTTAGATTCATTGGATTTAATTTGTATTGGTTTGTAAAATCTTTCCTCTGTGACCAATTCACAAGTCTGTTCAGAGTGAGTGAAGCAAAAATGCCTCTTCCATAAATATCCACCGTGGGACCATCACAACCTATTGAGACATGGAAGGGCACTCAATGTACATTGTGCATACCAATTTCGGAGGCTTGAGAATGGAGTTTTCTATTTTTAGCATCTTGCTTTAGGTGAGTCAGCAAACACCCGGCTAGGAGCAACACAACAGTTAAATGAAACATGGATGGATGGATTGGTAGAACTGAAGAATTGTAGATAGTAGTTTTCCACAATCCATTAAAATTGTTTTGCTATGTTTTCTGGGTAGAAGTGAAGAAGTGAAAGGGAAATGTTGGTTGGGCATGTAGACACTAAGGAAGAAGAAACCAATGTTGAAAAACCCATCTTATCCAAGAAAAAGCTTGGGAAGTTGAAATTGCTTAAAACCTTAAGGTTTTAGGGTCATTTGTCCATAGCACAGTATGGACACTTAGGGCACCTAAAACAAGGAAAATCTTGGAGTTCTCCCAAAAGGGTAACAACAACAGGGGTTAGTTTCTTGGGTCCTTAAGGAAGTTTCCAAGTTATTAGGTAAAAACTACATTTGGAGGCTTAATTGGGGCTACTAGTATACTAGCACTATTTTCTAGTAATTGAAGAGATCAAGTAGAAACAAAGGGTTGAATGGACAAAATGTCTAGATTGTAGCAAATAAGATGTATTGGCCCATCCATCCATGGTAGCATTGGTCATGGTGTTGGAGAGTCTTGGAACGGTTGTGTATAAAACCAACAAGTCTTGTCAAGTGTAAACTTGTTGGTGAGATTCTTGGGGTCAAAGGAATAGAGTGAATTCTCTAAAGGTAGAAGGGGAATAGAGAGGACCCTAGAGGGCCTAGAAGGTGGTCCTAGGAAAGACCTAGATAAGGTTTGAGCAAGAAGCCTAGAAGTGGCTTTACGAGGTATCTCCCCATCAAATTGGTATTAGAGCCCTTAAAGATTTGGGCTAGGACATAGTACATGTCAAAATCAGTGGGTGAAACAAATATGGTGACCAATGCAAAGTTGGCCAAAGAGATGATAGGGCAGAAAGAGGAGAATAGACTCCTAAAGTAAGCCCTAGAGGCTATGAAAAACAAACTAGATGAAGTGGTAGAGACAACTGATAAAGTGAAAGAGAAGTTAAAGGGTAGTGAGGATAAGGTAAGGTAGTCGCTCTTGAAGATGAACTCCCTGAACCAAACCCACCATTATAAGAAGAGTCATTCTTGAAAGAAATTAAGGCAATGGGGGGAAAAGCTCTTGAAGTAGTACCCTTGTTCAGTGGGACAATGGAAACTGAATTAGTAATGGAATGGATAAAAGTAATGGAAAATCATTTTGAGTGTGAAGGCATTACAAAGGCACAGAAGGTGAAGGTGGCAAAATCAAGAATGAGGGGGTCAGGCCTAACTTGGTGGAAATTTCTCCAAATAGAGAGGGAGAAAGAAGGAAATAAACCTATAGTTTCTTGGAAAGCTATGAAGGCTAAGGTAAGGGAAAATTTCTTGCCTGAAGATTATGAGATACAGTTGCACAAGAAGAGGCAAAGCCTTAGAAAAAAGGATTTGGATGTAGCTACTTATATAGAGGAGTTTTACAAGTTGTGTTTGAGGTCAAAGGTGCAAGAAGATGAGAGCATCAAGGTAACCTGATACCTTCATGGACTTAAGTGGAACATCCAAGAAGAGCTTAGTCTCTTAAGTCTAACTACAGTCCATAAGTCCTACCAACTAGCCCTTAAAGTGGAAGAGAAGGGTAAGAAGAAGCAAGACACTCATTCTAGAGTAGAGGTAAAGGTAGAGACTCTAGAGGTCATAGAGGAGGCTATGGTAGTAGAAGCAATGAGACTAGAACACAAGGTGAATCCAGGTTTGTAGATTGGAGTGGTGACTCAAGTGGAAGGAGCATCTCAAGAAAAGGTAGAGGTTTTGGAGACAATAGAGGATGATTTGGAGGTAGAGGCTCACACTTAACCAACATGAAATGTTATAACTGTGGGCAACCAGGACACTTGGCTTATAGGTACCTTGAAAAAGGTTCCACTTCCCAATTAGAGAAGAGAATCAATTATGCCCAAGAAGGCACTAGCAGTGTAAAGTACCTGATGTAAATCTTGACTCAGAGAGTGGAGAAAATCTAATGTTTAGGAGGATTCTGATTAGGGAGCCAGTGAAGGAGGAATCGAAGCAGATAAGGGCATTGTTTAGAGTGAAATGCAAAATACTTGACAAGATATGCAAGGTGATCATCGACTCAGGGTCTACTAATAACATCATCTCAAAGGAGACAATGAACAAGTTAGGCCTAGCAAAGATGTTGATGTTTGGTAGCTTTAGTTGGATAAACTATGAGACTAAAGTGCAAATATATATATAGATATATATACATGATAATATATTATTAAATAACTATTTGTTATTATATTAATTAGATAATAATGGATAGACATGTCTCATGAGAAGACATGTCTCTTCTTTAATATACCATAAGAGGCAATGCAAATACATTTGCAGCAATCACCGAAAACCAACATGGTATCAGAGCCAGGCTGCAAATGTAAGAACGTGATTAAAGGCATGGTAGAAAGATTTCAAACAGAAATTAATATAGATATTCAACGAAGTGATAAGAGTATAAAGGAAGATTGAATAGGATAGACGGAGGTGCTACACCAGAATGCTAATATCTAAAGGATAGACAACGCATGAAAAAGAATATATATATATTTATTTATTTATTTATTATAGGAACAATATTTAGATTTGGCATTAAAATAATATTTGCTATATCCTGAGAGACAATGATGAATATAGGATGAAAGAAGATGATAAAGGAGAGTTAGATAACCACAATGATATATATACCTTATTTGGTGATCTCCCAAGTAGGAAGAAGGTACATTAATCCAACACGCACATCAACATTTATATGGTAGACAGTTTCCTGATGTCCTCCAATGAAGGGCACAAGGGAATGGAGAATGAAAATGATTGGAAGGGATACAAAGAGGGATGATTTGGGATGAATAAAGACAACTCGGAACAAGCAATAAAACTTTAATTGAGAAATTTCTCATTTTCATCCATATTTAAACCAGCGGCATAGGAGATTTCTTGGGATTATTTCATCACAGTGGGTGTTCAGATTGAGGCATAAACTGTACAAACAGAGATGTTACCAATCAGAGGCTACAAGGAAACTAAAATATAATTGCAGCTCACAAGAATGGAAGTCAATATTTAGTAAAAGACTAGCAAAAACCATAGAATGAATATTTTAGTTATTCATTCAGTGTGCATAACATAGCCAGCAATTAAATTATCGATGAACAATGTGCATATGATTCTAATCTCTTCGCAGGGGTTAATATGGAAATGGTGCAGGTAGAGACTGAAATTATAAGCAACATGAGACTTGTCCCATCCTGGTCAATATAAGAGACTTAAGTACATTTGGGTATATGGATATAAGAGGTTGAGGCCTCGGGCACCAAGTATAGAGGTATGTTTTATCGGTAAGAATCACATCGTAAATATCCATTTATTTTTAATATGATACAGATATTATAAGTGAGAATTTCTTTGATAACAAATTGTGTTTGTGTGTGTGTGTGTGTGTGTGTACGTATGTATGTATTTATACAATTGAGAATTATAATTTGAATCATAATAGTAATGAGAAATATATTTATGTTTTTGTTAATAACAAGTATGAGTTAAACTACTAACATTCTTATTCGTATTATAAGTATTGTTTGCCTTGATCTTTTCCTTTGAGAATGTTATTGCAAGAAAAAGGGAGATTGATATAAGATTTAGAGGGAGTTTGATACTTCTTCAAAGGTAAAGGAGCTCAAAAGATTGAGGTTCAGAGGGAGTTTGACACATCCGTCTAAAAGAGCAAATAGACAATATGTTTCAGTTGATCTTTGAAGATCTTGATCATATCAAAATTAGAGGGAGTTTTAACTTCATTTGAACTTTTTGTATCGTGTGTGATTGCATGATTTTAATGGGCCTACCCCCTATGTACATCATGAGGAAGTGACAACTTCCAAATGATTATCACTTATATTTGTAGAAGTTATTGAAAGGTGACGATCTTCCAATAACTTAACTTTCTATTATGATGGATATCTTACGATGCCTATGCAGATCATGATAGATTGTACTTTGCATGGTGGATGTTCATATGGTGAGCATTATAAGAATGTGTGTGCATGTACCTTATGAACATTTTGAGTTCATGGTGATGTTATGCAAATTGATGTTTAGGATGCCATTACATAGGGTACTTGGTGAATATCAAATGAGTTGACATTCAGGAGACCATTACTCACAGTACTTGGTGAATACCTTGCAACTCAACATTCAAGAGGCCATCGCTCAAAGAGTACGTAGTGAATGTCAAATGAGTTGACATTCAAGATACTATTATTCCCAATATCTTAATATTATATTGAGGTAATATATAGTCATGTGTTTATCCTCCCTAGCTAAGAGGGAGTGTTGATGCTTGGTAGCTTCAGTTGGATGAACTATGAGAGTAAAGTGCAAATATATATATATATAAGAGATAATAAATAATTAAATAATTATTTGTTATTATATTAGTTAGATAATGAATAGACATGTCTCTCCATGTCTCTTCCTTAATATAACATAAGAGGAAATGCAAATACATTTGCAGTAATCATCGAAAACCAGCAAAAGATACCTCATACCAATCCCTATAGGGTTACTTGGTTAAGCAAAGGGCATAATGTGTTGGTGAATGAACAAGCTTGGGTTGAATTCACCATAAGAGGATACAAGGATAAGATTTTATGTGACATACTACCCATGGATGCCTACCACTTGTTATTGGGGGCAAACTGTGGCAGTATGACAAGAAGGTATACATAATGGAGATCAGAACTCCTATTTCTTCAAGAAGAATGGAGTCACATATCACATTCAGTCTCTAGTAAATGAGCAAGAGACTATGACAGTAAACCCAAATGTCTTATTGATTAGCAGGAAGGAGTTTTTGAGTGATCTCAAAAAGGAGGACAATAAAATGAGGTTGCCATTGTGGTGAAACCTAAGGAGGAGACTAGGCAAGGGCCAGAGAAAATGCCTGCAGAGATAGTGGAGTTGCTTGAACAGTTCCAAGAGATAATCAGCAATGGGAGTCTTGCTACACTACCCCCAAAGAGAGAAATTAGTCACCAAATTGATTTTATACCAGGGGTATCTTTACCTAACAAAGTTGCATACAAAATGACACCTAATCAAAAAAAGGAATTTGAAAGACAAGTGCAAGAGCTGCTAGACCAGGGGTTGATAAGGAAGAGCATAAGCCCATGTGTAGTACCAATTGTGCTAGCACCAAAAAAAGGAGGTAAGTGGACACTATACATTGATCCTAGAGCAATTGATAGGATAACCATTAAGTATAGGTTTCCTATTTCTAGAATAGAAGATCTTATGGATTGTCTAGGTGAAGCAAGATTTGTCACTAACATAGATCTAAAAAGTGGTTACCACCAAATTAGAGTGAAGGAAGGAGATGAATGGAAGACAACATTCAAAACCATAGAAGGTTTTTATGAATGGTTGGTCATTCCCATTGGGCTTAGTAATGCACCTAGTACCTTCAGGAGATTGATGAATGAAGTGCTCAAGGACTACATAGGCAGGTTTATAGTAGTGTACTTAGATGATATACTCATCTTTAGCAAGACAAAAGAGGAGCACTTGAGGCACTTCGAGATTGTACTAAGGAGGATGCATGAGGAGTAATTGACCATAAACTTAGAGAAGTGTGAGTTCATGAAACAAGAGTTGGCATATCTAGGGTTTGTGATTTCACAAGGAAGTCTAAAGATGGATCCAAGCAAAGTAGAAGCCATATTGAGTTGGCCCACTCCAAACTCAAGAACAGAGGTAAGGAGTGTTCATAGATTGACTCAATTCTATAGGAAGTTTATAAAAGGGTTTAGTGAGATTTGTGCAATTTTCCTAGACACCATTAAAGGAGGGGTAAAAACCAAGTTCAAATGGACTAATGAGGCTAGTAAAGGGCTTGAACTGTTAAAACAAAAGGTCGCAACTCAACCCAAGTTTTGAGAAATTATTCATTGTGGAATGTGATGCAAGTAATGTGGCAGTAGGGGTAGTACTTAGCCAAGAAGGAAGGCTTGTGGCATTTTTCAGTGAGAAGCTGAATGAGGCAAAGAAGAAATATTCTTCATATGACTTATACTTGTATGCATTGGTGAAAACTCTCCAAAAGTGGAGGCATTACCTGTTACCCAAAGAGTTTGTGGTCTTTACAAATAACCATGCCCTAAGCTTCATCAACACACAAGTCATAGACACATTAAGTGGGCAGAGTTTCTACAAGCTTACACCTTCACCATCAAACATAAGAAGGGACAAACAAACAAGGTGGTTGATGCACTTAGTATGAGGTTGCCTACTGTCAGTGAGGTTTAGTTGAAAAGCATTAGAGTGGATAGCTTCAAGGACCTATACAAGGATGATGAAGACTTCTCAAAGGCCTACAAGGTATGTGTGGAGTTTAATAATCACTTTCATAGTCAATATGCAAATTATACATTATAGGATGGATTACTATTTAAAGGTGGGTAGTTATGTGTGCCTAGAGGGTCCATGAGAGAGAACTTGATGCAAGAGAAACTTAATGGGAGTCTTAGTGGCCATTTGGCCTAAATAAGACCTTAGAGTTGGTCCAAAGGTTCTATTATTGTCCTAAGATGCAGAAAGTATGTGGAAGAATGTGCGGTTTGTCAAAAAGCAAAAGGGACTGCTACAAATGCAGGGTTATATCAACCACTTCCTGCTCCAAACAGACCTCGGGAATGCATTAGTATGGATTTAATTGTTGGCTTACCTAGGACTAACTCTAGATTTGATAGTGTTTTTCTGGTTGTAGACAGGTTCAGCAAAATGAGCCATTTCATACCATGTAAAATGACTTTTGATGCTAGTTATATTGCTTATCTCTTCTTCAAAGAAGTAGCAAGGATTCGTGGATTGCCATTCAACATTGTTTTTGAGAAGGATGTGAAATTAATTGGGTACTTTTGGAACACCTTGTGGAAGAAATTGGGCACAAATTTGTCATTTGGTTAAGCCTATCATCCACAAAAAGATGGCCAAACATAAGTCATTAACAAAGTGTTAGGAAACCTCTTAAGCTGCCTGACAAAGGAATATGGACTGATGTGGGATCAAGTGTCACCCCAAGCTGAATTTGCATACAATGATAGTCTGAACATGACTATTGGGAAGAGTCCTTTTGAGATAGTTTATGGAATAAACCTAAGGGGGGCATGTGAGCTTAGAGAACTTGGAAACATAGAAGGAAAGAGTGGACATGCTGAGGACTTTTCTTAGTCCATGAAGGAGGTACATGAACAGGTTAAGAAGACCTTGATGGAGGCCAATCAAAAACTTAAATACAAGGTGGATGAGAAAAAGGACTTACAGTTTGAGATGGGAGATTTAGTGATGATCCATCTCAACAAGGCTAGACTACAGAAAGGAATCCCAAGCAAGTTGCAAATGAGAAGAGCAATACTATGCAAGATTCTGGTCAAGTATGGGCAGAATGCCTATAAAGTGGAACTACCCACAGAGTTAGGCATTTCACCAATTTTCAATGTGCAAGACCTAATCAAATACAAAGGACCAAATGGGATAGAGAAAGATCGGGATGGAGAGGTAGACAAGGACCTCGATGAGGTTTCACTACCACCAAAGAAGCAATCAAAAGAAAAGAAAGTCTTGGGTTCCAGAGTGAAGAAGAAGACTAGGCATGGTGTCTACATGGAGCATCTTGTTAAATGGGAACATTTACCTGAGTCAAAGGCCACTTGGAGAGATGAGAGTGCATTCAAAAAGATTGGCATTAGCAAGGGTCTCTTGACTTCAGATGAGACTTGACTTCTTTGTTGTAGGGAGAATGGTGCAGAAGCACCTAGGGTTGGGCTAGTAAACCCTAAGTCTTCTAGGTCTTTTCTGGCTTGTAAGTGACTCTAGCCAAGATACTAGGGAATAAGGGGCTATTTGGAGTCCTATAGGTGTGTTTAGGGGTTTAGAGTGTCAACTAGGAGGTGTGGGAAAAAGTTGCCAAGTGTTGACACAAAATTGTCAAAAGTTGCTAAGTTGCACAACATGGGCAAATAGGTCTTAGAACTCAAAATTGATGAGAAAAAGTGGAAAACTTGTAGGCAAGTGTTATATGGACCAATTTAGCCAATATGCATTAATTTTGAGGGTCTAAGTCTTGGAAATTGGCAAAAATGCACAAAAGTGCAATTGTCTCATGACAACATTTTGACAAAGTTGCAAATTGCCCACAAGTAGTTATCGATCAGTTCCAGCAGTTGGAACTCGATATGTTGGAGTATATAAGGTCATCCAAATCCTAATAAGGGTCGGTGGATCATTTTGATGATTTTGAATAACAAACTAAGTAAATTCCTATTACATTTTATTACAGTTTTGGTTGCAACTCGGGCATTTCATCCTAAATGGATTGAACTACATCTCTATTATGGATAGATAGTTTAATTCATTTCCTTGCTCTATGTGCTTAGTTAGATTCATTGGATTTAATTTGTATTGGTTTGTAAACTCTTTTCTCTGTGACCAATCACTGGTTTGTTTACAGAAAAGTAACGAGAATCAGAATCGGCAAGGCCGAATCGAATTGTGAATCGACCATGAACAAGAATCGAATCGGCTATGAATTGGCAAATTTAGAAAACCCTTTAAATTTAGAGATTTTAATAATTTAAAACTTATTTCATGCACCCTTTATTGAATATTACTTAAACACACTATAACATCATCAAATAGAAGATAACATACATAAACATGTAACATAAATGATAAATCCATCACATAACTATGTTACATATAAAATGTAAATTGTAGGCTATAGCTAAAGTAAATAGAAATCATAGGATCATAATGATTCAAATCATAGAATGTATGTAAGATGAAGATCCATAAGCCATCAAATCATAAATGTATGTAAGAATCTAAGATGAAGATCCATGAAACGTATGTTTATCAATATTTGTAAACAAAATGAAAAAAAAAAGTCTCCAACTCAAGCCTCATCATCATCCTTAAGCTCAGTCGCAGCCTCAGCCTCTGAGTATCCAATCTACCTTCCAGAAACGTGTTTAAGGTAGGTCCTTGAGGACTGCCGAGCCATAGCCCCTGCATGTAAGATGGGCTCGTGAACAACATCACTAGGGCCTATGTCTGTGCGTGCATGTGTGCATCTACTAGCGCCTGAACGTGCTCTAGTTGCCTCCTCTACCATGGCCACAGCCTTAGCCTCTCTATCCACTTGGTCAACCCACTCATGGTCTTCCTCAATGAAGATTAGATCCACAACCTCAGTGAGCCACTCTGATTTTGGATCAATCTCTTTTAAAATGATTGGAGAGGAGTCAAAACCCAAACTCTGTCTGATCCTAAGATGAAGGTTGTGATGAACAAAGACAAGATCATTCAACCTCTACACAATTAACCTATTCCTCCTTTTCAAGTGGATGTGCTCGAACATGGACCAACTGTCAGAAGCGCTACTTGGCTGACTCAGAATACGGATGGAAATTTTTTGAAGTATTGGATTGTGGGCCTAGACATTTGCCACCATCTATTTGAAATAAGGGAAAACAAAAACAATTAGTCTCATTTACAACTTTAAAATTACAAAATCAAAAACTAAAATGCACAACTTATAAGTCATAAGCTTAAGATTCATAAATATATTATTTTTACCTGGCTGTATTGTTGTCCGAGCATCTATGGCCATCTTGCTAGAGAAAGGACTTGTTTATAATTGAATTTTCCTAGCTCAATGGTTGCAGCTGCACTATCCTCGTCACTACTCAACCTCTGGATCATTTTATATAAGCTTGTGAGAACCTCCTCATCCGCCTTGAAGTTAGGATAGAAACGAAATGTCGGATTCAGATAGTAAGCTACTACATTGATGGGTTGGTGGAGCTAATTCTGCCATCTCCTATCAAGAATCTCCTAAATAGGGGCATACTTCTCCTGCACTCCTGCATAGTGGGCTCTAATGGTCTCCTTGGCCCTATCCATGCCCTCATATATGTAGCCCATAGAGGACTTCTCCCCATCAGCAGTTCATAGGAGAGATACAAGAGACTCAATGACCTGCATATAATGTAAAAAAAGCATTTGAGTCAAAACTTAAATATAAAATAATATAACTAAAAGTAAAAATAAATCATTAAACAATTAAATAATAAATATTAAATACTAAATGTTAAATTGCAAGAAATTTACCTTAAGGATTTTTTTAGCAGGTTTCCAACAACCATCATCATCAAAGATGCAATTCACCACATCAAACCCTGCAATGGTCGTAGCATAGAAAGATGTAATCCACTCCTGCCCAACAAACATGCTTCTTAAATCGTCCCTTGATGTCAATAAGGACTGCAGTGTGATGAAATTCAAGGCAAACCTCGTAATGCCTAGACAAGCTAACTCCCTGCCTCTTGTGTATTCCCTCATTGTGCTAAGGACAAATGAATAATTGTAAATAAACTTGCATATACGTTTTGCCTTTTCGACGCATGATTTGACCCACTCAAGCTTTGCCAATTTTCTCCAACATGAGATCAAGGCAATATGCCACACAAGGAGACCAAAATATGGTGGGGTGCCTCTCCATCAAAAGTTTACCTACAACAACTTTAAGTTAATTAGAAATCCAAACATGTTAGGAAACTTAGAATTAGAAGGTTCAAAATTCAAATAAATTTATCTTCAAAACTCAAAAAGTTAAAAGTTTACTTGCAACAACATAACTTCCTATATTATCCGTCACCATCTACACCACATGTTGTTCCCCCACCTTTGCTATGAATTCCTCAATAACCTCACAGAAGTATGTGGCATTTTTATATGAGCAGAAGCATCAATGAATTTGAGGAACATGGTATATCTTACAAAACAATGAATTATCATGGATCATCAACAAATTAACAATCAACAAATCAAAAATTGAAATATTCAATCACGATTTACAATTCACAATGTATATAGGAAACTAAAATGATCAATCACCTCCACAAGAAACAAAAAAATTGAAGAATGTTCTATTCCTCCTATCTGTCCAGCCATCAGTCATGATAGTGCAACTCTTCTCGATCCACTCCTTTCAGTGGTCCTCAAGCTCAACCCCAGTTGGGGCTTTAAACTGCAGACCATAAATAGCAATTGCATCTATCATATTTTGCCAATAAGGAGCCCTATCACAAATAGATTATGATTAAAAATTTAGATGACAAATCATTATGTAAGCTTGTAAAGTGAATCTATGATTAATCAATGAATCATAAAACAAGTAGATATAATTAAAATTTTACTTTAACCTTAAAAAAAGAAAAGAAAAAAGAATCAATTACCTGGCTGCAACAAATGGAATGTTGAAAAAGTACCAAAATTTGAAAATTTCTTTTTTGACAACATCATAAATCTCCTTGTTCAAACCCATGCCCTCAAGCGTGGGTTGTGAGCCAGGAGTAGTGCGGGGCACAAAGTAACTATCCAATCTATTTTTACGCACTCTAGGCTGCAATAGGTTGGACTCAATCTCAGTATAAGACCTACTAGCACTAGCACTAGCACGAGAACTAGAACTAGGATGAAAAGGAGGCCTGGAAGAACCCTCTCCACACAACCTATGGATGCAGATGTTGATGCGGATGCATATGCGGCTACAGGAGCATGGGAGCCAATAGCCCTTAACTGTTCAAGTTGCCTTTTCTTATTGAATTTATCTTGTTCATATTTTTATAATGCCACTAAACAAGTGTGTTTTGCCTCAGCACTTTGTTGAGGACAAATTGTAATATCTTGTTCAGGTATAGCAGCAATGTGGTATTTGAATCTATAAATACCACCAGAATATATTTCTTTACAAAACATACATTTTGTTTGAAATTTGGTTCTTCTAGGAAAGTCTTCAGTATATTTCCAACATTCATCTTTTTTACCCATTGTGGAAAATGAAAGTTAAGTCTGCTACAATAAGAAAATGGAAGTAAAACCTCAAAGTTTGAAACTAATAAACAGAAGTTACAAAAAAACAAACCCTACTTTGCAATTTAGTAAAACTAAAAAAATTCAAGATTTGCAAATGAAAACAAAAAAAAATTTAACAAAAAATGCATAATACGCTAACATGCGAAAAAAAAAAAACACTTACCTCTTGCAAATGAGTTTAGGAGTGTTGATTTTAACTCTTTAATGCTCCCAATGCAATCTTATGGCCTCCCCAAATGGACTTTTGATCTTTTTGGTGCTCTTACTTCTTGTTGGTTGCAAACCTGTGGTTTTTCTTTTCTCTTTTTCTCTCTCACTTTTCCTCTCTTCTAGTCATGCTTAACAATTAGAAGGCCCTTCAAGGTTAAAACAAAGAGAAAATGCAAAAAAAAAAGAGATTAAAACATGTGTTTTAATTAGAAAATGAGTCCACTTTTTGCCTTGCCACGTGGCCAATTCATTAAGCCGATTCAAGCAATTTTTTGCATGAATCGCATGAATTAGCGATTCATAGAAAAAGATCAACGACTTAATTCACTTGCTCCAAAAAATTGGCATTCCTGAATCAAATCATCAGACTGGCGATTCTGGTGATTTTTGGGCAATTCTTGGAATTTTGGTTTAGAGTGAGAGAAGCAAAAATGCCTCTTCCATAATATCCCACTATGGGACCATCACAACCTGTTGGGACATGGAAGGGCACTCAATGTACAATGTACATATCAATTTGGAGGCCTGAGAATGGAGTTTTCTATTTTTAGCATCTTGCCCTAGGTGAGTTAGCATGCACCTGCCTAGGAGTAGGTAACACAAGAGTTGAATGAAACATGGGTGGATGGATTTCTAGAAGTGAAGAATTGTAGATAGTAGTTTTCCACAATCCATTAAAATTGTTTTGTTGTATTTTTTGGGTAGAAGTGAAGAAGTGAAAGGGAAACATTGGTTGGGCATGTGTGACATTGACGAAGAAGAAACCAATGTTGCAGAACCCATCTTAGCCAAGAAAAAGCTTGGAAAGTTGAAATTGCTTAAACCCTTAAGGTTTTAGAGTCAATTGGCCATAGCACTGGACGGACACTTAGGGCACCTAAAACCATGAAAATCTTGGAGTTCTCCCAAAAGGGTTACCATATCAGGGGTTAGTTTCTTGGGTCCTTAAGGAAGTTTTCGAGTTATTAGGCAAAAATTGCGTTTGGAGACCTAATTGAGGCTACTAGCACACTAGCCCTATTTTCTAGGAACTAAAGAATCGTGTAGAAACAAAGGGTTGAATGGAGAAAATGTCTAGTTTGTGGCAAATAAAATATATTAGAGCCCATCCATCCATGGTAGTGTTGGTCATGTTGTTGGAGAGTCTTGGAATGGTTTTGTGTGTATAAAACCAACAAGACTTGTCAAGTGTAAACTTGGTGGTGAGATTCTTGGGGTTGGGGATTAGAGTGAATTCTCCTAAGGTAGAATGTGACTAGAGGGAACCCTAGAGGGCCTAGAAGGTGGTCCTAGGAAAGACCTAGATAAGGTCTGAGTGAGGAGCCTAGAAGTGGCTTTACAAGGAATCTCCCCATCAACGTGCCTGGAGAAATGCCTCCCACTCATCAATGTAAAGGCCAAAGAATGTAGGAGACAAAGGGAAACCCTTTTGTACCCCAATGGTTCTCTGAATAAAGTCCAACACCCATGAGGGGTTTCCAACAACTCTCTCATAGAGTATCAAGATGGAAGTCAAGAGAGTTTCAGAACTACCAATGTTATTAAGTCTTTGGAAGAGGGCCATCCTAAGAACATAATTAAAAGCCTTGTGGAGATTCACAAAGCAACAAGAAACCTTCAAGGAGTGATGATGAGCCTTCTCAATAATATAGCCTTGAGAGTCAAAATGTGGTCCACAGCTTGATAACCCAGTCAGAAACCTTCCTTCCCTCTAGCCTACATATGTCATTGATCCAACTCTTGAGAGAATAGTATGCGAAATTGTAGCGTACAAATTACAAAAAGCATGCCCAACCATGATAGTCTTGCAATTGTTTGGATTTGAAGCAGGCCCAACCTTGTGTATCAAATGGGTGATATGTCATGACCAAGAGGGGGGAAACCCCATGCAAACCACTCTATTGAAAAGATTGGTAAGGAAAGAGCCCAAAATTGTGATGTCGCACTTGAAGGGTTATATAACCCTTTTAATGTTCATGGACCTAACTGCCTCTTTGATGTTTATGAAGGTGCAAAGATGGAAGGATGACTGGGGACATCATATAGAGAGTGGAGGTGTGGAAGAAACATGGAGGTTCACTCAAGGGTGGAGAAGGAATATGAAGGAAGGAGGTGTCTAAGGTGTCTAAGGTGCATGTTGAATATGTCTTGGTCTTCATTTTCATAACAAAGGGAGATGTGAGGAGGAAAGGGTGGAGAGAGGGAGGTGGGGTAACCAGAGGTGGGGGGTGGGGGAGGAGGGATGTCTGAATGGTAAGACTGAGGAGGGCATGGCCGGCTAGAGGAAGGGGGTGATGGTAAAATGGTTGAATGAGGGAATGAGAGAGGAACATGAGAGTGTGTAGTGTACGATGCTCACACCACCACAATAAGGCCAACACATGAACAAACTAGAGTCAGTAAGATATGGGAGACCATTCAAGATCTTCAAGTCTGAGGACACACACATTTGGAGTAAATGGCATTCATATCTTGTGAGGATACCAAAAGAATCATTGGAATATCTCTTAAGGCCCAAGGGAGATAAGTTTGATTTAAAAGTGCACATTGAATTTGTTGATGTGTGTTTTATGACTCACCAAACAGTAGAACAAAATACCGAAATATCTTATCCTCTCTTGAATAAAGTCTTGTGTATGCTAAGATTGCTAGAAGATCATACAATGACTTCAAGGTTCCTTTAATGCCAGGTCTTGATTGTGGATAAGATCGGTGGTTGATGTGATTTGCTGATGATCACAAGGGGCCTTACGTGTTTATTTAGATTCATTTCAAGTCATACTGGATGTGGGAGCTATCCTAAGGTTTTGCAATGAAGTGCTTTTTTTTTTGGATTTTTCACAGAATATGCAGAAATTCAATAGGATAGGGTTTAGGAACTCTATTCTAATCCTAAGGGTAGTGATAACAATAAATAGTACTCTAGTGGACGAATTCCTCAATTTACCAAATTTCGCTTTGCCAAGTTATACTACAACTAAGCGTGAACTGGTGCAATCTTCAAGGGTTATGCCAAAGATTTTCATATCACCGCACACACCATCATAAAGAACAATGTATACGAATGATAGAAGTTGAGCATATGCATGAAAGGTGTTCAGGCTAACTTTGCACAATGAGTTAGAATCACTAAAACGTCAAAAGTATGAACCAAAGGAATTCATCAATACACCATATTCTTCATTGTAATCACCACACATTAACTTGGCTAAACTTAATCTAATTGAAGAAATTTAGGAGAACAAGCAAGCACTAAGACACGTCAAGTATTCACCAAACTCCAATGAAAACTTTATTATCTCAGCAGCTCATAGCAACAATCTCATAAAAATCTCCCCTTACAAATGAGAAATGAGGCCTTTATATAGGCCCTCGATTACAATAGGTGGCCCGGATGATCACAATAACCGATGGCCAAGATTGTGCCACATCAGCCTTAATTAGGGTTAGGGCAATGGAAAGGAATCTACATTAATGCCATAAGGAATCCACTACTATAGTGGGTAATAAATGCCCACTATGCATGCTCGTTTAAGAAGTGGGGTGTAATAAATGATCCCTATGCACACCCACTATGCATTTAATGCATCTATCCTTGATTTTTTCGCCTGAAAGATCGAAATCAATCTAATACTGTTTCCAATTCTCCTGTACTAATGCTTGGTGCAGATTCTTGCTTGAATTCTAGAACTGCAATTGCTCTTTCTGCTTTTCCCAAGCTTTCATCCCAATCTGGTAGTAAGTCCTTAGTAGTGTGCATTGTATTTGAGAAGATGGAGAAGTTCTCAAAATCATCTCTTCCATATACATTTAGCTGAGAGAATTCCTCTAACTTGACTTTCAGATTATCAGTTGTCATTTCTTCTTCCCCCAATCTTTGTGATAACAATGATGCAATTGCATTTGATATTCCTTGCTTGATGTTATCAACAATCTTTTTCCATTGACTGGATTCCCTGGTAAAGCTCTCAAACATTTACTTAGCCATGATCACTGCACTATACCATCGAATAAAATCATAGACATCCCCCTCGCTAATAACTCGACCATCAATCAATTCTTGCTTTGGGGTATCCATCAGATTCTAAATGTCGGCAATCACCTCTTCTTGATAAATATGCTCATCCACCCATGATTCCTCCATGCACTGGATCCTAGAGATTGTAGCCAATGCCCTATTGTGCACTTGCACTAATTCTCCTGCATGTTTGAAGGCTACTTCCTGAATTCCTTCGATCCAAATCTTTGTACCCTGAGCAATCCGCTTGATTCTGTCAATATCACCTACCACTTCATTGGAAACACCTGTTGGAGGGACAAATGACAGACCTTCCTCTCTTACTGGATGAGGCAAGTTATTGATGTACTGACATAAGGCCCGAATTTCTCTTTTCTGCTTTTTATACCCTTCTTCCACTTTCTTCAGCCTATCCTTCAAAGCCTGTGTGGAGTCATCAAATTCTTCCAATATTTGCTCTCGGGAGGCCCGACCAAGATTTACTTCCGTAACATGATATTCATCTAGAGCAATTTGATCTTTTCCTTTGTCAATTGTGGGAATCGCAATCTGCAAGATTCTGAATCTTGATTCTCCTTTGATGAATTTAGTATATCTTTTTGCTTTCCCTTGTTCTTCTGATAGGTTTGATCGGTCCAAAACTTCCTATAATTCAATTGCTGGATCAACCTCCCTTTGTTGACGCAATTGAATTCGTTGCCTCAACCATTCTGGAATGGGTATACTTTGGTCCCCTGGAATTACCAATTGTTCTTTCCTTTGGACTGCTCGAATGTCAATCTCCTCTTCACCTCCTGGACTATCCATTGTAACCTCAGGAACTATGGCCTCAGTACTTGGAAGATGTATTGCTACTCCTGAAGTTTCTTCCTCTAGTGGACCATCTCCATCATTAATCATTCCTCGCTCTAAGATCGTAGCGAGACTTTCTTCTGTAGCAATATCTTGATCTCTCCCTCTTTCTTGCATGGACTTTTCATAGGCATTTATACTCAGCCTATCATGAATTGGCCTATCCAAATTCTCTTCTTGCTCAAATCTCCTTATACTTGTCCCTACATCCTACCTTTCAAATGTTTCTATCTCTTAGACACTTGGAGTTCGACTTGGAGAAGAGGGAGCATCTCCATGTTTCTGCTTCTTATTTTGAGGTTCCTGGATGACTTCCTCAATCCTAGGACGCTTTTCTCGAGGTACCTCTTTCCCTTTCTTGGTTCCTACATCTTCGGATGGAGTTCCTCTTTCCTCAACAGTCCCTTCAAATATTTGTCCTGATCTTTCATCCCTAAGTGGTTTGTGGCCAAGCAACCTATATGTGAATCCATTAGTTGGTGCAACTAATTTTTCTAGCTTATGCTCAATCCACCACTTTTTAAAATCTAAGACTGGTTTTGAAAGAGCTTCGAGATCTGTAATTTTGTTCTTCTTCCAATCATATGGTTGAGCTGTCATTTCTAGATTGAATCCCTTTCGCATCACATTTGGGTCCTCCATTTGATCATAAACCTTGAATATTTTGCATGTTCTAATAATGTTCAATGGTAGTCTTGAATGCAACCTTTTTCTAATCTCATTCTTGTCTACTGCATTTGCCCAAAAGTCTTCAAGGTGAACCTTGTGTTGGTATTTTGATCCTCCTACTGATGAGATCTTGTTGTAAGGATCAAAATAATTCCTTTTTGGATAAAGCGGAAGGTGGAAGAAGTGGAGCTCATCTGATGATCTCTCTGTAGCTTTTAGACATGGGCATATCTCAGTTTTCCCTTCTCTTATGGAAATTGGAAACTGCAATCCCAACTTCTTCTTCCCTTTTTAAATCTTGTCATAGGCTGTAAGTTGTCGAGTAAGCTCTAACAAGACCATCTTATCCGTTAGATACCTGGGAAGTTTGTATGGCTCCGTGGAGAATCCTTGAACTCGAATGTATGAAAAGGTAGGAAACTAAATGAACCAGGCACCATATTCCTCGACCAACTTCATTGCACCCATTGACATTCTTGTATGTGGCCTCTTTTGTAGTGTTCTTACTATGCGCATGGCAAATATATCATTAACCCTCATGTAATCATCCTTTGAATACAAATGCAACTGCGGGTAACATTCATGGACTTTGAGGTGTTGGCTTCCGCTTCCAATTAGTCCTTTGCATCGTAGTCCATCATAATTTGTCCTCCGTGCTAGCATGTAGATGACATAGGAGCTCATGTAAAATTTTCTTGTATGCTCTAGATTCATCAACTGTTCATTTAGATTATCACTTATGAGCCCAGCCCAATCTATTTTGTCGCCTTCCTCCATCACCTGCTCAACAAAATACCACATCCAAGATTCAAACCTATAAGAATAAGGCATGCCAAATATGCGACTCAACATCATGACCATGTCACTATATTCCCTCTGCAAGTCAAGCCATACTATTTCCTTAGGAATCTTGGAATGATGTGATCTATTCTTTTTCAACCATCTTTTGTTGATTATTTCTTCACAGAAATTGATTCCAGATGTGTAGATTCTCAGTGCTTGCTCCTGTGTCTTTGTGACCATCCTTGGGTGAGAAGGAATTCCAAATGCTTCAGAAATGGATGTCGGAGAAAAATCTGCCAGAACATTTTGTTCAGAATCCCTGATGGTTCTATCTCTAGGACTGTAGTGTTTGGTACATTCCACAATCAACTCTAGATGTTGAAAAGGAGGGAAACTAGCTGCAGTGAAAATTCCATTTCTCACAATTCTTGTGGCTAGGTGTGTCGGGTGATAGTCATTATATCCAAGCATTCTCTGGTTAAAATCTTTCAAATCAAGGCCGCCAAGACTTGTATCTCCGATTTCTGCCCACATTGATACAATTTTGGATTCAGGATAGAATCCTCTCCTTTCATTCTTTATTAGTTGTCCTCACATTTCTCCTGTTCCCCTGGGCTCTGCCATTCTCCTTTCCTACAAAATAGAAAATATACACACATAAGACTATGCAAGGAAAGTATTAAAAACAATAGATACAGCTTGTCCATAAGACAAAGATTTTGGATTTTTCCCAAAATTTCCATACTCCTTTCAAGATTCACTTTTCAATACTTCCGCAAGAAATATGCAATTTTAACAACTCACTGCAAAAAGAATTCCTTTCTGATAGGATTCAAAATCCTCTGTCATGAATTCCCAGAAAACTCCTCAACAATTTTAGAAAATTTCCCAAAAAACCCTTTTTTGAATTTCTTGAATCTCACTTCTATTCTCGATTTGCTTTTCAAATTTTTGTGTGAGCATGAGTGAATGAGAGGGTTTCTTATATAAATCATCCTTCAAAAAAGATGCCTTTAAAGCTGCAGACTAAAATTAGGTAGCTGCTTTACTTGACCATCAAGGTTTCCATCTTTTGTGCCACTTGTCGCTTTTTTGCTGTTTGCTTCAAAAAGTTGCTATTTTGATGCACTTAGCTTCATGATGAAGCTAAGTATTTCTTATCCCATTTTGATTTTTTTTCTTTTATTAATTAAATATCAATTAAAAAAATCAATATTTAATTAATTTCCACATTTAAATAAAAAAAATCAAATTCATTTGCAACTTTTTCTCCACTTTTTTTTTTGGGGATTATTATTAAAAAAAAATCAAATTAAATATTAGTAAAACTAAGATTTAATTTTTTAATGTAAATCCAAAAAAAACTTTTTGAAGGAAAATCATTTTATTGCCTTTTCTCTGAACTTGGCTTTTAACTTCATAAGGAATTTCATTCTTTTGCCTTAAGTTTCGGATTTTTCTCTAAATTTTCCAATATTCCCGCTTTTCACGATTTTTTAACAAATTCTTGTGCTTCAATCAATTTACGGGAGCGGGCTTTTTCCAGAATGGAGGATTTTTCCTTTGCATAATATTTCCTTCACTATCCAAAAATTGCGCTCCACGCTTTACAAGGTCGAGGTTTTCTCGGAACGAAGGATTTTTCCTTTGCATAATATTTCCTTCATTATCCAAAAAATTTCGCTCCACGCTTTACAAGGTCGGGGTTTTCTCAGAACGAAGGATTTTTCCTTTGCATAATATTTCCTTCATTATCCAAAAACTATGCTCCACGATTTCCCAAGCTCTGCCTTCTCAAGATTTTCTTTTCATATCATTGAGATGGGGCTCCACCACAACTATAGCGTTAACTGTGTCCAGTTGTCCATTCACATGCTTATTTGCACGAGGAATCTGCTACTCATTTGTTTTCTTTGCATTCTTCTTCCCAATTGGACTAGACAAACCACAACCCTCCTGCTCTGATTCATTTCTCTCCAATATTCACGCAAAAGAAGATTTCTATTCAATCTATATTTCTTTTCTCTCCTTCAGATTCACTTGAGTATTCAGTCTTCTCCTCATCTTCAGATTCACTTGGGTGTTTGGGATTCTCCATTTGTTCACTGTGAAATTCATCATGATTTATAGGCAATGGATGTTGTTGCTCAAGCTTTTCTTCTTCATGTTTCTTCCCATATAAACTGAATGCCTCACTTTCTTTCTTCTCTATTTTTATAATCTGCGCCATTACTCTCCATAAGTGAAGAAACCAATCACACACAGAGAAGAATGTTGTTGAATTAGCGCCATGAAAGCACCATCACAAAGGCAAGTAGATGCACACCTTCGAGAGGTATTTTCCAAGGCCATATTTTTTCAAAAAACTTTCCTCAGCTGGTGATTTATGGAAAGTGGGCTTTTTGCTAAATGGAGGATTTAGTCTTTTTCAAAATATTCCGTGACTCCTTCAAACTTGTGCTTAATGCTTCATGGAAAGCGAGATTTTGATGGAATGAAGGATTCTGTCTTTTTTGAAACAATCCTCCGCTTTCCCAATTTTGCGCTTCCATGCTTTAGGGAGCGGGCTTTTGATGGAACGAAGGATTTTATCCTTCTCAAACATTCCATGACTATCTAAAAATTGCGCTCCGCGCTTTGCGTTGTCAGGATTTTTCTGAACTGGCGGATTTTTTCTTCTCAAAGCATTCCACACCATCACATAAAAATACTCCACGGGATGCGAAAAGTGCATTTTCACGGCAATTAGGGATTAATCATCCGTGGGAAACATTCCACCATCAACTCAAATTTGCGCTCCATAATAGGCAAGAAGCGGGGTTTTCCTGGAATGAAGGATTTTGTCCTTCGTGAAATATTTCCACACCATCACATAAAAACACTCCATGGGATGCGGAAAGTGCATTTTCACAGAAGTCAGGGATTAATCATTTGACCATTTCCTAAGTGAGGTTGACTTGCGCTCCGCCAAACAAGGAAATCCATGGTGGAGGCAAGTTTTAACAGCGAGGTCCCAGGCATGGGCGATGTGAGGCTTTTGGTCACAACAGAATCTATCATTGGGTTGTGAAGGGGTTCTACAATTCCTTGGTTTATGCATTAAAATCCCCAACAATAATAATATCCCCCATCGCAGAGAACCTAGGAATTATGTCATATAAGTCCATAAGGGGGTCTCTCTCTAATCCATTATATATAACATGGAAAGAGGACATTTACGGAAAGTAACACGCATCGATGAAAATATCCCTGAGATGAGTGGCCACATGGAAAGCGTAGACACACATAAATTTGGCACAGTTTTTGAAGTAAGCCACAAAATTCACACTCTGAAGCTAGTTTGTGACCAAGCAAGCCACCCCATCAAAACCCCTAGCAGGAGCTTCGAACCTCATCCCCATTAGCTGATAATTAGTGACACCTGGAAGGAAATGAGCAGGGCTCTCATGATTCTGTATAACTAGAAGGAGGTCAGCCAAACCAATAGCATCGCGAAGCAAACCAGGCATGGCCCAAAGGTTCTTGTTGTCATTCGAACAATGGACATGGAAGGAACCAACACTATGTTCCTTCATGCCCAATCACACATGTGACTTTCATTTAGCAGCAGCTGTTTCTTGAGTATTCCAACCCAAAGGGTAGGAATCTCTAATAACTGCTTTTAGGTTCCTAATAACAGCCCATTTGCCATTGCACATTGCTGCTGCTACAATTTCATGGGATTGTTTTTGTTCTACAATCTATGATCTGGTATATCCTCATCTAGAAAGAAAAGTTTCTTTTCACTCCATATTAAATGCCAAAACAGAATAACCTGAGAATATGCGAGGTAGATGGTGCCAATAAATGTCCATCTCCCTTGAAAGATAATAGGTTAGGAGTTGGCCAAACGATTATCAAATATCTAGGAGTTATTACATAATATTATATTCACCCAAAACATTACCAATTAAAAATTTAAATAAAAATAAGAATAAAATATTTTTGGCTGAAGCATGATTGCTCTTACATCTCTAGATGCTACTGCATCATGTTGATGACCGTTGTAGAGGTCATTTAGAGCTTTTCTTTTTGAAGATTTGTTTTTATTGGGTGTGTGCTGGGTCATAGGTGTTTTTGGTTTTTCAGTTAGGTTGATTCTTGCAATATTTTCTGCAAATTGGCTGCTCATTTCTGAGCTTAACATTCTAATCTGCATGTTCTATTGGATATATTTATTTGAATTTTTCTCTAAGTTACTTGTGAGATCTCAAATGGTTGGAAAACTGAATCTAATTCTTTTATTCTCAAGTACTTGCAGAGTTTTCTTATGAGCCAAATATTCAAAGTTAAACTTGCAACATTGAGGTAGCTCAATTTTAAGTGAGTTGCAGGAGGAAAATTGGTAAGTACTTGCTCAGTTTTGGCAAGTTCGTTGAAAAAACTAATGGGAGCCAGTTTGGTTGCTGAAAGTATCAGGCCGCTATGTAAAAGAAGTGGAGCCTTTATTTATATCTTTCTAGTTACAAATTACAAATATTAATAAAATACTGTTTTCCAACAGACTTTTAAATATCTTACTTGTAGGTTCTTGGTGGGAGGATTGTGGTGGATATACCTCAAACCTTCAAAATTAGCCCTTCAAGTTTTGTCTTAACATTAGTGTTTTTGGCTATGAGTGCAACTAGAATTTGTTTGATGTTACTCACATGAAAGAAAGTGCAACAAATTGACTCCATGGTCTTGCAATGACCTAGTTTTAGTGTAAAACAACCTCCAGCTTTGCACAAAAATGGTGGACATATTAGAGGAGCTTGTTGATTTGGATTTGATTGATCCCTATTGTGGTTGGATTGCATATATTGATGTATCCTCCTTGCTTACAAATAAATGATCAGATTGTTGAATTGGAAGATAGGTAATGGAGGATGTGGCTACAACAGATACAAGATTTATGGGATTAGATGACATTGATGTAGCAAAGGAGGACTCATTACCATCTAGTAGTAGGGTGGAATCATAGGTGCAAACTTCTAGGTTAGGATCTACAATTGAGTGCAAAGACTAAAATCTCTACCCAATTTTTCACTATAATGGGGAAAAAGGAATTATAAAAACTTATAATGTTTTAACTTGCCTAGATATGCAATGTTTTGTTCATAATAACTATCAGCTAGCCATTGTCTCTGGATGATGGTGCAATTTTGTACTCTATTTTTACTAAGATATAATATAAAAGATTGCCTGCAAAACTAATAACTTGATGGATACATTTTGTAATTTAATTTTCATAAGTTTGTGTTTTTAAACAAATTTGAGTAACTGTTGAAGTTGTCAAGTTGAAAAAACAAATAATGCAAACTATTGTTCTAGTTTCCAGCAAGGATCTAGGTATGTCTTAGAATTGTACAAACAATGGTTTGTCTACACTAGTTTTGATATCAGAGCAGTTTGTGATAGCCTAGAGGAGAGTTTTCTTGAACTAGGAAGGGATGGGTAGGGGTAAATGGTGGATTAGAAATTATTGGAGCTAGATTACTTCTACATGAATAGAAGAACTTGGAAAATAATTCTAGGGTAGTAGAGCGTATGGAGAGGCTCATTGAAGCTTTGACTAGACAAAGCTTCAAGGTAAAGAACTTTATATATAAGACTTTAAAGGTTAAGTCTGTTGAGATTTTGTTCCTAGGTTGTTTCCAAGAGTTAAAGAAGTACTACAATATGAAAAAACATCATTGAGGAGATTCTAAAATAGTAAAAATTGCAACATGGAAATTTAAACCTCATGCTTCTCTATGGTGGGAAACATTGTAGAGTTCCAAAACAAGACAGGGTAAGGATAAAGCCAGATTGTGGCCTAAGATGCTGAAACATCTATGAGCTCAATTCTTGTTTCTAATTACCCACAAAAAATATTTAAAGAATTTCAAAGCTCAAAACAAAGTGAGTGGTTAGTGCAAGATTATGAGGCCTTAAATTCAAACTATTATACAAGAGAATGTAGCACAAACAACATTCAAGTATGTCAATGGCCTTAGGGTTCAACTCCCAAGATGAGCTTGTATTGGTGAAGGTACTTGCTATGAATAAGGCATATGAGTATGCCTAAAGAATGGAAATGCAACTAAATTGGAAAAACAAAAAGATGGATAAAGGGGTTTTAGCACCCAAACTAAGGTAATAGGAAGTTCCTCCAAACTTAACAAACAAGTAGTACCAAAGGGAAATGATAAGCCAAATTTCCAAGGAAAGGGAGGTATCAAAGGTAGGGGACTAGGATGGCAATCACTTATAGAGGTTGGAAGCCCTTAAGATGTTTCATTTGTAATGAAGGCCATGAATTTTTAGACGGTCCTTAAAACCCCAAAGGGGTAATGGCCACCTATGAAGAAGAAAAAGCTTCAAATAAGGAGGTTGAAGTGGAGTTGGGAGAAAATTTGATGCTTCAAAAATTCTTGATATTTAGGAATCAAGAAACCCTAAAAGCTGATCAGAAGAGGAAGAATATCTTCAAAATAAAATGCAAGTGTAACAACAAAGCATGTAAGATATCATAGATGGTGGATCTAAATGCTTATGAAATTCCAACTTGCATTTTAAAATCTAACTCTTTTACATTTATTCACTAAAGAAGGATCATAATGTACTCGTGGATAAGTCTTGTCCCACTATCTTCAAAACTTATCCTTATGTGGGTGAAGTACTTTGTAATGTTGTGCCAATTGTTGCTTGTCTTTTGCTGATGGTTATGCCTTGGTTGATAGGAATGCAACTTATTATGGTGGAGAGAATAAGGTACAATATGAAGGAAGGAAACACCATTTTAAACCAAGGAAAGTAGAAGAGACGTTTTAAATGCCAACCTAGGTATCATGAGCTATTAAAATTCTTCAAGGAATCAAAGGGTGCTTGTTATCTAGAATGTTTGAGAGATGCAAGAGGAACTAGTGGGATCTAGCTTCCATCAGATCTGAAAAAAGTGTTGGTAGAGTATCTTGATAGAACTCCAGAAAAATTACCAAGTGGATTATTTCTCTCACAAGCTATCACACACCACACTAATTTTGTGCTAGGATCAAAGCTTCCTAACCATGCTGCATATATATTATCTCCAAAACAAAATGAGGTAATGAGAGGGAAGATAAAGAATTTGTTAGAAAAAGGGTTTAGAAGGGGAAAGCATGAGCCCCTATCCCACACCAACTTTGCTTTCACCTAAAAAGCGAGGCAAGAGGAGAATATGTGTGGACTCTAGAACCATCTCTACTAGTATCCACTACCTATAATGGATGGGATACAAGATTGCTTGATTGGTGCTAAGATTTTCATCATGGTTGATTTCACCATAAGACCTAGATCTAGGAAGTGGATGAATAGATGGCATACAAGATTGCTTGGTTGGTGCTAAAATTTTCTTAATGGTTGATTTTGGAAGTGCTCACCATCAGACCTAGATCCAAGTAAGTGGATGAATGGAAGATGTTCAATACAAAGGATGGTTAACATGAATGGTTTGTGATGCCATTCAAAGTATCTAATTCCTCTACTACTTTTATGATCAAAGCTTCTTAACTGAGCTGCATATGGATTATGTCCAAAAGGAATTAAGGAATTGAGAAGGCAGAACAACAATTTGTTAGAAAATGATAAGGGAAATCATAAGCCCCTTTTCCACACCAACTTGACTTTCACCTAAAAACAAAGGCAATAGATCTGGATTCTAGAACTGTTAATGCCAGAACCCACTACCTAGAATGGGTGACATACTAGATTGCTTGCTTAGTTCTTTCTAAAAGGTTGATTTAAGAAGTTCTAATCATCAGACCTAGATCCAAGAATTGGAAGAATGGAAGATGGCTTAAAGACCAATAATGGTCTAGACTCTATATGAGCGGTTGTGATGCCATTGAAAATGTCCAATGTCCTACTACTTTTATGTGCACCACAAACTAGGTATTTAGATGTGACATTGAGGTTTTTGTCATAATCTACTTTGGTGACATTTTAAATTTCATTAGAATAATGGAGAAACATTTTAAACTCTTGCAAATTGTGTTTGATGCACTTTGAAGCTAAAGATTGATTGTAAACCTTGAGAAAAATGAGTTTTGTTGAGATAAGTTGGTATTAATTGAAAGTGTGATTATAGTTGGAAGACTAAACATGGATCCTAAAAAGATTATGGCTGTACTTGATTGCTCCATCTTTTAAATAATTAGAAATATTGGAGCCTTTGACACTTGAGTAAAATTTATTGGGTGTTCCCAGCTTACAAAATCTAGAATAACTGATATGTATTGTTCATGAGGGTTTTCATCCCCAAGATGATAAGTTCATGTCTGAGTGGTTTTGTCTCCAATGTGCACAACGGCTGTAGCAATGCCACAAACATTGAAAGGAGAGTTCAATATATGCTGATTGTCCAGAGTGTCCCTTATCTTCTGCCTTATACGTTGTTTTTTATATCCAACTCTTACTGACCCTAATTGGGAACTCAATCCATAAATGGTGGCAGCTAATTGACAATTAATATCCTCAAACATAGACAGCTGACTGAACAGCACTCCCTCAAGATTATTGATCCACAATCATAGGCAATCAATTCTAAGATGATGGCAGATAATTGGAGAGTCCGTCCCTCAATCAATGGTGCTAACTGCTAAGTGATTTGATTGAAGACTTAGTCATTGCTTAACTAGAAGAAATACTCATATGCTGCTCAATTGGAGGACACAGGCCTCAGCTGCTTTATTCCAAAAATGTAACATGCATGTCTAGCTGAAAACTAACAGTACTAGATTATTTAATTGCTAATTCTATGCTTCTAATCCATTTACTAAATACTTGCAGATTGTAAAACGAGTCATGACAAAATGGATATAAAAAAGCCTGTTTCTGCAAGTTTCTAAAGGTGGATAACAGAACAAAGGTTTGGAATAAACCTGTACTGGTAATTAATGGACCATGATTTGAGATCTCAATGGATTTTGTGTTGGGACTACCTCATAGTCAAAGATGACACTTCCTTAATGTAATGAATCTATTTTTTTGTTGTAGAATGGTTCTCTTAAGATAGCTCACTTCATTCTGGAATCTGTACAGAAAGAATACTGATGCAAATATGATTTGCTGATTTATTTTTTTCCAAAGAGATTTTCTACTTCCATGAACTACCCAAGACTATCACTAGATACTATGATTCGAGGTTTCTATGTCCTTTTGGAGGATTTTGTGGACAAATCTTGATAGTAAACTACACTATAGTTAGGCTTCAAGCTGATGAACAAATTGGCCAGAAAATAGAAACTTGGATAATTTGCTTTGATGGAGGTAATGGAATTTGGTTTTTTTATTAGTCGAGTTTAGTTTAAGTTTTGAGCATCAGCAGGTCTATTGTTAACTCTTCCTTCTAAATTGTTTTTGGAAACAATCATAACGGGGTTACTTAACTCATTGGCCTTACAAAAGGATGGCGGGTTAACTAACTAGTGGACTTCATGAGTTATATCCAGTATGTGTAGCAATGGGTGAGATGTTAGCTGCAACTAACCATATAAAAGAAATACAGTCTGCATCCTAGGGAAGGGATGTGTCAAGAGGGTGAGAAAATTATGGTTTATTTGCATAAGTAACAATTAGCTCAAGGTAGATACAACAAATTGAAGCTAATGAAAATCATCCCTTACATAATACTAAAGCAGATTAGTGAGAATGCCTACTTGATAGACTTGCATTAAGAATTTGATACCAGTACTATATTTATTGTCACAGACCATAACCCCTATCATTCAAGTAGTGATGAAAGTCAAGAGGAGGGTATGTAGGAGATTCTGAACAGTCAATTACCATGGGAACAAATGGAGCAGATTGGAGAAAACAATGACATTGTTTGCTATTATGAGAGCCACGAATTATAAGATTAATTTAGTCAAGACTCCAAGAACACTTGGGTCACCAAAGAACTCTTGAAATTACAAAATTAGATTCCTCGTGGACGTAGATGTTCAGAATTTTTAAAAGATGGGGAAGATGAACTGACAATAAAATGATATGAGTCACATGACACTCTACTTTAAATTTCTTCTGCCTTAGGTATTTTTGTAGTTTTTGTTGAACTGCCACTGGTGGCTGTTATAGTGGTCATCAGGTCATTTCTTTTTTGTTTTCAGTTCTTCTTTAGGCAGACATGTGTAGGATTGTAGGACACTTTTTTATTTTTGGAGTTTGGTTGATTTGTTTCTGCAAAGAGAAACACAGTCTTCTAAATTGGCTGCTGCCTTTTAAACCTTTGCATTCCAAGCTGCATTATTTATTGGATATATTTCTCTACATTTTAACCTAATTTGTTTCAAGGTATCAGATGGCTGTGAGACTGTGTGTAATGTTTTTATTCCAAGAAAATATTGCTGTGAGTAATATTCCATTCTATGCTGTGGCTCGAGTTTCCAATCTGAAAATATGAGCCACAGGATCAGACAGTCCATATATATGTTAAATCTGCAGGAACAAAGGTTCTTTTGCATCAACTTTTCAAGAAATAAGAGCTTGGCTAGTTCTTGAGGAAGCTAGAGCACTTCTTCAAGTTGAATGGTTCAACGAACTCCATGGTAATGCCCTCAAATATTCCCATAGTTTAACAGTCAATAAATTCATGTTTTTCAAGCTAGCAGATGGAAATTGGAAGTGCTGTAAAGCTTTGACATAAAAATATTTTAAACACTTGCAGGCAAGCTTCCCCAAATTTTTGGGAAAATAAAAAGGACACGACAATAACCAATTCATAACGTTTCCTACAAATCCAATCATCATATTCCGGGTGGCAACTGTTCCATATTACCATAGTATTTGTAGAAGTTGATGAAAGCCAACTTCATAGCTTGCCAAGATCACCTGCATGCAAATAACCTGTCGAAGGGAAACCAAAGAAGGAAGAGGTGAAGCTTGGAAAAACTAAACAAACTGAGAGAGAAGATATTGCAAACAAAGAAAAATGTATTTTGCTATACAATATGCCTTGAAAATGAGTTATGAGTTATAATGAGAGAGCCTAAATATAAACGCCTAAAGGAGCCTTCTAGAACAAGCTAGAAGGTGCTAGGAGATAAGTATGCCAACTAAGCATACCTCCACAAAAGGTGGGATATCCTCAATCAAGGTGAGAGGATAAGTATGACTTTAAATAGGAACAAACTCCCGTGTTGTCAACAACTCCTAAACTACAACTAATAAATAAATTCATTAACCTAAGTAAACTTAAGTAAAAGAATAAATAATTGTTTACTCTAACACCCCCCCCTTAAGTGCAACTAGGGGAATGCCTTAAGCTCACAAAAACTAAGATGAAATGCGGAATGTGTCCCGGCAACAAGACCATGTTAAGTACTCATGTATAATGCAAAGAAATGCAACCTCTGGAAACGGGGAAAGAGGGAAAACCGCATGGGAAAAGCCCTCTCCCAAAAAGAGGTAAGAAAACCTAGTGAAGGACTGAAGAAGCCTCCAACTAGAGGAATATCCCAAAAAATAAAAACAAAAAGTGATCATGAAGAGCATCACTGAAGCATGAAGAAGCCACAAATTCTGTCATCAGAAAGAAACTGGTGATCTGAAGAACCTCCATGGAAGAAGGCACGAACCGAGCGTGTCTATATGGTAGATGATCCATCTCACCGAAATGCATAGGTAGCCAACCACTGCAATCACCCTTAATATAGGATCAGCCACTAAATACATAGTTCACACTATCAAACCATCGAACCAAGGAAGCATTAGAACAACAGAATAACCCCCCCTTAATGCAGACGGGGAGAGATGACAGGCAACTAAAAAGGTGGGCCAAAATCCTCTGTAAAAAGAACCAAGAATGACGAGAGAGTTGAAGAAGTACAAACACCTATAAAGGCATGGTCACCGACGTTGCATGGGGCAAAAAAGGAAGAGGGCACAAAAGCGACAAAGAACTATCCCCCCATGGTGCTTTATAAAATAGTGCGAGTACAACTGTCTCAAAACAACGTTCAAGAACCCGAAATGCAAGTGGCACTTTATCTCAGTGCGTTTGCATAAAGATGCTTAGAAATGATATCAACAATGATCAAAAAGGAAAAAAAGCTGATGCAAAAGATAGTACAGCCCAAAACAAAAGATCCAATGCCATGAAAATGATCCTCTGACCTGGAACACCCAAGATATCCACCATAAAGAAAAAAACACCAAAAATATGATAGAAAGAGCATGGGGTAGAATCTAAAGGAAATGACAACATTTTTAAAAAGATGACAAGACTAGCTTTCCAAAAACAAAGATGGGATGCAAAAGAAAAGCTTGCCACAGTCAAAAACAAAATTTCAGACTTTGACTGCAAAAACGAGCCACAAAACTACATCAAAATCTGAAAATACTTGCACCAATGTCTCCACCTTGGAACTAGCTTTCCGACGCTTCTTTCGGATTGGAAAAATATCTCCATATGCTCAAGTTATGGCCAAAAAATCGCAAGTAGGTCAAAAAGGGACCTGGAGTGTTAGCAGGGGTGCTAATGCAAGTTGACTTCATGCTGATGTCAATATTGTACTGGGTTAAAATTGATGGCCATGTGACCGTTACAGCAAAAAAATTGCCATGTGGCATGCCACGTGGCAACCATGTGCCAATATGGTTGCGGTTTGCGCTGACGTGGTTGGTGCCAACGTGGCACTCGTGCCCACTAACTAGTGCCACGCATCAACAGCAGGTACAGTGGGCAGCAACAGCTCGGCGGCGGCGTGCGGGTTGTAGAGAGGCAGCGGCAGGGCAGTCTCAGCCTGTTGCGGTGGCCGCAGGGGTGGCAACTACTGGTGGTGGAGGAGCCGGAGCGGCAAGCGGTGGCCGTAGAGCGGAGCGTGGGCGGGGCCGCGGTGACATGGTGGTGGCTGCTGGGCGGCTCTGCAAATATTTTTTCTTTTTTTTTTTTTTTGCAAATGGTCCATACAATTCTCCCCAGGGGCTAAAAAATTTTGCTAGATGCTACGGAAGCCAAAAATGAAAATTTTTATATGAATCTTGACTATAATGGGCCTTCTGAACTCAATGGTAGCATTCGTTTAAGCCCAAAGTGCTCCAAAAAAACACTCTTGCCTTGGATTGACGAAAAAAATCACAAACAACCTAGGATTTGTGTCTCCGAATTGTGGCTTCAAAAATCCTTCAGTCAAGAAGCAGCAGGGAGGCTCTAATACCATGTAGAAGTTGATGAAAGGCAACTTCACAGCTTGCCAAGATCACTTGCATGCAAATAACCTGTCAAAGAGAAACTAAAAAAGGAAGAGGTAGAGCTTGGAAAAGCTAAATGGACTGAGAGAGAAGATATTGCAAACAAAGAAAAATATATTGCTATAAAATATGCCTTGAAAATGAGTTATGAGTTATAATGAGAAAACCCAAATATAAAGGCCTCAAGGAGCCTTCTAGAACAAGCTAGAAGGTGCTAGGAGATAAGAATGACAACTAAGCATACGTCCATAAAAGGTGGGATATCCTCGATTAAGGTGAGAGGAGAAGTATGACTTTAAATAGGAACAAACTCCCATGTTGTCAACAACTCCTAAACTACTACTAATAAATAAATGCATTAACCTAAGTAAACTTAAGTAAAAGAATAAATAATTAATAAATAATTATTTACTCTAACAATATCAAGGTTGATTTCATAAGGATGTAAAACTTGAAGCATTGATACCCTCTGAATCTACCTATGCTTCGAAAGCTCTCACTTCAATCTACAAGGCTGTGTTGATTCAAATTTAGAAGGAGATAGTGATAGGATCAGGAGCACTACAAGTTACATTATTACTTTGGGTGGCACAACAATCAATAGATTGTAAAAAGGTTGTAGCACTTTCAACAACAAAAGCAAAATATGTTGCTGATATAAAGGCTAGTGAGGAGGTGATTTGGTTAGAACGATTTATGGAGGAATTAGGAAAGACGCAATAGAATAACAAGATGTACAGTAATAGTCAGAGTGTGATTTATCTTTCAAAAACTCGACCCTTCCCTCTAAGACCAAACACATATAGCTTTGGTACCATTACACAGTTTTAAAGGATGGACAATTGAAGCTAGAGAAGATACACAATAGCAAGAATCCTGTAAATGTGTTGACCAGGTCAGTACTCAAGAGAAACTGAATTCCTGCTCAGTTTCTATTGGCCTTGAAGCTTGATCATAGTGAAAATGATATCTACTGAATTCTATGTATGTCAATCTAATGGGAGCTGCAGCGGCATCGATGGTGCTACAATATCAATCTCCAAGTGAGAGATTCTTTTGGTGTGGAACCCAATTAGTCTCCGAGTGGGAGATTGTTGGTACGTGGTGATTGATTATGCAAATTATGTACGCTCATCATGTATCCTTTCTCAATAATTTTATAAGAGTTAAAGTTCATTTCGTTAACTGACCTTGTAAACCACCTCAAAAAGTTTGATAAATAAGTAGTTTTGTGATGTGAAATAATCAATAAGTAATCTGCTCTTTACTGGATAACAGAATAAGTGGACAGTTGTTTCTCTAGTGGATGTAGTCCATATAGGGTGAACTACATTAATTCTCCGTGTTATTGTAGTTATTTCTACATTATATATTATTTATTTCTCATATCTGTCGAATTCCTAACAACAATTATCATTCACTCCACCTTTGGGCAGTTGAAAGTCTCACCCTCTATTGAACTCATTTTCTACCTCCCATAATCATTTGTTTGTCATTAATTAAGTTGGCTTAACCATGTATTTGGCATTTACCAAGTCGGTAAAACTCCCTACTATTTTTGGTTGTTGGGAGTTATTATTACTCTTGGATTTACATGCCTCTATTTTTTTATATAAACAACTCTCACGTCTTCCTATGCTAAGCTCACTAGCTCATCTATTCATGAGTGTTGGTTCAGTGCTAAGGGAGTGTTGAATTCGTTCATACCTGGATTCTTGTCTTCTTGCTTTCCTTAGTCATTTTGATTTTGGGTGGCTTCCCAGCTAAATCTAACATGATATGGTAGCCAACTGTGAGTTGTGGGTTTGCAGCTTATTAGGAATCTAGAGTGATTTCATTCTTGAAAGGAAGTACCTCTTGCATCTGATGATGGCATTGAATATTAGAAATGGTTGAAGGAATTGTGGTTTCTAGGGGGTTCATATTTCTTTCTTATTAGTGCAAGTAATTTGAAACTTCTTGGAGGAAATTTGCACTCACCATTGAGTTCAAAGCACTTGATGACATCAGAATTGCTCTTTGTTTTGTCCAGATGAGCCATATGCAAATTTTGTGAAGGTTTGAAGGAGAGGTTTCACAGTCAAATTCATAGTGCATCCAATCTCTCAGTGCAGCTTTAGGCCAAATGGACTTCACAATCATGTCTAGAAGGCTCAAAAATGCTAAAATCAACTATCAATTCATAAGCTTTAGTGAAAGTTAGTCAAAAAAGATTTTTTTTTCTTAAAGTTTATTATTATAAACTTTTTTAAAGTTCCAAAAGTAAAAAAAATAAAAAATTCTGCAACACTTAAGAGTACCTATGCAGTGTGTGCAAACTCCTTGTACCATGCCCCTTGGGCCTCACTCCATTCACGCATAAAAAGGCTGCACCCACACATTTCCAATGGGTGGTGCTCTTTAAACCATGCCAGTTTTGACATCTCTTCGTGAGCAATTGAGGTTGGGGTGGCTTTAACACCCTCGCAGGACCTCATTCCCAAGCCCTTCAAGGCATGCCAAAACAATTTTCAATTATTTTTGAAAACTCAAAACAATTGTGTGATTTAAGTTTGTGCCCATGTAGCCATTGAAACTCGAAGCTTGCATGGCTGGTATGGGGTTCAATCCCTTCAAATAACATTTTGTGTTATTAGCAAACACAAAGGCATATGTTATCATACACCTGTTGATACACTTGCTCTTTGGCCTTTGTGCCAAGTTCAACACTAAATGTTGCAAAGGTTTCACATTTGGACAATTTAACCAATTTTGGAAGGGAGCTATATTGAATTGGTATTTCAACTAAAATTGGAGGCTTTTCAAATTTAGCAGCACTTGTCCCAAACTTAGTTGTTTGCTAAATATAGAAAAGGTTCACTATAATCAATAAAGGCAATTTTTTTTGAAGTTTTGTTGACCCCTCATTATTGAAGATTTCAATTTTGTATTGGAACTTCAAAAGGCACAATTTCTTTGTTATGAGAAATAAAGGTCTTTGTTATGCAGAAATTCTGTAAGAAAATTTGGAGAAATAGGCTTGGAAGTAAAAAGACTCATTACATCAGTGAGTTCAGCCCTTCTTGCGATCAACTCCAAAAGGTGTACATAGATGCCAACAAATCTTGGAGAGCTAAAAATCTTATTGCTCAACTTATAACCAACTCTCACCAACTCCGATGTGAGACTAGGCGGTGGAAGAGGCCAAATTAAAGAGCCTTGGGAAGAGAGAGTTTGCTTGTTTTGCAATTCTAGGAAGGTGGAAACCAAACAACACTTTATTTTAGAATGTGATGCATAAAAGGACAACAAAGTCAAATACACAGATATTATATCTGACAACTCTTGGTACAACTTATTCAACAAGGAAAATATTGAGCAGTTAGACGGGCTCATCATCAACTTGCACAAAGAAAGAATCGAACTATTAAAGTTGGTTTAGTGGGAAGGTTGTCCCATAGGCTATGTTTATTCGCGTGGACGTTAAAATTTCATCCATCTATCTGTCTTAGTCATTTGGGTTCTATTTTCCAAGCAATTTTTTATTTAGGGCATAATTTTGTGCTTTTCATAGTGACACAATCATTTTATGCTCTAGTGATCTAGTTTTTCCAAAAGAAATGAGTTTCAACTTAAAACTATGTAAGTTTCACATACAACCTAAGCTTGAGGTGATCCTTTTTGAAAGTTGATATTTTCCAAGCACTATACATTGGTGCTAACTTGAGGTTCTCTTTTTTAATTTAATTGTACTAATAGTTGTTGGCCTAAGTGTTGAAGACTAACTGGTAGAAAGATCGGTAGACTTAGTCATCAAAGGTGTTGTCATTGTTGGCAACACAAGCAAAGGAATCTAAACCAGTAAATTGATGCAATTGGTAAGGTACACTAACATGTGACCCTAACTTATAAGGGAAGAAAGGAAAGATGGCAAACCCAGTGGAAACAGTGAAAAGGTAATCCACTTAGACATAGCACACTAAGTGTGCTAAGGAAAGTTCACACAAGCAAGGAAAGACACGCAACAAGAACAACAAAGAAAGTAGCAAGATACTAAGGCACAAGGTTCAAATTCGGGTTTGAGTTTGACAAGTATAAAATTTAGATAAAGTTCGCAAGAACAAAAAATTTGAAAAAAATTGACAATAAATTTAGCTAAAATAAATTTTATTTTTAAAAATATTTAAATAATATATTAAATATTTATCAAGTTAGTTTAACTTTATTTTTGAAAGAAAAAAGATTTTAAATTTAAATTAATTATAATTAAAAATGATATTTTTATAAAAAATAACGTAAATAAAATAATATTTAAAATAATTGACATCCAAGTAAATATTTAATTTAAAAACACAAATTATAAAAAAATATTTAATAAATTTAATACAACTTAAAAAAACTAAGTAAAGGCACTCTAAATTTTTCATCAAATATCAATTAAAAACGGGAAAAGCCTAAACCTATTGATGGGCATTCGAAGCACAAATGCAACCTTTGAAATAGGAGTGAGACATTCTGCAATATGAGGACGATGACAATCTTTTTTATTCTCGATCATGACGGTTGTAAGCAACTCGGTGTCAAATGGTGCTGCCATTGCAAGCAGCTCAGTGTCCACATTCTTGGCGTTATTCACAACCCTATTCACCTCCACAAGCAGCTCGGTGTTATTTGCCAGTTGTTTCTGTTCCTCTAAATAACCTAGTTCTGTAAAAACAAGCAATCCAGTAAATCGTAATAGTGAGGAGTTATCCACCCAACTTTGGTGCTCATTGCCAAATAAAATTCAAAACTTTGTTGTCGCGCTGCCGTAAACAATAAAGATATGCCTAACCGTAGTAGCAATGGGCATGCATAGATAGAAAAATAAATAAAACTGGCACCCTCTTTCCTATGCGCGCGTCAACCATGTTCACCCTCTTTCCAGTCCACGATTTTGTTAGCGAATTTTCGTTCACCCCTGAATATTGAGCAAACTTCAAACTTCATATTTTGTCATGTCCCCAATTTTCTGGTGACAGTTCGATTTAATTAATTTAATTAATGGTTGTTCAAGACGACTAATTAGTTATTTTAATTAAATAAATAATTATTAAATAAGTAACTTTATATTTAATAAAGTGACTTGGAGTATTTAATAAAGTCACTTAAGAGATAGGATCAAAAAAGTTCTAGAAGTCTCTGGAGAGGATGGAGGGAATAGAATAAATAGGCACCCCGGGGCTCCATTCGAATAAGGCAGTTGATTATCTCTCTTTGATTTTTCAGATTGTGATTCAATCACAGGTGCATTGTGGAACCTAGGGTTTCGGCAATTGTCACAGTTGGCCATTGAGAACGATAACTCTCAATTGGTACGCAATTTTGAGGGTGTGAAATAACATCTGAATTATTGCAGATTGGAGGTGACATTTAGTCATTTCATCAGGGAAATTATTGGTGGCTTAAGGCCAATTTTCTGGTTCTTGCATCACTGCTCATTTTTGGATCAGCAAGAGTGGTATTAATCACCATAATAACCGGGAGTAAATTCTATCCATGCGGCCGTTGGTCATTTACACCGGGGTTCAGTTTGTGATCAGGAAAGACTATCAAGTCCAAGTCGCAGTGTGAGCAGATCAAGGAATTTCCAAGACATATTATCAGCCAGCATTTCCTGTATAATATTAGGACCAAAGTTTGGGCGGAAGGCTATTGCAAATATCCTATAATAAGGTGACACCATTGGAGACGGGCTGGAGGTGGAACCGATTTGAATTGAGTTAGAAGTCGTTTGAACTAATATGCATAAGACTAGCGAAAATCGGCAGGCGGATATCTGAGACCCAATTCCGACCATCAGCATCCATCATTTGTGGGTGTCTAGGAAAATCCCAAATTCAGATAATTCCGCAGAGGGATTGCGTGGTAGAACATTATATGGTTTACGGCAGAGAATTGGAGCTTACTACAAATGCCAAATTCTTCCACCAAAATCGAAGTGCTACTGCTGGGTTTGAATTAAATCAAATAGGCCCCATTTTGGAAAGGGCAGAGATTGCCGCGCAAGGGTAAACGGACTGGCAGGGATCAGAAGAATAATCAACTCTGCAGGCGCCCAAGGAAGCGAGATTAATCTAGAAGTGACTATGAGACAACAAACTAATTACAAATAAACAAATCTGCGCCTCATCGAGCCAGGCGTCTTCCTCAGCATTTCCATCATTAATCATCGCAGGAAATGGATGCTGCAAGTATATAGAAGGACTCCACACAGTGGCAATTGTATTGCATAGGCATCAAAGGGCGGGAAACGTCATACATACGGTGTTGAATAGGAGTTGCTTGGGCACCGCCGAATTGAACGGAGTTCGAGCACAATAGAGAAGATGATTCATTCCCAGCCGGAAATAGAAGAGTGACTAGTTTCGGCGAAAACAACAAAGACCATCCAGGGGACCCCCTAGCCGAGTATCCTCTAGCAGATATTAATATTCTATCAACATTATCAGTGGCCATCGGTATCGTGCAGGTTTTGAAACGGACCAACAAGACAAGTAGGTGCAATTTGCAGATGATCAAATAAGGCAAGCAGAGGATATCGTACAGGTGGTAGCAAGGAGTTTACCCGGTGTTACTCTATTAATAAGAGCTGAATAAAATATATATAGTCACTGTTATTTGTTTGGCTCCCCATAAGATTTCTCTGAACGTGTTTATTATCACTGCATTTGTAATAACCATTAATTTGATGAATGGTTGGAAACATTGCATTTGTCATCGTTGTTCACCAAGTGTTTGACGGAAAGCCTGTTTGCAAACTATTTGACGAATTGCCACAGTACATTGTTGGGATTTAGTGACCTTTAAAACTGAGGGTCATTTCAGTGGTATCAGAGCGGTTTTCTTGCCATCCTGTGGGGTGAAAACCGACTTACATGAGTGATCAGCACTCTACTTCAACCAAGATGGACAGGTACAGCACAAAGTCTCCAAGGACACAATCTCGGACAAGTAATAGACAGAGTATTCAGAGTCGGAAATGTGGAAAGGAGGACTATTCAGGTATTCAGGATGAGCTCAGAAAGATGAAACATAACATGTCTGAACTGTTGGTTAAACACCACCGTATGCTTGACAGGCTGTCCGTCCCAGCTAAGGTGAGTAAATCAACTGGATTTCGTTTTGGCAAATCTTCTCACGAAGCGTTGACAGATACAATGAGAGATGCTACTAGGAACCTTAATGAGGAGTTCGAGAAACAAGTGTGCAACCAGTCAGAGGCTTCAGTTCGGTCACAGGAAGAAGCAGTGAAGGACATTACGCTGATGGATAGTAACTGTCAACTTGACACTCAAGTTGAGACAGTTGAATACGAGTTTCCCAAAGGTGATCTCTCATGTACTCAAGGTAGTTTGGTTCTGACAAGCAATGATTACAGTGAAGTGAGTTCAGATGATGATGAAGATGTCATTGTGCATGGTGATGAGATACCTGGTGAAAATAAGCAGACATCGAGCATTTATGATTTTGCTGACAGAGAGTACCAGGCTCAGTTAGATGCTTCATCACATGAGGATGAGAATGGCAGTACTTCACAAGATTTGTCCAGCCAGCTGAAGGTAAGCAAAGATAGTATTGTGGCTTCTTTATCTCATCATGACAGGATGCGGGAGATGTTAGAAGAGCACATCCAGATGATTCAGTTACAAGGAAGACATAAGGGAGTTCAGGCAAATTCTTCTTGTTGTGACTTACATGCAATTGGTGAAGGAATGGGGACGACGAAGCTGAGCTATTTACATCTTCTATCAGATCGTGACCATCTTCTAAGCCTTGCCAAAGACTATTCAGATGCCTTGAGGAGGAAGGAGGAGGAGGTTGTCAAGCTTTCTTGCGAGCTTGAGGACACTTGAGCAACTTTGGCATTACAGGACTGGGAGAGACATGAGAATGAGCATGGCATGGAGCTAAGTTTAATTTCATCTGGTACGTCTAACACTCAGCTTTCTACATTTGACGGATCATATATGGTAGCTGATAATGCTACGAGTTCATCTTGCATTCACATCCAGGATATAAGGACAATGGCAGACAGGTATGTGAAGTTAGTTGGTATTGGTCACATTACTCAGGTAAGGAGTTTGCTTGAGTTACCAGCTGTTTCTTGTTTACGGATATGGACTCGAGAATGTTTCAGCAACATTTGGGATTCAATTAACTGGAGATGTTTTAATGGTAGCAATGTTTGTTTGAGTGCTATCATGGATTTGATTAGCAGAATATACGGTGTTATTTTTCCCTGTGCTAGCAGAACATCCGATGTTGGTATTAGTTTTTATACACCGGTATTGGGCTTGGTTCATATATGTAGACGACCCTTCTTGCTGAAAGGTGTTGAAGATTTTTCATATTTGGAAGCATGTACAGATGAGTCCCAGGATCATTTTGACCTTGATGACATCCGGGAGAATGAAGTAGACAATTTTGAAGATTCAGCTTCCTTGACAGTTTCTTTAAGTACAGAAGAGCTTGACAGCAGAACTACAGATTTTGACACTCTGGATGTTGATATAAGTTTTGAAGTTGATTCGAAAAATATAGATGGTAATAATCCAGAGACCAGTATCTTTGAGGACATTCCTCCAGACAATGTGTCAGAGGGAGTTTATAGAAGACAGCCCAGCCAGAGCCATCATGTGGTTAGCCAGTTGAAAGTTAGTGAGCGAGACATTACTATTGCTTGTGAGCATTTTGATACTGCTCGTCAGTTGTTGGCTATTACTGGTTGGGGTTCTTCTATGACAGATGAGTCCAGCGGTGGGTACTTTTCTTTGGCAGAGATTCATGCCTTGCGTGAAGCTGTTCAGATTTTGAAGCAAGATTATTTACGATTGGTAGCCGACCGTGATCACTTGGTTGAGTGGGGGAGTACAGCATATGAGGCCCTCTTGGATCGTGAAGAGGAGGTGAGTAAGCTTTCCCAAGAGCTCATAGCGACTACTGAGGCGTTAGAGGACACACAGCGGGATCTACAGAAGTCGCAGTTTCAGTTGAAGGAGGTGACCGTGGAGTTGGAGCATTTGCGGTCAAAACCAACCCCAAACCCAGTTCATTTGTCTAATGAGGTAGATGACGGTAAGTACACTCCTATAGTAGCTTTTGAGGAGCTTATTGTTGAGACTGACATACATGTTCAGGGTTTGGAAGAAGTTGGTCTTAATGAGTTCGGGATACCGGTAGAGTCAAGTTTCCAGATTGATTCTTCTCAGTTAGTTGATAGTGTGGTACAGTGGGGTATGCCACCTTCACAGGAGGATCAGTTGTGGTGTGCGGGGAAGTATATTGATGCTTCCTCGTATAATTTTTACTGCACTAAACCGTTCATGGAGTATTTGTTGGATAGTGCATGTGTTCATTTGGACCCGTATAAAGTGACAGAAGGTGTTCTCATCCATGATACTAGTGTTATTTGCAGATTGGTTGAGAAGATTATAGGGGTCCTTTCTACTATGCTACCTCACAGGGATCTCGAGGAAGGGTTTGTTGAGTAGAATGCACGGGATCCTATCCAGCCTACAGTCACTCGGAGTCAGAGATTGGAGCCATATATTGATTACCAGTTCAGTGATGATGAGCTAGCAGCAGAATTTGGAGGTTCTTACCGGCATTATACGGTAGGGTACGCTCATCATTTCTCTTTTGACACAGAGATAGAAGATTTTATTTCATGCAGATGTAGATTGGCTCCAGTTTCTTACCATCCATTAGGGGATAGATTGGCACCTTCTTTCGAAAAAAGAAGTGGTAGTAGCAAGTTATTCAGCCTGCAGCATCGACACACTCGGAGCAGTTTTTCAGAAATTGGATTTGATGGCAGTGATTCAGGTACCTATGGCTGTTGTCATATCTACAATCCAGTTGGGTGCAGGTGTCTTTTTGACAGGGGCTTGAGTTTCGATAGAGTTGATGTTTTAGTTGGCTTGAGTTCTGCAGAATGGGTTCTTCTACTGACATCTACAGTTGGTTTACAGATGATTTCATCAGAGTTGTCAGTTGTTTGGATGTTGAGTACAGTTTCTCAGATACTGGTATTGATGATTTCTCCACAGGAGTATGATGAGGATTGGGATGATACACAGATTTGCATTTGGGACCCAGGCATACTGATTGGTTCATGGTTCAGCCATTGCTTGGGGACAAGCAATTTCAGGAAGGGCGGACTGTCATGTCCCCAATTTTCTGGTGACAGTTCGATTTAATTAATTTAATTAATGGTTGTCCAAGGACGACTAATTAGTTATTTTAATTAAATAAATAATTATTAAATAAGTAACTTTATATTTAATAAAGTGACTTGGAGTATTTAATAAAGTCACTTAAGAGATAGGATCAAAAAAGTTCTAGAAGTCTCTGGAGAGGATGGAGGGAATAGAATAAATAGGCACCCCGGGGCTCCATTCGAATAAGGCAGTTGATTATCTCTCTTTGATTTTTCAGATTGTGATTCAATCACAGGTGCATTGTGGAACCTAGGGTTTCGGCAATTGTCACAGTTGGCCATTGAGAACGATAACTCTCAATTGGTACGCAATTTTGAGGGTGTGAAATAACATCTGAATTATTGCAGATTGGAGGTGACATTCAGTCATTTCATCAGGGAAATTATTGGTGGCTTAAGGCCAATTTTCTGGTTCTTGCATCACTGCTCATTTTTGGATCAGCAAGAGTGGTATTAATCACCATAATAACCGGGAGTAAATTCTATCCATGCGGCCGTTGGTCATTTACACCGGGGTTCAGTTTGTGATCAGGAAAGACTATCAAGTCCAAGTCGCAGTGTGAGTAGATCAAGGAATTTCCAAGACATATTATCAGCCAGCATTTCCTGTATAATATTAGGACCAAAGTTTGGGCGGAAGGCTATTGCAAATATCCTATAATAAGGTGACACCATTGGAGACGGGCTGGAGGTGGAACCGATTTGAATTGAGTTAGAAGCCGTTTGAACTAATATGCATAAGACTAGCGAAAATCGGCAGGCGGATATCTGAGACCCAATTCCGACCATCAGCATCCATCATTTGTGGGTGTCTAGGAAAATCCCAAATTCAGATAATTCCGCAGAGGGATTGCGTGGTAGAACATTATATGGTTTACGGCAGAGAATTGGAGCTTACTACAAATGCCAAATTCTTCCACCAAAATCGAAGTGCTACTGCTGGGTTTGAATTAAATCAAATAGGCCCCATTTTGGAAAGGGCAGAGATTGCCGCGCAAGGGTAAACGGACTGGCAGGGATCAGAAGAATAATCAACTCTGCAGGTGCCCAAGGAAGCGAGATTAATCTAGAAGTGACTATGAGACAACAAACTAATTACAAATAAACAAATCTGCGCCTCATAGAGCCAGGCGTCTTCCTCAGCATTTCCATCATTAATCATCGCAGGAAATGGACGCTGCAAGTATATAGAAGGACTCCACACGGTGGCAATTGTATTGCATAGGCATCAAAGGGCGGGAAACGTCATACATACGGTGTTGAATAGGAGTTGCTTGGGCACCGCCGAATTGAACGGAGTTCGAGCACAATAGAGAAGATGATTCATTCCCAGCCGGAAATAGAAGAGTGACTAGTTTCGGCGAAAACAACAAAGACCATCCAGGGGACCCCCTAGCCGAGTATCCTCTAGCAGATATTAATATTCTATCAACATTATCGGTGGCCATCGGTATCGCGCAGGTTTTGAAACGGACCAACAAGACAAGTAGGTGCAATTTGCAGATGATCAAATAAGGCAAGCAGAGGATATCGTACAGGTGGTAGCAAGGAGTTTACCCGGTGTTACTCTATTAATAAGAGCTGAATAAAATATACATAGTCACTGTTATTTGTTTGGCTCCCCATAAGATTTCTCTGAACGTGTTTATTATCACTGCATTTGTAATAACCATTAATTTGATGAATGGTTGGAAACATTGCATTTGTCATCGTTGTTCACCAAGTGTTTGACGGAAAGCCTGTTTGCAAACTATTTGACGAATTGCCACAGTACATTGTTGGGATTTAGTGACCTTTAAAACTAAGGGTCATTTCATATTTGAAATTCGTTGAACCATGTGACACAGGAAAGATGAGTCAGATAGTGTGAAGCAAGATACCCGTGACTGCCTAGCCATGTAGAGGGTAAAGAGAACACTCAACGTTGCATTTAATGGTGATGGGAGAAAGGATTGAGGAACCGTCAAGAGAATTCAAATTTGAAGTCTTTCCAACAGATGCAAGTCATAAAAAACACATGGCACCTGTGACTCTTGTACGAACATTCCACAACCTGACAAGAGCGACACATCACTACAGCGAGTGGCTGAGATGGTAATGGGAAGGGAATTCAAATTTTGAATTCATAGATCGAAGCTTCCAAGTGAAGCAAAAAGAAAAGTATAAAAGCAAATCAATTTGAAGGAGAGAAGGTTAGATTGCCCAGTGAATAGAAAAAGAGCCAGAAAGAGCCATGCTAAAGAGGAATCTCATATAGCAAAGGAAAGTGATTCAAGGAGAAATTGGATTCATTTTCGAAGGAAGCTATTGTGCCGAGAAAAGGAGAGTGTATCTATTCAACACAGAGAGCATCGTGTACCTCAGTGAGGTGAAGCAAGCACACAAGTGATTAGAGATTGAAGTTGTAGAGCCCTAAGAAAGCAAAGCACATTTGCAGACTGGTCAAACCAACCAACTAAGAATCTATACCAACCAAGTCCAATAGCTAAATTATTAGATCATTTCTTTGACGTTTACTTTCTTTTACAACAACAAATCTGTCGAGGGTGGGCCCAAATAGGTTCTTTGTATAAATCCCTTAACAAGGTGGCACATTAACTTGTGTTTGAAATCCTCTAACTAGGCTGCTCCTAACAAAGCAAGATCTTAATAGGTCTCATCAAAATCCCTTAACAAGGTGGCACCTCATAGTGCCTTTGTAATCTTTTAACAGAGACAAGCTCTTAATTGAGTGCACTTTAGAAGAGTGCAAATTTGTGAGGATCAACTCACACGCCTTTGGTTTTACCCTAGTTGGGTTTCCACAAGATAAATATTGCATTATGTGTTGTTATTTTCATGTGATATGTGTTTACTTATTCTTGACCGGTTGAGTTGTAGCCTGCACTAACCTGAGATGAAATAGTGGGTGTGATTTGAAGGAAAAAGGTGTGCATGTTGAGTATACTGATTCACCTACACCCCTCAATATATTGACCCATGGGCAAGACCAATGATTGGTATCAGAGCCTAGGTCCTCAAGGAGACAAGAGTTTAACAACTCGAGGAAAAGATCAAGATGTTTAAAAGAGATGCGCCAAAGTTCTCTAGGGAAAACTACAACTCATGGTGTGGAAAGATGCGCTTGCATCTGAAGACTCTTGGAGATGTCTATTGGACCCATGTCAAGGTCAAATTTGTGGAACCAGCTGCCCCACTCAATGTTAATTAGCGAGAAGGAGATACACACAACCACAATGGATGCTCTAGTGAGCACCCTATCATACTTTGAATACAAAGATGTAGAGGAATTGGAGACAGTCTACAAAATGTGGGAGAAGTTGAAAGTCGTCCATGGTGGAGACAAGCATGTCATGAGGGCTAAGGTTGAATGCCTCTGAGGAAAGTTTGATGACATGAAAATGCAAGAACGTGAAGAGATTGAAGTCTATGGCAAGCGAGTGAAGGACATCCATCAGAGTATGTGAAGGAACAATATCAAAAGATGAGTGTGTGAGCAAGATGCTAAGAACTCTGTTGCCTAAGTATGCCATAAGGGTGTTAGTCATCGAAGAGCTAAGAACCATTGACAAGATGGAGGTGTTGCTTAACACTTTGATAGACAAGTTCATTGTGTTTGAACTTAGCAATTTTGACAACACCCAACCACCTAAGGTCAAAACTATGTTCAAAGCCTCAATTGCACCAGTTGTAGCACCAAGAGAAAGAGGTAAACCAAGCTCGTCCAAACACATAAAGGAGCTGGAGAGCATGTATGCTGAAGAAGCCAAAAAAGAAGAGTTGGAGGCTCTGTTCATGAAAAGAATGGTCAAAGGCAAAGGGAAGTACAAGGGTAAGTTTCCTTTCAAATGCTTTTATTGCATAAAAGGTAGGAAATTATGCTGCTAGATGTCCATAGCATGTCAAGAAGGAGACTATCGACTAGAGCGAAAACAACAATTGGAAAGGTTCCAACAACAAGTGATCAAAAGAAAAAGAGAAAAAGCGGTGTTACATTGAGGTGTGATTAATGAAAAGTCAACCAGTGACAAAGATGAAGTATCCTTTGTAGTCATCAAAGAAGAAAGGGTGGAGAGAGCCCTAATAACAAGTACCAGTATCAAGAAGAACTAAATAATAGATAGCGGTTGCTCACACACATGTTAGGTGATAGGAGCAAATCCCACGAGGTTGAAGCCTACCATGGAGGAATGATGAAGTTTAGAAACAACTCACCATGCACGGTGATAGGTAAGGGTAATGTAGCCCTAAATGAGTCCACTACATGTGAAGATGTGTATATACTGGACAAATTGAAATACAACCTGTTGTGTGTGGCTCAACTAATGGACAACAGTTACAAGTTCGAGTTCAACAAAAAAGTCTTGCAAAATATTTGAAAAGATTGGCAAGCTACTGGATATAGGAGAATAAGGCAAAGGTAACCTTTTCTACCTCAATATTATTGGAAACACTTTCATGGTAGCTAGAAATGATAATAGTTGGTTATGGCATAGGAGGTTATGTCATGCTAATTGAAAGCATTGTCAAAGTAGGAAGGAAGAACTATGTAAGGGGTTTACCCCCAATCTCCAAACCTGACAATGTGATGTGTAAGGATTGACAACTAGGAAAGCTAGCAAGTTCAAGTTTCTCAAGCAAGTCATTTACTTCAAAACATGTATTAGATCTAGTACATACTGACGTGTGTGGTCCCATGACGAAAAAGAGTGTATCTAGAGACACATACTTTATGTTGTTTATTGACATTTTTTCTAGAGTGATGTGGATGATTTATTTGAAAGAAAAGTCAAAAGCCTTTCACATGTTCGAAGTGTATAAGGAAAAAGTAGAAAGAGAAACTAGTAGAGCACTGAAGCACTTGAGATTAGACTAGGTAGGTGAGTTCACCTCATAAGAATTCAAAGGCTACTATGAGGAGCATGGAATCAAAAGACAAATGTCACCTTCCAAAACACCCCAACAAAATGGTGTCATTGAAAGAAGAAAAAGAACAATCATAGATTGTACCAAAACATTAATGATTCAAAACAATGTTACACAGATCTATAGGAGAGAGGTTGTAACCACCACAGTGTACACCTTAAACTAGGTACAAGTAAAGAAAGGGACAAAGAAGATTCCCTATGAGCTATGGTTTGGTCACACACCATTCATCAACAACTTCATGGTTCTTGAAAGAAATTGTTAAATCAAGAGAGATGAATACCAAGGGAAGTTTGAGCCTAAGAGTGATGAAGGTATCTTTTTGGGATACTCTACTAAGAGCAGAGGTTATATGTGTTTGAATCTTCGAACAAACAAAATCGTAGAGTCAACTAATGTAAAGGTGGATGATTTTTTAGAGATGAATGAGGAAGACAACATAAGGGAACCATAAGACTACAAACAATTTGAGTACATTCCACTAAGTGATACAATGGAAAGGCTACCGGTTGAGGTAGAACATGTAGAAGAAGTTATGTCAGTTCGAGTAGAAGAAGCCAATCCTAAAGAGCATAGGGAAGAAGCATCCAAAGGGGAACTGATGCTAGCTAAGTACATGAGAAAACATCACTCAGTAGACCAGATCATTGGAGACAAGGATGTTGGAGTCATCACTAGGAGAAAAGCGAGAGAGACCATATGCTTACTCTCACACATAGAGTTGAAGGCTACAAGAGAAGCAGTGAAGGATGAAGATTGGAGGAATTCCATGGAAGAAGAGATTGACTAGATAATAAAAAATGACACATGGACTTTAGTAGCCCGACCAACTGACAAAAATGTCATTGTCAGAAAGTGGGTGTTTCAAAACAAAATGAATGAAGATGGAGAATTGGTCAGAAACAATGCCAGGCTTATTTGCACGGGATATGCATAAAAAGAAGGCATACACTACGGAGAAACCTTCACATTAGTGGCCAAATTGGAAAGAGCTAGGATACTCCTTGTTGACACCTAAATTTGTAGGTGTCAAATTGGAAAGGGAAGTGATTTTTAAACATTATTTCATTAAAATATTATTGTTATTTTAAAGTGATTAAATATTTTGCACACAATAATGTTTTATTTACCTTCCCTAGCATTAATAGTTTTATTATTGCTTGATACATTTGAATTAATGATCAAATTAAATGATATGATAATTTCCCAAAGTGCGAAAAGGTAAAGGTAAGAAGTGATTAAATGACAAATATTATTTAAATTCATATTTGATTGACTAATTATTCTCTTTTTGAAAATAAATGCTTTTTATGAAAAAAGGATGGGGAGAGGTAGTTGAACACTCAACCTCTCGACCCTATCCTCTTTCCTATCCTAACTACCCCATCTACCCTAACCAGTTGTTCTATTATATTCCTTGAGGATGATTGTTAGAAAGGAAAGTTATAATTACAATATTTTTGTAAAAGGGCTATTTAAATCTTTCTTATGGGTTAGTTAAAATAATGAAAATTATTTACATTAATACTTGTCTTTTAGGGAAAAATAAATTATAGTTTAATGTAAATTATTATTATGATGCATTTTGCTTACCTTTTATTTAAGTACATTATTGCTAAGGAGATATATTAATGAGTATCATTATAAATAATTTTTAAAATCGCTTATATCTTGGGTGTAAGATATTTCCATTTCATGCTTCATGTTAAGGATAGGAAAGTTATAAAAGTAAAAAATATGTTCCTTGAAATGAAATACTTATAGAATTATCTTCTTGGCATAGCGATTATTATTTTACCTTCAATAGGGTTTTTACTAGAATGGTTGTTTACTTTGTCAAATTTATGAAACCATTTTATGTGCCTTTATTATATTCTTTGAATATGATTACATTGACCTAATGCTTATGTATGAGAAAGAGCTTTAGGGAAATACAAATAAAAACCTAATTTATTTACTTTAATAAAGTCTCATTAAATTATTTTTTGTGTGCAAGGTTTATTCATTGAAATTATTAAAGCACCTGTCAAGAGGATTAAAAGAGAGATCAAAGAGGCATGAAAGGATCAAGGAACCATTATCAAGGGGACGTGGCTAATCATAGAAAAGATCAAGCAAGCTAATGAAATTGATGATAACCTTGGAAATCAAAATGCGAGAGGCAATTACAAATAGGAATTTCACAATACATGAGGAGAAATGTCATGAATGCCAAGAGGATTAACCTATTTCATTTTAAGAGTTTAATTTAAGGTCATATTGTTTCACAATGTACCAAGGAGTCATAACTTTTTAAATTTGTAACTATTTCGATGTCTACTTATATGTGGCTTGGATTTTAAAAAAACAAAACATTCATGATCACCATATTTAGAACCTATATTTTGTGAATTGAGAAGGGACTCTTCTGATCATTGTGGATTTTGTTGTTATCTGTATTCACCAACAACACAAAATTTTGTAGTGGATAATATCGAAAGCAATATAGAGATTTGACATGCTAGTTTGATCTTTTGGTGATATCATTTATCTATTCTTTAATTTGTTCCTTAGATTAAATTTTGAATTTTCTTTAATAATTTTCAGATTTGCATGAATGTTTTAAAGTTCTTCAGTATTTGTTAAACAAGGTTACTGTGTTGTTTGTTCAATCTGTATCTTTGTCTTATTGGGTTCCTGAGGGGAATTAAATTCAATAGGACTTAGTATTGAAGCTATTTTAATCCATTTGTCAATTTGAAGCATTAATGTGATAACAGTTGTCTTAAAGGGATCACTAATTCTCTCTAATGGTTACTTTAACATTTTAAGTAATTGATAGTAATGTGATAAATATTCCATTGGTTAAGGCACTGGTCTACTGTTGATTGCAGAAAGGGCACAAATCCAGGTGACAAAGATCCCTGATCATTGCACATCACACACACATGCACGCACGCACGCGCACGCGCGCACGCACACGCACACGCACGCACACACACGCACACACAACACGCACACGCACATGCACACACACACATGCATGCACACACACACACACACACACACACATTTATTCACCTTTACCCTTCATTTATCTTTTGTTCAACTTTTTAATAAACACCCAAGATCCATAAATTATCTACTCTAAAAAGTCTCTAGGGTGTGAGATATACACCTACCAACTTTGGTTCTGCGGAGCCAAATTTGCAAAGGTTCACATTCATTTTGAGTGGAACCTATCAATTGGCAAATTGCTATTAGGAATTCCCATAATTGGATCATCATTCCATAGGAAACCTAATTTGCTAATTTGGGCACCAACACTCCTAGCATTTGTTGCACACAAAAACTTCAAAATATATTAGATGGACATAAAGTTCATATTCTTGAATGGAATTCTGGAAGGGGAGGTCTACATCGAGCAACCTGAGGGATTTGAAAATGAACAAGGCAAGAACCAATTGTGTAGATTGAGAAAAATAATGTATGGACTAAAGCAGGCACCAAGAGCCTAGTATGAGAGGCTACACTCATACCCAATAAACATTGGGTTTGTAGGAACCAATGATAATTGTAGTTTATACATGAAGAAAGAGACAAAAATAAGTCTATTGATTGCAAAGATCTTTGTAGATGATATCATCTTTGGTGGAGATGACAAACTAAGTGCTGACTTTGTTGAAGCCATGAAGGAGGAGTTCAAGTGTCAATGATCAAAGAAAACACATTATTCAGCAGACTTCTAGTGTCCTAGCTAAAAGGAGGTTTCTCCATAGGGCAAACCAAGTATGTCAGAGCAATACATAAAACTTTTGGCATGGAAGACCCAAGACCGGTAGGCACTCCAATGGCAACCAATTGCAAATGATGAAAGGATGATAAAATCCATGTAGTGAACAAGACACTTTACCAATCAATGATTGGCAAACTATAGTATGTGGTGCATAGCAGACTAGACATAGCACAAGCAATTGGGTTCATGGCCAGATTCTCAGCCAACCCAAAGCAATCACACATGATGGTTGTGAAGAGAATCTCTTGGTATCTTAAGGGTACTGACAAATATGGACTATTGTATCCTCACAAAGACAACTTTGAACTTAGTGTCTTTATAGATGTTGATTGGGAGTGAAACAAAGATGACAGGAATAGCACAACTGGAGGTGCATTCTTCCTTGGCAGAAGATTGGTGGCGTGGACCAGCAAGAAATAGAACTACATATCACAGTCAATTACATAAGCAATATATATTGTTGTAGCTATGAATTGCACTCAATTTGTTTGGATCAAACAACTACTTGAAAGAATTCAGGAGAAAATGGAGGAACCAATAGTGATCAACTGTAATAACATTGGCTATCAATATATCCAAAAATTTGGTCATGCATTTGAAGACCAAGCACATATCCATTGAGTACTATTTTCTTAGGGAACAAGTGCAAGCAAAAGAGGTTAGGTTGGAATATTTACCAACCAAGGAACAACTAGCAGATATCTTCACCAAACCTCTTCAGAAAGATACATTTGAGTATCTACGAGAAAGGTTAGGGGTCTTACCCCTATCCAACCTAAACTAAGCTAAGCCAGGAGGACATCAATCCATGATCAAGAAGGGAAATAAACTCAAAATGGATTGCTGAGAACATGGGAGTACTCCATATGGGGAGCAATCAAGAAAGAAATAAGCAAGTAAAACTGGCCACCTTGGGCATTGTTATCGAAGGGGAAGAAGTTGAGAGAAAGGAAATGGGCCGTAGAAGATCAAGCATGATGATGCACCATCTTAGGGGGAGATAATGAAGGAAGGAAATGGCAAAAATTGTCAAAATGACTAAGTCTTGCTAGCAATGCCAAAGGGAGAGATTGCTGGCCTAAGTGTTGAAGACTAACCAGTAGATAGACCAGTAGACTTAGTCATCAAAGGTGTTGTCATTGCTAGCAACACAAGAAAAGGGATTAAAACTGGTAGATTAGCGCAACCGGTAAGGCATACTAGTGTGTAGTTCTAACTCGAAAGGGAAGAAAGGAAAGATTGCAAGCCTAGTGGAAACAAATAGAGTAGCAAGATGAGTCAGCATAAAGAGCATAAAGGACACACATGACTACCTAGTCATGTAGAGGGTAAAGAGTGCACTTAATGATGCATTTAATGGTGGTGGGAGAAGGGATTGAGGAATTGTCAAAAGAATTCAAATTTGAACTATTTCCAACAAATGCAAGTCACCAAAAACACATGGCACGTGTGACTCTAATACCAACATGCCACAACATGACAAAAGCATCACATCACTACAATGAGCAACTGAGATGGTAATGGGAAGGGAATTCAAATTTTGAATTCCTAGATCAAAGCTTCCAAGTGAAGTGGAAAGAAAAGTATAAAAGAAAATGAAGTTGAAGGAGAGAAGGTTAGATTGCCTACTGAATAGAAAAAATAGCCAAAAACATCCAAGCTAAAGAAGAATCTCATATAGTAAAGGAAAGTGATTTAGGGAGAAATCATTTTCCAAGGGAGCTATTGCACTGAGAAGAGAACACATCTATTCATCACAAAGAGCATCGTGTGCCTCGGTGAGGTGAAGAAAGCACACAAGTGATCAAAGACTGAAGTTGCACAAGCTAGAGAAGACAAAGCATAGTTGTAGACTGGTTAAGAGAACCAACCAAGGATCTATACCAAGCTAAATTTAGTAGCTAATGTTGACCATTTTACCACCCCCCCGCCCCCCTCCCCCAATTTTCCAAATGTTGACCAATTCCATGAAAAACCAGGGTAGTAGCCTTGATCCACATTCATTGACCAATTATTAATTGTTGTGCAAGCCTATTAGGATTACGAAAAAAATCCTTGACTTTTCTCTTTTATTCATAAGTCTTGAATCTTTTAATATTTGCATTCTATATCCTTATGAAGATTTCAAGTTGTGACCTTGTGACTGCTCTTGATCACTTGATCGCAGGAAACTAGCACTTAACCATCAAGGAAGATGTGAATGCACAAAATGGTTATCTCCACAGTCAACGCAACTTCGTAGGTGGCTAAAGGCTTAAGGATATGAAGGTTACAAGGTTGCAATCAAACCACAACAATCGATTTCAATATTTTTTGCAAGATCGTAGGGGGTTGAGCTTAACTCGGAGTTAGGATGGTAAAGTCACGAATCACCTTGTGTGCACGGTCGCAAGATTAAAAGATAAACTCTAGTCTCGAGTTGCGATGGAGTGATTTACCTTGGTTGCATGGTTGCAAGTCAAGTTTGCATTAAGAACACCTTAGAGGGCCCACAATCTTCCTAAACATTAGATCTTCCAAGATCGATGGCTAGCATATTCACGCTTTTCGAAGTTGCTCAAGCTTTAATTAAAGCAAGAAAGTGAGTGTTTGCCTTGTGTCATGGTGGGCCAGGTGCATTCGAGCTTCCTTTGGTCACAACATTGCAGGGGCCAATTTCAAAGGGGAATTCATCAAATAAAAGCTGATTAGTTGAATCGATGCAATTCCATCGAAATGAGATTCACAAATAAGTTGCAACCATGTGAAAAGTCAATAGGCCACAGTCAAAGTTCCTTCATTGCATCATCACAGGTGGTCAAGAGAAAACCATGGTCAGAGTGGCGATGCTACAAGATATCCTTGATCACTTGGTCACAAGAGCTTAGGTCTAACCCATGGTTAAGGTGGCAAAGCAAGAATTGAGGTGGTCGCGGCTTCGTAGGGTTAAATGAAGTTGTTTGCAGTTACGACTGGGTGATCACTGTTAAAGGATGGTCTTCGCATGATTGCAGGTATCAAGGATGCTATCAAGATTTGGGTCATGATTGTGCAAATGGGGATGTTAGTAGTTAAGTTCTTAGTAGTCGTAATGTCTCAGGAATTTGATGCTAGTCTTAGTTCCAAGCTGTGAAGGGGCGACTAGAGAAAAGCACTACTGTTTGTAGGGTCACAACAATTAAGAGGATAATAGATAAAAAAGTTGTGAAGCAACAATAAGGCTAAGAATTAAGGTGGTTGCAGTTTCATAGGTTTAAATAGTTAATGAGGATCTTCAATTGTGAAGGTGTGACTAAGGCAAGTTAGTTGATTTCACATCATCGTGTAGTTAGAAGGCTATTAAGTCTAAACTATAACAATGGTGTGAAAGGTCATTTTCATGCAGTTGCAGAGTTACAACAGTTAAGGAGCCAACATGATAATGGGCTGTGACAAGGTGATAAAGGTAAGATAGGAAGTTTCACATCATCACGTAGTTAGAGGGTTGTCGAGCCCAAACTGCAGTGATGATGCAAAATGATCATTTCTATGGATCGCAAGGTCATCATAGTTAAGAGAATAAAGAGAAATATAGGTTGCAAAGCCATGAACATTGGCAAAGTCTATAGGTCAACAAATAGATAGAAGGCTAAGCGAGGTGGCAAAATACTTCAGGGGCATTGTGCTATGTGGTGAGTCTGAGGATTGATCCCAGTTGACTTGCTGATTTGGCTAATCTTGGCATGTTGAGAATAAAGAGAAGCAACTCATTAATGGTGAATCGATCCTTTTGATCATCTACAACCACTCTTTGATGTTCTCCATGCTTGTTCAATGTAGTTTTCTTTTGCCCATCACTTGCTTATCCATCTACCCAATCAGAATGATGATGGCCATTGTTTTTGTCCATTCAAAACTAGATTTGCACTTAAAAGATTTGATTTCCTCAATGGGGACATGCATCTAATCATGATCTCTTATGCTCAGTAGTTATTGCTCTCCTCTACAATCTCAACTATACCTGGTTAGAGTTTGAACTCAATGTAATATCAGAGCTATTCCTAAACTCTATAAAAGGTAGTTGTAAATATGTTTTGGAGGTTCTTCTCTGCCTATATGTTGCAGCAACATTATGCTCTACAACTTTTCCTTTCATTAATGAAATATTTGTTCCTTACCTTCTCTTGCCATTTTGTTGTCTAGTGCATGTATATGTCTTGTAGTGAATGTTTTCTTTCTATTTTCCTAACTTTACAGGTTGTGTTCAATCTTTTGGCAATCATTGCATAAGTGAATATTATCTTTCCTTTCAACGTTTCATTAGTTTTAGACCTGCATGTCGCTTTGGGGAATAGATTGAAGTGTAGTTATTTCAGGTTTTCAATGATGTTTTTTGCAGTTGTAGATAGAGTTGTGACCATTCAATCTAGGTTCATCACCCCCTTTAAATTAGACTAGGTAGTTTTATTTCTTGCATCTCCTTCTCCCTTTTCCTTCAATATGTAGTTAGGTGCATCCTGATTGTAAGGAAGTCGGCCTTCTTCAGAGATTCAATCTCAGAGCTCAAGTCCCACACTTGGAGGTCATTTACATGTTACACAAGGTCGCTTGAGAGTCATACCTCAAGAAAGGGTGTGGACTTCCATGTCAACAATTTTTGGCACACCTAATGGGACAAACATCAAAGATCCAAATCAGTTCAAAACCTCTACTAGTCATACCACAATTTTTGGCACGCTCGGTGGGACACACATTTTTAGCAACATAAGTCCACTGAAAGACAATATAATCTCATGCATTGAGAATTTGGGTGTTATTCTTAGTGCCATCAGCCTTTGGAGGCATTCAATCAAACACCATGGTGACTTTATGCATATATCTAGTTTCATATCGACATAGTGTTGGTATTTAAAGATCATTCTTGATCTTTTCATGATTTCAAGTTTCTATGAAAATGCAGTATTTATGAAACTCTAACCATGGACCCATTTTATAGAAACCCTTATTATTCTCCCCCATATCATGGAAATGCTACCCCCCATCCCTCTTTTTATCAATATCAGTCTTAGCCACAACCCAATTATAGTCAACATATTCAATATGCATATATTCCTCCCACCCTTGCTCCTCCAACCCCAACATCTCCATATAAAGAACTTAAAGATATGATGTTGGAATTCCAAAAAGAATATGGATGTCAAGTTTCATGAGCGGAGTGAGTAGTTGCAAGCTTTCAAAAGTTAGATGAATGAAAATACTAAGCGGTTGCTAGCTTGGGATAGGCAGCTTGATGAGATATAGAGGCAACAAGAATTTGATGTGCAACAACGAATGGAAGAAAAATAGGAGTAGTATGAGCAAGATTATTCTTGTTAGACCTCTCCCTAACAACAAGAGCCAGATTTTCTGACTCTCTTTTACTCTCTAGAGTGGGAGTTAAGAAAATCCCAGGTTAAGAAGGATCTTGCAAGAAGATTGGTTGCAAATCAAGAGGAGATGAGGTTCAAGCTTGGTCAAATGCAAGCTACTGAAGCACAAGAGCCACCAAGGAGAAAATTTTCTTACTTAATGTAGGGCGACCCTCCTATTCTACAAAACACCACAAAAGAGTCAAAGGCCCACTCATAAGCAACATTGCCAAATCCATCTAAAGAAGAGCCACCCAAACACAAGTTTTCTAGCTTCAGAAGGAGTGAGCCTCCCAAGATTTCCATTCCTTGTTGTGATGATCAAGAGCCTATGTTGCCTCAATTAGACATTGAGTAGCTAAATCAGGAGACAAAGGAGGATGAGGTGGTTCCTATCCTTGAGGAAACAGAGGTAATTGATCAAGCTTTAGATGGGGAAGAAAGATCAGACCAGCTGCCTGGAGAAGAAGAGAAAAACCATCAGTTGTAGTAGGAAGACAAGCATGAGAAGGAGGAAGAAGAAAAGAGAAATGAAGGTTATGATCTGGAAGATGATTTCTCCAGCATCATAACATGCTTTTTCTCAAGGCTTGACACCATACCAGTAGCTCCCAAGGAGGTGGCTCATGAGCATCATGAGCAAGAGGTGGAGATTGTTTCTTCACAAAGGAAGGAGCCACTTCCAAACCAGTTGGATGCTACCATTGCAGAGCACAACACGGTCAAGGCTGATTGCTCAGACCTGAAGCCATCAAGAGGATACACTATAAGGCATCTAGCTCTACAAAAATGCAAGTTGCCCCTAGTCCTATTCATTCCAGAGCATGAGGAAGATTTTCACAAGGAGGAGCAAGTAATTCTTGCTCAAGAAGATAACCCAGTGTTGGAGAGCTTCTTTTTTATCAACATTGGGAAAGAGGTATTCCATGCAACAATGTTCTTTTCATGCTTGCTGCTTTTAGCTGCCCTCATGCATGGGAGAAGAAATCAACTAGTGAGGAAGGGCAACTATTTCTAGAAACTAGTCAATGAGTTTGTTTAACTTTCATTTCTGTAAATTTTTGTGCATAGTAGATTAGGTTTTTTTTTGTGTTTTCTAAGAAGTGCACAAACCTAGGCTTTTCTCTGTGAGATAGCCAAGTTTTTGATTTTTTTTGTAGTTGTAAAGGTTGCAGTTTTTTCTAGTTTTGTAGAGTGGTCTCATTTTTTGTGACTCCATAGCCCAATGGATTGCCTAAGGCCATTGTTCCATGCTTTGTAGGCAAGCATCTCCTCTAAGTCATTAGAAATGTTGACCATTTTGCACCCCTCCTCCCCCCCCACAATGTTTTTCAAATGTTCACCAATTCTATCAAAAACTAGGGTGGTAGCCTTCATCCACATTCATTAACCAATTATTAATTGGCATGCAAGCCTATTAGGATATGACAAAATGTTTGACTTTTCTCTTTTATTCCTAAGTCTTGAATCTTTTCATATTTGCATGCTATATCCTTATGAAGATTTCAAGTTGTGACCTTGTGCCTACTCTTCATCACTTGGTCACAAGCAGTTGGCACTTAACCATCAAGGAAGTTGTGAATGTGTGAAATGGTTATCTCCATAGTCAGCACAACATTGCAGGCAGCTAAAGGCTTAAGGATATGAAGGTTGTGAGGTTGCGATCAAACCGCACCAATCAATTTTGATGTTTTTTGCAAGGTTGTGGGGGGTTAAGCTTAACTCAGAGTTAGGATGGCGAAGTCGTGAATCATCTTGTGTGCACAGTCATGGGGTTGAAAGATAAACTTTGGTCCCAAGTTGTGATGGAGCAATTTACCTTGGTCACATCATCGTAGGTCAAGTTTGCATTAAGAACACCTCAGAGGGCCCACAATCTTCCTAACCATCAAATCTTCCAAGATTGATGGATGTCATATTGACACTTTCTGAAGTTGCTCAAGCTTTAATCAAAGTGGGGAAGCAAACATTTTTCACATGTCATGGTGGGCCAAGTGCATTCAAGTTTATTTGTGTCATAGCATCACAAGGACCAATTTTGAAGGGGAATTCATTGAATGAAATTTGATCAGGTGAATCGATGTGATTCTATCGAAATGAGCTTCACAAATAAGTTGTGAGCATGTGAAAAGTCAATGGGCCACAATCAAAGTTCCTTCATTGCATCATCGCAAATGAGAGAAAACCATGCTCAGAGTGGTGATGTTGTGAGATACCCTTGATCTCTTGGTTTTAGGAGGTTAGGTCTAACCCATGGTTAAGGTGGCAAAGCAAGAATTTAGGTGGTTGGGCTTTGCAGGGTTAAATGAATGAAGCTATTTGTGGTTGCAACTGGGCAATTGTGGTTAAAGGATGGTCTTAACATGGTTGTAGGTATCAAGGATGCGGTCAGGATTTGGGTCACGATTGTGCAAATGGCGATGCTAGCAGTTATGTTCTTAGCAGTCATAATGTTGTAGGCATTTGATGCCACTTAGTTCCAAGCTATGAAGGGACGACTAGGGCAAAGCACTACTATTTGCAGGGTTGCAACAATTAAGAGGATAATGGATTAAAAAAATGTGAAGTAGAAATAAGGATAAGAATTGAGGTGGTCACATTTTTGTAGGTTTAAATAGTTAACAAGGATCTTTAGTTACGAAGATGTGACCAAGGCAAGTTAGTTGATTTTGCATCATTGCTTGGTTAGAAGGATGTTAAGTCTAAACCATGATGATGGTGTGAAAGGTCATTTTCATGCACTCATATGGTTGCAACAGTTAATGAGCCAACATGGTAACAAGCTACAACAAGGCAATAAAGGTAGGATGGGTGATTTCACATCATCGTGCAATTAGAGGGTTATAAAGCCCAAATTGTAGCGATGGTGAAAAATGATCATTTCTATGGATCGTAGGGTCGCGACAGTTAAGGGAATAAAGAGAAATGCAAGTTGTGAAGGCATTAACACTAGCTAAGTCCACGAGTCAAAAAATAGATAGAGGCTGAGTAAGGTAGCGAAATACTTCAGGGGCATTGGGCCACGTGATGAGTCTGAGGATTGACCCTAGTTGACTTGCTGATTTGGCTGATCTTGGCGTGTCGAGAACAAAGAGAAGCAACTCATTAATGGCGAATTGATCCTTTTGATCATCTACAACCATACTTTGATGTTATCCATGCTTATTCAATGCAATTTTCTTCTGCCCACTACTTGCTTATCCATCTACCCAACCAGAATGATGATGGTCATTGTTTTTGTCCATTCAGAACCAGATTTGCATGTAAAAGATTTGATCTCCTATATGGGGATGTGCATCTAATCATGATCTCATCTATTCAATAGTTATTGCTCTCCTTTGCAATCTCAACTCTACCTGGTTAGAGTTTGAATTCAATGTAATATTAGAGTTATGCCTGAACTCTATAAAAGATAGTTGTAAATATGTTTTGGAGGTTCTTCTCCACCTATATGTTGTAGCAGCATTATGCTCTGCAACTTTACCTTTCATTAATGAAATCTTTGTTCCTTACCTTCTCTTTCCATTTTGTAGTCTAATGCATGTATATGCCTTTTAGTAAATGTTTTCTTTCTATTTTCCTAAGTTTCCATGTTGTGTTCAATCTATTGGCAATCATTGCATAAGTGAATATTATCTTTCCTTTCAACATTTCATTAGTCTCAGACCTACATGTCGCTTTGGGGAATAGACCGAAGTTAAGTTTAGAGTATTCCAAGTTTTGATTGATATTTTGTGCAATTGTAGACAAAGTTGTAACCATTCAATCTAGTTTGCTTTCTTGCATCTCCTTCTCCCTTTTCCTTCAAAGTTTAGTTAGGTGCATCCTGATTGTAAGGAAGTCATCCTTCTTTGGAGATTTGACCTCAGAGTGCAAGTTCCACACTTGGAGTTTATTTCCATGTTATACGGGGTCGCTTGAGGGTCATACCTCAAGAAAGGCTATAGAATTTTGTGTCAACAACCAAATTATTAGATCATTTCTTTGTTGTTTACTTACCTTTGCAACAAAAATCCTCGTCAAGGGTGGACCCCAAAAATTTATTTGTATAAATTCCTTAATAGGTTGGCACATCAACTAATTATGTTTCAAAGTCCTCTAACCTGGCTACTCCTAATAGAGAAATATCTTAATATGCTTCATCACCTTAACAAAGTTGGACCTTACAATGTGTTTGTTATCTTTTAAGACGGATAAGCTCTTGATTGGGCACACTTTAGAAGATTGCAAATTTTTGAGTATCGACTCACACAACATAATTTTTTACCCTAGTTGGTTTCCATGGGATAAATATTGTGTTATGTGTTATTATTTTCATGTGATATATTTTTACTGAACCTTGACTTCTTGAGTTGTAGCTTGCACTAACTTGAGACAAAATAGTGGGTATGATTTGAAGGAAAAGGTTGTGCATGGTGAGTATATTGATTCATGTGCCCCCCTCTCTCAGTATATTGACCCATGGGTAGGACCAACAATAGTATGTGCCCACATGTGGGCACTGTAAAATTGTGGAAAATAAACATTGTAAACACATTGATTTATAGTGTCACAATTATTTTTTGTTTGGGGGATTCTCGATTGAGTGAAAAAGGGGAGGTTCTCTTGGTGTGCGCATTTTTTCTTTCTTTTCTTTTTCTCTTTTTTCCTACACATATGTATCATTCTAGGTTTCCTTGTTTATACCATGTAACTATGCAACTAGATGGAATGCCTTAATGCAAATTGGGTACATTTTATATGTTGAAGAAAAAGTAACTGAAAAGGTATTGGATATCTTAATATCTTTGTTTTACTTGATCTTATCTTTCATATTGAAGGATGTGAAAATTTAGATGGAGATTGGGAAAAGATTAAAACCTTATATGGTACAACAAATGTGAGTTAAAGGTTATCAAAATGATAATGATTTGATAAGCCTTTATAGAAATAAATGTGATAACATCTATAATTCTATTACTATGGTTGATGATTTGAGCATATTGTAAAGAATCTGATATTGATAAAAAAGGATATTCAACTAGTTTCTAATGTATTGAATAAACTTGGTCTTGAATATGCATATCTTGTTTCTAGCTTTCATACTCACTAGATAACTATGAGATCAACTAATGTTAATACTTCATTTTCATTTTTGTTGAGATGTTGATACATGACAAATAAAATCTTCTTTCTATGGGTCTCATTAAGCCACCAAAGAATTAGGCCTTGTTGGCTAGTCAACCTAAGGGTAAGAAAGAGTCTAGACATTTTGAGAAGAAATTAAAGAACTTAAAGGAAAAACTACAAACATATCAAGCATAAAATAAAATAAATTCATATGATTCATCTAAGAACAAGAAGCTTGTGTGTGTGTGTGTGTGTGTGTGTGTGTGTGTGGGTGGGTGTTGGTTAATAAATTATCTTTTTAATTAAAACATACTCTAGCCCTTAAAACACTCTGTTATTCAACAATTGAGTGAACAAAATAGTTTCCTCTCTAAATTTATAGTTCAACATCCCTTTCATAAAATTTTAGTGAATACTTGTAGTTTTCTCACTAATTAAATGGGTTATTCTTTGTACTAGAAACATGAAAGGCTTTAGTGAATAATCATTTCCATGAATAGTATGTTTAAAAACCAAATAAGATCAATGTGTACAAAATTACAATTTACTACTAAGATATACACACAATGATGGAAACATGGAAATAATTCCATATTATGAAAAGACTTCTTTTTCCAATAGAAAAGGAATGAACAAACTTTTAACTATTGATGCTACAAAGAAAACCTCAAGACATAAGCATAGAGTCAAAAATCAATATTTGTGAATCTTCCACCCATATCATCTGTACATTTACTGCCAGTAAATTGAAAATAAAAAGGAAAACCAAATTAACAACAACCATTTGCCAAATCCTAGTCACACTTAGTCATCAAAGTAATAGGGGAGATTTGGGAATCAAAATAATCAATCCTTTTCATTGTCATTCATTTTCAAATATATAGCCATTCTAAATTCTATTGGAGATGGTTACAAAAATAAACTATCTATAAACTATTTAAAATTGTAGTCTAAATTCTCCCTTTGGATGTTGCTATATAATTATGAAAACTAAAAATAAACATAAGATGACATTTTTCATGGGGTCATATTTCCACCACTTATCACAAGTGTCTTCGGAGCTACGTGTGTCTGCTTGTATCTTTGTAAGACATTGACCACGTCCATTATATCTTCATATTATAGAACTATAATGTTTGTGTTGCTAATGGTCAAATATGTCATTTGTTCTTTACTCTCCTTGACTTTCAAAATGAAAGTTTGGTGGTGATTCCTACACTATACTAGAATGGTATGGAAACTACACAATTTCTTGTATTCCTCTTTGAAAAAGGTCAAAGGAGTGGTGATAGTGTCAATTATTTGTCAGTATTATCTCTTCAACTCATATATAGTAATCACTCCAAAGTTATATTTCCATATGAGATTGTAACTAATGCCTTCTAAATAGCTCAAGATTTGGTCTATCATTTCTCTTTCTTTTTTTTATAATCTTTCTCAAATTTTTGACGTTAGTAGCCATACATTCACATTTGCATACCATGCTAACTATTCATCTTTGCACGAGTTGTTTGGGTGATTTTAGCGAGCCACGATTTATGACACTAACAACTTTTGTATTGATGATCTTCATCATTTCATGTGTTTTAGAGTGTGGTGCATTTCTAGCAATAATCTAAGTTTTTAGGATTATTTAGGAAAAATAATAATAGTTACATGCAAATATAACCATTAACATGAAGGTATAAAGCACACTTAATTGGAATAGAAGACACAAATTTAACTTGGTTCACCCAATCTTGGGCTACATCCACCAAATAGAGAGCCCAATATTATCATCGAGTAACTTCAACCTATTACAATCTTCAATCTCTCTTACAACTCAATACTATTGCAAGAAGCTACATATTCATGTTAGAAAAATCCTAACCCTAATCCAATATTATATAACTTATGTTCACTTAACAAGTTAACCCTAAACATACTTGATGAGTCAACCTTGAGAAATGGTTGACAAGTCAACTCAATAATGCTCGACGAGTTAACCAAAAAAAAATTAGGGAATTGCCTCGAACCCCACACCTTATGAAAAGTGTACAATACTCTACTGATCAGTCGCCAAAAATCAACAAGAGCACTATAAGACTCACTCAATCTATTAATAAAAGGAAGGCCTCTAACCCTTAAGTCTACTATACATTTTCAGGTTCCTTTCTAAAATGGTAGTCTACCTATTTGTTTGAAACCAACTACTTGTTTTGATCCATGGTAGGATCAAGGATATCATCTAAAAAGCTAGCTATCTTAGACAAAAGAGGTATTAACAATGACCAGAGGCTTTCTGAAAGTGATTGAACCATTACCTTAAATTGATCCTTGTCCAACATCGTTTTCTCAATTTTTTATGACTAAATTGGAAAAATGAAATATACTCACATCCTTATTGAACTCGAGGTATCCAATATCAATTATGGTGATATTATAGTTGTCGGTAGTGGTGGTGTTAAGTTTCCTATCTACATCTAGTTGTGCTAGTCCCAGGAAGATGTGCCCAATTTTCTAATCTACTAATGAAGAAGTTATTTTTAAAATCTTGGTTTTTGAGATAGGGATATTTTATAGGATTTGTGTAATAGCATCCTTTAATGGGTATATATATGTCTTCCTCTTTTTCTTCTTCCTACCTAGGCTCCCTAGTAGCCATATAGGGGTAGCTAATACTTTGGAAGTTGACTTTAGATCATTATGGGATATAGATCATTATGGGATAAGGTGAGAAATTTATTGATAGGAGTGGTGGACGTGACAATCCACGTTGAAAATAAAACTTTGGCAATTGTCTTGGTTCTATAGTGGGTTTTTGGGTCTCCTATGATATTCCCTTCCACTTATCTTCACCTAAGTGGATGAAGGTCATTATACATAGACTTCCTTTATCTTCCTACCTTGTTTGTTCTGGTTGGGTATTCTCTCGTTGTCCAAGTTGTGTGGCATCTAATTGTTCAATTTACACATTATCTACTATAAGACTAATATGGGTAGAGGTATATTAACCATATTTGCCTCCCGCCAAAAATTTGAATTCAAATACTTGAGCCCACCCAATGGTCACTTTGCATATTTAAGTATTCAAAATGTCATGGAAATATGAAAATAAATGAAGTAAAACCTTAATGTATTTCCTTGTTTCTAAGTGACTGTGCACTTTAATGTTTTTGCTTGCCTGCAATTCCCTCACCATCAGATCTTTAGTGATCTACGGTGGGCACTTTCTCGCTTTCTCAAAATGCACTACCTTTACCTAATGTGGCCAAGTGCCTCACTGCCACGTGTCTTTGTGAGGTTAGGTTGATTTCATAAGTTATAGGATGATGCCAGGTGGGGCCAGATCATGCTGAGGTGTATGCTGAATAGTTCATGGGCCCAAAAGTATTAAGGGCCGACACAGTATAATGAAGATCTTTCATGATCGTTGATCTTATAGAGATCAACGATCAGTGCTTTCCTGCATTATGAAGATGCAAGGTAATTTAAAAATGCAGGAAAGAACCTAAAGGACACGTGTCCTTATGGGCCTGGCTAAGGCATTAACAGTCAAGGCTGACAGTTATGTGACATTGCGGTTAAGTTGGGAAGGTTGCTTAGTTAATTGAGAAGATGTGGTCAACCATGTGGAGACTTTATAGGGTGGCAAAATGAAATGAAATTATTGGCCCACGTGGGCCATTTTGGTTGCAGGATTCAGTTGAATTTTGACTTTGCTGACTGATGAGCCAGAAACAAAGGAAATTGAGTTTTCTTGCATGATTTGATCCTCACGATCAATTCCAACTACTCTCGAATGAATGCTAAGCCTAGTAAATAGAAGGAGAACACTCCAACACCCCAGTTTATCCATCTACTTGGTTAGAATGGTTTAATGGCATCGTTTCTGTCAGGGCTCTGTTTCAACAAAATATTAGATTTCATTATATCTAAATTTGTGCCCAGATCAAATTTTCTCCAGATCTCTAAAGAGACTTAATGGTAGTGGTTGTGGAGTAACTTTAGTTAGAGAACATCTTAGTTATGCCTAAGCTATAAAGGAAATTTTTGTAGATTTTGTTGAGGTTGACTCTTCTCTGTTTTCTCTGATATTGCTCTGTAATTTCATTGTAAATCCCCTTTGCCTCTGAATTGTATGACATTCTTATCTCCTTTAGCCATTGATGTGAAGTGCGAGAACTATTTGCCTCTCATTGGTGTATTGTAGATATCTGCAATCTTGCATGATTGTATCTCTTTTGGCCTATGAATGGTATATAAGTGAATCCTCTCTTTCCTTGTGTCATTCATTTGGGTTTTTTTGATCTACATGTGATTGTTAGATTAAAGAAAGTTTGGATGTGTATATCTTTTGGTGTCATGATGGTTCAATAGTGCATGTATGGGTAGAGATTGGTTTGAACACTCTATTTTTGGTGCATCACCCCCCTTAGGTTAGAATAGGTAGATTTGCTTCTATGCATTCCTTCTCCCTTTTCCTCTCCAAGAGTAGTTAGGTGCACCTTGATAGTAAAAGAAGCCAGCCTTCTCCAAAGACTCAACCTCATAGTTCAAGTCCCATAGCTTGGAGGTTGTTTCTATATTTCACAAGGTTGTCCTTAGGTAAAAACTTTGGACAAGGGTGCAAAATTTTGTGACAATAGTTTTTGGCATGCCTGATGGGACTGTATTCAAAAAATTTCAAGTCTACTAGTGTCAAAAGGAAGATTTCAAGATTAATACCGAGGAGATAGTACTGGCTTTGGTGTTCAAGCCTTCAAGGGATTCATTCTTCAAGTACTTGGTGACTCTGAGCTTCAAATACACCTAGTTCCAGACCAAAGGTGCAATAATTCATGCCCAAAGCTAAAACAAGGATATCTTCTAGAGGTAAATTTCAGTACTAAGAGCTTTCATTTTCAAATCCTAGAAGAAGGAAGACTAGAGTATCTTTATTACCAGTTAGAAGTGCAATAGTAATAAATACACCTGCAAGATCCATCTCTACTCCTCTTGCTATTAGATCTCAACCTAGATTGCCATCAACACATATAAATAGATCACTTGTCTCTATGGCACAGCCTAGACCTTATGCTTTTGCCACCTTTAATGGTGGAAGTCCTCTTTTATTGCCCCAAAGATGACATACCAATAGCTGCACTCAAAAGTATACCAAAATTTACTAGTGAAACTTCTATCTCTCCCTTAGAACACATTCAAGAAGTTGCAAATATTTGCAATATCCATGGTATTACAGAAGATGATGTTGTAGTTAGGCTTCTAGCCTCATTCTTGAAAGGAAAATCACTACAATGGTATAGAAGTTTGGCTCATAGTTCTATAGTAGAGTGGGATGGATTAGGAGTAGGATTGTGCAAACACTTTGAGGACAAAAGTGACCATTTGTCACTTTTAGAATAGTTGACTACTATAAAAAGAGCCCCCCATGAATGTATGATTGATTTCAACTATAGATTTCAAAAGACATTGGATAGAATACCTACTTCAGTAAAGCCTACCCTTGGTAATGCCTTCTTGCATTATCTCAGAGCTTTTAATAGTGGCATTGCCACTACAATCCTAACTATGGGAGGAGATACCTTGCCTAATGCTTATGACATAGCAATAAAGTCAGAAAACATCCTAATACAAGGAGGTAACATAGCTCCAAAGCCTCCTATGCCTTTCTTCCTTGACGTTCCAAATCACCAACCAGCAATGGCTCCTCTTCCCACAACTTCCACATCACAATCCCTTGCTCTAGTCACTCAAGCTTCCACATCTTCAAATGGAATAGATGAAATCAAGGAGATAATGCAATCTATGATGCTGAACATAGACAACATAGATAAAAGATTGCAGGGCCAAGAGAAGAAGCTGGAGGATAGCTTATCTGTGATGCAGAAAGTGAGCAACAAGGTGGTGACTTTAGAGAGACAGAAAGCTCAAGGTAGTAAGGCCCATCAATTGCAATATCAAACTCTGAACAGTGGTAGGACTCCAAATCATAATCATGGGAACAATTCTTTTTATTAGAATAGGTAGAATAGCTATGCTTCAACCTCAAATGTAAACCAAAGCAAGGCCATAGTTCCTCAAAACAACATGGACCAAGATCAGGATTTTTGTCCCTCCTATAACTACTCCTATGCCTTTTGCATGTGTCAAAAGGCTGAATCCTATTTGGCTTTGACAATCCAGGAGCCTGTAATAGGAAAATCATACAAGGAGGACCAATTTAAAGATGCCTCATATATGCAAGGACAAGGTGATTGCTCCTTTATGAATCATTAGGTGGAGGAACATTGTAATGTAAACCAGGATTCCATTGCTCACAACACTAGGAGTAATAGGAGAGCTATTGAAGATGCTACCCCTCCTCCTCCCAATCATGCCTCAACTTCAAATGCAATACCTCATGAACAAGGAGTAAATGATCAATCAAATACCTTTCAATAGCAAAGGCAAAATAATGGCAGAAAGGATGTAAGTGATCCTCAGGTTGTTCCATCTCAACCTCCTACAAATGCAGCTCCCAAGGCTTCTACCAAAGTACCTACTATGCCATTCAATGTGGTAGAATAAATGAAGAAGACAAATGTGAATATTTCCATGTGGGATGATGTTGCTACTATACCCATGCAAAAGAGGTTGCTGCGGAAAGAATTGGAAAGTATTGAACCAAAGGGTTAGCCACCCAACATGGAAAGTGCCACAAGCCTAGTACAACCATCAAAGGAGGTAGACATAATTGAAAAGGTTAGACCCCCTTCATTTTATGTTTCTCTAATTATAGGGGGTAAACTAGTCCACAATTGCATGATTGATTCAAGGGCTAGTAGTTCAGTGATGCCTAGGTGTGTTGTTGATGTTTTGCAAATGAAATATGAGCCCATTGTTAGAGATGTATTATAGTTGGATGGTAGTACTGTCAAGATTGTAGGGATCCTTAGGAATGTGGAAATGGCCCTACATGCATGCCTTGGTTGTACTGTAACTCAAGATATATCCATTGCTAAAGTCAAGCCACATTTTGCCATCTAATTGTCAAGAGACTTCACTACCCAAATAGGTGGTTACATATCTTTTGATTGGTCATATATGTCTTTTAGAACAAGATATGGGACCAAAGCTTCAATCAAAGTAGAGCCTCTAGCCCTCCATCATACTAAATCCTACACACCTAATCTCATCAACATGAATTGCACTATCCTAGAAATGGATGAGAATGACATAATGAATGAGCCTACTACTTCCCTAGCAGAGATACCTAATTTTCTCTTAGATGAATGAGCCAATGCATATCAATTTGATCCTATGTTAGAAACCCTTGAGACAAGCCTCAGTACATATTTTATATTAGAGAAGGATGCTCTAGTTCCCAATCTTGTGGAGACTAAAGAAGATGTGAGTGAGATATGGAGTATGTACTTTGATGGATCAAGGAATAAGAATGGATCAGGGGCTAGTGTGATGTTGATTTCTCTTGCACAAGTAAGGTACTACTTCTTCTTTAGGCTCCAATTTAGTTGCACTAATAATGTGGTCGAGTATGAATCCTTGATTCAGGGTCTTCTACTTGCTCAGAAAAGAGGAATTCAAGCCTTAAGTGTATATGGAGATAGTGAGTTGGTGGTTAATCAAGTGAGAAAATAGAATATTACAAAGAACGGTTTGCTCAAGTCTTATAAACATAGGGTATGTGATTAGCTTGAGGGTTTTGATGTATTTAATATTCAAAGCATCCCTAGAAAAGAAAATAGATACGTTGATAGACTTGTAGCAATAGGTGCATCTCATGATGTGCTAGGGAATCTTGAGGAGAAGAAGAAGCAACAAATCAAAATGGTAGTAAGGCCTGCCATCCTTGACAACAACATCCATTGGCAAGTATTTGAATCTAATGAACAAATTGTAAGCTTCTTACAGAATGAAGTAGAAATTTCAGATGGAAACCAATCGAGACTACAAGAATAGTATGGTGATCAAATCATTAATCTCAGTTCCAAAAAATTGCCTAAGGGTCTCATTACCTTAGAGAGTGTTTTCAATCCTGATGACCAAGCAAGAGGCAGAGTCATGAACCTAGCTTCTGATGAAGACAATCACACCCCAGTCACGATTGCTAATGGAAAACCCTCAAACATGGAGAAGGTATGTTTTGAGATTGAGAAAGCAAGTTTTATTCATCTATGTCAAGAATTTAATGATTTATTTGCCTGGATGTATGATGATTTGAAGGGTTTTGACCCAAGGTTGTTTCAGCATACCATAGATTTAATTGATAATGTCAAACTAGTAAGACAAAAATAGAGGCCAATGAATCCCAAAATTGAACCCTTAATGAGAAAAGAGTTATCCAAATTGATTGAGGCCAATATAATTTTCCCCATCAAGCACTCGTCATGGGTAGCAAACCTTGTCCCTATTAGGAAGAAGAATGGAGAAATTAGATTGTGTGTGGACTTTGGGGACCTTAACCAAGCTTTCCTTAAAGATCATCATCCTCTCCCTTCCATGGAGCAGATTTTGTCCAAGGTTAGGATTCAAAGAGGTTTTCATTTCTTGATGGATTTTCTGGCTACAATCAAGTGCTGGTCAAAGAGTTTGATAGGTACAAGACTACATTTACCACCAAATGGGGTACCTATGCTTATTGTAAGATGCCATTTGGACTAACCAATGCAGGTGCTACATTTCAGAAGGCAATGGAGATGGCCTTCAAAGACATGATTGAAAAGTTTGTATTAGTTTACCTTGATGATATTACAGTGTATTCAAAGAATGTAGAAGATCATTTTGATCATTTGAGATAGGTGTTCTTAAGGTGTAGAGAGTTTGGGATATCCCTTAACCCCAACAAGTGTGTCTTTGCTACCAATCAAGGAAAATTATTAGGACACATTGTATCTGAGGATGGTTTAACCACTGATCTAGAAAAACCAAAAGAAATACTTGCTCTCCCTCTTCGTAAACATTAGAAAGGGTTGCAAAATTTCTTTGGTAGGATAAATTTTGTGAGAAGATTTATCCCTAATCTTGCTACCATGGTAAAACCCCTTACGACTATGCTCAAGAAAAGTATGGTCTTTCCATGGACCAAGGAAGGGAAGGAAAGTTTTGAAGAGATCAAGGTAGCCATAGCCTCAGCCCCTACTCTCATTAATCCAAATTTTGAAAAGGATTTCATCCTTTATGTCCTTGGGTGGTGAGTCAAGCATTTTTGCTATCTTGACTCAAGCAAATGATAAAGATGAAGAGCATCCCATAGCCTTCTTTAGTGAAGGGCTTACAGAGTATGAAGACAAATACAACTATGTAGAGAAACAAGCCCTTGCAATCATCAGAGCTTTAAAGAAATTTAAACACCTCCTATCTCATAATAAAATTCATTTGTTAGTACCCCATACGAGTGTGAAGGACTTCCTTTTGAGCAAAGATATTAGTGAGAAGAGAGCTGGTTGGATTACTAAAGTAATGGAATATGATGTTGACATCTAGATCACCAAGCTAGTAAGAGGGAGGGGGTTGTGTAAATAGATGATATCATATCAAGAATCGGATGAGGAAGTCACTATGATACTAACAAAACAACAAGAAACAAGAAATGATGACCCAAGGAATTGGATTGATGATATGAGGAATTTTTTATTAGGCAACGGATATCCTCAAGGATTAGATAGAACTAAAAGGAGACAATATAGATTACAATCAATTCCTTATGTCATAGTTGATGGTATCTTTTTTAGGAAAGATTTTAATGGAGCCCTATTAAGATGCATTGACATAGACCACGCTGAAAGAATGATCAAAGAGCTTCATGATGGTCCTGATGGTGGTCACTTCTCAGCAAGGATAACTATAATGAAGATCATGAGGGCTGGTTACTACTAGCCATCCCTATTCTATGATTTTCATAGGTATGTGAGGAAGTGTGAAAAATGTGCCTTCTTCTCTAGTAAGAAAAAGCTTGCAGCTCTTCCTCTTCATCCCATTTAGGTGGACCAGCCTTTTTCTCAATGGAGATTGGATTTCATAGGCCCTATCAATCCTTCTTCTAGTACTAGTCACAAATGGATTTTAGTTGCTACAAATTACTTCACCATATGGACAGAGGTAGTTGCATTAAAGGATTCCACAAAATCTTTAGTTGTTGAGTTCCTTGATGGAATTGTGACCAAGATTGGTGCCCCTTCAACCATTATTTCAGATAATGCAAAATCTTTTGTAAGAGCTTAGATTTGTGCATGGGAAATTAACCATAACATCTACTTGAGTACATCCTCAAACTACTATCCTCAAGGCAATGGTTTGGCTGAGTCATCCAACAAAAACCTGATTAGGATTATGAAAAGAACTATAGAGGATAACTGGAGGTGTTGGCATCAAAAGTTGAGGATTGCACTGTGAGTTGACAGAATAACACCTACGAGGTCAATAGGAAATTCACCATTTATGTTGGTATATGGAAAAGAAGAAATTCTTTCAATTTCATTGGAATTCCCATCCCTAGAACTAGCTCATCAGTTAGAGCTAATTGAAGATGATGCCATGATAGTGAGAATGGCAGATTTGATTGAGCTGGAAGAGAAAAGAAGTCAAGCCATGAAAACCCTAGAAACACATCAGCAGTAGGTGAAAGGGATCTTTGACAAGAAGGCTAGGGTCAGAATCTTCAGAGAAGGTGATTTGGTTTTGAAATGGGATGCAGATAGGGAAAAAGTAGGGAGACACTCAAAATTTGATACAGTATAGAGTTGTCCCTATGTGATTGTCAATTGCAAGCAGGCTAATGCTTTTCAATTAAGCAAGCCTAGTGGTGAAATTTTTCCTATCCTAATCAATGGGATCTATCTCAAACCATGTTTCTGATAGGGGTTGAGGTTTCATGTACATAGGTAGCTTATTTTTCTTCCTGTTGGTTTTCGGCTTTCGAAGAAGTGCACAAGCACATGTGTTTTGTTGAGTTTGTAGAGGAGCAAAGATAGAGCTTTAAGTGTTTTACTACTGCAGAGGTAGGGTTAGGATTTCATAATGCATGAGATCCACCTTTTTTATCCTTTATGGCCCAATGGATGCATAAGGTCACTAGTCATACACATAGCTGGCTTGCATCCCCTCTGAGTCACCATAAATGTTAACCATATTTGCCTCCCACCAAAAATTTGAATTCAAATACTTGAGCCCACCCAACGGTCAATTTCCATATTTAAGTATTCAAAATGCCATGGAAATATGAAAATAAATGAAATAAAACCTTAATGTATTTCCTTGTTTCTAAGTGACTTTGCACTTTAATGTTTTTGCTTGCCCGCAATTCCCTCATTGTCAAATCTTTTGTGATCTACGGTGAGCACTTTCCCGCTTTCTCAAAATGCACTACCTTTACCTAATGCAGGCAAGTGTCTTGCTGTCGTGTGTCTTTGTGAGGTTAGGTTGATTTCATAAGCCGCAAGGTGATGCTAGGTGGGGCTTGTCATGCTGAGGTGTGTGCTAAATAGTTCGTGGGCCCAAAAGTATTAAGGGCAGGTGCAGTATAATGAAGATGTTTCATGATCATTGATATTACGGAGATCAATGATTAGTGCTTTCCCGCACTATGAAGATGCAAGGTAATTAAACAATGTGAGAAAGTGCCTAAAGGACACGTGTCCTTATGGGCTGGCTAAGGCATTAACAGTTAAGGCTGACAGTTATGTGACATCATGGTTAAGTTGGGAAGGTGGCTCAGTTAATTGAGAAGATGTGGTCAACCACATGGAGACTTTATGGGGTAGAAAAATGAAATGAAATTATTGGCCCGTGTGGCCCATTTTGGTTGTAGAATTTAGTTGACTTTTGACTTTGCTGACTAATGAGCCAAAAACGAAGGAAATTGAGTTTTCTTCCATGATTTGATCCTCACGATCAATTCTAACTACTCTCGAATGAATGCTAAACCCAATAAATAGCAGGAGAACACTCCACCACCCCAGTTTATCCATCTATTTGGTTAGAATGGTTTAATGGCATCATTTCTGTCAGGGCCCTATTTCAACAAAATATTAGATTTCCTTGTATCTGAATTTGTGCCTAGATCAAATTTTCTTCAGATCTCTAAAGAGACTTATGGTAGTGGTTGTGGAGTAACTTTAGTTAGAGAACATCTCAGTTATGCCTAAGCTATAAAGGAAATTTTTGTAGATTTTGTTGAGGAAAACTCTTCTCTATTTTCTCTGATATTGCTTTGTAATTTCATTGTAAAACCCCTTTGCCTCTGAATTGTATGACATTCTTATCTCCTTCAATCATTTATGTGAAGAGAAAGAACTATTTTCCTTTCATTGGTGTATTGTAGATATTTGCAATCTTGCATGACTGTATCTCTTTTGGCATATGAATGGTATATAAGTGAATCCTCTCTTTCCTTGTGTCATTCATTTGGGTTTTTTTGATCTGCATGTGATTGTTAGATTAAACCAAGTCTAGATGTGTATATCTTTTGGTGTCATGATGGTTCAATAGTGCATGTATGGGAAAAGATTGGTTTGAACACTCTATTTTTGGTGCATCACCCCCCTTAGGTTAGAATAGGTAGATTTACTTCTATGCATTACTTCTCCCTTTTCCTCTCCACGAGTAGTTAGGTGCACCCTGATAGTAAAGGAAGCTGGCCTTCTCCAGAGACTCAACCTCATAGTTCAAGTCCCATAGCTTGGAGGTTGTTTCCATGTTTCACAAGGTTATCCTTAGGTAAAAACTTTGGACAAGGGTGCAAAATTTTGTGACAACAGGCTCCCTATAGCCTCCTCCACTAGTTGGTCTAGATAGACCAATCATAGCAACATTGGAAGTGGGAGTTGCTCAAGTAGAGAAGGCTAATACTAGAGTGCTAGATGATGTTGTGTTTAATGTTCCCTCTCTCATCCTAGCCAACCACCTTTGGGTTCTCAAAACTAGGCTAGTCCTGATATCTAGGTCATCTAACTTTGATACATCCCAATTATTGGGTTTTAGTGGAGTACCCTACACCCTTGCATAGTGTTAGGCATCCACTACATATGAACCTGTGGGGTGGGAAATGCAAATCAAGGATGCAAGACCTAAGGTCATTACATAAGCTACTCATATATGCACAAGAATATGATATAAGAGAGAACATAAGGCAAAGAATTTGTTCAATCTAATTTCTAAAGAACTAGGTCTTGAGATATTAGTGCTAGCTCAATGAAAAAGAAGCACTAATGCAAACTAGATCTACAAAGAATAGAGGAAATATATCCAATTTCTTAAAAAAACTTGGTGCGTGTTTGTAATGAAAGCTAGATATATGTAGATAGGTTGAAAAGATAAAGGAGGAAAATGAAGACACTGTTGAGATCTATTTGTACTTGATGTTCTTGATCAAATGAGTGGAAGTTGTCAGATCTAGGACCTAAACTGCGCAATAGATGAAGCCCAAAAATATTTCTCCAAATAGTTAGGGGAGCATTAGAGGTATAGTATGACCCTAATTGACTATGTGTGACATTGATTATGACTTCACAATTTCAAAGAAAGATGAAAAGGGTACTCCGATCTGCAACTTGTTCGTCAATTCAATATTTATAACCTCCAATAATTTAATTTTTTTTGATGGAGGTTTTCCTCAGTCAAACCCCAATTTAGGAATTAACCTTGAAATGAGATAATTCAAGTAACATGCGAAGTAAGTGTATGAATTCACCTTATAAAAGTTGGATCTCTTAAATCAAATGTAATGTGCTTACTTCACTAATGTATTTGGACCAAGAAGATGAATACATATAGAAGATGCAACAAAGGATCTTGAATGGATTCAAGAATATATTCAAGATAAATTCCTTCAATTTCTTGAATGCTTGAATCCTTGATCTTCAATGGAGGAGTGCTTGAATGAATACTTGAAGGCTTGAAACTTGAAACTTCAAAACTTGAGAGCTAGAGCTTGTGGATGCAATTACTTGTTATGATTGTTGATGCTTAGAAATGGAAAATGGAGAAAATAGAAAAAATGGAAGGGTTTATATAGATCTAAGAATTAACCAACTCTTTGAGGCCAATGATCGAGTGTGCAAACCCCCATGGCTCCAAAATAGGTCCCAAGATTTAGAAATTAGGTCCAGATTCTAAGGAAATCTCATTTCAGTGCAAAGGTAGATTCCAAGTGGATAGATGAATGAAAAGAAGGGACCTATGGGATATATATCATTCCTTTAGCTTAACACCATGAAAATAGGAGCTTTAAAGACGATCTATTAGGTTTTACCCCAATTCCACCTAGAAGAAAGGACAAAAAGATTGATGATCTTATATTGAATAGGTGATAACCTTCATTAAATTTGAGTGCTTTCAATTTAAGATGGTACATTTAGCCCCCACTTTAGCAAGAGTGTGGACTCAATCCAAACTCTTGGTAAAGTAGAGCACAAGACATAGAATACTCTTATTAAAATCTAGGAGGGAAAGGATGAAGCCCTCAAGGGATTAAAACTTTTCTAACTCCCAAACCATAATGAGAGAGAGATTGTTGATTGAAAATAAAAAGTGATTATCTCACCCAGCATAGTGTCTACCCTACTATGAATCATTAAAAGAGCTATTGCAAAAGATGACATTGAAATAGTCTAACAGGGTGGTAACCCACTAGTCAACCCATCAAAAGACCTACCCATAGATCAATGTTCTATGTATCACCATAGTAAGGCTTAGTAAGGATGGGTTACCCATGTATAGGACATAACAAACTATTATGTGTTATCAATAGATGAGATTTAGCATATGTGCATGTAAAGGAAAGAGCCAATGTCAAGGATGTAACACCCGGTAGGCAACCCAAAAGAAATTAACCTAATATGTTGCTAAGTTTGCCAAACATTTTTTTGAAAAATTAAAACAACAAGATATAACATAGAGGAAGAAATAACTCACATTCATACAAACAAACCATAAACAAATTACATCTCTTAAGGGTTTCATGATGTTGAATCACATACTAAGTTTTATTAAGATTAAATCTGATACATAATCAAATCCACATCATAGAATAACCATAAGTACAAATGAATGAAATAATATACAATTACATACGATATGACATGGCATAACCAGAATGCATAATCATCCTTTGTACAAGTCACAGGGTATGAAAAGATAAAATAATATACATCATGAATAAATACAATATCTCATAAGATCTCCAATAATCAAGAATAGTACATTAGAGTATGACCACTGAACATAAACACAAGATCATAATGAAAGGAACAACTACACAAGTACATCCAACAATGACATCTAGTTGTCAGATCTCAATGGTATAAGAAACACTACCACCCTACCTCATGGAACCTAAGTGGTCCACTCCCACCATGCTAATGAGATAATCTCAAGCCCCATACAGATATCAATCCAAAAGTCATAATCCAAAGTATAGGTCAAGGCAATCCTAATAGCAATCTATCTCAAAGGTACCAAAACACAAGTAACATATAATCCCAGAGGCAATAAAGACACATAGGAAATCTACCATGTAAGTGGGCAAGTGTCATCACATGAGCCAACTCTAACATTACCCTAGTTGCCTCTTTGGACTCTGGCCCCCTAGTGACTCTATGCAACATCAATATCCTTTTGTACAGACATGACATAATAACAATGTAAGGTCACAACCAAGCGTCCTCTCTACTTCGATCCTAGCCTATACTAGCACTCGAGGGATGGGCAGGGTAAAAAACCGACTCTTGTTAATTCATTTTAACCAATTTAATGAAATGTTATCACTTATTAATACAACCTACAATGGGTTACCCAGGCAACCTCCTTAGGGATCCGGCCTCCATTACAAGCCACTTCCCAACATGCATAAAGATAAACTACCCTAAGCTCATAGCAGAAAATTTCATAAGGTCACAATGACCACATCATCTCTATACAAGAAAATGGAAATCACAATATAACCACTAATCCATAACTCAAAGATCAAATCAAATAACCATGACATCTCATACAACATCATAAAATAATAACTCTTAGGCCTTTGGTAAACATCCAAAATTTGTCAACATCTAAGTCAAACCCAACCCCATTAAAATAAATCATACATCACATCAAGCATTTCACAAGTGTAGTTTCATAGTTCGTTTGGTTTGAATCATAAAAGTTTGATTTACAAAAATGGGTTCAAGTTTTCCATTTTCAAAGTGTCACATTTGACAAAGTTTTCGAGTTCACAAAAGTAATAAAAATTCCTTAGTGTAAAAATCATCTCATATAAAATGAACCATTTAAACAAAATTCAAGTCATATAAAAAAACCAGGCAATTCCCTCATTTATAAATAATTGAATTACAATTTCCAAATTAAAATATACATACATACATACATACATACATACATATATACATATACATATATATATATATATATATATCTTAATTAATAATACACAAAACTAAACTTTAAATAAAACATTATTAAAAAATTACTAATAATGATTAAAATTATAATAATAATCATTAAATTAATAATAAATAATATTTATTAATTAATAATAATAATAATTACTAATTTAATAATAAAATAATAATTACTAATAAATTGTTAATTTAATAATAATTATCATTTAATAAATTTAATTTATATTTAAAAAACTAAATTAAAAAAAATCAGATTGCATCTTACCCTTTTAAAGCCCATAGGTTGCTCGGCTGTCATGGTAGCTCCTCTGACACAACAACAGAGTACTGCCTATGACAGTACATGCTGCTACAGTAGCAAAGTATGTCATACAACATGCTTTAAAAGCCTGCCAATAGCTCTTGCAATCGAACATGGGAGAAAGGAGGGGTAGGGGGTTAGGGTGGTGGCCCCACCTCCCAAAACATATATTATTATTTTTGAAAAAAACACAAACCTTGTTTACAAATATAATTATTACCGCAATAATTATCATTATTGTGGTAATTTTTATATGAATATATATATATATATACACTTTTCCAGTATAGATCTGATAGGAAAAATAATTGCAAACAATAAAATTTCTTAAATTAAATTTTGGTTTCCTTTTCCAAACCCTATCCTAATCTTAGTTTCCTAAAAATAATCCAAATCCCAATAAGAATTTCTCAATTGATTTCCCTCATAGTCAATTCAATAACAAATAACAAGATTTCTCAAACAAGGGTTTGAACTAGAATCGATCTTTGAAAACAAGATCTACAATCAAACACGAAGCAGACAAAGAGGAAATTCAATGCAATCTACTATAATAATATCAACAAAATTCCTACCTCGATCTAATGCTAACTAGATGAACGTTCAAAAGTTGCAAGGATTCCCATCTCTTGAAACCCTTTCCAAAAATTTGCTCCTCCAAACCTATGTGTGGTGAAATGAGTTCTAATTTCTTAATAAGGAGCTTTCTCCTTTAGGGTTTTAGTTTTACAAACAGACAAACCCTTTTCTTATATTATTTTAATTTCATGTTCAAAATTGTTGCATTTTAATTAAAATAAACTTTATTTAGTTAAATTCTCTTTTGATTTTATTAAGTAACAAGACTTTTCTTAAAAGTGTATTTATTAATTTAAATAGTAATATTTAGAGTTTATTATAAAAATAAAACTCCTAATTTAATTATTATTAAATTAAATAAATATAATTACGCCAAATTTGAAACTTTGATTAAATATTTTAAATTTTATTTTTTGTATTTAATTAATTTCTTAATTAATTAAATATAATTAAAATTTGTTTTTTCCTTATAAAATTAAATTAAATCATTTAATTATTCTTTGGATTTGATTTAATTATAACAAAAAATCACAATAGACCCACAAATCTAAATAAGAAACCTCTTTTTAAAGAGAAAGTACTAAATCAAGTTCAAGGATCAAAATCTCAAATTCACATTACTCGACAAATTTGGAAGGTTAAGTAACACATATACTTGTCCTATTTTCTAGGACAATTGGCTTAGGGTTAGGATTTTAACTCAAGAACTATCTCCTCTCTTTACCATTGAGATACTATAATAGGGCATGCTCATCCTGGAAATCCAGGGAAGTCGATGCCTAGTACTTGCAATTTGGATAAAAGCCAAACATTTACATATACATATATATATCTAAACTAAACAAGCAATGGCGAGGAGTGGTGCATCATGCAGATCTCGACTAGTGGGTGACTATGACTCCCTCCCTCAACCACATCAGAAACATCAAACATAAAGTAAAACATACACGTACACCATACACATGCAAGTATGGGATAAGTAACCATAGAAACTACATATAAATCATCCATCTACTATCATCATGAAATAACTAAAATCACTATATGAACATACGAAGCATCATCATCAAAAGAATAAAATGAACACATGAAATAACCAAGTATCAAATAGCTCATCAAATATACAAATTGAGTATGAAATAACATCCAATAAAATTAGGTAACTAAATTCCACTAACTAATAAGATATAACCATAAAGCTAGAATAAAATAATTTGGCAAAATAACATGAAAAGTAAACTATGGGTAGGCACTACAAAGGATTCTTACTTCTTGGATTGAATGTGTGCATAAAGAATCCATTCTTTAGGATTGTGCATAATACATAAAGGGATTCATAAGATATGTGCATTGAAAGAGAAGGATGAAGTAGTAATGCATAGATTTGATGCTAACTTAGGAAGCATACTAAGCAACCAAGGCTAAAGTACCCAAAGCTAGACTCAGTATCTATATTTAGTACCCCATGATTAGAATGAAAAAATGAGTAAAGTGTATGCCCCCATGTTAGAGTCATTTCTAGCACTTTAATAGGAGAAAAGGTTTTAACGTAGTATATGTGTAGTTATCAAAGGAGGTTTCCACTATGAGATGCCCCTATAAGAAGATAAATAAAAGGAAATGAAAACTTAACATGCAACTAATTATGGGATCAGTATGATCCTATTATAATATGCAAGTATTATATCAAGTATGACATGTCATCATCCCCCAAATGAAGTAGAACTACAACACAATAGAAGAAAGATATATAAGAGTTGCAAAGAAGAGTCTTTTTGGATCACCAACACAAAGGCCAAAAATAGTCGGTGCTACCATGTCGCAAATCCAAGAAACCAACACAAGGATTGAAAAATATCACATGTGAAACATAACATGGAACAATAGACAAAATAAGTAAGATACAAATAGAAGAAAGTTACAGCGTGACGATTTCTTTGTCACCTTGTGCCAACGAAGCAACAAGAGTCATTTAAAGAAATATAAATATACATTTAGCAAGCACGATACCAGAGAAGCACATAAAAACAAGCATACACAAAAAATATACTATGCTAGAGCACTCACTTCAAGCATGTTGCCTCATCTCCTATCTCGGTCAGTAGTATAAAGAGAAGGTGGATAACTTGTACGAGGAGCTGTCTAACACAGTAGGAACAATAGCTAACTCCAAAGAAGGACTCTCGAGATAGTCACTATGCTCAGGTGTAGATGTAAAATAAAATTGCATAGAAAGCATTTTAGGTAAATCAACATCAATAATATTATGCTTGTCATCATCTAAAGTATCATCTTTATCTGAATTAATAGCAATACAATCCAAAACAACAATATTCATATCATTAACTTCCTCAATAGACATGGGCCAATAAGAAGAATTCATATGAGCTTTAGCACGGGCTTGATAGTTCTTTTGACATTCATGAGGATGTCAGTTATGTTTAGTTTTATTAGAAATTTGTTGAGAAGACAAATTAGGATCAACAACCATAGGTTCCTAATGTTTTGATGAAACAAGAGGAGGAACAATGGAAGGTTGAGATGTAGAAGGAGTAACTACACTAGGAGGAGCTATGTTAGGAGAAGGGTTCATACTAGTAGAGGGAACCACACTAGGAGGATTAAGACATGCAAGAGGTGGTTGACCATTAGAAATAGAAGAATCAAAAGAAATAGGTGTAGAAGTTGTAGGTACTACTACACTCTAGGTCAATTTTTGACCTTCAATTTTGACCAAAGGCCATTTTGGCTTCTGATTTGTGTTTTTTGTTTATGTCCCAAAAAGGTCAAAATTTTGATGAAACTTAAGTTTAATGTTGAAATTTCAATGAATGCGGGATATAGTAAAAAAACTAAAAGTAACTTTTAGTTCGATTTGTTTAAGGTGGATCACATGCCAGTGGGAGAAAGGATTTTTCAAATTTTAATGAATACGAGATAGAAACAAAAAAGAAAAATTAACTCTCATTTTATTTTGTTTAGATAGGTCATAGGCGGGAGGAAGGGTTTTAGCTACATATGTTGACCGATGACACTAGTAAGTCCTTCTTTGCTAGGATAAGTGCCCTATTCCAATGCTTAGTGTATTTATTTTGGTAGTATTGTTGTATCATATTTGTGAATAAAAATCTGAATATATGAAGCCAATTTGTTTCTTGTGAATGTTTGAGTCACTAGGAGTGTATCTACAGAAGAGTACAAGTAATTTATCAAGTTTGATGCTTGATCTCTTCCATCAAATGAGACTATATATGAATTGAATCATCAATTCATGATCAATTATGTCTCTCCAATATCAAATGGAGTACAAAAGGGTTTAGTTAGTAATTCTTAAATAATCATTGTTTAACAAGGATTGATCTAAATTTTGATCGTATTTCAAGCAATAGCATTTGATATTTACTTGTATAAGTCTCATGTTCATTTTAGATTGAATAAGTAAAATCTATGGTCTGTATTTAGGATTCAATATAGATATACATATATGAATATATATGAGACATATATTCACACACACACACACACACACACACACACACACACACACACACACACACACACACACTTTGATCTCTATAATGTGACCATAGCTACACCATTGTCAACATGTAGCAATGGTAGAAAGTAAGTAACAACAAAAAATAGGGCTCACAAAACACCTTTTGAAAACCTTTTTTCAATCTATTAAGGATCATTTGATTACAATCAAGGAAATATAGCCTCAATTTTATCTTATTGGTTGTCTAGACCCAAAACCTAGGGCTTCTTCAATGCCACCTCTCTAGACACAATCTTGACCTATTTTGAGTTGGTACACCATCCTTTGGACATACCAAATTTATTCCAATCATAAAATATAGCTCTCCAATGGCTAGATCTCTGGATGCTACTCCATAGCCATGAAAAACGTTCTTTTCCCAAGCACTTTTGGCGATCACCTATTAGTATTTTGTCCCAATCCGCACATTAGTCTTTAGATATTTTATTGTACATATTTAAGGATGCTCATCTCATAAGAATTGGTAGTTACATCCATGACATGATCTCCATTTTAATAAAAAACTCAAAACCAGTCAAATGAAACTATGAAACCCTTCAAGAAAACATCAACTTTTAAGAAAACTCAATGATCTAAACTTCAATACATCAAATGTTGATCCACAAACATCTATCATGCTTCCAATACCTTATAGAATGAAAGGAATTAAAAGAGATCAAGCAACCATGAACAAAATGATGGAAAAATAGATTTTTTCAATGCATTTCCTTAACCACTCTGTACAAATTGCTGATACAATAGTGCATCTGATGTCCCTATGCCTTATCCAGGCTAGATATGGTGATTTACAACTTCCACAACCAATTCCATTCAGCTAGGTGTGATTAGAAACTCATTTAAGCCTCTAGATTAGTTTTCCTTCCAAATTTCTACTAGCCATTAGGATTAAAAAATTTAAAAACTAGTTTTCCTTCCAAATTGCTACTAGCCATTAGGATTTAAAAATTTGAATTTGCAATTTTATGTTTTACAACTTTCTAATCACTTTAAACCTTAAATTTTTTAATATGGATCCAAAATGATCCCTTATTGTTTCTAAAACTCCCATTAACCCTTTCCTAATTTAATTAACCCTATATGGCACTATTGGCCATCCATTACATTATTTGGTCCTACGTTCCTTATCTTTCCCCTTAGGACATTTTATCATTCTTGTATTATTAACCATATAATATGTCATTATTGGCTCTAACACATGCCAATTAACTTTAATGGGTGTCTTCATTCCTCGTTTCATCTTGGAATCCTTCAAGAGGTCTTCGGCTTTAAGAGCTTTGAGGAGTTCCCTTGCACCATACACTTGACCTCCAAAAGAAATCTTGTCCCAAGAGTCAAATGACCTTGTCTTGACTCCACCAATCCTCCTTTATGGAACCCTATGGTTTGGCATCATCTTTCCTTGACTCATGCTTCTTTGACCTACACACAACTTGTAAAAAACACACAAATATAATGCATCATTAATATCACTATATGACTTTGATTTTGGACAACAATCTTTTCCTTGCTTGAACTCCTTGTTTTGTAGCTCCTTTGGATCATATGAACCAATACCATAACTTGATCTAGTTATCAATCCTTCCTTTTGTGTTGATGCCAAAAGTGGACACCATAGTTTGCCAATTGTAACTCCTTGATCAGCCATTTTTCCTTGCTCTACTGCAACTTTATTTTCTCTTCCCTTGACAATAGATCCTTGCATTTCTCTATCAACCTTCATAGCCAATAAAGATTCCTTTGACTTGAACTCCTCTTAAATAGGTTCCTTCCTCACATGGTTCTCCAAATTTACATATTGCTTCTTCCCAAAAAACATGAGTTTAGGTTCAATTTGCCCATTTCTTTGCAAAGGTTTCAGTACATACCTTTTGTCATCCTTATGAACAACATGAGTTTTATTCTATCCATCATGGATCGTCCTCCTTGATTATTGCCAAGGCCTTCCTCAAATAACATGACAACTTTTCATAGGTACCACATCACAATGTACCCTCTCATTATACTCACCAAGTAAAAAGTCCACATATCCTTACCTTGTTAACAACATGTTGTGTTCATCACATACCCAAGTTGCTTGGTATGGCCTATGGTGCTAAAATGTCTTCAAATGAAACTTCTTAACCATCTCTAATGAAACCAAGTTATCAAAAGAACCTAAATCAATAATCATCTTGCAAATATTTCCTTGACTAAGGCAATTAGTTCTAAAAATTCAAATTTCTTGCTTGTGTTGTTGCAACCTTTCCTCATTTCTCACCATAAGGTGTTCTCCATCAATATAGCGCCTCATTTCAATAACCTTACCCTTTTCTATATATTCCTCATTCTCCTCTTTCTCTACACCTTGTGTAATAGAAATCCTTTTATTAGACCTCCTTATGTCTTTCTCAAGGCACTTATAGAAGGGATGCCCTTCTTCTCCATAGTTGTAGCATTTCCCACTAAAACTACTACTACTTCTACCAGCACCAAACTTGTTATTGCTTCTTTGTGCACATCTTTCCTCATTGATAAGCTCTTTACCTTTTTCAAGGTTGTTCTTCCCCTAACCTTCATTAAATCTTCCACCCCTACCTCTATTTGATTGATTTCTACCAATATGTTGTCTCTCTTGTCTCATCTTTATCCTTTCTACGACCCTCATTGCTAACTTGTAGGATTCTTCAACCGAGTTAGGGGTGTCTAAGGCTTTTGAAATTTTTGGTGAAGCTCATCAGGCCCTCATCAAGGCTCTATAACAATGCATGTTGTCGCCATTCATGCTCATTCTAGAGCATGAGGGTGAAGATCAGAAGGAAGAGAAAGTATATTTTTTCTCAAAATGACAATGTCCTATTACTAGAAAGCTTCTTTGTTTTCAACATTGGGAAGGAGGAGTTCTACGTAGCAGTATGCTTTTCATGCTTGCTACTATTTTTAGCTTCCCACATGCATGGAAGGAAAATCCAGCTTGTAAGAAAGGGTAGCTATTTCAACAAGTTGATCAATGGCTTTGTTTGATTTTTCGTAATTGTAAATACTTGTATGTAGTAGATTAGGCATTTTTAGCTTTTGAAGAAGTGCATAGGAATATTTGTTCTCTTCTATTAGAGCTTTCTAGAGCTTTTTAGAGCTCCTCAGAACTCTTTTGCTCTTTTCTGGGTTGCAAATTTTGTGAATTTGTAGGTGGGATGACTTAAGGTCACTAGATTTCTTAGGAAAACTAATCTTATTCTTAGCAGGGAAGCATCTCATTGAGTCACCTAGAATGTTGGCTATTTTTCCTCCTATTCATTCCATCATTGATAATAGGTCTAAGAGATTTTCAATGGGCTATATTCTTTGTAGTGGGTTAACATGCTAAAGTTGGTAGTTAACATTTTGTATTGGTGGTTAGTTTTTATTAAAAAAAAATTATTGTCATCAAAATTTAGACACTAACTACTTGTTTTTGTCAAAATTTTGACACCAAGTACTTATTTTTGACAAAAATTTTGATCAAGAGGTGTCGTTTCTATAGCATCCTGATCAAACATAGATGTTTCCCAATGTCAAAATTCAGAGATTTTGACAATAACCAATTGAATTTGGATGCCATTTCTTGATGCAAATTTGTTCAAAATTTCAATGCTCCCATCGGTCATCGAACGTTTGACCAAAAAAATAGAGATGAAAGAGTTTGTCAAAAAATTAACCAATTTGTGTGAAAAAAATGACCAAATTTGTATAAAAAAATGTGTAGAATTTTAGTAGTGAGGGAAGAGACCATGAGGCATAATTAACTTGGAAATCTTTTGACATTTATATTCTTCATGTGAACAAAATATATAATCTAGATGAGTAGAAGGAGTAGTAGGAAGACAAGGCCAAAAGAAATTAAGAGTAGAACAATGTTGAGGTCTAGAAGGATGATAAAGACTATGATTGATCTTCTTAATCTCACCATCATAAGGAAATTTAATATGTTGATAAATAGGAGAAGCAATAGCTTGCATGGTAGTCAACCAAGGTAAACCAACCTTCACTTGGAATTGATTAGAAGTAGGACAGACAATAAAGTTACTATTCACCACTTTACCATAGAGCTCAACAAGAAAAGAGATGGAACCTTAATAAGGGTACAAGAAACCAGTAGAAGTTTGAATCCAAGTATCAGTTGAGTCATAGAAGTCATGTTTTTTTCCCTTATTATAAAGATCTTCCTCAGTGATGATATTAACCAAAGAAGTAGGATCAACAAGACATGCATAAGAAAGAATGTTAGCAATCTAAGTAGTGTTGTGGTTTCAAAATGCATGCCCCATTTTGACTAGAAACGGTGACCCCCTACTTCATTATTTTGGCTTTCCAAAACCCTAGTCTAGGGTTTGAGTCTTTTTAGAGTTTGTCTATTGTTTCTAGTCAAGACTGGGTCCCGATTCAGAAACGTAGATCTCAAAAATCTAATTTCTAAGGAGGACAATTTTTTTACAAAAAAGGTGCACTAGTACACCTCATCAGGTGTGCTAGTGCACCAAAGAAATGGAAAAATTATCACCACTTGGTGATGCATAGCAATGCAATAGCACAATAGCATAACTGCATAGCACCAAGTGGTGCGTAGGGACTCGGGTCTATAAAACCCGAGGTCCCTTCTCCCTCCTCACTTGTTTTCTTATCTTTAGCTCTCTTTGTTGTAGCACTACATTAGAAGAGGTGCGCATCACCCCTTCTCCACCTCCCACCTACATACAAACACATAAAATATTAAAAAAAAACCAAAGGTGTGCATCAGTGCACCTATTTGAGTGTGCTGATGCACACCTTTTACCTTGTAAAAACTTAAAAAACACAAATGTAATGCAAAATTAAGGTGCACAATAGCACACCTTAAAATACTTACCTTTTTTGTGCCAAAGCCAACATAGTGTGTGCATCAACACATCCCATAGTCAAAAAACTTTACAAGGGTAAATGTGCACCAGGCGCACCTCAAAGATGCACCAGATACACATTATTTTTTCACTCCAAGGTCATAATATTAGGTTTTTGGGTGTTTTTGAATAATTAGGTTTTTAGGGTTTTGTTCATGTCAGTTTTAGGGTTTAATTTAATCATTTTTCTTCAAACTTTAAACTAATGGTCATCATTTTTTGCAAATTCAATGGCATCTTCATTGTCCTCCCTCATAGCAAAGATGGCCCCAAAGCCCATAGTATTCAAGTTTCAAGATGTTCTGACTAAGTGATGATTTCAAGATGATTACTCTAAAATCTGGGACACTAAATTGGGTCATACAAATTTGGGCGCATTCCTGACACTATGCAACAAACCCATAGAAAGATCACCAATGATATCTGTTATGATTCAATTAGGACTTGTTAACGCATCATCACATCTAGTTTTAGTGTAGTCCTCAACATTGATCATGACACTAGCAAAGAAATATGCTCCTAAAGAAAGGGTTGTGTGCTATATCTCTGACCCAATAATACAAAGAAGGTGTTCCATCTTTGAAGGGTAGATCAATTATTATATTGACCTATCATCATGTTGAGAGATGGTACAAGGAACACGTTGACAAAGCTTTTGAAATCATACAATCATCATACCTCATTGAGAAGAATCCTCTAGGGTAGAAAGTAGGAAAAGTCGATATGACAAGAGGTTACATGAAAGAGGATATTGGATATTTAATCATACTCTTGAGTAGAGTCATGGGTTCACCCGCATCTAGACATTTGAAAATATGGATGGCCAATTTCATTGAGACTATTAAGATAGCAAAGATGCCAATTGATTGGGCTTCCATTCTCAGTGAGAACTTGGGTGAGCAACTGGTGGCAGTTAGGAATAACCATAAGTTTATATGACATCATATTTAGTATACCTGCTAGCTGTGAGAGTGACAGATTGTCCTGGGCTTTATAAGAAGGGTAGCATGGAAGATGCAAAAGCATGGCCCTATATTGTACATCCTCAGTTGGTAAAGAAGAAGCTTCCAAAGTAAAGCAAGGAATACAAGATTGTAAATGATTCTTTCATATTTGCAATAATCTGGTTCATAGAGGGGGATTATTCGAAGAGGATGTCAAAAGAGGCAGCTACTAAGATATTAGAGGTTGGAGCCTACTACATCTAGTTTCAAAAATTTACATATTTGAGGGTAGCAAGTACAACTATTACCCATAAAAAGCTCCCTAGCTATCCCAGTGGCTAACTCATTCTACTGGAGATTGCTCGGTAACTCTTGTCTACATATGACAAAGTTAGAAAAAATACAAAATATGTTGGGTATGGACTATCACTATAGGACCTTTCAATGTGGTGTAAAGGAAAGAGATTTCATCTTTTGAGTGTGAATGGGATCAATATCCCTTAGAAGAATATAATTCTCCTTGGTCCTATTCTAATAACATCAGAAGAGTGCAACATCTAGGTAGCAAGACATTTCAGCTTGACGATGTGGTTGAGGATCATTGGATGAATGCAATAGATGACTATGATGTCTGCATAAGGGATTATTGTAGGATGACTCTATATCTGGCAGAAAGTGCTTTAAAAATAAAGATTCCATTGAAGATCATGCAACAAGATATAGAAGATCTTCTCAATCCACTATTCAATAGGGATAAGATTGGTGACTAGCCTATCATGATTGTCAAGATTGATAAAGAAGAAAACTTGGACATTATTCATGAGGTGAGGTACATCATCAAATTGACAAAGGATTGGATCAAAAGACCTTTCAAACTTGATCCAATTCCTCAAATAGTGGTCTTTGACGTGTAGGCCCACCCAACCAAAGGTCGAGGAGCTAAGGTTATAGTACCTACATTTATAGCCCAATCACCAGTGAGACTTGAGATAGTACACCAACTTGATAGACTAGTTGGGTATTACAAGGCTCAAAAGGGTAAAGGAAAGAGGAAGAGAAGTTCTCCTGAATAGGTTGAGCCAGAAGAAGAAGTGACTATGACACCTCCACAACAAGGAGGAGAAAATGTACAAGGGCCGGAGAATATGGAAGCTACATTAGCCCAAGATGATCCTCAAGAGCCACCAACTAAACAGGGCCAAGGAGAAGTGGAAATAGAAGTACAAGAGGTATCCCCACCTCAACAAGAAGAACAAGCCTCTCCTTCCGCACTTAAGAAAAGAAAGATCAAGGCTCTAATAAAGAGGAGATAGAAGGTCATTAGGAAAGTGATTCCTTTCCCATCAGTCACTAAAACCATTCCAGAAGAAGTAGAAGAAGAGGATGATGAGGAGGAAGAGGATAATTTACCTTTGAATTGGAGGACTCATCTCGTAAGAGCCACAAAGTTGGAAAGGAGAAGAAGCTCCATAGTCAAACCTCCATCTATTCCTAAGCAACCCATTCAAACTACAACATCAGAAGATGAAATGCAATAATGGATAGATGAGTAGGATGTTGAAGGCACTGATGTCTTTTAGATGTTAGATTTTGATTGCATGCCCATTGGTACTGAATTCATCAGGGATAAGATCAAAGATACTCCAACCAGCCAGCCTCAACAAGAGGAATTGAGTCAGTTGCCACCCCAACCACAAGGACCCAAGGTAGCTCCATCATCCCCACTACACATCACATTTTGTGTAGACAAGGGATTGGCTACCCCTCTTCCTCTGAGAACTGATGGAGAATAGGTTTAGGAAAAACAAGAGGAAGAGCTACAACAAGCATCTACCAAGGAAGTGTCAAAGGAGGGGCAGATAAGTGAGAAACCTCAGGATACTTCTCAAGACACTGAGGTAAGAACTATGAACTCTATGGACATAGAGACTCCTAGTGTAGATCTTGTACAAAAGGAGAGGACTCCAAAAAGTGGAGATAAGGGAAAAAGCATAGCTAAACAAACTCCTTCATCCTCAAAAGGAAAATCTCCAATGGAGCTTATCTCAAGGTGGCTAAGAAAAGAAGTGATAAGAAATAAGAAACACAATTCACCACTAAGGAAGAGGATAGGATGGAATTAATTGAAGTCCTAAGGAAACCTAAATGACCACCAAAGGATGCATGGGCATTAGCTTTTGTCATCAGTGATCAGAACCAGGACCTATTTGCTCATGTGGCTATCCCTCCTCCACATTCATACATTAAAAAATTGAATCCAAAGGATTATCATATTAGGGAGATCATGCTTGGGAGACCTACCTTGGATACTGCTAAGCTGATGGTTACAATAGGGATTAAAGAAGTATTCAGGAGCTTAGAACAGGATGGGGTGGAATTGATAACGCTTCGGAGATAAAATGAGATCCTAAAAGGATATCTAAGAGAAGTGGTTGGTCCCTTAGATCCTACAAACCCCAAGGAAACCTTGAAAATGGAACTCAAGAGAAGAGATAGAGGTACAAGACCATTGGATCCATTTTTGAAAGCTTGTGAGCAATGGCAAGAAAGTTTTTAGGAGAAAGGTGTACATATTATACAAGGAAATCTAAAGCTACTACACCGTATGCAGGATAATACAAATAGGCTAGTTGCCATTTTGAATCAAGATTTTGGTCTGATGGATGAATTGCATACCTGGGGCAAAGATTTGCAAACATTACAGTCTATCAAAGGACAAATGTATCAAATGTTGATGGAAGTATATACAATTGAGGAGTTAGATAAAATAGATAATTGGATAGAGAAAATTGTGGATGACAATAAAGTAATGGAGATATTACACGTGGAGATTCTTAAGCTCAAGGATCAAACTAAAGAGCGAATTTTGGAAGCAAAGAGGCATTATACTGATGCATGTTTAGACATTTTTGAGGATGATTCTAGGGAGAAGTTAATACCAGTAGAGGTAGTAGTGGAACAATTTTGGAAAACTTTTGAAGAGGCTACTAATGATGATGACATTAGGCAAGCATTCAAGACAAAAGAGACACTATTAGAGTTAGATGTAAAGCTCGGAGATTTTGTAGAGACTCATATCAAGTTGGGCAACTATAGGAAGAAAGTTAAAGACAAATATGAAGCCTTAGATTTTCCAGATGTAGCTCAAGTCACCAAGATTATTGAGAAATTCAAGGGCAAATACCTAGACATAGCTCTTGTAAGGCCCACACTCAGATCCTCTTATAAATCTTAAGGAATTAATGTGATCAGGAGATAAATTAAGTCATGATTGACATTTTTGCTATTAATAATGGTTTTTGAGATTCTTTTGGAGACTGATCTAGATTTTAGATTATCATAATGTTGATACCCTATCCAATAACAATAGGTCAATAAGATAATACCACATGAAAATGAGATTCAAACTGTTCAAGCTAAGAGCCTAGCTACAAGATACTAGGGATGATCTACCTGGCAATTAGGAAAGATAAAATAACATCCATTCTACTAAGAACAACTAGGCACATAGGTTATGATGACAATAAGACATATGGATATGTTTGGAAATTGGTTCTAAATTATTATGACATAATTATTAAAACATTCTATCAGTCTAAGGAATTAACCCTAGAAAATCACACAAACCCTTCATAATGTGATAAAGGGATATTGCTAGGAATGTCACTATACCTAACTTGATTGGAAGGTACTAGTTAACTAGTTTGTACATTAGCAATTTTCACTTCAGACATATATGTTAAGATTCATTTACATGTTTTCATGACTTACTAAAGAGGACTTAGAGTTTCATTGTTACGTTAGAAAGAGTTGTGATAATATTCAGAATGATAATGAGTTATATTAAGAAAGATTATTGTTGATACACATATTTGATATTTCAATGTTTTGAATATTTTATGAGGATTATTAAATGGAAGTTAATTGTATATGTTATGCAAATTATGTGATATTAGATTATTTTGCATTTATCTGTATTTGTTTATTTTATTGAGTTATTGATGTTTAAGATGAGCGTGCATGAAGAGGAACCATGGAAATTTAACAGGGAAACAAGGTATAGGCACATGTTTAAATGACTCTGCCAAGGTGAATCTTTGTAAGATTCATAAACCTCGTTGTGATGTGCTTATTTTGTGAACGTGTGATGTATGTGTGTGTCACTTGACACTTGTGCTTGTTATGTGAAATGACATGTTATTCATCAATGGATCATGTGGCCACCTTGCTCCGTGCTATATGCTTCGATTGAGAAATTTTTTTATTGCCTTAGTTAGAAAAGGACAAGGTTATCACCTTTGGAAAGAAAATTTGAAATTTGAATTACCTAGCTTTAGAAGGGTCATAAAATAACTTTAAGGTAAATTGTGATTAAAATTAACCTTACCCATGTTAGTACTATAGGTTAGGGGGTTATTAATGACCTCTATGGTGTCTAGTGGACCTAGGAGACCCCATGAAAATGACATTCTTCATTGAATCCGAAAATAAGAGGGCTATAAATAGAGGCATGGCTAAATTGAACCTCACTGGGCAACTCTCTACCTTTAGAGACTAATAGGGTTTGAAGAAGAAGGAGGGAGATCTACCACAATTATTCATTGCCTTGCTTGGAGGAAGGTTGGTAACATGATCCATGAAGCTTCTTTATTCTGCATGTAGAATAGAAACGGTGGTTTTCATTTCATGATGGTATTGTGGTGTGTTTGTAAATGGATCTTTGTGGTATGTTGCATGTGGGTAGAGTTGTGTGAGCCTTTCTTGATTTTGTTGTTTCATGATCTATGTCTTGTGAATTGGGTGTGAGGCATCACTCACCCTTGGGAGGGAAGAGATGCTTTGGGTGAAGGGGTTAGTTGGGCTCACACATGGAGTTGAGGAATCCTCCCTTGTGTCGAGATGGTTGTATTTATTCTATGGAATGTGAATGATCTTGCTCACTGGCTTTTTGGGAGGTACAAGGAGGTATGTAGAAGGGAGAATGTTGATTGCCCCGAAAGGGCATTTTGGATATTGAAAAGATGTGAATTTTGAAGGCTATGCAATCCTCCTCATGATGAGAGCCCACCTTCACCTGATTCTTGATTCATTTGTTGAATCTTTGTGCAAAGCCTTGGGATGGGGTGTGTTGAGAGTATATTGTGTAATCCTGTCAATTTTATTGTGCATATGCATGGCATGTGAATGTGAAGCATGAAACTGTTTATACCTTGTTTCCCCGAGCTCGGTGGGTGGCCTCCTTGAGGCCTAGGTTGGGAGGTGAGCCTCCATGGTTCCCATTTTGTCTTTCCTTGCAGGTATTCAATTGAAGAGTATGGAAGCTTGATGTTCATGAAAATTTATCTCTTGCATAGGAGGAACTCTATTGTTTTGTGTTGAAGTGAAGGAATGAACTCCATCTTAAAATGTAATTTCATTGCAATGTAAGAGTGATAATGATGGGCTTGTGCATGTGACAATTAGAGAGAAATTATGTACTATCTTGTATGTGAGGATCTTCCATTGTGTATCTTGATGGGATGATTTCACCACCCTATTGCCTGTTTGTTATTGTGTTGATGTTGTGTTGTTATCACTTAAATTTGTGATGTGTTTAAGGAAAGAATTGGTGTCATGATATACCTTGAATGATGAACTGAATCTTATCACCTTGATATCTTTATCCTCTCCAATTTTATGTAAGGAGATCATTGTATGAGATTTTGAATTATAATCCTTGATATGAACCTAATAATAAGTAGGGTCAAGTTTCTTTGTAGGCAATAACATGATGTAATAAACCATCCATTATTGTTGATGATCTCCATGTTATTAGATGGATTAGAGGACTTTGGTAGATAGTGAATTTGTATTAGCTTTCTTCCATACCATGGAAAGGGATCATCTTGTATCTGAACACTAGATGCATATGGAAGTTTACACTTCTTGTTATGATCATTGAATAGTATCCTTGACATTATTTGAAAGCATTAATAAATCTTTATGAACACAACCCATTGGATTTGAATGTACTTTTATCAAAAATCATCATTCCACCTTAGAACCGTCCAAGAGAATTCTGGAGACAATGTAGACAATAAAATCAACTACTTAACCAAGACCTGGAAGTACATATTAGCTTGCTGGAAAATGTATGGGAAGAAGAAAATAAACCTTTTTCCTATTACAGTCCATTAAAATATTCAGTTTGATTAAAATAATATTTACAAGTTTGTATTCTAACATAAAATAATAATAATAATTTGTTAGACACTCATTATTGTGAAGATTGGTCAGTTTATAGGAATTGTACCATGATTAGACATAAAAATCAAAATATAAATATAATACTCTCTAACACTATAAAATAAACTTTAAAAAAAACATAGTTCCCTAAAAACAATAAATAGGCGACCATGCTTGAGACAAAAAGTCTAACACAACAAATATTTCCTAAATCCTAATGGGACTTCTAGCGCCCAAACAAATCAAGCTTATTAATAAGGTGGGTGGGAGTCTTGTCAAACCACCCACCCATCCCTCACGCCACCATGTCTCAGCCCTTACATGGGTAGCAAGATGGAATGGGCGACCATTTAAGGGGGGGAAAAACAATGTTCAATGTTGGAGTGAACTGAATTGCTGTCCAATCCATGTCAGCAATTAAATACCAAACAAGGATAATTACATCCTCCTCTGACATGTGACAGACCTTACATTTGGCGCCCACCTCTTAAAAAGGCAAAGATAAAGCATAAGTCAACTCATGCTTACCTCAATCCATGCCTTGGGAAGAACAAGAGATCCTTACTGCATTAAAGAAACCCATAAGTTTGCAATGGAAAAAGGTTTATTAGTTTGAGCACTTCATTGGGAATGTAGCGCAGCCTCTTAGAAATCTCATCGAGATCTTGTTAACTCTCATGGAGGAGTGTTTGGGCACGTGTCTAGCCTCCAAAGAAGATTCGCGTGGGTAGTTGGTAGGGTAAATTTGCATGGGAAGATGGTAGGATAAGGACTCTAAAGTAGATTTGATATTTAGTCTATGTTTTTATGCTACGTTTGTTAAAAGATAATTTGATTAAGTCAGTGTGTGTTTAGGACATGAAAGTTAGGAATAGGAGAAAATTTGATAAAGCTATTAAATAAATATGGAGATTAATTCTAATACGTATATTATTATTTTGTATTTCTGGATTTGATTGTGTCAAATTTTTTAGCATCAACGTTTCGGATCACACTCTGTGATCCATCATCAGGATGAGAGAATCGCAAGTCCACCCACACTGAGTTATACCTCCACTCTTCTTCTCACCATCACCCCAGCCAAAAAGTTGGCATCCTCAAGACCCTCGCCCTTAGAGCCTTTAGAATTTGCGATGATGACAACTTAAACCATGAGTTGACCCATCTCCGCCAAGTCTTCAAGCTTAATGGATACTCACATAAGCAAATTTCTAAGGCACTTAACCAAGCCAAGTCTTTCTTTCTCTCGGCTGCCAACCCTAAACCTCTTTTGTCTCCTCCTCCCCTAAATGTCACCATTCCTTTTGTTGATGGCATATCCCAAAAGATTGCCAAAATCCTGTCCAAAAAGGGCCTTAGAGTTGCCTTCAAGCCCCTATCCAGGATTCGCAACTTTGTTCCCCCGTTTAAAGACTCCAAGGACGCTCTTCTTGACTCAGGAGTCTACAAGATTGTTTGCTCTTGTGGTGTGGCCTACATAGGAGAAACGGGTCGCTCATTCCAAACTAGAATTAGGGAGCATAGTGCAGACATCAAACATGAAAGAGTCCAAAAATCTGCTCTAGCAGAGCACTCATCTGCCACCAAACACCATATCTGTCTGGAGAGCACCCAAATCCTTGTCAAGGAAGATAACTATTTCAAGAGGAAGTTAATGGAAGCCATCGAAATAAACCACCATCCCCTTAATCTCAATCGAGACGATGGGTGGTCCTTGAGCCAGTCTTGGCAACCATTATTATGTTCTTTGGAGAGTCGTCACCGTCCTTGAGCTTCCCCCTCCCCGTCCTTTTTTCCTCTCTCTCCTCTTCGTCCTTGGTCTTGCTCGCTCCTAGGCCTCTCTTGTATCCTTTCCTTTCTTGGTTCCTTGGTTTCTTCTTCCTTTCTCGCTCTTTCTTCTTTTTTCTTCTTTGTTAGCTATTTTCTTGATGAACAAACTTCTTTTTGCTTAGCTCTACTCCATTTTGTGTGTGTGTGTGTGTTATTTTAGTTTTTATTCTGGAGCGCTCTGTTTTTTAATTTTTAATTTTTTTAATTTTTAATTTTTTATTTATTTTTATAGTTTAGGACTATTATATTTCTTTATGTATACAGACACACAGTTATATACATATATATGCCTCCGTTTTGTTTATAGAGTTCTATTTTCAAAAATTTTACACTCGCGCAAATATATATATATATATATATATATATATATATATATATAACTTCGTATTCTTTCTTGGGTGTTCTTATTCTTTTTATTCTTATTTTTAGTGTTATTTTTTATTTTTATTTTCATTTTTATTTAATTTCTAATTTTTAATTTTTAATTTTTAATTTTTTTAGCTTCTCCTTTATATTCTTTCTTTCTTTCTTTTTATTCTCCCCTTTTTCCCAATGGTTGGGGCGTCTTGACCCCCACCCATTTTCTCCCTGCTTTGTTCTTTTATATTATTAATTATTAATTTTAATTTTTAATTTTTTCTCCTTGATTAATTATTCTTTTGGGTTCTGTAATTCCTAGGGGTAGTGTCTATCTTTCCTTTTTCTTTTTTTCTCTTTCTTTTTTCTCTTTCTTAGGTCCAATCCCCCCCCCCCCCCCCATCCCCCATTTTTCATTTTTATTTTTCATTTTTATTTTTATTCTTTTTCTCCTCAAGCCACCTCGCTTTCTGCACCCCTCCTCTTTTTTCCCTTTATTAACCCCTGAACTGGCTTGATCTGCTCACTTTTTCATTCTGGCATTCTCTCATCCTGATGATGGATCACAGAGTGTGATCCGAAACGTTGATGCTAAAAAATTTGACACAATCAAATCCAGAAGCACAAATTATACTCCAATGGATTGTGGAAATCTAATAAGATTGACGTATATTATTGTTAAGATAATTTAATTCAGTTATAAACTGATCATGGATATTTGAGGGGGTGAATTTTAAATAAAATTTATAATAGAATTGAATAAATAAATATTAGGGAAAATGATAATAATAAAAAAAAAAAATTAAAATAAAAAAATAACAGACTTGTTATTAACAAAATTTAAAATGGTAAAATTTATATAGCATCTTTTCGGTATAACCTTGGGACTTTCAATAACACAAAATTGGAAACCACCTATGAGATCGAGATGTCTCATATAGGATACAAGTGGGTAAGAGCATATAATCATTTCATCCTGTATATATATTTGCAATTAGTAAACGGGTAACCACCGCAAGAAAATCTTGAGATCCAATTCTGAGTGAACAACTTTGTACCACTAGCATTCTTTATTCCCTCTTGGTTCAAGGATCGATTGTGTTCTTACCCTTATTCTTCTCACTTAACCAAAAAAAAAAAAAAAAACAAGTGAAATTATGATTGGTTGTGTTTTTTTTGTCTTGTAGAAATGGGGCACGGCAGCTCTGGTATAAAGAGGAACAAAACTTAGAAGCCAGAATTTCAATTTTGATACTTGGTGAAATTTTTCATTTCTTGAACCTACCTCTGAGGTGCGCTACTACACCAGGTGCATAGGTGCACTTTTTCAATGGTGTTTTAGAAGATTTTGAAGAATTTAGAGGTGCACTGACAATTAACTGCTAGTTCTAAAATTAGCGATTTTCGTGCATTGAAAATATATTTTGGTTGTAGTTTAACTCCGACAGATGCCTAGAGAAGATGGAGCTTCTAGTTTTGGCAATTCCAGACACTCCTACATCAACTGATGGCTCTCTTTTTCTTATTTTCTCATGTTTTCTTTGTTTTAAGACATGTAAAGGCTCATGCATCCAATTAATTATATAAATATGGATGGGGTCCTACTAAGCACCAGTTAGATAGTCAATTTGTACATAAATATATTTGTTTTATTAGTTTAGAAGCATATGATTGCATAATGATATCTCTCACTCTCAACACAAATTGAGGAGATGATTTCTTATGAATTTAGGAATGTAATATGTATTCTAGGCCACCATTATTTTGATGCAATAATGTATCCTATTGGTGCTTGCATTTGGAGTGTAGTGATTCTTACCTAAGTGTGTTATATTTTGTGGATTTATATTCATGAAGTGTAATTGAGCCAATTGTTTCATTGCATTATTCTGGTTGTGTGATCTTCAAATTCTAGTGTTTCCAACAAGTCTACAAATTCCACTAACGTACTTAGTTTGAGAAGAGATCACCATATTGTTCTTGCATTTTCATCTTGCATGAGCTCACTTTTTGTGGCCTTGCAATTTGATGAAAAGTAAAACATCTTATGGTTACTAAATTTGAATCGACAATTACATCAATGGAATTAAGGAAGCATTGCTCATATTTTCATTGGTTACCCACCGATCTTTTCAAAAGCTTAACTCCCAGACATGTTGTTTTCGTAGTTTATGTCAGTTAAGATTTTACTTTCATGTTATTTTCTTAAACCTCTTGTTGCCCTATCTTCATTATTTGATTTACTAACCCCTTGGTTAAATTAAGAATTCATATAGTTGCATTGTTAGATTGCATTCATCTTAAAAATAGAAAAATAGAAATATATATATATATATATATATATATATATATATATATATTTTGTGTTTTATTCTTTTGAAACAACAACTAGATTCAAAAAATTATCTGAATTGTTTAAAGAACCAGCAAAGGCCTCCTCATGAACACTCACATTTATCTTCAACTGAGAAGATTCTAGTAGGTCGCAAGATCAATCAAAACCTTGGAGTTGATCTCATATTAGCTTTTCAAGAGAGGAGTTTGAAAGGATTCCTAACATAAAGCATTGTGCAAAATGATAGCTCAATAGAAGTGGCGCTAGAAGGAGGGCCTTTAACTTTCAGAATACAAAAATTTTTTTGCAAACTTCAAAATTCTACAATTTTTTTCAAGTTCAAAATTTTTTTCTAAGTTTCTGAATTTCTGAGGTGTGCTATTGCATAGGTGCGCTAGGTGCATTGGTGCACCAAATTTTGAGATATGCCTTATTTTGTGAGAAAGTGTACTTCTACAGAGGTGTACTTTTTCCTTAATTGATGCAAATTGGAGGATCTTGATCTAGAATCCCCATTTCAGTGAGCTTTAAGATCTTCACCAAGTGCACACAAGTTCCTTGAGCTTATCCATTTTGACAAAGCCTCACAGTGACAAAGGAATACCTCAGATTCTACCACTTCCATTCAATATTTCATCATCTTCTTCAGTTCCACCTCCATAACAACGACCCATTATTCCACCAAATTCTCTAATGGTCTTTTTGCAAATGTTGTAGATTCACCAATTGGAAATTAACTTGAAAGGTGTACTCAATGATTTTCCTGAAAAACTTGAGAATTTTTGCCCAAGGTTTATCTATGGTGAGACATGAACTACTAAATATCACATCAAGATATTCAAAGAAATTTGTAACCAAAAGAAAATTGCTAATGAAAATGTGGTTCTTCATTCATTGCCCTACTCTTTGGGGGAGGTTTCCTTTAATTGGTATGTTAATCTACCACCTAGATATATTAGAGATTGGGATACTTTCAAAAAATTATTCTTGGAACAATTTAAAACTTTCATCAACCCATCTGTGATACATCAACAATTCCTATCAATAAAAAGGGATCTAGCTAAGATGGTTTCATGATTCAACCATCGCTTTCATATGGCATACCACAAGTTAGACATGCCATACACTATACTAGTTGAAGCTACTATTCAAATTTATCTAAATGCTATAGACCATCTCACTGCTATTTTTCTAAGAAGAGTTCGTACAACAAATATCAACACATTGGATAAAGTCTTCTTAGAAGCGATTACCTTCACTAAGCAAGCCAATCCTAATGGGAGGATTGATGCTTCTAGCTCAAGCTATTACAACAATGCCAATATATCGTGTTAGAGCACCTATGATGCCTAGCCAATTTATACCTATGAATCCAATTCCATTACAAAAAGCACCTACTCCACAAAACCCCACTTTAACATATCTAGGGTATGACCTCCAAAAGTTGCTTTCTTTGAGAAAAAGGCAACAACTTTCATTGAGGCAGATAACAATTTTTCCTTTGAATTTGGTCAAATGAAAAAGACCATGTCATAGATGAATAATGAGCTAACTTGCTTGAGGTTGTCACAAGGACAAAATAACAACTTTCAAAGAAATAATGTTGGTCCTTATAACAACAACAATTATGGTTAGAACTATAAGAAGAATTTTAGTGGAAACAACAATATTGGGAAAAATAATGGAGGAAACAACTTTAATCTGCTTGATTGTAATAATAGCTTTCAAAGACATAATCGACAATGGAATACTCATCCAAACAATGAAAGTATTCCTATAAACAACAATAACAACAATGTTCAATATGTGGATGTCAATCAGTATGACGATAGTCAAAATGCATTTAATAATGATGGTTCATATTACAATGGAAACCAAGAGATGAATCATAATTCACAAGCAAATGACAATGTCCCCCATGTGTAATTTAATACTATGTTACTAGAATCTTATGATTCTGCACAGAACATACAAGTGGAATAATCATCGAATGCAGAATTCTCGTTTCCATTTAGTTAGGAACCATACATTTAGCTTGAAGAGATGTTTTCTTTTTTTAATGACAATCAAAATACTTACAATTTGCAAAGTAGAAAATAAACTATGATAGATGGAATTCCTCTAGCACTACAACCAACTCCTCTTGATCTGAGAGCAAGTCACAATCTAGCACCAATTAGGCCATTGTATGGAGGAAAATTAAATTAGAATCAAGGAAATGTGCCAACCATATTGAAGAATCCTACTTGGTCTACTAAAAAGTATAGTGTGGTAGAAGATTTGAAACAAACAAAGGACATGTCCATGTTTAACATGTTTCAAAAATGTCCTCAACAACAAGAGGGTGAACCCACAATAATGAGTTCCACTTTAGTGGGACAAACAAAAATGAAAAAAATTGCAAAATGAGAAATTGAGTTTACCATATGTTTGCGCGAACACACTTATTGTGTTCACGCGAACTTTTTTTTTAATCATGTTCGCGTGAACATATTTCATATGTTCGTGCGAACATATGTGATAAATATGTTCACGCAAACATGATTTTCATGTTCGTGCGAACATACGTTCACACGAACATGGTAAACGTGTTCGCGCGAACGCAATGTTCGCACAAACATGCAAAATCACAAAAAATTTAACCTTTTTTTCATTTTTCATTTTTTGCTCTTTTGACTACCATAATTGCAGGAGAATGATCTCCTACTGTAAAATAAAAAATGTTAAAATGTGCTGCTCGGAGCAAGCTTTCCAACGACTATAATTTTATTACATAATTTAATCATTAAGACTTTCAAATATGAGTTTAACTCATTATAGGTTCATTACTGATTGAACATCAACCGAATTTGACACCTCAGGAAAATTAGTAAATTAGGTCAATTTTTTTTTGAAAAATATGGAGGAACTGGCTTATTGAGATACCTTTCTATTAAAAAAAAAAAAAGGTTTATGATTAATTGACTTCAAATTATCTGTGTCAAACAGAACGTATTTCTGAATTACGGTTCATGTCACTTCAAAACTTCATAAACTATACAATATTCAACCAAAATAAATCAAACCAAATGCATCCTCTGGATATTGATGTTAAAAATCTAATGTCAAAAAAATTACTTCATTATCATTTCTAGAAAAAAAGTTATGTGTGTCAAACGGACTGTCACTTTTTAAAATATTGAATTTTATTATGTACCACTTTTTGGAGGAGATAAAAAAAAATTGACATAAATAATTTTATTTTTTTTAGATTAAAAAATATGGTTACAAAGTAGGAACAAAGTACTCAAAATCACTAGTTTATGTCATCTTGAAATTATTTATAGTTTTGGAGATATAGTCACTTGAATGTGATGTTTGTTGCAAAAATATTGATTTCAGTGTCAAAATTGGTCAAAAAGTGGAACCCATTATTGTGGGATCACCCAAGGAGCACTCATGAAGACTCTAGATCATACAAACGGTACCCAATAATATGAATACTATCCCTCAAAAGATAGTATCTTAACAAGTCAATGCTTCAGAGGTAATGCCAACTATGTTTAAAGACAAGGTTGAGGTGCCCCCATTTCTACTTAGCATCAATATATATGGGAAAAATATTCATAATTTCCTAATTGATTAAGGAGCCTCTTGTAATGTTATACCGCTATCAATAACACAAAGGTTGGGAGTCACTCCTTAGACCTCTAATTGGATAGTGATACAACTAGATAAAATAAAGGTGAAAGTTATTGGGGCATTGAAAGATGTTCCGATACAATTGACAACTGACCCCCAGATTCAAGATGTCATTGATATACATGTGGTTTATATTTCGGAAACATGTGGATTATTTCTAAGTAGAGAATGGATGAACTGCCTAAGAGTATGGTTTTCTATAGATTTCAGTCAGTTATGGTTACCATGGAAAGGGTTGAACAATCAAATCAAGATAGATGTAGAACTAAAGTTAAAAACAATGATTACGAATACAATGCTCCAGATGAAGTAGTATTCTTGCAATCAGATTTGGGCTCTTACAAAGTGATGGCATTTGATACAAATTTGACCAAAATATCAGATGAACAGAGTAAAAATCTAAGATTTCAATCCCAAAGCCAAAGATCATGATGCAATTCATAGATAACATGGTGACTAATTTACAATGTTTAGGAGAAGAAGATGATGCTAGTATTTTACTTCTCCTAGGATTCTACCAATTACATAAAGTTAGCTATTCAGAGTTTGAATGTTCATTGTGCCAAGAAGCAGTCACTAAGGTATTAACATAGATGATGGAAATAAAGAGTGGTAACATTTTGAATGATGAACCTATAGAAAATCAAAGTCCTATAAACATATTTGAATCTATAAAAGAAGTTGAAGAGGAGATGGAGGATCTAAATGTATCATATAGTAATACCTCTTCAGATGGTGGAGGTTTGTCTTCTCCTCCACCGGGAATGATCAAAGTTCAAAGAAGAAGATGATATGTCAAAGGTCAAGGATGGACTTTGGTAGTCATCCCTCCTAAAGCAAAAATGGATGAAATTACAGAATTGGTAGGGGAAATTAAGGATAAACAAGAAAAGGGTACAGTTTTGCTACCAAGGACTAACAACATAAAATCATCAAGTCGACCTTGTGAAAGACTATAGTGGGTTCCCAAGAAACAATCTTTTCAGGCCCATGTGAAAGAAAAGCTAAGGACAAATAAGCATAAGATTAGAAAGCCCAAAGAAGATCAAATCTAGACACTTCACTTCGATGGTTCCAAATGCAAATTAGGAGCTAGCACAAGTATTGAGTTGATCAACCCAAAAGGAAAGTCTTTCTATGCAACATATCAATAACAATTTAGATGTACTTATAATGTTGTTGAGTATGAACCATTGATCCAAGGACTTCTTTTCACATTGGAGAAAGGAATCACAACTCTCATAGTCAAGGCAGATTCTTAGCTGGTTATATAACAAGTGAAATTAGTATACTTTTGCAATGATAAGAGGTGGCTTGCCTATAGGAAAAGAGTATGGGATCTAATGGATGATTTTGATGCTTTGAACATAAATTCCATTCCAAGAAGGAAAAACATGGTAGTAGATGCTATGGCTATTTTAGATAGTGCATTACAACCATTCAAAAGAACAAAACTAAAAAGATTTTCAATTGAATTGGTTGCTTCCCTGTCTATCCCAGACAATATCACAAGCTTCCAAGTCTTTCAGGATGATCAACATATACTCAAATTTATCATGTGCAATGGCCACTTTAAGTGGCAAGAGATTGATGACACTTTGGATGAAAAACCTGAGGATGATGAACTTGAAGATGAAGATGGGATCCTGAACTTAAAAACCAACATTATTCCAAAGGGAATGGTTGAGTTGGAATGCATTTTTTATCATGATGAATCAACACTTAATACAAGAAAAAGGGATCAAAGAATGTGATTCGTACAACTTAGGTACTAATAAAGATCATAGAATGGTAAGGATTGAAAAAGTGTGCAATGCATAGGAAAGGGAAGACATGCTCAAATTACTTGCAGAGTACAAAGATGTTATTGCTTGGAGCTATGAAGAGCTAAAAACATATGATCCTAAGATTATTACACATGACATTCTGTTGAAACCAGATGCCAAACCTTTCCAGTAAAGGAAAAGATTTGTTAATCCTATCATTGAACCACTGATAATGAAAGAAGTTAAGAAATTACTTGATGCTGTTAGGAACCTGTGTGTTCCTTCTGTTTATTTTGTTAGAGTAGAGTTGTTGGACGCATATGCTTTGTAAGTCGTCCCGTGAGTTTATTTTATTATCCCACATGCATAGGTAGTATTACTTTTCTAGATCGTACCCAGTATATAAGAATAGGTTGAGGCCCTTGATGGGCACGGACGAATTTATTGTATTGAGCTTGCTCAAAGGAGGTTACCCCCTCGAAGTGGCCTGCGATCAGTAGATTTATTCTGAGTTCTGCTATCACTTTGTATTCTGTTATTTCGAGCATTCTCACGATATTGCTATAAGGAGGTTCTTCTCATCTGGTATCAGAGCACTCTCTTGGGCTCGCTGGGTGGAAATTACATCAAATTTTTTTTTCTGTCGTGGCCTTCAGGTTCCTCTCACTTCTAATATCTCTTGTTATTGCAATAACTCTTTTCAGTTGTTCTGTCTGTGAGTGAATTTTTCTAAGTCGACTGTTCAGAAAAAAAAAAAAAAAAAAAAAAAAAAAAAAAAAAAAAAAAAAAAAAAAAAAAAAAAAAAAAAAAAAAAACCTTGTTTTATGGTTGTTACGCGTACAGGAGCAAAAATCATGGAAGAGGAAATTGCATCCCTCAAAACCAGACTTCAAGATCTGGATGACAAAATTCTGGGTCTTAACTTTCAGCAGTCAGCCATGAGCCGAAACCATTCAGGAGATACTGGGTCCTCTTCTGGCAATTTCCGTGGACCAAAGCTTGATTTTCCACGCTTCGATGGTTCTGATCCGACTGGATGGATCTATAGGGCAGAGCAGTATTTCAGCTTGCATAATACTTTGGATAACCACAAAGTCTCCCTTGCATCTTTTCATTTGGAACATGAAGCTCTTCAATGGTTCCGTTGGTACATCAAGGCTAATGTAGGCCCAACGTGGAGCGAATTGTGCACCCTCATTTTGGAGCGCTTTGGCCCTAGTTCCTTTGATGATTTCACAGGAGCACTCACTAAACTGCGTCAAACAGGCACTGTAAGAGAATACCAGACAGAGTTTGAAAAATTAGCTAATCACACAGAGGGCTTGTCTGATGAATTCTTCCGTAGTTGTTTTGTCAGTGGTCTGAAGGATGCACTTCGCTCAGAAGTCAAAATGTTTCGACCTACTACAATGATGGAAGCCCTTGGGTTGGCTAAGTTAGCGGAAGACAAGATTAGTGCTCTACAACGCTCCAGATCTAATTTTGTTCCATTCAGAAATACAGGTTCTCACAACCCTCCAGTCATACCAGCTCCCAGAACTACTCCGATCAAGCACTTGTCTGAAACAGAGATGCGAGTTAGGCGAGACAAAGGGCTTTGTTATAATTGTGATGAGAAATGGTCTCGGGGCCATAGATGTGTTCAGCAAAAGCTCTATCTCTTGGATGTGGATTCTCCACCGGAACTGGAAGAATATGTAGATGCTCAGGAAACAGTGGATGCTGAGGTTGAGCCTCACCAGCCTGAACCTCCTTCCCCAGAAGCTCCACCAGAGATATCTGTCCATGCTTTGGCAGGAGTCACTACTCCACAAACCATGCAGGTCCAGGGTTTCTTCAAGAAGATCCCTCTTACTATACTCATTGATTCTGGTAGCACTCATAACTTCATTGATCCACGAATAGCCAAACAGGCTGATTGCTTTATCCATCCCTGCTCTAGCTTTGAAGTCATGATTGCCAATGGGGGCACTTTACCTTGTAAAGGGAAATGTCGCAATGTGCGTCTCTCTATTGGAGATTATAACATGCGCTCTGACATGTTTGCCTTACCCTTAGGTGGCTGTGATGTGGTTTTGGGTGCCCAATGGTTACGCACTCTTGGCCCCATTCTCTGGGATTTTGCTGAACTTTGGATGCAGTTTTCAGCCGAGGGGCACCAACACACTTTGAAAGGCTTACAACCAGGGTCTCTCAGCATCATCAGTTCACACCGTATGGAAAAACTTCTTAAGAAGAATTCACATGGTGTCATCGCTCAGCTCCATTCCATTCAGATGCAGCCATCAGCAGTCTCTAGCACTCCTGCCGATCTCCAACACATTTTGGACAAGTATTCTGGTATATTTGCTGAACCTGTGGGATTACCTCCTTCTCGTCCAGAGGACCACCGTATTCAGCTCCTTCCTGGCAGTGTTCCGCCCAACATCAGGCCCTACCGCTACCCATTTCATCAGAAGACCGAAATCGAGATACTTGTCCGTGACTTACTGAAGCAAGGTATTATTCGCCCTAGTACCAGTTCCTTTTCTTCTCCAGTTCTGCTTGTTCGCAAAAAAGATGGGTCATGGCGACTCTGCATTGATTTCCGAGCACTTAATCATCTCACTATAAAGGACAAGTTTCCCATTCCAGTTGTTGATGAACTTCTTGATGAACTTCATGGGGCTCATTTTTTCTCCAAGTTAGATCTTCGTTCTGGGTATCATCAAATTCGGGTTAATGAGGAGGATATACCTAAAACTGCCTTCCGCACACATGATGGTCACTATGAATTTTTAGTCATGCCCTTTGGCCTCACGAATGCTCCTTCAACATTTCAGGCAGTGATGAATAACATATTTTGACCATACCTCCGGAAATTCATTCTAGTCTTCTTTGATGATATCCTCATATATAGCAAAACTTGGGCTGAGCATCTCCATCATCTAGAGCTTGTCTTGCAACTTCTCTCTGATCATCAACTCTGTGCAAAACTATCTAAATGTGTGTTTGGCCAGGAGGAAGTGGAGTATCTCGGGCATATTGTTGCACACCATGGAGTGCGGGTGGATCCTACAAAAATAGATGCCATGAAAACTTGGCCGCATCCTAAAACTCTCAAGAGCCTTCGGGGTTTTTTGGGGTTGACTGGCTACTACCGCAAGTTTGTCAAAGATTACGGGAAAATTGCAGCACCATTGACAGCTCTGTTAAAAAAGGATGCCTTCTCCTGGACCCCTGTTGCTGAGACTGCATTTGAACAACTGAAACAGGCTATGTGCAGTACACCTGTTCTCGCGATGCCAGATTTTTCCAAACCCTTCACTATTGAGAGTGATGCTTGCGGCAATGGATTGGGTGCTATTCTCCTGCAAGATGACCATCCTATTGCGTTCACTAGCAAAGCCCTCTCTGGTAAGAATCTAACCCTCTCTACTTATGAAAAAGAAATGATGGCTATTTTGCATGCTGTACAGAAGTGGCGGCCATACCTCTTAGGGAGTCATTTTTGCATCAGAACCGATCACCAAAGTCTGAAATACTTCCTGGAACAACGGGTATCCTCTCCTACACAACAGAAATGGGTCAGCAAACTCATGGGGTATGATTATGAGATCACCTACAAGAAGGGTAAGGAGAATATTGTGGCAGATGCTCTTTCTCGCACATTTGATAATCAAGCTTCCCTTTCTGCTATTTCTAAGCCCATTCCCAATTGGTTAGCGTCTGTTCAGCAGGGCTATGACAGTGACTCTTCTTTATCTCAAATCATTCACCAGCTAGCCAATAATCCTTCTGCTATACCACATTACTCTTGGGATGGTGCTTCTCTTCGATACAAGGGTCGGCTAGTGCTTCCTCAGAACCCAGCTCTACATCAGGCTATTTTTTATGAACTCCATGCTTCTCCTTCAACAGGGCACTCAGGCTTCCTCAAAACTTATGAGCGCGCAAGGAGAAACTTCTTTTGGAAAGGAATGAAACAGACGATTCAACAGATGGTGGCTGAATGTGATACTTGCCAACGCCACAAGGGTGAAACGACCCTCCTTCCTGGCTTGCTCGAACCATTGCCCATCCCTACTCGGATTTGGACTGATATTTCTATGGATTTCATTGAAGGGCTTCCTAAATCCGGTGGCAAGACAGTGATCTTGGTTGTGGTTGATCGTCTCTCGAAATATAGTCATTTTTGTGCCCTCAGCCACCCCTATACTGCCTCCTCTGTTGCACAAATCTTCATGGACCAGATATTTCGTCTTCATGGACTCCCTTCTTCCATTGTCTCTGATCGTGATGCAACTTTTACCAGTCATTTTTGGACTGAACTGTTTCAGAAAACTGGCACCAAACTGAAGATGAGTTCGGGCTATCACCCACAAACTGATGGTCAAACGGAAATTGTCAATAAATGCTTGGAAACTTATCTTCGTTGCTTCACTTCCGAACAGCAACATCAGTGGGCCAAGTGGCTCCCTTTAGCTGAATGGTGGTACAATACCTCTTACCACACTGCCTCTAAAATGACTCCATATGAAGCAGTCTATGGTCAGGCACCTCCAGTGCTCCTTCCCTACACTCCCAATAGCTCACCAGTCCAGGCAGTTGACATAGTTCTCCGCAGCAGGGATCAGATTCTTCGTACCTTACAGGATAATCTTCACATGGCCCGTAATCGGATGAAACAACAAGCAGATCAACACCGTTCTGAGCGCTCATTTCAAGTTGGGGATATGGTTTTTCTTCGTCTACAGCCATACAAACAATCCTCCCTAAAGCTGAAAGGGCGTCATAAGCTGGCCCCAAAATTTTATGGGCCTTATCAGGTTCTGCAGAAGATTGGTTCAGTTGCTTATAAACTGGAACTTCCTCCTTCTTCCCGCATTCATCCAGTCTTTCATGTTTCTTGTCTAAAGAAAGTTCTGGGTACCACTGTCAGAGCACAAACTACTCTCCCTAAAATGGATACGGAAGGATCCATTATCCTGGAGCCGGTGGCAATCATTGACCAGCGCACTCGCCAGCTTCGCTCTCACTCCATCTCTGAGGTCTTGATTTAGTGGCATGGCATGCAACCAGAGGATGCTACCTGGGAACCCCTTCTTCAGATTCAACAACAATTTCCACACCTTAAGCTTTGAGGACAAAGCTTTTTTCTAAGGGAGAGGGGATGTTAGGAACCTGTGTGTTCCTTCTGTTTATTTTGTTAGAGTAGAGTTGTTGGACGCATATGCTTTGTAAGTCATCCCGTGAGTTTATTTTATTATCCCACATGCATAGGTAGTATTACTTTTCTAGATCGTACCCAGTATATAAGAATAGGTTGAGGCCCTTGATGGGCACGGACGAATTTATTGTATTGAGCTTGCTCAAAGGAGGTTACCCCCTCGAAGTGGCCTGCGATCAGTAGATTTATTCTGAGTTCTGCTATCACTTTGTATTCTGTTATTTCGAGCATTCTCACGATATTGCTATAAGGAGGTTCTTCTCAGATGCCAAGATCATCTTTCCCATTCACCATTCTACGTGGGTGGCCAATTTGGTTCTTGTATAGAAAAAGATCAAAGAGATTCATCTTTGCATGGATTTTCATAACTTGAACCTCACATCTCAAAAGGACAAATATCTTTTGCCTTCATTAGATGAGGTTTTGCAAATTTTAAATGGTTCAAAGATGATGTCCTTCTTGGATGGATATTCGGGATATAATCAAGTAATGGTCGATGAAAAAGATAGGCTAAAGATGGCCTTCATGACTAAATGGGGAACTTTTTCTTATAGAAGAATGTCTTTTGGGCTGATTAATGCAAGGTCTACATTTCAATGAGCCATGGATGAAGATTTTAAAAGATTAATAAAAAAGTGTATACTCATCTACATGGATGACTTAACTATACTTTCAAGGGTTGAAGCACTTATATTGCTGATTTAAGACAAGTATTCAAGAGATGTTGTAAATACGACATATCACTCAATCCTAATAGATGTTCGTTTGGGGTTACTAAGGGAAAAATCCTAGGTCATATCATCTCTGAAGCTGGAATATCTATTGATCCTGATAGAATTGAAGCTATTCTAAAGTTATCACCTCCTCACAGTTGAAAAGAACTCAAGTCTTTCTTTGGGAAGATAAGTTTTGTACAAAAATTCATAAGTGGATTTGCAGAGATAGTTCGTCCCCTTAATGATTTACTCAAAAAGGGAGCTAAAATAGAATGGGTTCTAGAGATGAAGAAATCATTTGAGGATATCAAAATGGCCATGTCTATGGCCCTAGTACTAGTGAGTCCTTACTATGAACTACCTTTCAAAATATGCTCTTTATATGTTGGGATTCTAACATAGAAGAAGGAAAAGGAAGATGAAAGATCTATTGCTTTTATGATTTACCCTCTGAAAAATACTGAGTTAAATTATTCCAACCACAATAAACAATCTTTTACTTTAATCAAAGTGGTAAAGAAATTCTGCCATTATATACTGAGAAGTAAGGTATATGCAATTGTGCCTAATCTAGAGGTTAAGACATTATTGATGCAAAATGAACTTGGTGAAAGATGAGGGAAATGGATGGCAATACTTCAAGAATTTGATTTAGAAATTCAACCCATGCAGTTAGTAAGAAGCCAAGGATTATAAAAAATGATAGTAGATAACCAGATCGAGGATGAAAAGAAATTCAAATTTGATAGTAAAATAGATATGGAAGATCAGAAGAAGATGGTAGTATCTCGAGTTGATATTGATAAGGGAGTAATAATAGATGTCTAGTACCAAGGTATTGTTTACTATCTTATACAAAATGAGTACCCCAACTGGATGAATAGTTCACAATGTAGGGGACTTAAAATGAGGTGTGAATCCTACATGTTGCATGATAGAAAATTATACAAAAGGAATTATGAAGGAATTTACCTAAAACATTTGGGATGTAAGGAAGTAAAAGAAGTTTTGGAATAGTTTCATGATAAGTATGGAATAGGGCATGGTTTGGTAGAAGTAACTGCTTATATGATTTTAAGATTAGGTTACTTTTGGCCCATGATATTCAAGGATACTTTTCAACATGTGCATAGTTATCATATTTGTCAAACTATTGCTAACAAAGAAAGACATCATGCAATGCCATTACAACTGGTATTTGAGATATGCCCCTTTGCAAAGTGGGGGCTAGATTTTATTGATCCAATCAATCCACAATCATCAACTGGGCACACTTTTATTCTCATAGCTATTGATTATTGTACACACTGGATAGAAGCAGAGATGCTCAAAAATTGCACGGCTAAGGTGGTTATAGATTTATTAGAAGAACATATTGTTACTAGATTTGGGATGTCATTCTCCCTAGTGTGTGATAATGGATCAGATTTTGCATCTATATTCCTAACACAATGGGCAGTGGAAAATTAGGTTATTATCAAGTTTTCTTCAAATTGTTATCCACAAGGGAATAGAGTAGTTGAATCTATGAATAAGAACCTGATCACAATAATAAGGTGTCTATTGAAGAAGAATCCTAAAGATTGGCATATGTAACTCAAATATGCTCTATGGACAGACTGAGTAAGGGTCAAGAATGCTTTGGAGATGTCTCCATATCTACTTGTCTATGGATAAGAGCTAATATTCTCACTTAATCTTAGGATTCATGTTTTCAAATTCATGAGTGGATATGTTGAAGATGCTGACAAGGTACAAATCAAATTGATGAATCTTTTAGAGATGGATGAAAAATGGATAGTTTTTTTGGAGCATATGGCAAAACATCAAGTTGTTCTCAAGAGGTGTTTTGAAAAGAGGGCCACGATAAAGTCTTTCAGGATATTTGACCTTGTTCTACTTTGGGACAAGGTGAAAGAAAAGTTAGGCAGCCAGACTAAGTGTCAACATTTGTGGATTGGTCCTTATCAGATCATAGAAATTCAAAGAGAAACACTTCCTTATAGGGGGAATTGGTTCTATTACTAGTCAATAGACAATTTTTGAAGCATTACTTTGAAGCCTAAAAGAACCCCAAAAAAAGAGGAAAAAAAACTTTCATTTTTGCATGTGTGTTTTGTTTCGATTGCATGTTTTCTTTCAGTTATGTGTTTGTTTTAAAAGTTTTGCTAGTCTAGGGGGTAGGTACACTTGAGATTTTATCTTGAAGTATCTTACTAACTACTCTTTCAGTTCTAATTTTTAGGAAAAGGTATTTCTTTATCAAAACATTTTTATGATTTTGTGTCTTATACTAACTAAGGAATGGATGTTACTTGTAGTAATAGATGACTTCTAGTCTTAAATTCAGAATTGCAAATCAACAAGTTCTTAACACTTTTCAAATTTAAAGATCAATTATCTTAGGTGTTTTCAAACAAAGGTTGAACGTAGCAAGGGATAGTCCAAATTCTATTGGTTCAAATAAAAGGATCTTCTCGAAGAAATTGCTAAGATCATTGTTTGGCATGGGAGTTTCTAAAAAGTTCTTAAAAGAGGAATGCAAGGGATGTTCACAAAATATTGAATTTGAAAAATGACACTGATGTCTTGGCCACATAGTCTAAGCATGGTCAAGATATATAAAGAAAATAAAAAAGAAAGAAAGGTGTTAAGAATGAAGGATTCTATAGAATCTGAGAATGGTAATCAGATAACAGGGATGTGCACTCTAAATAAGCTATCCAATATCAAAACAATTGCTTCTTCAAAGAATCAAATGATGACATTATGAGCTACATAAAGAAAGTGTTGGTCTGACTTTTTCTGCAGTAAAAAATTTTTCAGTTAAACCATAGAAAGGTCAGGTGATCTATGTCTAAATGAAGTATAAGGTTTTGGATAAACCATCTGTGAGAAATACCCGCCTTGTAAGCCTTACATTCATCTCTATTTATGAAAGGTCGGGCGCGAAAATTTTCAAATTTCAAAAGAAGCGAATATGCTTCCGTATTCCTTTCCCTCTCTCCCGGGTTACCTTTCTAACTGTTTGTTCCAACCGTCAGATCTGATTAGATCTACCGCTGGCGTTATCTCGCTATTGAAAGTTGCATGCTCATTAAGTATAGCGAGATAGCGAGTGTCGAGTTTTTTTTTTTTAAAGCGGTGGGACCATGAAGTGAACGTGCGGCGATCGAAGATTTGCTATTTAATTGCTTTATTGTGCAGGTACACTTAGCAATTCGCCGTAAAAAGGGGGAAAAGGACCCACTAGAATATCTGACATCAGAGCCGGAATGTTGATATTTTTTCGGAAGTACCGCCACCTCGCTATCGGAAAATTCAGGCACTTCACCGTTAGCGAAGTAGCGAGGCCACGTGAAAATCTTAAAATGATGACATTGCATCTTGCTTGTGTCATAATTACACCAGGTGGCATGACCTGTCGTAAATACTGTTGTCAGAGTCAGTTTTAATTAAACAGAAGTAATTACCGGGTACCCCCTTGTTTTTTCCGGCACGAAATCCTTTAAAGTGCCGAAGCTCGCTACCTCGCTATCGGAAAATTGAGGTTCTTCACCGTTAGCGAGTTAGCGAGGGCCCGTAAAGTGGTAAAAGATCGGCAAGATCTTTGATGACGTGTAATGACAGGTGACTGATAAAATTTGACATGTGCTAGCTGTGCAGAGATCCGATTCTCATTAATGCTTACCTGACTAAATGTACAAGAAATCTGGAACGTCAGTTTGAAGTGAATCAACGGAGCTCGCTATCTCATTATGAAGAGTTGCAAGGAAGATAATTATAGCGACATAGCGAGATGGACCCACCGCCTTCTTTCTTAAGAAGCCCTGTAGCGTATCTTTCGATCATCTCTTGATCCGATCAACGGTTGTCGCCGCCTCGTTATGGAAAGGTGCTTGTTCTTTAGGCATAACGAAGTAGCGACATGCTGACACGTGTTCTCCGTCGTCAGTGGGTTTAAAGGTAAGCGCCATCAAAAGAAAGAATTATGTACATGGCAAGCTCTCATTGGGTAATATGACTGACATGGCAAGTGTAACTCCTAGTTGTTCTCTTTGTACCGCATGATCGTAGGATCTTTGAAGATCAACGGCGCAGTTTTAAATTAAAAATGTAGTGCCACTCTCTGTATTAATTAGACAAGAAAGCTTCGTCCGTGAGAAAAAACAGAGTATAATACAGAGAGATTGCATCAGTTTCATTTCACGCGAGAAAAGATTTGAAGCCATTCCTGTGCATAAGCTATTACTGAAAGAAAAGCGTGCCAAGGTTGATAAGAAATTGTCAAGTTACCTGTTCGCTGAAATTTTGCAGGAATTCAAAGGAAAATTGAGACAGAATTCAAGTAAGTAAAACTGCCATCATCTTTGTGAGCTTTTAAGTTTTAAAGAGGATAGCTCAAGATGCCTCCTAAGAAGGGATTTACAGGAGCAGTAAACTACCTGGATAGAAATGTGCATGATGATCTACTTGAGTTACTTCCTGAGTCCACTGTAGAAACGGTGCAAGTTAAGAGGTTGACCTCACTCAATCCTAGGCTTAGGGTAGCTGATGGATTGTATGATAAGGGTAATTGGGTCCGGGATGCTCAAACTGCTCAGACTGGTTTGAGTTTATTCAAGAAATGGTTTGCAGAGAGAAAGTTATATGCCCCTCATGCCAACATTTGGAATTTTGATCTTGGGAAGCTTGTTGTTCCCAGCGTGTTCATGGATTTTGACCTGCTTGAAGCCATAGCAAAAAACTATGACCAAGCCACTAAGGTAGTGAGGAGAATAGATGGTGAGGCTTTAGTTACCATCAGTCCCGAGGAGATTAGGAAGGTATTCAGTCTGGGACCCCTCACCATGTATCATGTGCCCATTAATCTGACAGATTTAGAAAAGGAATATATATCCAAGAGGGATGTAGTTAGACAGGGTGCACTGAAAGCCCACATAGGCCGAATTGGAGGCCTCCCAACCATAATATCATCTTCTAAAGAGCCCTTCAAGAAATCATGTTTTAATGCCAGGGCAGTGGAGATATATAGGACCCTGTGCAGAGTCTTCGGAGAGGGCGAAGAAGATTTTATTCCGGTGAGCTTCATGTATATGATCACCCAAATCTCTTCTTTTGGTGTGGAAATAATTTTTGATTTTGCATCTTACTTGGCAAATGAGATCCATCATGGATTGGTGGGGATTGCACAGGGCAAGGTGGAAAAGGTTTGGGGTCAATATTCCTTACTGATGCATATGTTTCTTTTTAAAGGGGCCACTTATTTTGGTAAAGAAATGGTTTTAAATAGAGAACAAGAAGGGGAAGCACTACCAGTCCAATTATGGAGTGCAGACATGACCTGGGAAGCAGAAAATGCTAGCTTCGTCAGATTTGATAGGCACTTTGCCTCCAAACTAAGGTGCCTCTTATTGAGTGACAATCCCAGAATCCCTAAGGCATTAATGCACCTTATCAGGCCTATGGACAAAACCCACAATCTGAAGGTTTCACATAATTGGGGAGATATTATCCCATATTCAGTCTCAACGGTCATCAGGGTCTATGGTTTCAAAGGAACACCCCATGTGTTACCCTATCAGGTACCCTTGAAGGTAGGGATAGCTGAATTTTTGTGGCAGTTAGGAGGAGTGGAGGAGGCCTTTTTGCACAAAAGGGGGACAGGATCAATTTTTCCTACTTGTACTATAGCCCACCAATTTGTGATAACTAAAGAAGGGTGGGCCTTTCTCCATAAATTTTTGGATCAATACAAAATGGCAGTGTCTCACTCTCGTTTTTGTGATGCAGAAGGTTTCTTTAACTCTGCCCTTAGATTGAGAATCAAGCTGCGTCCAGTCCAGCATGAATTCTATTTTCCAGAAGATGTAATAAGAAATGAATATTCTCTCCATGAGCAAGAAATAAAGAAAGAAAAATGGAGAGTCTATTCAAAAGTTTTGGAATTCATTAATTGTTTTGATAAAAATTTCAGTCCTCTTAGTAATGCTGCAAACAATGCAGACAAAGTACATAAACTCATGAGCAATTTCTCTGAGGTAATGGAGGTCATGAATGAGAAGAAACAACATTTTATTAATTCTTTTCCAGATAAAGCCAGAGAAATTATGAGAAAATTGGGTTTCACTCCCAATATTGGAGTAGGTCCACTGGTGGTACGGAAGAAAACAGGATATACTATTGTCCGACAGCAGGTGCCCATTGTGCATAAAGAAAAACAGATTGTTGGATCTTCCAGCACTGTCTTAGAAGAAAGACCCCCTGAACCTTCCCCCAAAAGAAGAAGAATAATAAGGGAGGAAGAATCCCCTGATAAAAGTGGCTCACCTTCTCAAACCCCAATGAGAGTGGAGGAAGAACAACTCACCAGTGAGCAATTTGAACAAATGGGGTCACAAGGAGAAATTTTTGTTACACAAGCAGAGATTGATGAAGGCAACCCTCAGGAAACCCCTGTACCAAGTTTTGAATTAACTACAGCAGATTTCAGAGGAAGGGAATTGGACCCTGTTTTGGAACAAGCCAGTCAGCATTTTTTGTCTGATAACAATTTTGTAAGATCTAGAGCTTTCCATCAGTTTGCGTGGAGAGTAAACATGCACATTTTTGAGCAAAGGTGCAATAATATGAGAACAGAACATCCAGAAATGGATGAGACCTCCATTCAAAATACAATAAAGGAACAAATGGTTCAAGAGTTCCAAAATATAACCCCTGATGAGGGAAGACAGATGGTAAAAAATGCTAATGTTTTATTATTTCCCAATTGGGACATTGCTGACGCATTAGTTTTTAATTCTGTTTCAAATAATTTAGGACTCCAGGATCCGAATAAAGAGGAATTCTTGGGTACAGCATTCAGCAATGATCAAGCTGCCCTTGTTATGTGGTCCCTGAGAAGAGGATCCAGAGTTACTTCATCACAACCTGATGACTCAGGATTGACAGGGAGTATCATTGTAAGAAGAGTTGCTGACACTTCAAATGTACAGGCAGCCCACATGAATGTGGATTATTCTAAATTTGCCCTGGCTACTGCGGAAAGAGAAGAGAGGGAAATGATGGATATGCAAAATAAATATGAAGTAGTGGTGGAAGCATATAATCAAGAGGTGAAGAGGAGAATTGAGTTAGAAAACAGGATATCTCAACTGGAAAAGGTACTTGGAAAGAGAAAAGTGGGAGAATCCAGTACATTGAGAATTGCATATCCCCCACAGTCATCTGTGGGATTAACCCCTATTATTGAGATACCTGACACCCCTGAAAGACCCCAATTCTATACTGCAGAGGAATTTGAAGCAGAAAAAACCAAATTACATGAGTGGCAGATAGAATTTAGAAATCAGCAGGAAGAAAAATGGAAGCAGGGTGTGACATACTTGAGGGATAAAATACAATGGTCAGATTTTTATGATCAGCTGACCAGGATTGTAACCCTCATAGATGAGTTAAATAAAGGAAAGAATGGACTAGACTCCCTTGCACAGAAGTGGAGACAGAGGAATAATGATGTCACGATTGTTTGTATCTCTGCAGTTCAAATGCCTTACCATCAGGTTGAAAGAATTTTTGATTTATTAAATCAATTAGATAATTTTGAAAATAAAAGAGATTCTTTACAGAGGAAATTGACACTCTGTTTTTCAAGATATCTTGCCAAGAAATTCACCCTATTTCCTTGTGCCTTAGAATCTGTTGATACAGTAAAGGAAAAGGACAAATGGAAAAAGGAAATGGATGAATTATTTGATAACAGAATAACAAACATCATCAGTGAAACTGGCTATTGGTTTTGGGCAAAGACAAATGAAGAGCTGGTAAAAATACAACTGTATTATGCTGATATAAGAAAAGAATTCGATGAATTAGAAGAAAATGCCAATTCTTTAATAAAGATACAAAGAGAAACCCTAAGTTTTGATTGGCCAGATGATGATACTTTCAACAGATGGAAAGATCAGTTTAGTGAACAGATGTCAGGAGAAGATGACGAGGAAGATGTAAGAGTAATTGTTACTCTTGTAGTCAGCAATGATGACATAGAAAATCCCCAGGTTAAAGTGATTTTACATGTAACAGAAGATGATACATCACTTGCAGACCTTATGGGTATGTACTCTGAAGATGAAGAATGATTGCGAGAACAGACCATAACAACCAAGAAGCCTAACAGAAAGGGACCCGCCAAGAAATGCTGTTGTAATCAACCTTTCTGTTATTCTTGTTTTTTGTTTTTCAAAAGAAGGACACCTGTCACCTACGGTAGCCTGAAGCTTGTTGCATCTCACATTATTTAAGTGAGATCCCAAGGCTAAAGAGGGGTCCGAATTTGGTTTTCACTAAGTGTTGTGCTTAGTTCCTTTTTGGTCCAAACATTTTGGAAAGAAATTTATAGTATGCTTTTTCTGTCAAAATCTCTGAGAGATGTATGAATGTAAAAAGGACTGTGCTTCTTCTCTGAAGGTTTTTCTGGGTTTTTTGTAAAGGATATATCATTTTCAAAGGAAATGAATACAAGTTATGAACTGTCCCCATATCTGTTCTTCTCTGAATTTTGTCTCCTTTTTAATACTGAGTTACCTTGATGTTGTGTGAGTAAAAGCTTATGCAATTGATTGCAATTTAGTAAAACTGTACATCCATTTGTTATTGCTGTTAATTCAATGAATTAAGTAAAGGCTTTGATAAATGTGATGAGGTTGCTTGGGTGTTAATAAGGATTCTTGAATGATAAATTCTGGTAAGAATTGCTGATGAAAATTCGTTGCAAGGCAACAAATTAGATCTAAGAATTTACTTGACTCTGAATGCCCAATGGATTAGGCACTGATCGAGAGTATTTCAGCCAAAAGAGAAGTATATTATAACTAGCTTTTTCAAAATGCATCATAAAATCAATTTTCTTTTATCTTTCCTGTAAGATTTTCAAAGTTGGCCAGCACTTGCCTGCCTAGATTGTTTTAGCTTCATTTAGCCATTGTTGTTGGAAACATCTGCAGAGCTATAGAAGATTTCTTGGCCATATCTGTTCAAGGGATGTGTTTATCAGTTATTTACTTATATGTTTAAGGATTTTAGAGATGAGAATCAAAATGAAACTAAGGATAATTCTCATACAATTGTTCCATCTTTGAACCATCCCCGGGTGCACCCGCCCTGGTTTTACAGAGCCAAAAGAGTAGAAAACCGTCTAAGGTTTTATTGAAGTTGGGTCCTAATACTTTGCATATGCAAGTGATAATGAGAATTGGCTATTCTTTAGGTTGTGTATGTACTGATATCTAGGTACTAAGCCTTTTGTCGCCTAGTAGTTTTAGTACTGTTAACATCAAAATAAAACACCAACAAAATGGCGACTCTGCTGGGGAAATTCATAGTGTCAAAACTTGAGAAAATATGAAGATATAAACCCAAGTACCACTGCTACACACTGACACATCCAGCTTATCCGAGTGTCTTATCTAACAAGCAAGAGTTGCAGTCTTACAACACCAGTGATTGATCTCTTTGTGCCGTATTTTTGTTCCCGCTCGTGTATTGTTTTCTTTCTGTCAGTAACGAGTGTTATTGTATTTTCCCGAAAAAGGGTGGCGACTCAGTCAAGGTTTTGAAGCTAGTGCTTATTGTAACAAAAGAAAAATATGGCTGACAAGAGAAAAAACACAAGGGCTTACATGAGAGCCAATCCCGATGTATCAATGTACACTGATTTACCCCAAGGAGGTAGGAAGAACCAAAATAAGAAAAGAATAGATCCAAATCCTACTTGGAAGCCTAGAGGTAATGCCTCTGTAAATTCCCATTATCAACCGATAATAGCAAGAGAATCATCTTCGCTTAGTTCTGAATCAGAAAATACAAGACTTTTAGGAGGTATTTTCAGTACCCCATTACCAGATCAGAGAGTTTTTCAAGATAAAGATGTATCTACTATGGGAATTGCTTCACCCAGATCAGGGCCTGTAGCAGATATAAATTGTAGGCTAGGATTCAGAAGTTCATCTGATAACCTTTTTAATCCCAGAGTAGCCCCATATATGGAACCGAACCTTATAGATCTAGATGATCCTGCTGATTCCGAGGCAACCTCTGCTGATTCTAAAGAAGTGCAATCTGAAATAGGATTTTTGAAGAAATGGATTGCTGAGGAAGAAGCTAAGCGCATCCGTCTTGAAAAAGAAAGGGAGCGAGCCACTTTGGATGCAATAATAGAAAGAGATACTCTGCTAAGAAGGATGGCTGCTTTGAAAGAGCAAAATAAAAAACTAGAAGAGAATATCCCCACTCTCCATCAGGACGTCTTTGGAAATATTGATAATCTAAGAGCTAAAGTTCAACAACAGGAAAAACTCCTAAATCAAAGACAAGAACCAATTATTGCTCAAGTTCAAGCTTATAAACCCATTCAAGTTAATCCAATAGAGCCCACTGGAACAGTTCCAGATAAAGGAAAAGGCAAGGCTATAGGAATCCAAATAAATGAGCCTCAAGCTATACCGAGCAAATCTATACAACCCTCTGTATCAAAATTAGACCTAGAACTAGAGAAGGCTCGAAAGGAGAAGGAAGACCTTGCAAAAGAACTTGAGAAGGTTGAAAATGAAGCTCAGGCCGCAGAGACCAGAAGGAAAATCCAATTCATAAAGTCTAATTCTGCATTAAATTCATGGCCTAGTTTGTCTATCCCACCTACAAATCCTGCACCAGTTAATGTTCCCATAATCCCGACTCAGAAAGCACCCCAACCTGCTCCTACCTCATCTTCCAATATTGGCACTCAAGTCCCGTTTGTCCCACCACAGCTATCCCAAGCTGCTCTCCTAACTCAAGCTAATGCAGCTAGTACCTCTAACGCTCCCGGTTTCCAGAAGAAACCTATATACCTCGAAAAATATAGACAAATATCATTTGCCGGTATTCCTGGTGCCCCCCATCCCATATCTTTTGATTTAAGGGATAAAGTGGTGAAGTTTTCTGGAAATAATGCTGTCACTGGTGAAGAACATTTGAGAATTTTCATTGACATGCTCAATGATTATGAAGTTGAACATGAGGACATGGTGATGAAATTATTTGTGCATTCACTCACAGAGGATGCAAGGGATTGGTTCAGGAGGTTGCCTGATGATAGTATTACTTCATGGAGCGATTTGGAGAAGTTGTTCAAGGAACAATATGGGGACAATACCAATGCAGGATTCATGTTGAATGAGTTCAACAATATCAAGAAGAATCCAAATGAATCCACATTTGATTTCAATGTGAGATTTCAGAAAGGAATGTACAAACTATTTCAATTTATGCGGTTAAATGAAGATGTCTGTCTTACAACCTACTTCAATGCCTTTGATAGCAAGATGGCCTACCAACTGAGAGATAAGGATCCTAAAACTCTGAGAGATGCCTATAGAGTTGCAGTGAATATAGAAAATAATAGAAAGGCCTCTGGCAAATTAGGGAGAAGGGATGATCCTAAGCTTTTCAACCCTAAGAATAATAATAAAAGGGAAGGTGACAAAACATCCATGGGAAAAAGGCCTGAAGAACCTACTATAGGCCATGTTTTAGAAATGCTTAAGAAAATGAATCCCACTAATTTCAATAAGACAAATGTTACTGAGAGAGCCCCTGTGAATAACAGCAATTTCAATAGACAGCCTAGGATGCAGAATTACCCTTACACCACCCAATGGAAAGATGGCAAACCAGTTCCTAACCAGATCCAAAATATGAAGGATAAGGGTACCCCAGACCCCCTGCAAAGGAACACAGTAAATATGAATGATGATGTACCTTGGTGCATTATATGTCAATCACCTCATTCTGCTGATTATTGTGCTGTTGCCCAATCATTCGCCCAAGCTCAAGAAGTGCAAGCAGAAGAAGAAACAGAAGAAAAGAACCATGATGATATAAGTTGCAATATGGCGAACACATCTGATGATTTGATAGATTCTGATTCAGAAGAACCTGAGAATGATGTTACCAGCCAGAGAATTGCCTACCAGTTACATCATCAGCAAATATTTTCAGATAATGAGAAGAATGATACAGATAAGGTATGCAATACATTTTCTGAAGTAGGTTTCACAAACCTAAGAATCCCCTCCAAGGAGGAAATTGATAGAATTACAGCCGAAATGATTTCACAAGTCCACAGTAATTACAATTTGAGAAATAGAGCAATAAGTAATGAGGCAGGAAGGCCATCTAGTATGTTCATCAAAGACACCACTCATAAGACAGATGATCAACACAAGAAAGTCAGTATAGATGTGTCTAAGATAAAGGAGAACAAGGGTCAGAAATGGGAACCAAAAAAGAAGGTTCAATTTCAGAAAGTTGAAGCAACAAAGACCGTAGTGCAACCAGAGAAATCAGAACCGGATGTTGTCAAGCTAAAAGTGGTGCCCACTACTCAAAAGACTCCGATCCCAGGTACTATTGTAAAACCTACTGTAGTTGAACCTGTTGATATGATTGCCATGTTATCTCAAATTACTGTGAAAGTACCCTTGTCTGAGCTCTTTAGAATTGAAGAGCATAAAAATAAGGCTTTGTCATGGTTGGGTGGAATAGCAAACAACAATAGTATTGATAATCAAGCTGTAGCCCAACAGACCCCATTAATAATAGAGGACAATGGTATTATATCCCAGATTCCTCAGATGTTCTTAGATGATTCATCAGTTGCGTTCATACAAGATATTGATCCTTTTTTCCTTAGTTTAATCATAAAAGGGAAAACTTTGAAAAATTGTATGATAGATTCTGGAGCTTCCAACACTATAATGCCTTTTAAAGTAATGGAAGCCCTAGGATTGAAGGTGGATACTAAGCAAGGTAGATGCCGAGGGATGGATGCTAGAGAGGTTCCAGTAATAGGTACTATAAATGCCTTACCATTTAAACTGGCTGCATTTCCTGAGGTGGAATTAACCATGTCTGTCCTTGTAGTGGATATACCCCCACATTACGGGATGCTACTTTCCAGAAAATGGAGTGCCGCCATGGGGGGAAGCCTACAGTGTGACCTTACTTATGCCACTTTCCATATAGGAGACAAAGCTGTCAGGGTAAATAGGGAACCAAGGGTTAACCACATCTTAGGTGAAGACATTGACAAAAATACCACCTGTTTCCTAGACACGGGGATCAATGCTTTCAGGGCTGAATTGATTATTCAGGAAGTGGAAAACTTACCTGATATCATTGAAAATGAGGTTGAATGTTGCATGAATTCACCAAAACTGTGGACAATGTTCTTTGATGGGGCTAGTTCTAAAGAAGGTGCAGGGGCAGGTGTAGTCTTTGTATCCCCTGAAAATAACACCTTCAGGTATTCATTCACCTTGAAGTTTGCTTGCACAAATAACATTGCTGAGTATGAAGCATTGTTGCTAGGTCTCAAAGTGGCCACACATCACAAAATTAAGAAATTGTGTGTCATAGGGGACTCTGAGTTGATCATCTCTCAGATTAAAGGAACATACTCCTCAAAAAATAGGAGATTAAAACAATATAGAAACGTGGTCTGGGATCAAATAGAACTCTTTGATGCATTTGGGATCTCATGGAGAGATAGAACCCAGAATAAAATGGCTGATCTTCTGGCCAATGTAGCTATCAAACCAAAAGAAATTTCATTTGCAGGAATCTCCCAGATTGAGATTCAAAACAGACCTTCTATACCTGACAACATTGACAATTGGCAGGTGTTTGAAGATGACAAAGATATCACAATTTTTTTGCTAAATGAAGACAGATACCATGGGCAGGAGATGGACTGCAATGGACTGATTGAAACCATAAATGGGAAGGAAACCATTTTTGGTCAAGAAATCATGCAATTAAAAACAAATAAGATGCCTAAGGGGTTGGTAGTCTTGGAGAACATTTTTGATAACCAAGACAGAGTGAGATCGGAAATAAAGGACCCCAAACCGCAGGAGCTAGAAGAAGTGAATTTGGGAACAAATGAAATCCCTAAAAAGGTTTACATCGGCCAAGATTTGCCAGTTCAAATCAGAAAAGCATTGATTGACCTACTTAGAAAGTACAGGCATGTTTTTGCTTGGTCATATGATGACCTTAAAGCTTATAGGGAGGACCTTTTCCAGCATGTCATACCCTTGAAAGAAAATGTAAAACCCTTTAGGCAAAAGCAGAGGCCAATCAATCCCACCCTTGCCCCAAAAATGCAGGAAGAACTGACAAAACTGAGAGATGGTGGAATAATCAAACCAATTAGGCATTCCACTTGGGTTTCAAACCTTGTTCCTGTAAGAAAAAAGAATGGAGATATTAGGCTTTGTGTGGATTTTAGAAATCTAAACATTGCATCTCTAAAAGATAATTATGGCTTACCTAATATGGAAGCTATGTTGCAACAAGTGACCGGCTCTGAATTAATGTCAATGATGGATGGCTTTTCTGGATATAATCAAGTTCTGGTAAAAGAAAGTGAACAGTTCAAAACAGCCTTCACAACCCCTTGGGGAACATATGTGTATGTGAGGATGCCTTTTGGCTTGATTAATGCAGGAGCTACTTTCCAAAGAGCCATGGATGTAGCATTTCATGAATATATTGACAAATTTATGGTTGTGTACCAGGATGATCTTACAGCGTATTATAATAAGGCTGAAGATCACTGCAAACACTTGAACAAAATTTTTATAAAAGCCCTGGAATATGGGGTATCCCTAAACCCAAAGAAATGCTCGTTTGGGGTCACAGAAGGAAAGTTATTAGGACACATAGTGTCCAAGGATGGGGTAAAAATAGACCCAGAAAGGGTAATGGCTATTGATAAAGTCCCTAAACCTAAAAACGTGAAAGGTATACAGTCCTTTTTTGGCCAGGTTAATTTTCTGAGGAGGTTTGTTACAAATTTCGCTGAAATCAGTAGACCCATTTCAAAAATGCTCAAGAAAGGAGCTGTTATAGATTGGAATGGTGAACCTTCACAGGCATTTCAGGATATAAAGACTGCGATAAAAAATGCTCCAGTGTTGAGGACCCCAGATTATACAAAACCCATGCATATCTTTTCATTTGCATCATTCCATACTGTGGCTGCAGTTTTATTACAGAAAAACCAAGAAGGGTATGAACAGCCTATTGCCTTTTTTAGCAAATCCCTGCAGCATGCTGAACTAAAGTATGAAATAAATGAAAAACAAGCATATGCTTTGGTAAAGGCTGTAAAAGCATTCAGAAGTTATTTGGTAGGTGCTACTATTATTGCCTTTGTACCTAGTGCTGCAGTTAAAAGATATTTTCTCTCAGCAGGAAGTGTCAGGAAGGAGATGTAGATGGATCAATAGAATCCAAGAATTTAACATTGATATGCAGATAACTAAGTTAGTCAGAGGTCAAGGTTTGGCCAAACTTATGGCCGAAACTAACCTGGAAGCTAATCAGATAAACCTAGTAAATGATGATTTCAAGACTGATTTATGCGACATGGACCAGTGTGACTGGTACATTAATGTTATACATTATTTGCAACACATGGAAGTTCCTCCCCATATGCCTGATAATGAAAAAAGAAATATTAAATTGCAAGCCATCAGGTATGCAATTGTTCAAAATAACTTATGGTGGAGAAACTTTGAAGGAGTTCTGTTGAAATGTGTTGACAGAGAAAGGGCAAAAGAGATTTTGAAAGAAATGCATGCTGGAGTATGTGGAGGACATTACATGGCCAAAACTACTGCGCATAAGATAATGAGAGCTGGTTTCTGGTGTCAGACAAAGGATTGATAAATAGCTTTTGTGAAGATTTCTCAATGAATGGATTGAATGGGGTGGAAGATTGTTTCCAAGTTGTCAAAAATTTTTGATAGAATACATCCTGAGATGTTGAAGGGAATGGATACACTGAACACACACTAAACTTGGAGATTTGAGATTTTGAGGTTTTGACTATAAAAGTGACTCAAAATATGCATGGAGTGTTTAGCATTCAATTGGTGTTTGATACATATCAAAGGAATGTTTGTTGATGAAGAAATGCCTTTGACATTTCTTCCTTTTTGTTAGGGCTATTTGTTGTGGTTTCATAATGGACACCCCATTTTAACTAGAAATGGAGACCCCTGACTTCAATTTTTCAGCTTTCTAGAACCCTAGCCCAAGGTCCAAGTCTTTATAGAATTTTATTTATTATTTCTAGTCAAGACTAGGTCCCAACTCAGAAACCCAGATCTCAAAAATCAAATTTATGAGGAGGATAAGTTTTTTTACAAGGACAAGGTGCACCAACACACCTCATTAGGTGTGATAGTGTGCCAAAGTAGTGGAAAAAGTGTAACCACTTGGTGATGCATAGCTGCACAACACCAAGTGGTGCATAGGGACCCAGGTCTATAAAACTTGGAGTCCCTTATCCCTCCTCACTTGTTTTCTTATCTTCAGCTCTCCTCACCACAACACCACACCAAAAAAGGTGTACATCACCCCTTCTCCCCCTCCCACCTTCATACAAACACATAAAATATTTTTAAAAAAACCCAAAGGTGCCCATTAGCGCACCTATTCGAGTGCACTGATGCACACCTTTTACCTTGTAAAAACTTAAAAAACACAAACATAATGCAAAATTAAGGTGCACAGCAGTGCACCTAATTAAGTGCACTAATGTGCACCTTAAAATACTTACCTTTTTTGTGCCAAAGCCAACATGGGGTGCGCATTAGTGCACCCCATGAGATGCATTACTATGCACCCCATAGTCAAAAAAATTTACAAGGGTGAATCTACACTGGGTGCACCTTAGAGGTGTCCCAAGTGCACATTGTTTTTGCACTCTAGGGTCATAAAATTAGGTTTTTAGGGTTTTGTTGTGTCAATTTTAGGGTTTGATTTAATTATTTTTATTCAAAATTTGAACTAGATAAAACAGACAATTAGATAGAGAAAATTATGGATGGAAATAAAGTAATGGAGACATTACACACAAAGATTCTTAAGCTTAAGGATCAAACCCAAGAGCAAATTCTGGAAGCAGAGAGGCATTATAGTGATGCATGTTTGGACATTTTTTAGGATGACTCTAGGGAGAATTTAATACCAATATAGGTAATAGTGGAACAATTTTGGAAAACTTTTGAAGAGGCTACTAATGATGATGACATTAGGCAAGCATTCAAGATAGAAGAGACACTATTAGAGTTAGATGTAAAACTCAAAGATTTTGTGAAAACCCATATTGAGGTGGGCAACTACAAGAAGAAAGTGAAAGACAAATATGAAGACTTAGATTTTCCAAATGTGGCTCAAGTAATCGAGATCATTGAGAAATTCAAGGTAAAATACCCAAACATAGCTCTGGTATAAAGGAGAAAAGAACCTAGAAGCCAAAATTTCAATTTTGACACTTGGTGAAATTTTGCATTTCTTGAACCTACCTCTGAGCTATGCTAGTGCACCAGGTATGCTAGTGAGCTATGACATGATGTGTGCTAGTGCGTTGCTATGCTAGGTACACAAGTGCACTTTTTTAATGGTGTTCTAGAAGATTTTGAAGAATTTAGAGGTGTGCCAATAGTTAATTGCTAGTTCTAAAATTAGAGCTTTCCATTCATCGAAAAGATATTCTGGTAGTAGTTTAACTTTGACAAACACCTAGTGAAGATGGAGCTTCTATTTTTGGCACTTCCAAACACTCTTACATCAACTGATGGTTCTCTCTTTCTTATTTTCTCATGTTTTCTTTGTTTTAAGACATGCAAAGGCTCATGCATCTAATTAACGATATAAATATGGATGGAGTCCTAGTAAGCACTAGTTAGATAGTCAATTTGTACATAAATAGATTTTTGTTTTATTAGTTTAGAAGCATATGATTGTATAAAGATATCTCTCACTATCAAAAAAAATTGAGGAGATGATTTTTTATAAATTCAAGAATGTAATATGTCTTGTAGGCCATCATTCTTTTGATGCAATAATATATGTTGTTGCTGCTAGCATTTGGAGTGTAGTGATTCTTGCCTAAGTGTGCTATATTTTGTGGATTTATATTCATGAAGTGTAATTGAGCCAAATATTTTATTGCATTGTTCTGGTTGTGCAATCTAGGTCTACAAATTTTGTTGATGTACTAAGTTCGAGAAGAGATCACCATATTGTTCTTGCATAGCTTTTCATCTAGCATGAGTGCACTTTCCATGGCCATGCAATTTGATGAAAAGTGAAACATCTTACGGTTACTAAATTCCCATCGATGATTGCATTAGTGGAATTAAGGAAGTGCTTCATCCTATTTTCATTGGTTACCCACTAATCTTTTTGAAATCTTAACTTACAAACACATTATTTCCATAGTTTATGTCCGTTAGGATTTTACTTTCATATTATTTTCTTTAACCTCTTATTACCCTATCTTCATAATTTTTTTTAGTAACCCCTTGGTTAAATTAGGAATTCATATAGTTGCATTGTTTGATTGCATTCATCTTAAAAACAAAAAAATACAAAAAAATATTTCTTTTTAATGTGTTTTATTCTTTTGAAATAGTAAGCCGATTCAAAATCTTATTCAAATTGTTTAAAGAACCAACAAAGACCTCCTCATGAACACTCACATTTATCTTCAATTGAGTGGATTCTAGTAGGTCACAAGATCACTCGAAACCTTGGAGTTGATCCCAGATCAGCTTTTTAAGAGAGGAGTTAAAAAGGATTCCTACCATTAAGCATCGTGCAAAATGAAAGCTCAACAAGTAGCAACATAGAGAGGACCATTCAAATCCTTAAAATTATTAGCATTAGTGAATGAGATAGTAAGGGCTCTAGTGCACTTACAATTTGGTTCAGTTTGAAGTTGAACATTAGATGTAGAGGGAATGTCTTCCTTAGGTAGAGTTGGAGGTTTAACTAAATGTTACACAACATTAACTTTATCATCATTCTCTTTTCGTAAGATATTCTAAGCATCATTCACTTCAGGAGGAGCAGAAGAAAAAGGATGTTGAATAAAAGCATTGGTAGTGTGTTGAGGTAAATGATTAGTATAGATTTGAAGGTTTTGATTAGGTGGTGTCACATATTTGTTCCCATTATCTTGACCCTCAATAGATAAGGCATTAGCGTCAACAAAATCTTTAATCTTATGTTCTGAAAAATAGTAGGCCTAATTATCATGTCTAGGTTGGTGATGAAATCAGAAAAAAGCTTGAGGATTAAAATGTGAACTTGATATAGTAGAAGGAAGAAGACATTTAATACGAGGAAGTGTACTCATATTAGCACTAACCAACCTAGTCATAATAGAATATAAAGAAATAGAGAGAGGAGTAAATGTGTGATTCATCCAAAAAATAGAGGAAGAAATAGTGAAACATTAAGATGCAGTAGCTACTTGATCATCTATTGTATTCATGACTTTGTTGATCTTGACATAATTTTTAGGTCTGTGAAATTTGATAGGATTAATTGTAGCATCACTCCTATAAATAGGTATATGAGCCATTGGAGTAGTGCTCTCAAACTAACTCACTTGTAATTGATAATGATGAAGCATTGCACAAAGTTGTGAAAATGAGGTAAACTCGGTAAGAAAAATCTTATATCTAATGTCTCTTTTGTAAATTTGCATTAAACATATGTTAAATATCAATATTAAGCACATGATAAAAAACATGAGATGCAAACACTTAAATCTACCAATAAAATCAGTCACTTTCTCCTTAGGACCTTGTTTACAATGCATCAAATTAGTCAAAGAAACAAAAGGAACAATATTATTTTGAAATTGTTAGATACTTGAACGGAAGTACTTATAATAGGAGCAAAATAAGTTGAAATTCTAGAGATAGGCATAGAATGAGGAAAAATTAGAAATAAGAGGAGTCATCTCTACTTTAGAAGAAACTTGATTCAAAGGCTTAACACGAGTATGGACAAGGTGATTAAGACCATGCAAAATATTAAAACCATGTTCACCATTATTGATCACTTTTTTAAGAGTTCCAAAAGAAGCAATAGTCTCAGTATTTTTATTTTCTTGTAAAATCCAATCATGCATTTTATTAACCTTAGTAGCAAGGTTGTCAACATTTTTAGGAGGAAGTCTTAAAGCCTCATCCTCTATCGGTAGCTACAAGTATGGTAAGGTGATAAGAGGGGAGAGGTGAATTAGTACTTTAACTATTTCACCTTTAAATGCTTTACTCCTTCTTAACTGATAGTCAACTTAAGCAATTTAAGTGATATTGTTATTCATAATCTTCTTTATACACTGATAATTAATGAATTCAAAATAAGATAAAACATTCAAACCATAAACTTGAAACACATAGCACAATAATTTTGGTATCACATAAGACTCTTGGTCGGAGGGAAAAACTACAGTGGGGATGATACCAACAACTTATCACTATAGTAACAAGGTTCCTGATTAAGATATTTACAATAATGTCATCTCTTGAATGACTACACTCCATTAAAAGTGTCTAATACTCTACCAAGAGCATCAAAAGTCCTATTACAGACTACTATTTTTAGAGATTTTATCCCACTCTCATAGTGTTTATCCAATGAAAGGATTTGCATAATGAGTTCAAAATAGAACTACAAATTCTTGTTAAAGACCACCTTGTAAAATAATTTCACTATCTTATAGATTAATCACTTTCCTCTGCTTGATAGGTCTGTTGCTTCAGCTATTTTTCTTTTGATGCCCTATTTTTCCCACTCATCATCGATAGCTTCTCCTATGTCCTTTTACTGATAATTGTTCATACCAATACTGCTTCCAATAGCTTCTTCTCTTACCTCTAGTATCACCATCACTTCTTCCTTACCTCATTTAGTTCTTTTACCATTTTCACTTGCTGGTTTTAATTAAGGTTTCTAGAATCTTCCATACACTTCCCTTGATCTCTTGTTACCTTTTCACACCAATAGATCTTTAAATTCTCTAATACACCAAGTCTAGTTATGTCCCCAATAATATATTTTACTATGGTAGAACTTTTATAACTTAAACATGACACACAAACATAGTATAAAGTTTTGACCAACAATGACAACTTACAAAAATCATACCACTTAAGGTTGTAGGATATTGTCCATGGTAACAATCTCCCCCTTTAGCATTGGTGGAAAAACCATATATGTATAATTCTGATGCATCTTTTGTACTTCTGAGTGCTCTCCCTTTGGTCATAACCTTATTATCCTTTACATGTTGCTTATTGTCTTTACTTTTTCCTAAATACCAAAATTCTCCCACTTATCTTTTCTTCTCCTCCTCCTTTGAAAACAATGCCAAAGGCATCAAAAATTGATTAAGCTTTTTTTTTTTGACTCTAGGTAATTAATTTTTCTTGCTATAGCCATCGTTTTAGTGTTCCATCTATCTTGTAAATTTGATACACTTGCAATATAACCTTTGACTTTTGTGATTTGTTCAAGAGTATTTACACTATTGGCAATTGATAATTCATCTAAGAGCTCATTTGTTAGGTCCATTTTTTCTTGCATAAGATTCATATAGAATGATGACCTACAAGAATCATTATATATATCTCTAGTCATCAATAGAATTGTTTTCATATCTTTTAATCCTTCTGCTATTATATTTTTCAAGTTACTATATTTCTCTAATAACAACTCAATATATTTAGTCAATCTATCCTTATCGGTTCCTTGTTGTAGCTTTGTGGTCAATTATTCCTTGATATTTTCATCATTTTCTTTTGTTTCTAAAAAAATTTATAACTCTTTTCCACTTCCCAATTTCTTTTCAATTTTGACCTCTAGTAGAAAATTAGATAATGCACTTATTGTTCTCTTGATTGTCTTTGTTCTTTTCTTGTCTTCCATTTTACTTAACAAATCCGCCCTTTCTTGTAATCTATTTTCATAAAATTTTTTTTTTTGATGTAGGTCTACATAGGGTGTTTTTAGTATCTCAAACTTGGCTCTACTATTGATTTCTTCCTCTTAATTCTCTTCTCATTTCCTTTTCCCTATGACTTCTATAATCTATGTCATGTCTTGTAATATCTTTGCAACCTTTTCTTCCAAAGATTCATTCTTATCTTGCACATTTTCTACTTTCTCTCCATGTTTTTACTCAGTATCTATTTCTTTGATAGCAGTAGTCTTATCGATAACTATTGTTTCTTCTTTAGTTGTTTCATTCCTTTGTCCTTCATGCACTACTTCAAATTTCCCACTTTCCTTCCCTTCATGTCTTTCACTTTATTCTTCATATCCCTTTGTCTCTTCCTTTGATTATTCTTCTAACTTTATACTTGATTTAATTTCATATTCACTTTCTAGTTTTGCAGGGTTATCTTCACTAGTGAGGTCAATATGCTCACCAAGTTGATCATGTAGATTGTAAATTCTTCCAATTGGTAGCCCTTCCTCTATGGTACTGTCCTTAATATGAAATATTATGTTCCACATTCTCTTACTATAATTTTCAATATCTTCAATCATAGCTGCTAGGATTTTTTCCTTTTTATAATTTATAGAAAAATACTTCTCATACTCTTCCAGTAACCTAACTGTTGGAAATCTGATTGAAAAGATCATTGTGAGAAGAAGATTGATTAAAAGAGAGAGATTGTTGATAAAGAATGCTTTCAATTAGTTTTTTTCAGTGATGTTAAACCTACTATTTGTAGGAATGACAATTGCTTATAAAATCCAAGTACTATCACTTAGTTGATTGATGAAGAGGATTTAATCAACAAGATGTAACAAGAGCACCTAAGAGAAAGGTTCAGTTATGGTTTTGTAATAAAGTGAAAGGATCAACTAGGAAAACATTTAAATGATGTATTGATAACATACTTGTAGAGACAAAGGTTGGCCACACTTAGAAACACTCAAGGATTAAGTTGTAACAAGGATAACTGCAAAGCTTAAACTAAGTTCATTAGTAAGTGGCGATCAAGCTAGTTTAAGCTGAGCAAATTTTTAGTTGGAGCTAAGAAAATGCAAAATCTAGTGTGTGTTGAGTAAGCTTTAGGTGCTGAGTGAAGCTCAAGTGCCAAGTGATACAGAAGGTGTCAAGCATCAGTAAAACATAGTTGATGCTGAGTAACACAGTATGTGCCGAGCACCAAAATTTCAATAGTGTTGAGTTGTTGTATTTTTAGAAATGTCAAAGATTCGCCAAATCTGAGCCGACAAGTTTGTTACCTTGAATTTTGTGAACAAATTAGAGGATAAGGATGATGAGCTGGTGGCACATAATTCTATGTAAATCATTTTTGAGAAAATTCAAGAGGATTCTTCATGATGTTTTTATAAGGAAAAAAATGTGGGTTAGATTCAGTGAATCCTACCTAATCCATATGAATTGAAATTAAAGGAGGGAAGAATCGAGTGAGAAAAGAAATTCTAGAATTCTATTTAAGAAGTCATAGGCCAAGAAGCAAGAGTTGCTGGTGTGCCAAATTGTGAAGTAGTTGAAGGGTGTCAAAGAAAAGGCATCTAGGAGAAGAAAGACTAGAGTATAGAGACTCTACTTTGATTAGTGGTTAGAAAGAGATGATTACACTAGTACATTGAGCATGAAGACTCAAGGAGACAAAGCTTGAAAAGAGGGCAAGCTGTCAAGAGTTGTAGAGACCAAAAGCCAGGCAATGTTATGAGCTAAATGGTGATTTGAAATCTACAAGTTAAGTTGTATGTTCTAATTAGGTCAAAACCCCTTATTGTTACTCTCTAGATATTATATCAGTTAGGGTAAAAATCCTATGGACTTAGGTTAGTTTAACAGCCATTTGTAAATCCTTTAATAGGGTGATATTTAGAGTGAATGTTCTAAAGTCCTCTAACTAGGTCCACTTCTAATAGGGTGGTTAAATCCTTTAACCAAGTCACATTTAATAGTGTGTTGTAGCCTTTAACATGGTAGGCCTTTCACAGGGCATCACTTCAAAAGAGTGAGAATTGAGTAGCATGTTACTGGTGGTTTTTCCCAAATTGGGTTTCCATGTAAATAACTATGTTATGTGTTTCTCTTTTCATGTGTTATGTTTACATGTTGATTTACAATAACTTACTAAATAGGAAAGTTAAAGCTTAGATGAATGAATATTTTAGTGGGCACACTTTACTTGATGAAAACTTTGAATTGGAAATTTGGACCTTGAATAACTAATTCAACCCACCCACCCTACCCCCCTCAGTTATTCTAAAGCATTTCTAATAGTTGGTATCATAGCTATCTACTAATTTAGTTTCAAGGTACTAGAAGCATGAAGATTAAGATGTCCAAGAGAGAAGTTCCCAAGCTTAACAAAGATAACTTCGCTACATGGCAGAGTTTGATGAAATTGCACCTTGGATCAATAGGTGATTATGCAAAAACCTCAATTGGAGCAGAACATGTAGATCCAACTGGACCCCTCTCTACAAATGATTTGAACAAAAGGAAGGAGCAAAATCAAGCAATGCTAGAGATTGCCTCTGCACTCAACTATGTTGAATTTGATGACATTAAAGGATGTGACACTACATTCAAGATGTGGAAAGCCTTGTCAGATATCTATGGACAAGATCAAAATGTTCAAAGACCAAAGAGAGAAAACCTTAGAGGAAAGTTTGATGACATGAAAATGGAGGTAGGTGAAAATGCTGCTCAATATGTTGCTAGAATAAAAGAAGTGGTAAATGCAATAAGAAGTCTGGGTGGTCAATTGGAAGAAGAGGCTATTAATAAAAAATACTTGAGAACCCTATTCCCTATCTATGCTATTAGAGTTTCAGCCATCCAGGAGCTAAAGTGTATACAGGGAAACACACTAACCTTTGAAGGAATAGTGGGAAGACTTATTGCATTTGAATCATCCAACTTTGATAACTACAGACCTGAGAATCTTGAACCTACTTTCAAGGCCAAGCTGAATTTGGAAGACACTGAGGAGGTGAAAACAAAGAAGAAGAGTATAAAAGTAAAACATGCATCCAATGATAGTAGCACAGATGAAGAAGATGTGGAAAAATTGAAAGCACTATTGGCAAGAAGATTCCATAGAGGCAAAGGTAAATTCAAAGATAAGTTGCCTATCATTTGTTTTAATTGTAATGAAGTAGGTCATCTTACTGCAAGGTGTACATAGAAAAACTACAAAGAAGGAAACAAGTACAAGAACAAGAGAGAAGATGATATCAGAGATTACAAGGATAAAGGACAAAGATGCTACATTGTTGAAGAAGACTCTGATGAGAATGATGATGAAGTAGTTTATGTGGCCATGAAGGATGAATCAAATGAAGATGAAGCAACAACATTGGTAACCTATGTGAACAAGATTGATAAATGGATCATAGACAGTGGATGCTCACATCACATGATAGGAGATAAAAGTAAGTTTATTAGCTTTACTCAATATGATGAAAATAGTGTTAGATTTAGAAATGATACTCCATGTCAAATCAAAGGAAAAGGTTAATTTTAACTTATAAAGAAAATTTCATGTGATAATGCATACTATGTTGAAGGATTGAGCTACAATTTATTGAGTGTATCACAATTAGGCAATGTAGGTTGCAAAGTAGAATTTTGAAACAAAATTGCCAAAATCTGTGACAGATGGAAATCTAATAGGAAAAGGTGAACAAACTAGGTGTAATTTTTTTTAACTAGATATGGAAGATACAACATGTCTTGTTATTAGACTTGATGATGTGTGGTTATGGCATAAAAGACTATGTCACGTTAACTTTGACAATCTGATTAGCATCAACAAAAAGAAGAAAGTTAAAGGTTTTCCCAAACTAAAGAAGCCTAAAAACACAATGTGCAAACAATGTCAACTAGGGAAGATGACTAAATCTAGTTTCAAAAGCAAAACATACACTTCCAAAGAAGTACTAGATTTAGTCCATATAGACTTATGTGGTCTAATAGAAGTGCAAAGCTACCTAGGAGACAAATACATAATGTTATTTGTAGATGACTATTCCAGGATGATGATAACGATGTATTTAAAGAAAAAATTTGTTGCATTTCAAATGTTTAAGTGGTATTTGGCCAAAGTTGAGAAGGAAATAGATAAGAGTCTGAAGTGCTTGAGATCAGACAGAGGAGGAGAGTTTACATCAAAAGAGTTTGAAATATTCTACAATGACAAAGGTATAAAAAGGAAAACATCGGCACCAAGAACTCTACCCTAGAATGGTATTGCTGAAAGAAGGAATAGATCAGTGATAGATTGTGCTAGAACATTGATGATGGAGAAAAATGTTACTTTAAAGTACTAGAGAGAAGCTGTAAGCACTACTATTTACACCCTGAATAGAGTCCAAGTCAAGAAAGGAACAAATGCAAGACCTTTTGAACAATGGTATGATCACTCACCTACTGTAAAAAATTTCAAAATATATGGTTGTAAATGCTATATTCTTAAAGATACTAGAAATGGAAAATTTGATGCAAAAAGTGATGAAGGCATATTCCTTGGATACTCCACTAGAAGAAAAGCATATAAGTGTTTGAACACTAACACTAACAAGATTTTGGAAAATGAAAATGTAAATTTTGATGAGCATGCAAAAGTCCAAGTTGATGAGTCCAAGCAATCAGAAGATTATAGATCTTTTGTATACTTCTATGAAGGAATGCCTATTGAAGACAATGCTGCTAATCAAGTTGGGAATCAACAACAAATTTCAATATCAACTGAGTCACAGCCAATGAATGTCAAGCTGCATTTAGAATCCAAGTTGTAAAATGAAGATAATGCACATTCTGACTCTAAAAATAGTACACATGAAAAAGACAATGAAATACCAGAGGGAGCAGAGAAAAATGACTCTGAAGCTAAAAGATCAAATATGGAAAGAAGGATAGAACTAAGGCTAGCCAAGTATGTGAGAAGACATCACCTTGTAGATCAAATTATTGGTGATAAGGATGCCAGACCAATTGTAAGGAAACTCAGGTGCAGAAATAGCTTCCTACACTAATCTCTTAAGAGAAGTATGGTGCAATTCCTATTTAAATCTTTTCACTTACAGATTCAATATCATGTAAACAACAATATTTCAGCCAACCAAGCATAAAGAAAATACATAGAGAAAGAAAAACATAACACAAAGATTTTTTGGTGGGGAAAAACCTTTCGGTAAAACAACCCCACCCCTACAGAACCTGCACAATGTATTATCTTCAACACAAGGTTACAATACACTTCCAATGCAAGTTCAACAGTGATAACAGAGGACTCCAGTAGCAACTCACAGTACCAGCAATACACTTTCTCACATACCTTCTCTTTGCAACCTTAAAAATTCTTATAACATGCGCTTCACTTTAGGGCTACTCCCAAAAGTAACCATATTAGGGTTTTACCATTCTTCGAGAAAATAGGACCAACAAATTTTTTTTTTGAGCCGATGCCTTGAACCCCACTATTGGGGTAGAGTGTATAGTACTCAAATTTATCAATTGCCACACTTCTTCACCTGTCATTGAATCTTCCTAAGATAGCTCTTACGTGTCATAGGAATCCATCATAACCATTTTAGCAATGATCTCCTTATACACAATTCAAGATGCCAACACATCAACATTATTTGCAAGAAATACATTTTACAAAAAAAAAAAAAGAATAGGAATCATCCAAGGTTGAGACACCTTATTCCTAACACCAATGAAAAGGAATAGATTAAGGAATGAATCTTGTCTACTGAGCAAGGTTGAATCTAAAATAGTAAAAGATGCACTACAAGATGATACTGGTATAAAGCTATGGAAGAAGAGATAGATCGGATTGAGAAGAACAAAACCTAGACCCTAGTTCCTAGACCAGCTAATAAGAATGTAATTGGTACCAAATGGGTGTTCAGAAATAAACTTGATGAGAATGGTGAGATAACAAGAAACAAGGCTAGATTAGTCTACATAGGTTATGCACAAGAAGAAGGATTGGATTATGGGGAAGAATTTACCCCTATAGCAAGAATGGAAGGAGTAAGAACATTACTTGCATATGCTGCCTATAAAGGGTTCACAGTCTACCAAATGGATGTGAAGTCTGCTTTTCTGAATGGTTTACTAGAAGAGGAAGTCTACATAGAACAACTAGAGGGATTTGTTGATAACAACCACAAGGATATGGTTTGAAAATTACATAAGGCACTCTATGGTTTGAAGCGAGTACCTAGAGCATGGCATGAGAGACTACAAAAATATCTTGTGAAGATAGGATTTGAGAGAATAGATAACAACAACCTATACATCAAGGCTGAAAAAGGTAAAGACATTTTGATAGTTGAAGTCTTTGTTGATGATATAATATTTGGAGGAAAATATATTCTATACAAAGATTTTTCTAATCAAATGAAACATGAGTTTGAAATGTCAATGTTTGGAGAAATCAAATTTTTTGTTGGATTGCAAGTACATCAATTGAAGCATGGTATTTTTGTAACCCAATCAAAATATATCAATGAGATACTTAAGACATTTGGATTAGAAGACTCAAAACTAGTCAGCACACCAATGGTAACAGGGCATAAATTATCAAAGAATGATGAGTTTGCTGAAGTGAATTAGACATTGTATAGATCAATGATTGGAAAGTTGTAGTATGTTGTACATAGTAGAAAATACATTGCATTAGATGTTGGAATAGTGGAAATATTTTATACTAACCCATGAGAAAATCATCTGATGGCAGTGAAAATAATACTGAGGTACTTAAAAGGAACTGATGACTTTGATTTGTGTTACAAGAGAAGTGAAAAGTTTGTGCTAAGAGACTACACTAATGCAGATTAGGGAGGTAATGTTGATGATAGAAAAAGCACCAGTGGAGAGAACTTTTCTTAGGAAAAAGACTAATTACCTAGACCAGAAAAAAGAAAAGTTGTACCTCACAGTCCATAGCAGAAGCTGAATATGTTGCAGCTGCTATCAATTGCACCAATATTGTATGGATCAAACATTTGTTGCAAGGTATGAAAGAAGAGGTGAATGAGCCTATGATGCTTTATTGTGATAACACAAGTGCTATCAACATATCAAGGAATCCTATAATGCATGCCAAAACAAAGCATATTGCAATCAAGTATCACTATGTAAGAGAATTGGTGGAAGATAAACAAGTAATGATGGAATATGTTAGTTCAAAGGAATAGATTGCTGACATCTTCACAAAAGCACTACCTAAAGATGATTTTGAGTATCTTGGAGGTAAGTTAGGAGTGATACCCCTAGCCAAGGCCACTTGAAGTAAAAGCAAGATTGCCCTGCATCAATGAATTGATTTTTGAAATATTACACATTGATGTAGAGGATACTTACTTTAGGATTGATGCCTAAAGTAATCAAAGTGTTGAAGTTTCAAATCAGTCACAAGCAAGGTGAAAGAGGGACAAATTGAAAGAACCTACAAAAGATACTCTTGTATGTTAAGATGTTGAGATGATATGTCTTTGGCATTGTTGTTAAAGAGGGAGAAATAGCTAAAACTAATTAACAGTTGATCAATAGTTGTGAAAGAAGTAGTTGATACCAGAATGGAAGAACATGATCAAATGGATAGAGGGAGTAATAATTTAAGAGGAAGTCAAGAGTAGCACAAGATGAAAAAGAATGATTGATTAGAAAGGAAAGAAAAAGGATACAATAGCTAAGAGGGAGGTTGTCGAGATGTGATAACATATGGTAGCACAATTTCTTTTTGGCATTTGACTTATTGTTCTAACATAGTTATCATGGTTGAATAGTTTGGTTTGATGGTTGATCAGTTTGGTTTGCCATTAATGCCAAAGAGGGAGATTATTGGAAATCTAATTGAAAAGATAATTGTGAGAAGAAGATTGATTGAAAGAGAGAGATTGTTGATAAAGAATGTTTTCAATCATTATTTTGTCATTGATGTCAAACCTACTAGTTGTAAGAATGACAATTGCTTATAAGATCCAAGTATTACCACTTAGTTTATTGATGAAGAGGATTTAATAACCAAGATGTAACAAGAGCACCTAAGGGAAAGGTTGAGTTATGGTTTTGTAATAAAGTGCAAGGATCGGCTAAGAAAATGGTGAAATGATGTATTGATAACATACTTGTAGAGACACAGGTTGGCCAAACTTAGAAACACTCGAGGATTAAGTTATAACAAGGATAACTACAAAACTTAAAGTAAGTTCATTAGTGAGTGCTGAGTAAGTTGGTTTAAGCTAAGCAAATTTTTAGTTGGAGCTAAGAAAATGAAAAATCTAGTGTGTGCCAAGTGAGCTTCAGGTGCCGAGTGAAGTTCAAGTGCTGAGTGATATAGAAGGTCTTGAGCATCAGTAAAACATAGTTGATGCCAAGTAACACAGTATGTGTTGTGTACCAAAATTTTAATAGTGTCGAGCTGCTGTATTTTTGGAAATGTCAAAGATTCACCAAATCTAAGTTGACAAGTTTGTTACCTTAAATTTTGTGAACTAGTCGGAGGATAAGGATGATGAGCTGGTCACATAGAATTTTATGTAAACCATTTTTTAGCAAATTCAAGAGGATTCTTCATGATGTTTCTAGAAGGAACAAAATGTGGGTTAGATTCAATGAATCCTACCGAATCCATACGAATTGATATTAAAGGAGGGAAGAATTGAGCGGGAAAAGAAATTCCAAACTTCTATTTAAGAAGTCATAGGCCAAGAAGCAAGAGTTGCTAGTGTGCCAAATTGTGAAGTAGTTGAAGGGTGTTAAAGAAAAGGCATCTAGGAGAAGCAAGACTAGAGTACAAAGACTCTACTTTGATTAGAGGTTAGAAAGAGATGATTGAAAAAGTACATTGAGCATGAAGACTCAAGGAGACAAAGCTTGAAAAGAGGGCAAGCTATCAAGAATTGCAAAGACTAAAAGCCAAACAATGTTATGAGCTAAATGGTGATTTGAAGTCTGCAAGTTAAGTTGTATGTTGTAAGTAGGTCAAAACCCCTTATTGTTACTCTCTAGCAATTATATCAGTTAGGGTAAAAATCCTATGGACTTAGATTGGTTTAACAACCATTTGTAAATCCTTCAATAGGGTGACATTCCAAGTGAATGTTCTAAAGTCCTCTAACCAGGTCCACTTCTAACAGGGTGGTTAAATCCTTCAACCAAGTCACATTTAACAGTGTGTTGTAGCCTTTAATAGGGCAAGCCTTTCATAGGGCATCACTTCAGAAGAGTGAGAATTGAGTAGCATGTTATTGGTGGTTTTTCCCAAATTGGGTTTCCACGTAAATCACTGTGTTATGTGTTGATATTTTCATGTGTTATGGTTGCATGTTGATTTACAATAACTTGCTAAATAGGAAAGTTAAAGCTTGGATGAATGAATAGTTTAGTAGGCACACTTTACTCAATGAAAAGGTTGAATTGGACATTTGGACCTTGAATAACTTATTCACCCACCCGCCCCCCCCTCTCAGTTATTCTAAAGCATTTCTAACACTAACTATTTCTTCAACTGATACATCTAGTTTTACCATATGAAATTTTCTTTCTCAATTTTCTTTCTCTAATTGATCTACACTATTCCATTTGACTAGGATTGCATCATATAGCTCTATTGGAATTTTACCTTCTAACATACTCAAATAGTATGAAAATTTGTGCATAGAGTATATTAAAACTTCCTCAAACATTAAATTTTCTTCTTTGCTCCACTTTCCAAATTTATAGTTTGATATGGTTCCAATGCCTCCACACTTATCCACTCCTTGTGCTAGGTCTTTGAGAGTTCTTTCTAGTCTTCTTTTTGGTTATCTCAAAACTAATTGTGTTTATGTCTTCTTCCTTTGTGTGCTTGATTGTGACCTTCCTACAATCTAACTCCTTGTTGTAATTTTTTCTTGTATTGTTACTAACCTTCTTTGTCTCATTTTTTTATTCTCTATAATTTGTTTATGTTTCTTTATTTTTGCATATGTGGATGGTTTATTATCAACAATATTCTACCTATTGCTTCCTTCCCCTTTGGACTTCTTTTCTTCCATGATAATTCTCCTCTAATCCTCTTCATATGTTCCAAAGCTGTTAGGTCTTTCAACCTTTTCTTCAGCCAATATTTTCTCATTTATTAGTTCAATTTCATCATTTGATACTTCATAACCAAATGGTGCTATGCATAGTATTCTAGGTTCTATAGCTTTCAAAATGCATGAATGTGTACTTGCTAGAAAACATACGTCCATTTTATATTTGATCACCACTTGTAATTAAATCTGATTCCTTTTTTTTTTTTCATTTTCTCCTTTATCTCCTTAAAGTGAAATCACATTAAACTATTGTAATTTCTCTATAGTGTTTCAATAAAACTATTAATTTGGTGCACAATTGGTTCACTGGCTAACAAGTTCACTCTTCCTATATCAGGAAAATAACTATGAACAAGGAAATATATATTGACCTATAGACATCCATACATTAACCTTTGTTTCTTGGTCTTCTTTTGATTCATCATCAGAAAATCTCTCAATATTTCACACAAATCAAACATTTTTCCTTCATAAATAGTTTCATAAGCAACTTGTATAGATCCTCTAGGTATCTTGTCAATTTGTTTAGCTTGATAGATCTTTTAGCCAATCACCAAAAAATAAAACATTGCACCTTTTTCTTTAATCATTCTTGCATCAAATGTATTTTGATCTTGGCTATACCTAATTAACCATCAATCTAGATTTTAGGATCCAATTCTTTCATGCATTTATAACTATTTACTAATAATCCAGCGACAATACTTATGATCTCCTTAGTAATTTTCACTTTTCCATTTTCTAGCCATAGGTATTCTCCATGCATTATGCTAAGTACAATTTTAATTCATTCTTCATCAAGATTTTTAGGTAGATGAATGATATGTGTTAGTCCAAATTTGTCATTTTACAACTCCTTGGTCTTGAATAGTTCTTCTTTTGCCAGTTCAATTTCCTCATTTCCAAACTCAATTTTCTTACTTTGAAGATATCTAGTCACATCTTCTTTCAATAGTACCCCATCTGGTATTTTTTATAAGGTCCCTATTCTAGCTAGGTCTTTAAATTTTAGTGAACATATATTATAGTTTGGTTCCTCTTCATCAAATCTTCATATCAACATATTCCTTCCTTCCATATTTCTCAGTTTTAGTTTTCTAATCATAGACTTGTTTCTTTTTGCTAATGCACTTTCTTCTTTTTAACTTTTGTACACCTTTTTTTATATGAAAACTTTGAGAGGCATTACCCTTACTTATAGCATACGTACTCCAATGGTTATTGTATTAAAAGTATTAAATTTCTACCAACAATAACTAATTTTTCTTTTACCAATAGCACAAGTATTTTACTTATCCAATTGCTAACATATACCTATAAATATTCTTTTACATTTACTTTTTTTCTCTAAGGACTTTAAAAATAATCAATCATAATTTTGTGTCTCAGCTATATGCTTACCTGATTAGTTTATAGATGAAGTTCTTGTGTCATCCAACAAGGGTTCCTTGGTGCTAATAGTTTCCTCACCTTTTCTCACCCATATTCTTTGCATCTCATTCCTTGTTTGTTCTTTGTCTATAGTTTAGTTTCCTTGTCCAATTTCATTGCTTCCATCATTACACTAATATCAAAAGTTATAGGTGGATTGTCCATATTGTGAATAAAAGTAAGATGAAATCTTTAATGATCTCCGAGGGCATGTTATTATTGATCTACTCATTGATAAAAACTCACAAGTTTAGTCCCAAAGCCCTCTAGAAAGTATTTGGTCCTATGTATGATTATGCTCTTCAACAATATGATAGTTTTCTCTTCCCATATCTTCTTCCTTTGTCATTGAATTCTTAGAATTTTATGACTCACCTTTCTCCTTCAAAATATTTCTGATAGGGATGCTCCTTTTTCTTTACCAATAGTCTATCTTGATCTAGCATGCTTTCTTCAAACTTTTTAATCTTGACATTCACTTCCTTTTCAAATTTCAATTTGTTACTTCGATCATTGTTTTCCTTTTTTAGTCTTTCATTTTCATTCTCAAGATTTTGACTTCTTCCACTAATTTTTTTGATTAAGTCATTTGAGCTTGTAGATCATTTCCTTATCTCTCTATAACCATGCCATTTCTAGCCATTGTCTTTAGATCATCTCAATACCTTGATTCAACATCAATTTTCTCATTTGCAAGAGTTGTTACTTTGTCTAGTAATTTAGTTAATCTGATGACTTTAGCTTCTTGGTCCTTTTTCATTAAACTAATTATTTCCTTTATTTTTTTATTCTTTCCAAGTAGTTCATAATTCTTCTCTAGTAGCTCTCTTATTGCAACATTTGCTTCCTCAGAATTAACACTTCCTTCACACAGTTTATCTAGATCATCTAGACTCATATGTAGCTTTTTGGTAAGTTCCTTTCATTTTGAAAATGAGGATCTTAGTTAGTCTTTTAATTCAAAAATATCTTCATTTACATACTTTAGGGCTTCCTCCAACTCTCCATGATATTTGTATTGTATCAAATTCACTAAAGTTGTTAAACTTTCCTCCAAGAACTAGAAGCTCTGATACCAATTGTTGGTAGATACAAGTATGGTAAGGTATTGAGAAGGAGGGGTGGGGTGGGGTGGGGTGAATTAGTACCTTGATTATTTTTCCATTAAACACTTTCTTTCTTCTTAACTCATAGTTAACTTAAGCAATTTAACTAATAGTGTTATTCATAATCTTCTTTGTATACTGATAGTTTTGATTAGGTAAAAGCTAGTTTGAAGGGGACCTGAAACCCCAAACAAAAAGGAACCAAAGTTAGGAGCTAGTTTTATAGGGACCAAAAACCTAGAATATGAAAGTTGAATTCAAAGATAGGTTTTAAAGGGACCAACAACCAAGTCAAGCTGGTTTTGTAAGGACCAGTAACCAATAAAAGTTAACAAAACAACAGGGACCAAAAGTCTACAAAAAACCTAGGTAAAAAACTTAGATTAGGTCTTTTATAGTACTAGTAATAGAAGTGCCTAAGATAGCAACATCTTTAAGAGAATTTTGAATATTCTTCATAGGAAGCTAGAGGTCATCTTTCTTAGTGCTCTATCTAGTTCTTCTACTCGTACCACTAGCCAACAGTGGAGCATGACCAGTCGAATTGGCTTCATTTGGAGAAACTTTCCCAATTTATGTATTAATAGTCAAGATGGATGAAGTAACATCATGCATACCCATCTTACTATCCTTAATAAATTTTTTAAGGGAAGCTTTATACTCTTAGAGTTTGGTTGGGATGTTCCCAACTAGAGATTCTAGCACCCTCTACTTCTTACATTCCTCATCCAGCCTCACTTGAAAAAAAATGGGACTTTTCCTGCAAGGAAGAAGTAGATATGTGAAGTTTTTTAATTTCATTGTACATCCAATTCTCCATCTCCAACCCAATATTATCTTTGTCTTTGGCTTTATTTAGATATTCTAGAACTTTATCATCACCCTTTAAACCCTGGGCATCCTTAGAATCATCAATCTATTTAGGCTTTTCCTTAAAGTCCTTGGTGTTGGTTTTAGGCTCATTATCTATAACAAGATCAGTATCATCATCACCACATTTGATCTAAGAATTAGGATTAGTCACTAGATCAAGGGAAAGGGTAGTTTTAACAAGGGAGAGCTTAGCATGCTCTAAGTCTAGTGTTTAGGTAATCAGGTTGATTGACCCATCTTTGTCATTAGTGGTGGTCTCCTTCCAAATTTTATTTTCATGCAAGAACTCCTTATTCACCATCTTTTTGCTATCCTCTTTGATGATAACATCCTTGTTCTCAAGACTAGAATTGTTTTAAAAAAACACTTCAAGGAACGAACATTATCCATAACTTTACCCTTATTGGAGGAGTACTTACCTTGCTTGCTGATAGTATTAGGGGAAGAAAGTGGAGAATCATGGGTCAAGATATCATCTAGGCTAAGAGTGAAATCCTTGTTCTTAGAAGAACAACTTTCACTCACAATTTGGCCCATGTCATCATCTAGAGGAGCATCGACAACTATTGGAATGTCTGAATGGGAAGAGATCTTCTGAGAGGGGGGGTAAATCAGAAGTACTGGCCCTTTAACCACTTTTTATACCCTTAATAACATGTAACTGAAATTGTCATGCATGCATATAAACATTAAACAATCATGTGAAACAAACATGCATCACCACACAACACTTGAGATTTTGGTGACCCAGAAACCCTCCAGGAATAAGAAGGCAAAACTGGGGTGGGGATGATACCCACGAAATTATTGTAGAAATTAATTTCAACCACTTCTGATGGTTTGCCCTGTTAAAGGCCAACTCTGTTAAAGGCTTTACACTGTGTCAATAGTGACCTGGTTAAAGGATTTACAAACACTTTACATGAAGTGTTACCCTGTTAAAGGATTTAATCACCTTTTTAAAGGATCTACAAGATAACTGTTAAGCTAACCTATCAACATAGGGTTTCCTTTCTAATACAATGGCTAAAGAGTATTAGGTAATAAACTTGATAGCTTACAATCCTTGATTATTGATTATAGGCGCTTGATCTACTTTCGCTGATCTTGATCTCCTAAGATCTGATATTCATTCGTATCTTTTGCTTTGCTTTGATCAACTGAATGTCTAACTATTGTCCTTTCCACTTAATCTTTTAACACCAAAACTCTAAAATGACCTTAATAAAAGGCTCTGCTATTCCTTCTTCTCTCCAACTCTCTTTTAATGGCATCAGAACTCCCTTATAAAGATTAGTGGATCATTATGCATCCTTGGATAAAGTATCCCCACTCAAACCCTAGAAATTCACCCATTGGCTGCATGTAATTCCAATTTTCTGATTGGCTACATGAGGATCGCATAGGTAAATGGAAGGATTTGATCTTATCTCCTCATCCTATCATGAGTCATGCATAACCGTTTTACATCTTGGTTTGTATTGACACAAACTCTTATGCTAATTCTGCGTTGCTCGGCTTATAAAGTAATAGTGATGCTCGGTACCATCTATTTTGGATTGCTCAGAATTCATTATGTTTCTTTCATTACTTGGCTTCTATTGATTCCTGAATCACTCGGCTCCTATTAACTTCACAATGCTTGGCACACACTATCTTTTGATCTACTTGGCACATGTTGAATACTGTATAGCTTATCATTTACAGAGATGTGTTCTGCTCGGCATCAACTATAGTTTGCTCAACACTTAAAGAAATTATGGCTCAACTGAGTGTCAAAAACACTTAACTGATCGTTCATGATCTAAACGTGTACATTCTGCACTTACAAAATGTCAAAAAAATATTATACCTTATGAATCCCCCTGAGTTGATTATGCCTTGTCATGTCATGAATTATCTTTAACATATCTCACCAATATTATCTCCCTCAATATCATCTCCCTCTTAGAATATTATCTCCCCTTTTTTGATACTAATGTCAAAGCATCCTAAATGGTAATGCTATGCTTGGCCAAAAATGTCTTATTTACCTCAAGGAGTATTTGGAGAGCTGCATCCCAGTTATTCAAGGCAATATCCAATGACTTTTGTTGGATCGCAAGCTCTGCTACTAGATCAAAAAGTGCTTCATGTGTAGAAATATTTGGATCCTTCTTCAAGACTATTTCTACATACATTTTCTCCTTGTGTAATACTTCTAGGTGAGGAGTGATAGAGGCTTGGATTTGCATCATCTTTTCTTTAATAGTGGCCTCTTCTATTGATAATGCACCTAATTCCCTCTGAGTGTGAAGTGTTTGAGCAAATTGCTTTTCACTCTGTGCAGGATCTAAGGGTAGTTGCATGCTGGAGAGCTTTAATTTACTCTCAAGGTTCAAAATTTTTGGATTAATTTCTTGTGTGAACCTGGAAAAATCACACAATTTGCTATAAACGGAAAAGATGTTCCCTAATACACTCTTTGCATTATCCAATTTCTTAGCTAGGTCAACCTATCCCAAAATTATGTTATTAGCTATCTTCTGGTTGACCTTACCTACAAACTTCTTTTCTAACCATTCCATTAGTTTTACATTAGCATGATGGTCTTCATTATTCACTTGGTCAACTATATCAGATAGTTGCTCAAGTATTGGCCTGTTTGCATCTGGAGGTTGTAGGCTGAAGGCATCCATGAATATATCTTTGATTTCATTCATTGCCTGCTTGTATTTGTAGTCTTTCCTTATTGCCTCTTGCCTCCTTCTTTTATCTAATGCACTTTGTATTTCATTCATCTTTTCCTCATTTAGAGTGCTTGAATCATAATAGGGTATTTTAATTTCTTCATCAAGGTCAAGAATGCCATAATGAATGGTCTTGGCTACCCTAGTAGAACTTGAGCTTGGTGTACTGACATGTAAGGTCATCATTTCAGTACTCAACTTCTAAATAGGTTTGGTAGGAGTTCCTATTTTTGGCAATTCAAAAAAAGTTTGTATTGCAGACTCCTCCTTATCCTGTGTTTCTTCCTTATCCTCTTCTTGTGTCATTGCTGCTGAAGGTGTGCTTGCTGTCTATACTATTATATCTGTAACTTCCTTTGCTGTTGCACTCATCTTCTGATGAGCTTGTACGGCTATTCTTGGTGGTGATGGAGGTGATATAAATGTAAGCCCAGTAGTTTGAATGATTTTTGGTGGTTCTTGTGGTGACACCTTGGTTTCTTTGAGTTTATCTACTAACTTTTGGAGATCATCTACACTAACCAATATGGGACTTGTACACAATTGTGCTTGTAGAGTTGTTTGGTAAAGGATCTTAGTGAGATCCTCTATAGTTAATGGATTGATGTTTTGACATGAGGTGTCAACAACGTCCTTAACCTTTATGATTTCTGCAAGTGTGTTAGTAGAGTGAGGAGGACTAGGAGGTGAAAGTTGTGTGGCTTGCATACTTTGCTGCTCATCAGTACCTTTGTCTTCATCATTCCTTCCTCCTCTCTTTCTTTCTTGTTTTCCTCTTCTTCAACCTTTTTCTCTTCTTCTATCTTCTCTTCTCTCCTCTTCCTTCTTTCCTCAAGTTTAGCAGCAGCTTCTTCTTTGTACTCCTCTTCAAGGACATCTTTAGGCTTCTTATATAAATTCTTCCATGCTCTTGTAGTTCTTTGTACAACTTCTTCAATTTTGTTTTGTAAGATGGAGAATGCCCTATATTTAGGTGTAAACCTTTTATTATGTCGTTTGATAGCTTGAGTTACCTGTTCCTTTATTAAATTAGGCAGTATGTTTGCTAGGGTTGATTCCCTCATCTCTTTCTCCATAATTAGACAGAAATGCCATCTGTCTTCTATAATTTTAGACAATTCCTTTGGCAATTGTCCATCTAGTTCAAGAGGTGTATACTTCAACTATGCCATTAATGCATAGACTGATTCTTCTATGCTATTTTGTTCCTCTCTACTGAACTTATTGAAATCGATCCTTTTTATTTCACTTAAGTCTCGATTCCTAATCTTTTCACATAATATATCAATTGAAGACTTAGGAGGATGACTTACCTTTTCAGTCTAATCTTCTTCATCAGTATCAGGTTGAGCCACATATCTTTTCCTTTTCCTTGGCTCTTCCTGTGCCTTCTTGCCTAACTTCTTCTTTGTCACTTCCTCTTTGGCCTTTTGTGTAGAGGCTCTTGTTGTAGCTCTGGTTGTTGGCTTCTTGGGTGTTTGCACAGTAGCTTTCTTTGGTGAAGGCTGAGAAGTAGGAGGTGTCTTTGCCTTCCTTTTGATGACTCTACCTTTGATGGGTGTTTCCTTGGCACTCTCATCTTTGTCTTCACCTTGGCTTTGTGACAATTCAAGTGGCCCTTATTCTAGCTCATCCTCATCTTTCTCTTCATCACCTTCTTCTTCTCCTTCACTAATCTCCTCTACTTTGCCTACTGCACTTGTTTCTTTAACACCCAATTTCTTCTTCATCTTCCTCACCATCTTGTCCTTCTTCTTAATTGATGTTGTTGTCTTGAGTTCTGTAACAACTTTTGATTTGACAGTGTCAAATGTTTCAAATGCTTTTGTAGATTTTTCCATTTCCTCAACAAGTAATGTTGTGATGGCTGGAGAAGCTTGGTCAACATCAAGCTCATATCCCAATGGTCTAAGCCATCTTGATTTTGGAAGGACTACTTGAATGTAAGTATAATCAATGTCAATTAGAAAGCATATGTCATTGACATAATTTTCCACTAGTGAAACTGGTATTCTCATTCTTTTCTTCATTGTATTTTTGAAATCATCAAAATAGATAGACATTTGATCATCAAAACTATCTCCCATTTGTGTAATGAAATCATTTATTTGATCAAAAATGGTTTTATTCTGACTCCAGTTGACTTTGCCAAATGAAGGGAATTCGTTCATCACATAAAAGAACATACAAACCAACACTGAACCAAATTTACACTATGCTCCCTTGGACTTTCTAATAGCTCCAACATTTTCATTTATCTATTGCAACATGAGCTCTGCAAGGTCATAGGTGTGATCTCTCTTTACAAGCTTATATGCCACATCCACTGCTATGCAGGGTACACTATTTAACCTACTGGATTGATAAAACTTATGTGATATGATCCTTACAACAAATTCTAGAAGGGGATTAGTTATGGTGTCTATAGTCATGCCTCTATTGTTCCACTTTGCTATTGTGTTCTTCTCTATTGTTTCCTTCTTTTCACTTCTCAATGTCTTGGGCTGATCTAGGTTTGGAAATCCTGTAACCCTGTGAACCATTTTCTTGGTAATCTTGATTGGTCCTTGTTCTAACTAGAATGCTCCATCATGGATTCTGCTAAGTATTATGCGTATCCACTTAGTTTTGAATACAATTGGAAAAACTAGGGCTTTGGTTAAACCCTTCTTTTCTATGATAGAAAACTCATCTTTCAGGATACCATTATCACAGAGTTTGTCAAAGGCGTTCAAGATTTCCAAGTCTCCTATGGCTCCTATTTTACAGTTATAAAACTTTCACACATCCTGAACCATAACAACTTTTTCAAGGATGGCAGATAGGGCACCAACGGGATCCCTTTTATATGCAACTTATTGTATAGGTCTAAACTTAGGTTGCTTAACCTCGTTGCTGACAAGTTGAATCTCATAGCTTACTTTCCCTTGGGTTGTCTTTGAACTAGACACCATTTATAACTAAACTAGGGTTTGATGATTAAAGCAAACTTCACAAACTATAAAACTCGGCACCTGAAGGAAATACCTAGATAAATGCTTAGATTGCTTGGGTAGATGTTGAATCACTACAAATCACTGGTTGAAAGCTTGAAAATTGCTCAGTTGTGCTCTTGGTAATCGCTCTTCATTTGAATGGCTCAAAAATGATTCGATTTTCATCTTTAAGAGACACAAAAAAAAATTCCATTTAATGCATTTTAGTACCTACGTCTGTCACTCAGCTTCCAAATGTTTTTCAACTCGACATCCACTCAATAGCTATACTTACTTGGCATCTACTTACTTTGTTAATAACTTGGCCTCCTCTTGACTTCTTAACTCGACATCCAAAGTAGTTTCACTCGACATCCAAAGACAGCTTGGCATCATCATTCAAGTTTAGTCTTAGCATCTTATCTTATGCAAATTTATACTTTGTAGCTCTTCTTCATGGTTTAGGGCTGATGTATGATACTTATTTATATGTATCAGCCCTATAGGCTTATCTTGTGATTAGTTGGATGATAAATGATCACTTGACCTCATGGGTGAAGTGACCCTTTCATTGGATGTACTTGATCCATCCTTTCTCTACCATGTCTTCTTCATGTCTATTCTGATGTGTTCCACATTAATCTTTTCTTTGCCCTTATTTACTTTAGTCTTGGGTACCTTAGCCTTTGTTGGACAATTCCTGTTGACATGTCTAGTTTTCAGGCAACTTAAGCAAGTAGTTTGGTTCAACCATCTTTTATAGTTCCCCTTGAAATGTGTCCTTATGAAATTCTAGGGTATATGTCCATACTCTTGACAATAGTGGAAACTTTTCCTTATATTATAGTCCCAATTGTAATGGTGTTCATAGTCATCCCTTCTTACATGCTGATTTGGTGTCCACATAGGCTTTGATTTGAATTCAAAGGCTCTATGTCCATACTTCTTGCAATTATGGAAATGTCCATCAAATCTTTGTGTCCATGTGGCTTTGGACCTGCAATTTTGTGTCATATGTCCTTGCATGTTGCACTTGTGATAGTAACCCTTATTTTTGGGTGTGTTAGGCTGATTGATCCTTCTACTCTTGTAGACATTAGTAGTATGCCCCTTTTTATTACAGTAATGACAAGTGGGTTTAGAATCTTTATCTTTGTCACTTTTTTTCTCAACACTCTTTGATGATTCACCAAATTCAGTGTTGTTGTATCCAAGTCCTGATGTATCATGGGTTGATCTTGGGGATTTTCGCAACTATTCAAAGTACTTTATGGCTTTACTTGACTTGTTGAGATTCTCTGCTATTTCTTTTTCTCTGTTCAATTCATTTTGCATCCTCAAAGTAGAGATCTCAATATCTTTCACATTGAGTTCATGACGAAGGTTCATCATTTGGGCAAGTGCATCCATCTACATGTTTGAGGACCTTGTTAATTCAGTACACTTTTCTTCAAGTCTATTTGCAAGATTTCTTTTTTCATATTCCATCATAACTCTATCCTCAACTGCTCTTTTCTTTTGTTTAGTGATTTCACATAGCATCATGGCCTGTGAGTCATGCTCTATTTTAAGAGTTCTTATCTCTTCTGCTTGAGCTTTGTTTTTCTCTATCAGTTTTGCTATTGTTGTATCAAATTCTTTAGAATCTCCTTTGGAAAATACTTGTGTGATGTCAATCTCCTTGTAGAGAATATCATTTTCGGCTATAGCTATTTCCTTCCTTCTTTTGAAGGATTTACTTAGTTCCTTTCTAGCTTCCTCTACCTTTTGTAGAGTGAGATGCACATCCATCACCCGGTTCTCAATGATCTTCCCAAGCTTGAAGACTTCCATCTTCAGATCTTTTCTTCCAAGTTGTTAGGCTTCTCCTTGAGAGAACTAAGCTCTGATACCAATTGTTGGAATGTCTGAATGGGAAGAGATCTTCTGAGAGGGGGGGTGAATCAGAAGTACTGGCCTTTTAACCACTTTTTATACCCTTAATAACATGTAACTGAAATTGTCATGCATGCATATAAACATTAAACAATCATGTGAAACAAACATGCATAACCACATAACACCTGAGATTTTGGTGACCCTGAAACTCTCCAAGAATAAGAAGGTAAAACTAGGGTGGGGATGATACCCATGAAATTATTGTAGAAATTAATTTCAACCACTTTTGATGGTTTTTCCTGTTAAAGTCTTTACACTGTGTCAATAGTGACCTGGTTAAAAGATTTACAAACACTTTATATCAAATGTTACCCTGTTAAAGGATTTAATCACCTTTTTAAAGGATCTACAAGATAGTTGTTAAGCTAACCTATCAACATAGGGTTTCCTTTCTAATAAAATGGCTAAAGAGTATTAGATAATAAACTTAATAGCTTACAATCGTTGATTGCTGAATACAGGTGCTTGATCTACTTTCCCTGATCTTGATCTCCTGAGATCTGATATTCATTCATATCCCTTGCTTTGTTCTAATCAACTAAATGTCTAACTGTTGTCCTTTCCACTTAATCTTTTAACACCAAAACTCTGCAATGACCTTAATAAAAGGCTCTGCTATTCCTTCTTCTCTCCAACTCTCTTTTAATGGCGTCAGAACTCCCTTATAAAGATTAGTGGATCGTTATGCATCCTTAGATAAAGTGTCCCCGCTTAAACCCTAGAAATTCACCCACTGGCTACATGTAATTCTAATTTTTTGATTGGCTACATGAGGATTGCGTAGGTAAATGGAAGGATTTGATCTTATCTCCTTATCTTGTCATGAGTCATGCATAACCGTTTTACATCTTGATTTGTATTGACACAAACTTTTATGCTAATTTTGCATTTCTTAGCTTATAAAGTAATATTGATACTCGGCACCATCTATTTTGGATTGCTCAGCATCTGCTATGTTTCCTGCGTTACTTGGCTTCTATTGATTCTTGAATCACTCAGCTCCTATTAACTTCACAATGCTTAACACACACAGTCTTCTGATCTACTCGACACATGTTGAATACTATATAGCTCAACATATACTGAAATGTGTTCTGCTTGGCATCAACTATAGTTTCTTGGCACTTAAAGAAATTTTAGCTTAGCTCCCATTGTGTACTCAACATGTGTGGTGAAAATGGTTAAGTGTGTTGACACTCATTTTTAAATCTTATTTATTTGATCAACACCTCCAAATCTTTGGAGCTCTAATTAGATTCTATTTCCATCACCAAAGCTCGCTTGCTGCTACTTTTATTTTTCAACAAAGAGTCACCAACATTTTCCTTTCTCTTGCACATGCCCTCCACTTCCCTTTTCTATTTGCTAGTAGAAACAGAGTGAGCGGGGGTACTATCTCATGAAAACTCAGCAATAAGCTAGATAAGACCCTCATGGATGATAGGTTTAGAATCCTTATGCTTATGGGATTTAAGCCCAGTTAGGAGAGAATTTTCCAAGTAGTAATGGAAGGATATTCTTTTCCTATAACAAAAATGATTCAGGAAAACAAAGTGTTATAAATAAACCCTAGAAACCCTACCATCTAGAATGAAATACAACCACACACAGGTGAGAACCTCTTGCCAAATATCCTTAATTTGAGAAAGATCATAGAAGTTACCAACCTTCACCAAACTCATATCCTCCTATTCATTTTTTGGAAAGTGCTTGACAACCTCTTTCAAAGCTTTTTTTTGCTTGAAAAATCTAATACCTTCATTTAGCAACCCGATAACCTCAATAATAAAATTAGCATTAAGGGTAAATTTCCTACCATATAGCATAACCTTGACACCATCCCAACCTTTGTAGAAACTTTTCATCACATGAGCTTTGTAACTATGAAGTTTTTCAATGTAACTGGTCACCTTCCCTTTCTTGAGTTGATGCCAAACTTCAATCTTTTTCCAGTAGTGGCACTTTTTGGGTTCTAATTTTTTCACTTCCCCACTCATTTTCATAGAAAGAGCACCACTATGTAGAATGTGACTAAAAAATCTCAGAGAAAAACACCAAGAAATGATAGGCATTTTACATCTATAAACCCAAATTATACCCACAATCCATGTAAAGTACTGACAACCATGCATGCACAGAAATCATTCCATTTAAAACAATAAATGGAAGTGTTGATGATATGATAAGTGGAGGCTACAAGTATATCGAATATTGATTTTCTCTTCTCAAGATATTTTTCTTTCATAATTCCATTTAGCCATTAGATCATCACCCATACTTAGGTGGTCAGTCCATGTGATGATACCATTTCTTTGGACTGCCAGGTTCGCCATCCAATTAGCCAATGTGTTCATCTTATGGTAGTTATGACAAATGAAAACTTTTTTGAAAAAAATTAGGTCTTCTTTACTTTTTCAAAGAAGGTTAGAAATATTCTAGGCAAGGTCATGTTTATTATTAAGGATACTGACAATATTTCTAGAGTCCCCTTCCAGCCAAAGGTTCTTGCAACCAGTATCCTTAGCTAGCTTGATAATATAATGTGCCCCTACCATCTTGACTTTATGGCTAGGAGTAATACCAAGAGGAATAGCCTAAGCTTGAATGATATTGCAATTAAAATCCCTTACAACTCCCCCACAACCAGTCTTTCTAGGATTCCCTTTGGAAGCCCCATCAAAATTAGCCTTAATCCAACCATTGGGAGGATATAATCAGATGACATTCTCTATCAAATTATCCTTCTTAACTATGCAATTTTGACAAGGATACTCCAAGTTGAGATTTGTGGAGGAGTCACAATCTGATATGGGTAGGGGATGTGCTGGGTATCTCTGAAGATTTTTTCATTCCTTTCTTTCCACAAGCACCAACAAATATGGGGAAAATAATACTGCCAAAGGATACAAGAATTATCTACTTTGAAGGGGATACTCTAGCACAACAAATTATCAACAAGATTCTTCTGAACAGTCCATTCTATTTCCCAAAAATGAAAAATTTCCTTCCAAACATCCCTAGCATAAAAACACTACAAAAACATATGATTAGTAGATTCCATATCCTTTCTACAAAGACATCACTAGTTGGTTAAGATCATCCCCATTTTTCTATAGATAGTGAGAATTTTGTTCTATAGAGGAATCCAAAAGAAAATCTCAATCTTAGGGGTTAAACCTTTGGTCCAAGCTTTAACCCACAGGAGATCAATTATCTTTTCTTCAAAGAGGATAGAAACTTTGAAGTTGCCACTCAGATGTAGAGCCCAAATGGCCATGTCTTAAGAGTTGACATCGATACAAGAAGAAAAAGGAGATAATTGAATAAGGAAAAGATTGATATCCAGAGAAGTTAGGTCCACCCATCTATTGTTAATCCAATAGCCATTGACTTTTACATTGAAGTTGGCTTTGCAATACTTAATAATTTGGCCATTATTGTAAAGCAAGTTGAGAGGAGAATCCCATAAGTAGCTATCTGCCCAAAAACATATAGTCTCACCATCACCCAGCTTCCATTTACAACCTTTGGTTAGAATAATCTTTGTATCTTGGACAACTTTTCAAATATAAGACACATTTTCTAAATTATCTACATAGAGAAATCTATTTAGGGAGGAAGAGTGCTAAAGATATTTACTCTTCCAGATATTACTCTAGCCCCTATTATCATTGAAGACTCTCCAATCATGTTTAGCCAAGAGAGCTTTATCTAGTTCTTGAATTGGTCTAATCCCCAACCCTCCAAGATTATTACGCTTGCAAACAAAGTCCCAAGCAATAAGAGGAATTCTTTTTTTATTCTTAGTCCCAGACCACAAAAAATTTCTTTGAATTCTTTCCATAACATCAACATACTTAATCGAAATTTTGAATAGACTAAGAGCAAAGATGGAAAGACTTTGAAGACAAGATTTTAGAAGAATCTGTTTATACTAATAGTTAATGAATTCACAATAAAAAGATAAAACATTCAAACCATAAACTTGAAACACATAACAGATTATTTCTGGTATCACAGAAAACCCTTGGTCAGAGGGAAAATTTGTGGTGGGGATGATACCCACTACTCATCACTATAGTAAAAATGTGCCTGGGTAAGAGCTTTACAATACTGTTATCTTCTAAATGACTACACTCTATTAAAAGTGTCAAATACTCTACCAAGAGTATCAAAAGTCTTATTACAAACTACTATGTTAGGAAATTTTATCTCACTCTCATGGTGTTTGCCTGATTAAAGAATTTACATAATAAGTTCAAAACAGAAATAGAAAGTCCATTTAAATACCACCTTATAAAGGGATCTCACAATCTTGTTGATTAACTGTTTAGAAAAGAAAGAAAGAGACTGACATATATTTTCCTCTCCTCTTCTTGATAGGTTTATTTCTTTAGATATTTATCTTTTAATAGCATGTTATTCTCACTCATCACCAATAGCTTCTCCTATATCCCTTCACTAATAACTATTCATACCATTACTTCTTCCAATAACTTCTTCTCTTACCTCTAGTCTCACCATCATCTCGTCCTTATGGCATTGAGTTCTTTTACCATTTTCACTTGATGGCCTAATTAGGGTTTCAAGATTCTTCTATATGCTTCCCTTGATCTCTTGTTTCCTTTTCACATTGATAGATCTTTAAATTCTCTAATATGCCAAGTCTAGTTATGTTGTCGATAATATATTTTACTCTGATGGTACTTTTCTAACTTAAGCATGTCACACAAACATAATATAAAGTTTTCACCAACAATGACAACTTATAAAAATCATATCACTTAGGGTTGTAGGATTTTTTCCATATTAACATCCTCGTCATGAGATAAGTGGGAATATGCATGCTCCACAGGATCATGAGAAACCATAGGTAAAGAGATAGGTCTAGAGAGATTAGTGCTAATCGAATGAACAAGGAGGACTAATGAAAACTAGATCTAGGAAGAATAGAGGGAATATATCTAATTCCTTTAAAACCCTTGGAGTTTGTGTGTGTAATGAAAGCTAGATATATGTAGATATGCTAAAAAGACAAAGCAGGAAAAGAAACACACCTTTGAGATCTATTTGTACTTATTGTTCTTAATCAAATGAGTAGAGGTTGTCAACTCCATGCATGAAACTACACAATAGACAAAACCCAAAAATCTTTTGACAAACTATCAGAAGTATACTAGAGCATTATGGGTGAACTGGAGCATCACGAGTGTAGTGCAACCCTAATTGACTATGTGCAACACTAATTCTAATTTTGCAGTTTCAAAGAAAATAGAAAGGGTTACTCTTATTTGCAACCTATTCATCAATTTGGTATCTATAACCTAAAATAAAAAAGGATTTTTGTTCTAAATGGTTTGTTTTACTTAGTCAAACCCCAATTTAGGAATTAACCTTGAATTGAAATAATTGAATTAGCATTTAAAGTAAATGTACGAGTTCACCTTACAAAAGTTGAATATCTTGAATCGAATGTAATGTGCTTACTTCACCAACAGATTTGGACCAAGAAGATGAAAATGAATGGATGTAGAATATGAAAGAAAGGATCTTGAATCAATTGAAGAATATCTACAAGATAAACTCCTTCAATTACTTGAACACTCAAATCCTTGATCTTCAATGGAGGAATGCTTGACTGAATGCTTGAAGGCTTGAAACTTGAACACTTGAGAGCTAGAGCTTGTAGATACTATTTATTTTTATGATTATGAATGCTTGGATATGAAAAATGGAGCAAATGAACTATTTTATATATAGCTTGGAATTAACTAAGTCCTGCAAGCCAACAGACCTAGAAGTTAACACCCGAACATCCTGAAACACGGGACTTGAGGAGAGGGGCCAAAATAGGGCTTCATCAGGGATGTATTGCAAACCTAATTGGTCCATCAGGGGTGAATTGTGCCCTTGATTAGTCATGGGCACAATGTTCCCCTGATGATCAGGTGCACAAATGCCCTGGGCTGACTCAATATAGTGCCTCTCATGTTTGTAGTCTATATTTTGTATAATTTTGGATTTGAGAGATACTTGATACTCTTTTTATATGTACCTTGTGATGACCTGAGGGTCAGATGTTATACTTTGATTTAGTATCATAGATGCTTTACTACTATGCTATTCAATTTATCATATTTGCATGTTGATGCCATTTTTAGATGACAATAGATCTATGATGATATTTGATTATCTAGTATTTGGATGCATGTTTTCTAATTATGTCATGTGATGGATTTTATGCTATGGTGATTTACTTTATTCTTGCCTCTTTATGTGTTATGTGAATGTGAGTGATGTAAATGGATTTTTAGATATAATTGAATAAATGGTTAAATTAGTTATTTAATGCATTTATTGCTTGAGCTATGTTATTATATACAATTGCACTTGATCGTGTATTTTAGTGTGAAAGAATAATATCCTTGGTAGTGGCACATGGAGTTAGTAAAATAGCTATTCATTTTACCAATGTCATCCATGTATGGTTAAAATATCCTTATTTTAATTGTTTATATTAAAAACTTTTGGTAATTATTAAATCCAAACCCATCTCCATTATGTGATTAGACCAATAAGCATGTCTGTGCATTTAGAGGTTCGCATTGTCATAAAAGTTGTTAAGTTATTTTCTTTGATTTTGGGTTTTTAGGCTTTAAATCTTCTCGATTTTAATTTCTAGCAGCTTTACCTTAGGTGAATTCCTATTATGAGGAATAACCTATTTTCATTTGGGTTGATTCAAAGTCTAGCTAGTTTAACTAGCTATTTTCCTTAATCAACTATTCATTCAAAAAGTGAATAAGTTTGGAAAGAGGAATTTAATTCCTCACATTTTCTATCTTGGAATTTAGAAATTTGGAGAGCTTTCTTAAAATCCTCTTCTGAAGGATTGGGTTTTTGTTCATTCTAGGAGCTATGAGCTGTTGGATACAATTGATTAATTGTGTGTTGTCTTTGATGTTAGACAAATGTCATATCAATTGATAGACAATGCTTACCAAGCTCACTTGGTTAGTGAAAATAATTTTCCTTGTCTACTGATCATTCAGAAGCTTACTCTAAATAGATGGCAATGTCTACCAACCTTACTCAAGTGTTGAAGGAATTGAGACAAAAAAAGAGTGTTAACTGAGTTCACTCGGTTAATGAAGGGAAAGTTGGACAGAGTTAGTATTCACTGAGTTCACTCTATTGCCAAAGGATTTCTCTAATTTCACAATGTTAACCGAGCTTCTGTTGGTTAACACAGGAAATCATTCCAAAGTTAGTTTCTATCGAGCAAGGTCAGCTTATGAAGGATTTTTCTTGTTTTGGCATATGAAGCTTAATTATGTTATGAATTGATTCTAGCTAACTATGATGATAAATATAAGTTATTATAATTTGAATTTGGGCTGACTTGAGAATTTGGAAGGTATAAATTAAAGGTCAAGTTGAGATTTCTAGCATGTATACAAGTGTGTTGATTGAATTGAAAAGAAAAGAGAGGGAGTGAACTTGAAGGATAGGCAGGTATCCTTGTGGACTAGAAAAGTAATATTCAATTAGGAAGGATCAAGTTTAAGAAGAAAAGAGATATGGATTTAGTAATTCAATTACATCATAATCAGGTCATTTTATTGTTACTCTCTAACCATTGTAGCAGTGATCTAAAATCTCTTAAAAGAATTGGTTCAATAGCTAGTTGTAAATCCTCTAACAAGGTGGCAATTCCATTGAATTGTTTTAAGACCTCTTGCAAGGCCACTCCTATCAAGGTGATTAAAATCCTCTAACAGGGTCACACCTAATAGTGTGTTTTGTAACCTTTAATAGGGTTGGCTCCTAACAAGGCTCACTTCAGAAGAGTGAAAAATACTAACTAGTTACATTGGTGGTTTTTCTCAAATTGGGTTTCCACGTTAAATCCTGGTGTCTCATGTGTTCATGTTATTTCTCTAATGCTTGCAAGTTAATTACTAATAATGTTTTAAGATCTACTAAAAGTAATTCACACTCAGCATTTACTAAGTAACAACATTTTTTGTGTGTTTACCAAGTAATAACAACAGTCAGTTTTCTCTGTCTAAATTTTATTGTTGACATCTCTAAGGGATTTGAGATATATTTTAGTGGTAACTAATTCCCCCCCCCCTCTCAATTAATCCTTCTATATTTTCAGCAATTGGTATCAAAGCTTTTGGTGCTTGCAGGAAAGGTTTCAAGGACCTAAGCTAAAGATCAAGATGTCTTATAAAAGAGAGATTCCAAAGCTAAACAGAGACAACTTTTCAGCATGGTAGGGACATATGACTTCATATGGCCACCATTAGTGATTCAAGATACAAATACCTTGATGAAGAATACAAAACTCCTACTAGTACATTATCTGTTGGAGATCTTGCTGAGAAAAACAACCATAACATCATGATGATTGATATTGCATCTACTCTCAGCTATGATGAATTTGATGAGATCAAAGATTGTAAAACTACTTTTGATATGTGGAACAAACTAAAGGATATCTATGGTGGTGATGAAAATGTAAGAAGAGCCAAAATAGAAAGCCTTAGAGGACAATTTGATCCGATGAGAATGAAAGAAGATGAAAATGTTGCCAAATATGTGGAAAGAATCAAAGCTAGTGTTAGTACAATCAAAGCATTTCGAGGAGAAATCAAGGAAGAAATTGTTGTAAGTAAAGTTCTTAGAATAATGCTTCCTATCTATGCAATTAGAGTGTTTACTATTCAAGAAAAGAGGTGTGATCCAAATCACAAGTTAAGTTTGAATGCCCTAGTATGAAGATTGATAGCTTTTGAGCTAGACAACTTTGAGAATTATGTTCCAACTTCCAAAAATGTCGAGTCTACATTTGAAGCTAAACTTTCACTCAAAGAAAAAGGCAAGAAAAAAAAGGACAATCAATTAGAAAGTGAAGGGGAAATAGAGGAAAGTTTTGATAGTGATCTTGAAGTTGTTGAAGCTTTACTTACAAAGAAATATTCTAGAGGTAGAGGAAAGTACAAAGGTAAAGTTCCTTTAATCTATTTTTCATGTAAAGAAATTGGTCATATTACTGCTAGGTGTCCAAACAGAGAAAGAAAGGATGAGAAGAAGAGCCACAAGTACAAAGGCAAGAAGGAATCCAAAAGTCACAAATCCTTCAAAGACAAAAGTAAGAAGACTTATTTTATGGCTAAAGATTCTAATAAGATTGAAGATGAAATAGTGTACATTGTTGTAAAAGAAAAATCTAATGAAGAAGAAGATAAGATGGCACTCATCTCTCATGTTAGTAAAAATGACACATGGATCATAGATAGTGGATGTTCACATCATATGACTGGACATAAAAAAAAATTTGAACACTTTAAACACTATGATGGATGTAGTGTAAGGTTTGGAAACAATAAACCTTGTTGCATAAAAGGGAAAGGTAGCATATCATTAACTAATGAACTTATATGTGACAATTCCTATTGGGTTGAAGGACTGAAACATAACCTACTAAGTATGGAACAGCTAATCAACATTGGATTCAAGGTAGAATTCATGCATGGCAAGCCAAGACTACTAGATGACAAAGGGAATCTGATTGGATCAGGCAAACAAACAAGAATTAACCTATTTTATCTTAATCTTGGTGATTGTTCATGCTTTATTACTCAAATGGAAGAAAGTTGGTTATGGCACAAAAGACTATGTCATGTAAACTTTGATAATATGGTCAAGATAAGCAAATTTACAAAAGTAAGAGGTATCCCTAGTTTGAAGAAACCAAATGTTGGTTTATGTAAAAATTGTCAGATTGGCAAAATGGGAAAGACTAGTTTTAAGAGCAAAAACTATCAGTCTAAAGATGTTTTGGAAATTGTGCATACTGACTTATGTAGACCTATTGGAATAGATAGTTATAGTGGAGAAAAATTCTTTATTCTTTTTGTTGATGACTACTCTAGAATGATGATTTTTATGTATCTTAGAGAAAAGTTAGAAGCATTTGAGAAATTCAAATGGTATCTAGCAAGAGTAGAAAAAGAGACAGGAAAAAGATTAAAATGCTTAAGATCATATAGAGGTGGTGAATTCATCTCCAATGAATTCAATAATTTTTGCATTGAAAGAGGAATCAAAAGGCAAGTATCATCCCTTGGCACTCCTAAGCAGAATGGAATAGCTGAAACAAGAAATAGATCTATCATGGATTGTGTAAGGACTCTAATGATTGAAAATAATGGTGCTATCAAATACTAGAAGGAATCCATCAGCATTGCAGTTCATACTTTGAATTCAGTAAAATTGAAGAAGGACTCACATAAAACTCCCTATGAATTATGGTATGGCTACATACCCAATGTAAGTTACCTGAAAGTATTTGACAGTAAATGTTTTATCTTGAAAGAGCCTAGAAAAGGAAAGTTTGATGTGAAAAGTGATGAAGGTATGTTCTTAGGATATTCTTGCAAAAGTAAGGCATATAAATGTTTGAATTTGTCTACTCATAAAATCATATAAAGTGTACATGTGAGAATTGATCAATTTGCAGAAAAGACTGAAGAAGAAAGCAAAAAGGAACTAGAATATTACAAAAGATTTGTTTACTTCAAACTTGATACATTGCCAAGCACATCTAACAATAAGGAGACTACACCTCCTATGTCTTCCATTGTTATCGAGTTGCAAGAAGTACAAACCAAGTCATAGGGACTTGAGTCACATTCTAAAGCTACTGAGTCAATGCCTACCGAGTTTGAATGACCTAAGCCTAAAGTTGAAATTCAAAATAAAGACAGTGCAATTCATTCAAAAGGAAAAGAACCTGTATTGGCCAAGTATGTCAAAAGACATCATGCACCTAATCATATTATTGGGGATAAATAGAAGGTACTATGACAAGAAGAAAATTAAAAGGTACATGTTTACTTGCTAATTTTGAACCTAGAAGTATTAAGGATGCTCTAGAAAATGAAAGTTGAATTGAGGCAATGAATGAAGAAATAGAATAGATAGAAAAGAACAAAACTTGGACTCTTGTTCTTAGGTTTAAAGATAAAAATGTGATTGGAACAAAATGGGTATTCAAAAATAAGTTGAATGAAGATGGACAAGTATCAAGAAACAAAGCTAGATTAGTATGTAAAGGGTATTCTCAAGAAGAAGGAATTGATTATGGTGAGACTTTTTCCCCTATTGCAAGATTAGAAGGTGTTAGGACCCTACTTGCATATGTAGCTCATATAGGATTCAAAGTTTATCAAATGGATGTAAAATTTGCATTCTTAAATGGAATTCTTGATGAAAAAGTGTACATTGAATAACCAAAAGGTTTTGTTGATCTTGACAAAGGGGACATGGTCTATAAATTACACAAAGCTATGTATGGTCTCAAACAAGCTCCCAGAGCCTAGTATGAAAGACTACATAACTACTTGATATAGATTGGTTTTTAGAGAACAAATGATAATAGTAGTCTGTACATCAAAGAAGGACTAGATAAAAAAATTATGTTGGTAGAGATATTTGTGGATGATACTGTATTGACAGGAAATGATGACCTATGCAAAGCATTTTTAGAAAAAATGAACAAAGAGTTTGAGATGTCCATATTTGGTGAAATAAAATTCTTTGTTGGATTGGAGATTCAATAGAATGAAAATGGTATCTATATCACTCAATCCAAGTATATAAAAGAGATACTCAAAAAGTTTGGTATGGAAGATTCAAAACCAGTTGGTACCCCTATGTGTATTAGACTCAAGATTACCAAAGATGATGACTCCAAAGAAGTAGATCAAACTTTGTACAAATCAATGATTGGAAAATTATAATATGTAGCTCACACAAGGCCTAATATTGCCTTAGCAGTTGGGATAGTGGCAAGATTCTTAGCTAAACCCAGAGAAAATCACAAGATGGAAATCAAAAGAATCTTGAGATATTTGAAAGGTACTAAAGACTATGGTTTATGGTACAAACTTAGAGGAAACCTAGACATAAAGGTATTTAATAATGTTGATTGGGCAGGAAATCTTGATGATAGAAAAAACACTAGTGGTGGAGCTTTCTTTCTTGGCAAAAGGTTGGTGTCCTGGACAAGCAAGAAGCAAACTTACACATTGAAATCTATAGTAGAAGCAAAGTATGTGGTAGTAGCAGTGAATTTTTCTAACATTATTTGGTTCAAACAATTGCTGGAAGGAATGAAGGTTGAAATCAAATAGCTAATAGTCATGTATTGTGATAACACCAACACAATTAACATATAAAAGAATGCAATGATGCATTCCTAAACAAAGCACATTGCTATAAAATATCACTTTTTCAGAGAACTAGTGTAGGACAAAGAAATTAGATTGGAATATGTCCATACAAAAGAACAAATTGCAGACATATTCACTAAGCCATTACCTAAGGATGCATTCTTGTATCTAAGAGGTAAGCTAGGGGTCATTCTCCTATTTGAAGCTCACTAAATAAAGTTTAGTGATGCATCAACAAGAACCAAGATAAAGATCAATCATTTGATGTAGTATAATCAAGAGAATATTGTATATGAATTAGTACTAAAGGTACATTGATACAAATTAAGCATGTGTTGTCTTTGGTATGTGTTGTCAAAGAGGGAGAAGTTTATTGTCATATCTTCTTTATCATTCTAAAATTTTGTAGAGGGAGAAGTTTGAAAATAAGTTATACAAAGGAAGAATACAACATCAAGAAGAAGTTCTTATGTAAAATCAAAGAGGGAGAAACTTTCTATTAACAGGAATCTTGTTCTCAAAATTTCATTGTGCTATGACATGTTGTGTTGTCATCAATGCCAAAGAGGGAGATTATTGGATATAATTGATTAATTGTGTGTTTTCTTTGATGTTACACAAATGTCATATCAATTGACAAACAGTGCTTACCGAGCTCACTTGGTCAGTGAAGATAGTTTTCCTTGTCTATTAAGTGTTCACAAGTTTACTCTAAATAGACGACAGTGTCTACCGACCTCACTTAGGCATTGAAGGAATTGAGGTAGAAAAAAAATGTTAACCAAGCTCACTTGTTTAATGAAGGGAAAGTTGGAAAAAGTTAGCATTCATTGAGTTCACTCAGTTGCCAAAGGATTTTTGCAAGTTTACAGTGTTAACCGAGCTTCTATTGGTTAACATAGGAAATCATTCCAAAGTTAGTTTCTACTAAGCAAGGTTGGCTTATTAAGGATTTTTCTTGTTTTGGCATATGAAGCTTAATTACTTTATGAATTGATTCTAGCCAACTATGATGATAAATATTAGTTATTATAATTTGAATTTGGGCTGACTTGACAATCTAGAAGGTATAAATAAAAGGTTTAGTTGAGATTTCTAGTATGTATGCAAGTGTATTGATTAAATTGAAAAGAAAAGAGAGGGAGAAAACTTGAAGGATAAGCAAGCATCCTTGTGGAGCAAAAAAGTAATATTTGATCAAGAAGGATCAAGTTTAAGTAGAAAAGAGATCTAGATTCAACAATTTAGTTGTATCACAATCAAGTCATTTCATTATTACTCTCTAACCATTGTAGCAACGATCTAAAATCTCTTCAAAGAGTTGGCTTAACAGCCAGTTGTAAATCCTCTAACAATGTGGCAATTTTATTGAATTGTTTTAAGACCTCTTGCAAGGCCACTCTTATCAAGGTGATTAAAATCTTCTAACAGGGTCGCACCTAACTATATGTTTTGTAACCTTTAACAGTGTTGGCTCCTAATAGGGCTCACTTCAAAAGAGTGAAAAATAGTAACTAGTTACATTGGTGGTTTTTCCCAAATTGGGCTTCCACGTTAAATCATGGTGTCTCATGTGTTCATGTTATTTCTTTTATTCTTGCAAGTTAATTACTAATAATGTTTTACGATATGCTAAAAGTAATTCACACTTTGCATTTACCAAGTCACAACATTTTTTGTGTGTTTACCAAGTGACAACAACAATCAATTTTCTTAGTCTAACTTTTATTGTTGACATCTAAGGGATCTAGGATATATTTTAGTGGTAGCTGATTTACTCCTCCCCCCCCCCTCTTAGTTACTCTTATATTTCCAACAGTGAGCATGGGATTTTTGCAAGATAAGTATCATTGGATCCGGCTTGAGGAGACCTTTCTTTGCCATCATTTTTAGCAATTTTGACAGGATTATTTATTTTATTGTGTCATTTTCAGTTTTAGCCCCTTTTGTTGATAGGTAGGGCTTTCCAATTTTCTTGTTTCTGCTTTATTTCAGCTTTTATTTTTTGTAGTTACTTGTTTAGAGGTTGAGAACTAGTGTTTCCCTTCATTTTTGTTTGGTTGTTCTACCCGATTGGTTGGGTATGAACATTTTCCCTATTTTGGGGATGGGGGTTTGGAGTTTTGCACCATTATGCTGGTTGTTTTTTGCACACAGTGTTTAAACTCAAATATTATTGGATTTTGGGGTTTTTGTACCCAAAGGCCAAATGGGCTTTAATTTTGAAGTTTCCCAATTTTTGGGGTTTTTACCTCATTTTGTGTGCCACCCTATTTCCTTATATTTTCTTGGCATGAGTTGGTTGTTAACCTAGATTATTCATTTGGATGTTGGTTGGACCTTTGGTGCACTTTTATGTTGCATTGGGATGCATGTCACATCCGTCCCCCCAAGTCTTTTTTTAGTTGAGTGAATTTTTTCTTTGTGTTCTTATCTGATCCTTGTGTTATGATCTTTGTGATGGTGGTACACCACACATGAGTACATGCATATACATTTGTTGGGTGACTTGTGAGACCTGATCTTTCATGGTACATCTAGAAGTTATGATTATTAGGGTTGTGTTGAGAATATGCATTCCTCTAGGCACTCATTATTAGATGACCATAGATAGGGTAGGGTAGCATATGGAGGGGTCTTCTATCTTGCAGCCTATCGATCATGGCGCCATAGTTTGGCAAAGAGAGCTTTAATTAAGTGATAACTAAAGAAAATATTCGGTGGTAATAAAACTTAAGATAATAAAATGTGTGAACACTCAATTAAGTTTGAGGACATAGTGCTAGAGCCTTTCATTGAGGAGTTATATCTACATGATTTGAGCTTGAGCTTGTCAATGCCAAGCAACTCTCCATGATGTCAGCCCCTACTTAGTAGCTCATGTCTAACTAGGACCTATAGTTTATGCATTGTCTATGTCTTGGTTTCAATCATCATACTACCTAGCATGTGTGTTAGCCATGGATGTTTTCTTTTTTTGTGTTTGTGGTTGGATCATTATCTCCATTAGCACAGTAAGAGTGGGCATGTGGGTTCCATGTGGATGAGAGGCATAGCTACCTATACCACTACTAGGGATTGGTGTACAAAGATGGTTTCTTATTCTAGTGTGACTGTTGTAGGATGTTTTCACTTGGTGCTTTGGGTTCGGGAGTGTGCTTTTTTGTGATTTATGCTTTCATTGGAATGCTTGTATATCATGTTTAGGTGGTGTTATTTATTGACAAATTTTCTTGTTATGATGATTAGCATATGATAGATGATGTTATCTGTATTTGTATGATTATCTTATGCTTTACTTCTAGCATGTTAGATTTCCTTATGCTTATGATTATAGCATCTTTTAGTAGTGATGTCCTTATATGATAGTACTAATGATTTGATCAGTAGCTTGGGATGTTATGCATAGAGGATGGCTAGGGCCCATGATGATCTTATGATGCTATTATGGTTGGGAGTGACCACATGCTTAGTTTGGTTGTTTTGTTCATTCCAATGCTATTTCTATTTATTGCAATGTTGTTTGATACACTGTGATGTTTCCTTCTATACTTTCCCTTCACTACTTGTTATATGGTTAGATGTTATTTCTATCTTTCAGTATTCATTCAAGTGTCTTTTGCCTTGATATGTGCATCCGGTACTCCCCTTGTGGACATTCTAAACTCTATTTTACCCCTTTTTATTTTTCCTTGAGAGTTTTCTTATTTTCTTGGGTGACCATGTGTTAGCATGGGGTGATACAATAATGTGTTGCAAACCCATTAGAGTTCTATTGTGCGATACTAGAAAGTATGATGCCTCTTAGAAAGAAATGTCGTGTGATACTAGAAAGTATTGCACCCCCATTGCAAAAGAGTCATATGATACTACTAAAGTATCATACGTCCTCTTGAGGAGTTTCACCCAAACTTTGAAAGTGTCACACACCTTCTTGAGAAAGGTCACATGACACTAGAAAGTATCACTCAGTCTTGATTTAAAGTATCGCCTAGTAATTGCAAAAACCTATCTAGGCAGACAACAGGCACTTTTCAGTAAGACTCAAACTTTGTGGGAAGTGTTTTGGCTATCCTCTTAGGTGCTCTTAAATTATTTGGTGTCACATTTTGAATTTAGAATGTTTTGATTTGAATTATATTTTGTGTCTTCTATTGTCAGCCATTTTGGTCAATAGTGGCATTTGAAGATCTGTTGGTGTCAAGATGTTTGGTTAGTCTTCCATTGTGATATTTTTGATCCTTGTATGTTGTTGCCATGTGAATTTATACTTATTTTTAAAAAATAATTATCTTGGCTTATATTTTATCCTTGTTCCAAGGATCTCCAGGCGGGGCATTACATCTGGTATCAGACATGTTGCAACATTAGGATCTCTATGTTATGCTTCCACTATGGTTCTATTTTCTATTGTGTATTATTTTATAATGGTTTTTGTCAATCAAGGGTGAATTGTGCCCTTGATTGGTCAAGGGCATAGTGTGCCCCTAATGGTCAGGTGCATAAACACCTTGGGCTAACTCAATGTAGTGCCTCTTATCTTTGCAGTCTGTACCTTATATATTTTTTGATTTGAGAGATACTTGATACTCTTTTTATATGTACCCTATGATGACCTAAGGGTCAAATGTTATAATTTAATTTAGTATCATAGATGCTTTACTACTATGTTGTTTAGTTTATCATATTTGCATGTTGATTCCATTTTGAGATGACAGTAGATCTATGATGATATTTGATTTTCTAGTATTTGGACACATATTTTTTTATTATGTCATGTGATGGATTTTATGTTATGGTGATTTACTTCATTCTTGTCTCTTTATGCATTATGCAAATGTGAGTGATGTAAATGGATTTTTAGATATAACTGAATAAATGGTTAAATTAGTTATTTAATGCATTTATTACTTTGACTATGTTATTATATGCAATTGCACTTGATCGTATGTTTTAGTATATAGGAATTATATCCTTGGTAGTGCCACATGGAGTTAGTGATTCAACTATTCATTTTACCAATATCATCCCTATATGGTTAACATATCCTTATTTTAATTATTAAAATTAAAACCTTTCGATGATTATTAAATCCCAACTCATCTGCATTATGTGATTAGAGTAGTGAGTGTGTTTGTGTATATAGAGGTTCACATTGTCATGAAAGTTGTTAAGTGATTTTCTGTGATTTTGGATTTTTGGGCTTTAAATCTTCTTGAATTAATTTCTAGCAACTTTACCTTAGGTGAATTCCTGTTACAAGGAATAACCTATTTTTGTTTGGGTCAACTTGAAGTCTACCTTGTCTAACTAGCTATTTTCCCTAATCAACTATTCACTCAAAAAGTGAATAAGTTTGGAAAGAGGAATTTAATTCCTCACTTTTTCTATTTTGGAATTTAGAAATTTGGAGAGCTTTTCTAAAATCCTCTTTTGAAGGATTTGGTTTTTGTTCATTCTGGGAGCTGTGTGTGTGGGATTTTCATGAGATTAGTCTCGTTGGATTCAGCTTGGGGAGACCTTGCTTTGCTGTCACTTTCGAGAGTTTTGGAAAATTATTTATTTTATTGTGTTATTTTTAGTTTCAGCCCCTCTTGCTGACAAGTAGGGCTTTCCAGTTTTCTTGTTTCTGCTTTGTTTTAGCTTTTATTTTTTGTAGCTATTTGTCTGGAGGCTGAGAACTAGTGTTCCCCTCTATTTTTGTTTTTTGGTTCTACTTGGTCAGTCGAATATGAACATTTTCCTTATTTTTGGGATGGGGATTTTTGGTTTCACACCATTATGATGGCCATTTTTTCATATGGTGGCTAAACCTGAATATTATTGGATTTTTGGGATTTTTTGTACTGAAAGACCAAATCGGTTTTAATTTTCAAGTTTTCCAATTTTGGGGGATTTTACCTCATTTTTCATGCCACCCTATTTTCTTAGGTTTTCTTGGTAGAGTTGGTTGTGGACCTCGATTATCCATTTGCATGTCAGTCAGACCTTTGTTGTACTTTTATGTTGCATTAGCATCTATGTCACATCTATCCTTTTGAGTCTATTTTCGGTTGAGTGACTTTCTTCTTTGTGTTCTCATCTAGTCCTTATGTTATGATCTTCATGATGGTGGTGTGCCACAAACGAATACATGCAAATACATTTGTTAGGTGACTTGTGAGGCCCGATCTTCCATGGCACTTCTGAAAGTTATGATCATTGGGGTTGGGTTGGAAATTTGCATGCCTATGGGCACTCATCATTGGATGAGCATGGGTAGGGTAGGGAAGGGTATGTAGGGAGCTTCTATCTCATAGCCTAGTGATCATGGCACCATAGGTTGGCAGAGGGAGCTTTAATTAAGTGATAATTAAAGAAAATACTGGGTGGTAATAAATCTTAAGATAATAAAATATGTGAGCACCCAATTAAGTTTGAGGACACAGTGCTAGAGCCTTCCATCAAGGAGTTGAATCTGCATGATCTGAGCTTGGGCTTGTCAATGACAAGCAACTTTCCATTATTTTAGACCCTACTTAGTAGCCCACTGAGTGTTTGACCAGGACCTATAGTTTATGCATTGTCTATGTCTTGGTCTCAGTCATCATATTGCCTTGCATGTGTGTTAGCCATGGATGTTTACTTTTTGTGTATTTTTGGTTGGATCATTATCTCCATCAACATGGTGGGAGTAGGCCTATGGGTTCCATGTATATGGGAGGCATAGCTACCTATACCACTACTAGGATCTAGTGTATAGAGACAGTTTCTTGTTCTAGTGCAACCATTGCTGGATGTTTTCACTTGGTGCTTTGAGTTTTGGAGTATGCTTCTTGTCATTTATGCTTTCATTGGGATGCTTGTATATCATGTTTAGATGGTGTTATTTATTGATGCATTTCCTTATTATTATTATTAGCATATGATAGATGATGTTATCTGTATTTGTAGGATTACCTTATGCTTTACTTCTAGCATGTTAGATTTCCTTATGCTTATGATTGTAGCATGTTTTAGTAGTGACGTCCTCATATGATAGTACCGATAATTTTGTTAGTAGCTTGCGACATTATGTGCTAGGGATGGCTAGGGCCCATGATGGTCTTATGATATTATTATGGTTGAGAGGAATTGTGTACTTAGTTTGGTTGTTTTGTTCATTGCGATGTTATTTTTGTTTATTGTGATGTTGTTTGAGTATATTGTGATGTTTCCTTTTGTAATTTCTCTTTACTACTTGTTAGATGGTTAGATTTTATTTCTATCTTTTAGTATTTGTTTGAGTGTCTTTTGCCTCAATATGTGGACCTAGTACTCCCTAGTGTGGAGGTTTTGAACTTTGTTTTACCCCTTTTTATTTGTCTGTAAGAGTTTTCTTATTTTCTTGGGTGACCATGTGTCATCATGGGGTGATACAATAATGTGTTGTACACCCATTAGAGTTTTGTCATGTAATACAAGAAAGTATAGCACCTCTTAGAAACAAATGTCATGTGATACTGGAAAGTATCACACCTCCATTGGAAAAGAGTCATACGATACTGATAAAGTATTGCACACCCTTTTGAGGAGTGTTGCCCAAACTCTTAAAGTGGCATACTCCTGCTTGAGAAAGGTCACATGATACTAGAAAGTATCGCCCAATGCTGATTTAAAGTATCACCTAGTAATTGCAAAAACATGTCTGGGTAGACAATGGACACTTTTCGGTAAGACCCAAACTTTTTAAGAAGTTTTTTGGCTTCCCTCTTAGGTTCTCTTCAATATTTTGGTCTCACATTTTTAATTTTTAATTTTTTGATTCAAATTTTGTTTTTTTCTTCCGTTGTCAGTTGTTTTGGTTAGTATTGGCATTTGGACGTCTATTGGTGTTGAGATGTTTGGTTAGTCTTCAGTTGCGATCTTTGTGAACCTCGTATGTTATTGTCATGTACATTCATACTTGTTTTAAGAAAAAATTTGTCTTGGTTTATATTTCATCTTTGTTCCAAGGATCTCTAGGTGGGGCATTACACTCAAGGCTCCAAAATAGGTCTTAGGATCCAAAAATTAGGTCCAGCTTCCAAGGAAATTTTATTTTGGTGCAAATAGTAGATTCCAAGTGGATAGATGGATGAAAAGAAGGGACCTAAGGGAAATAGATCCTACCTTGACCTTAACACCATGAAAATAGGATCTTCAAAAAGGATCTATTAGGTTTTACCCCAATTCCACCTAGGAGAAAGGACAGAAAAGGGAAGAAGAGATGAAAGAGAGAAGGAGATTGTTGATCTTATATTAAATAGGTGCAAATATTCATTAAATTGGATTGCTTCTAGTTTAAGATGGTCCATAACTATCCTCCATGATTACCTAAACATCATACTGGAGGTTATAATCCTTAATTAGGATCACAGTTACTTAGGACCATGACCTCCTTCTCACCTCAAATCTATCTATATAATCAATCCAAAAATCCTTAATGGTGTAAATATGGTGATATAAATGTATTAGGTGTAAATTATATCAAATATAATTGTTAGAATCAAAATGTCCCCTGAAGACATTGTATCTCTCCATGGTATATTTTTCAGTTGCCATTATCACATTAATGGCATTAAAGAAGGGGGTATGTGTATAAGTTTGAAATGGGATGGGGAAGGCTATAGTTTCTTTATGCCTCTCACCACACCTTTTTATTTACTTTGTAGATCTATATGCATAACTCCATTGATTTTATCATCTTTGTAGAGAAGAAACTTCCATAAAATAGTCAAAAGCACCTACTCTTATGTTTGTAAAGATTGGAAATTTAATAAAATAGCTCCCATATGTTTTGATCATTATGAAATCCTTTGGACAAATTATCCTTTATCAACACCATCATAGCTCTTATACCAGTTTCATGGTCAAGGAATCATTTACCCTTCATAAGTTTGCATATCTATTCCATAATTGGAAACTAATGTAAAAATATGAATGTACACATTCTCATGAAATTCTTGCACATGTTCTTGACTTGGCCAAATTTGGGTACATACTATAGCATAAATTAGATATGAAGAAATACGAAAAATTTGATTAAGTTTGAATGCTTTAATCAACTAGTCTGTATGATTTCTAGTCCAATCTAGGAATCTCAACTCAACACATATCATCTATACAAAGAAGAACATTCACTCATCTAGGAAAATTGTATCTTCACCCCTCCTCAATCTTTGCAACAAACTTGTTATAAATGCAATTGCCCCTTCAAAAAATGTGTTGAAAATGGTTTTGGGAAGATTTGATTGTCCTTTCTTAGTTAAGAAGAATGAATTCCTCTAGTTTTTTCTCTTTAGTAACCGCTTTTCTAACAAAATTCAGATTGAGATAGGGTAAAATCCCAACGAGTGTATGCTTCCTTGCAGATATTGGGAAGAAGCTTTTTATTGTATCCCTATCTTGAGTGATGATGAGACTTTCTTCTTTGTTTTTTATCAGCTTGGTGTCATGGTTGTATCTAGATATACATTCCATTATCACATCAATGCATTGGATTGTGACTAGCAATCAAAATATTTATATTAATATACTCTCCCCTAATTTTTGAGTGATTCGGTACCTATTTCATTGATTTACTCTACCCTAGTGTTCCTCAAAATTCATATGACCAATTTTTGTGTCTCTAATTTCATCAAATAAACATTCTAACCTGTTCAAATGATCATACGCGAGATATTTATATCTCACGATTATCTCAGGAAAATAACAATTCTAAAGCTCAATTGAAATTTAAATAAGAATTAATAGCATAGAATATCTCAACTCTTTGAAACCTTTTTTTTTTATTGGTGAAAGGACAAAGAAAAGATTACTTATTATTATTGTGTGTTGTAGTTAATTATTATTATTTATTAAGCTTTAGTAGATTAGATCCCAAGATCTCCTAGATAAGAGGCTCATTATTTATCATTGTGTTTTAGGTTTTTTTCCTATCAACTCTTCAAAACTTGAATTTCATTAGTTGTAAGAAAAAACTTTGATGCGTGAGCTTCACTCTCATTTCCAACTTTGACTCCATAGTGATTAAAGGAATTTTGTTCTCAAGCTTTTAATATAAGTCATTTAATTTCCTTTTATTGTACCTTTAAATCCATTCTTTTCAATTTTGATGTTTCATCTACTTTCTTCTTATTGGGATACCTTATAACTTTTGATTTGAATAATCCCCCTTTTTAAAATCGTCAAAAATTATGGGAAGGGATGGATTCTTGAATCATGACATTTTATTCCATTTTTTGACCCAAGTTTCATCTCTAGTTGGCCCTAATATTTGTTGTAGAAGCTTCTTTTGACCCCACTTCCTTCTTTCATTAGCTTTCAAGGACACTCTTTTCCTTTATTTTAATCATTCTAGTTTAGGTTTCAAGTTTCAATGATGCTTTTGGAACTTGAAGCTATCTCTTCATCTAATTATTATCTTCCTTTCACATGACAAATTTATCTTTTATTGATTAACTTGTTCCTAGCTTGCTTCATCGTAATTTGAAAGGCATTCTAGAATTTCAAGTAGGTTATTTTTTCTCCTTATTTTAAAGTTCCATTTAGCTCATATGATTATATAGATGTTCCAAAACATGGTTTTCTTTCCACCCTTTCAACTATAAGCATCTTGTAAGCTTTCTTAGATTTCACTTAGTTCCTTTCTCTAGGTCAAGTTATGATGATTATTCTAGAACAATGTGTTCCTTTTAATCAAATTAGTATGAATCATTATGTCTTCTTTTGATACATCACTAGCCCCATTTCCTTCATAAGTTTTCAACAACACTTCTACTGGAATTACCAACTTAAAAGTTTGATTTCAATTAAAGCATCATATGATTTGACTTGAACTAAATAGTGGACAAGATTGACTATAGGATGCAAAATAAGAATAAAGGAAGGGTAGTTGCATAGAAGGGGTCAAACTTTGACAATAGTTTCAAAACCTTACTTAAATTGTAACAAGACATAGAAAAATGACTAAGATGGATAATTTTAATGAAAAAAGGACTTGAATTTGATGATTTTTTTTTCTATGGGAATATAAATGGAGCAACAATTGTCTTTTACTAGGGACAATGATTGTGAGGTATGAATAAATGAACTTAGGATATCTAGTTTTGCATACTTAGAGGAAACTTGGTGACAAAAAAATTGGGACAAACATGCACAATAAAATTGAACACAAATCAATGAAAGATGAATCACCAAAAAAAAGGATACATAGGAAAAATAACCTACTATGATACAATATGTAGGATTAGCCTAATTCCCATAAGTATACATCTGGTGTGACATCATGTCCTTTCCATTCTAAGATAGAGGCAACATTTTTCCATCGGGATAAGCTAAATTCAAGGAATTATTCCTACAAATTTGATGAATCTAAAAAGGTCCTTTCTACAATGTCTCAAATTTCTAATGTCCACCTTTGTGTTCTCTTCTTTTGTCCCACCAGAACACTAGATCTCCTTCCATAAAACTTCTAGTCCTATTCATTTTGTAAAAGTTTTTATTAATTTTGACCTACTTCATTGTGATATATTCTACCACATCATCTATTTCTTTTTTGATCATTTCTAGATACATGATCCTCTTTTCAAGAGAGTTTTGTAAAATTGAGTCCTCTACAATGATCTACAACTTTGAGTTGGACTGATCTAGGGGTAAAGGTAGGTTAACCCTTATAACATATACCAACTCAAATGGTAACATTCTTATTGCTCTTTTTGGTGTAGCCTTATCCCAGCAAAAATAATAATATAATTTGTTGTCAATTTGTCTAGTTCTCTACAACTAAGTTATTCATGATGTTGATCAATTTCTTGTTGCTAGACTCATCTTGACCATTGACTTGGGGATATTAGTTAAAGGAGTGAGGATTTTTTAGTTATTGAAAAACTATATCATCTCATCAGAGGAAAAAAAAGTTTCACAATTATTTTGATCTTCAAGGGAACTCCAAAACAAAAAAAAGATGTTCTCATTCATGAAATCATATACCACATCTAAAGTCTTTTTTTTTGCAACTATTTATTTTATCCATTTCCTGAAGTAATATCTTGTTTTTAGTATGTGGGTGTAACCTTCACTAGAGTTAGTATTGATAGGACCAATAAAATATAACCCTCACTATTGGAAGGGTCCCTCTACTACTATAGGTTTGAGAGAAAGGACTACTAGTTGTGGTTTCTAGTGAAAAATCTACAATTTTCAATCTTGGACAATCAATAATAAGTCTCTTTAAACATCCCAAGATAATAGTAGAATTGTGTCAAAATATTGAAGTTTGTAATGGTAGAAGAATAGTGTCCCCCACATATTTCATCATGAGAAACTTTCAAAAGCTTTTATTGATGAAGGAGTACCTAGTAATGTAAGGACAATCCTGTATCACCCAAAAATATGTTTAGATATAGTTTATATTTGATGTGTTTACATTTTTGGATACCCATTTGGGAAAAATAAAGATTCCAACTCTTGTATTTCTATTTTTTCTTTTTTGGATTAGTATTTTTGTACACCTCAGGGATGTGCAAATATTAAAAATGGGTTATTTTGTTGTACAACCATAATTATGAAAATTTTGAGGGTGTGATTTGGAGGGAAGGTTGTGATTGAAATTTCAAGCGTTCTAGAAGAAGAATCAGTTCAAAAGATTTCACAATTTGAATGTTATTACAATTTTAAGTTGTTGGAAAACCTCCTAGAAACACTTCAAAGTTAGATTTAAGGCTCTAAAAATCCTTGTTCATCAATCAGAGTCTTCGATCAAAATTTATGCCTCCTAGAATTTGGGCTAGTTTTTCTAGAACCTTATATTTTTGCATTGACTTCTAATTTGAGTGTTAGAAGCTCTATTTTGGCCTTGACCACCAAATGTCAAAATGTATATTGTATTCATAACCCTTAACCTTAGACATGTTATTTAAGACCCATCCTTGAGGTGTAGATGCATTTTTTAGTGGAGTTTGGGAGAAAGTACTGTGAGAAGGGTTTTTATCTCCTGAATCTGATAATATTGTAGCCCGTAGGACATGTAGTTGGGTCTATTTTAACTGTGATGTGTGTAATAGCTTCTTATTTTAGATAATATAAATTTCATTTTTTAGTTGTGTTCATTTTTGTTTTAAGTTTTTCCCTCGTTATTTATTGTTTCTCTTTGTCTACACACTTGAGGAAAGTCCCATCTAACCCCTTTATATATAGAGTATTTCTCTATATCACATATTTACTTTCTTTCATCTTCAATTTTTTTTTTTCAAACTTGGAGATAGACCCTTTAAACACTCATCTTAGGTAAGGAAATAAGCTATGTCTGAAAAAAAGGGTCTTGCAGACTTACCAATAGTACCTTTTGGGTAACTTATGATATTGAGGTTCATTTTCTTTCATTACCTCACACACACCTCTTCCCATGAATAGCTTGGTAGGCATTATTTTTGTGTCATACTCTTAGAATTTTTAAAACCATGGTCCAATTTGATGTAGAGCATCTTACAATTCAACCAAACCTCAAAGATCCATCTAATCCAAACTTTATTCCATCTTATTGAAAACACATTAGAGGCATATATATCATAAAAAATCATTCTAGGTGTACCAAATGCATGGGTTTGAAGCATCTAACAAGGTTAACCATCCAAGATTATTCATATCAAGTTCAAAATTTCTCAACCAATAACTATCATTCTTCATCAAATATTATTCACAATTGTTAACCATTAGGATTTAATCACATCATCAAGCACCTTAGTTATACAATTAGGTCATAACACTTCATTACATAGCTCAAGGTAATTCTTGCACTTTAATCCTATCACAAGGCTTCAAGACTCAAAAATTAATTATTTATAAATTCCAAAACTCACTCACATACCTTCATTGTCACATTCATCTTACCTAGTGACACAATGCCATTTTCTACATCCTCTGACCTCTATCATTCAAGATCCCTATTTTATCTATAAAAAAGCATTATTATATACCATTATATCATCATCAATCATGATTTTATACCTTTGAGACTCTTAAATTACCCCTACTAACAATAACATTGTGATATGATTGATCACTCTACTAAATCAATTATCTAATCACATTAAATCATTCAATTCTCACATTGTGCCACCATTATAAATACTGATCAAAGTGTCTATTATTACCCTTTAATCTAGTCAAATATCCTCAAGACACTAATTCATTTTCTAACTATTTAAATCTGCAAATGATTATGTATTCAATCACATGCAAAGGGAATTGTCTTTAACACAAGGCTAATTGTCCTCATGTAGATAGTTACATACATAACCATTACATAATTCATATTCCTTTTTTTACTCACTTCAATGCTAAAGGTAGTATATTGCCTTGACCTTATCCTTAACAACCATGTTTCATTAATTACAAACCATCCAATTATGTTAATATTATCAAACAATTGTTTAACTATCAAATCAAGTTATGTAGGCTCTTCTCACTAGGGAATCAAGTCACTATCACATGCCATATCCAATAACCATAAAAACCAATTATATTTGAAAGGTATATGATCCTACTACAATCCCCAAGAATATAGAATTTTTGGACTGTTAAATATTTAGATATTGACAAACCCTTGTTTATAGGTCTATTTTTAAGGGTTTCATGATTTTTTTTTATAAATTATCTTAGATATTTTATTGTCCTTAATTACTACAAACAAAACCTAGTTCAAAATATTCTTAGGTATTCATTTTACATGATCCACTCATTTAATGAGCCTTTCCAATCCATTTCCTTGCAACAAATTTGTTGGGAATATGGCTAAGTAGGGTAACTTGGAATAGTATTAGAGTTATCATTTATGGAAATATATACCATATCTAAAGAAAGCATTATGTACAAATAAAGATTACACGGTTAGACATGGGAAATTGTCTAAGTATTAGATAGTTACCCAACAGAACAAAGAATTTTTTTATGTGTATAGATGAAAAAGACATTATTAGTACATTTGTAGTTGGTTATGGATAGTATAGAGCGTCAAGATGATGTATGTAAGTGCACAAGTTAGTATGGCAAGTAAAGAATGAGTTATGGATTACACACGACTAGTAAAATAGTATACATAACATATCAGGGTATAATAAAAAATGTAAATTATGGATTAAGTAATCATTTTGGTTATGAAATAATTACTTAACTAATTAGGGATGACATCCTAGATGATAACCCTAAGAGAGAAAGAATTAATTTTATATTTTGTCAAGCATGTGAATGCTTGAAAGCTGACTAGATAGTTCTGTAAAATGTAAAGATATAAAGAAAAGATAATGATATGTGAAGTTATGCATAAGTTGGAAGTGATATGTGAACTCATATGTGAACTATATGATGCAAATTCTAGTGTATGATCAAATGTATGCAAAGATTAGCAAAGAAAATGTCAAATATTGAAGATATCAACATTGTAAACAGGTTTTTGTATCTATCTCTTTTGTATAAAGAATTGTATTGTACAATTGCATTTTTGGGTAGTGAGCTCATCTTGCATACATTTTTTAATTGTATATATCAACTTCTAACATGATTGAGGATTCTAATACAACCTAGTCCTCTAACAAGGACCGAGACACAATATGTATGTAATAGACTCCTAATAGGATCAATGTCCTTAATTGGATACTTTTGTTTAGTGGATTATGGATCATTTTGTGGGTATCATCCCCACCAGGGTATTCCCTTGGCCAAGGTTACCCAAGTTAACAAAATATGGTGTTGTGAGTTATCTTATTGCATGGTTATGTTTATTGTTCAACTTTGTTAGTTTACTTTCATATGTATGTTATAAAGTAATTAACAATATCCAACTTTGGCAAAAGTTTGTAGAATATTGATTCTCCCCCCCCCTCTTAGTATTTCATATTTATAAAAATTGGTATCAAAGCTTAGTTACTCTGAAGAGGCTTAATAGCTTGAGTAAGATCCTTATGAATATGGAAAACTTGTAGAAGAATCTTGAAGAAGCTCTTGAGTAGATTGCTCTTCTTACTGAAGAAAGAGATAACTTGGAAGAAAGATATGAAGATGCAAAAGACTACATTGGTAAATTGAAAGACAAGATTGATCATCTCAATCCATAAAGGAACCTACAGAGAAGACAAAAGATAGTAATGAGGTATCAACAATAAAGAAAGAAAATGAGGTTCTAAAACATGAGTTGAAGATCATTGAACAAAAGCTAAGCTTAGAGAAAGATGATACCAAGATTGAATTATATTTGGAAAATGAGAATTCAGATCTAAGATCCCATTTTACAAAAGTAACGTTTGAACTTGAATCCATCAAGTTAGAGCATACAAAACTTGAGAAGTAAAATACTATTGTGAAAGGAGAGATAATTCAAACCAAGAAACAATTAGAAAATTTATATTTAAATAGTGAGAAAATTGATGACCAACTATATTTTCAAAGACCTTCTTATGATAAGACTGGTCTTGGATATTTCATTGGAGAAAAATCAACAAAGAAATCAGAACCAAGAAAGGAACTGGATGTAGTTATTGAACATCTTGAACCAAAGAAGAGTGATCAAAATGAGATTGAATCCATTCAATCTAAAGATACAACAAAAGAAGTTGAACAAGCAATTCAACTTGAGAAAAGTGATGAACCTAAGCAAATAGAGAAAGTTGAATCACCTAAAGAGGTAAGGTATGAATTTAAAGGTAGATGCTTTCTATGTAACGAAGTTGGTCATATGAAGAGAGAGTATACAGGTAAGTCATTCAAACCTATTACAATTTTTTATTGTTATAATTGTCATGATTTTGGTCATAAAGAAACTGATTGTAAGAAACCTAGATTTGAGAGTAATAATAGCAATAGTAGAATGTTTAGAGATACTAACACTATAGGTAATGATAGAAGGAGATCTAGTGAAAGGACATCTAATGAAGAAGAAATACCAAATGGAGCAAGGAGTCATATTGTATGTCACAAGTGTTCATAGCTATGCACCAACTTGGTCATACAACAAGATTTTACATAATGGATATGATGAACATCAATAGGAATTCAAATTTTAGAAGGAACAAGAATAGAAACACCAGCAGGACTGATAGCAGAAATAATAGTCAGAAAGATGAATTGAGAGAAAATGTGGAAGAAGTCAAAAAGGTATTTTTTAAAGAAAAATATCCATCAAGTTCACAAATAATATTGGAAGAATAGTAATTTGATGCACCTAATGAAATATTGAAGTCATCTATTGTATGTGATTCATCCTATTTGAATAAAGCACCTATTTATTAAAGATCAAGTACTAGAAATATATAACTAAAGTTGGAGATCAAGTTAAGAGTTATGAAGTTAATATGAGGTAGAAGATTATGTATAGAAGTTATAGTTAAGTGTATAGATGATTTAGGGATCACATGAAGTTATACGAAAGAAAACAAGTTGACTAATGAATAGAAACAACTTTTTATGAATTGAGCAATTGTACAATTAATGTAGAGATCATTTTGGTGAGATATAAGCCATGCAAGAAAGATTATGTGTATCATTTGATTGTGTGAAGAGTTAAGAAGTAGTTAAGAGTGATTTGATAGCGAATTGAAGGTGAATTGAAGTGTTTTCAAGTGTGAATTGAAAGAGGCCCTAGTTATGCAAAATTTAGGTATTTTCTAAATTTACAGTTGTGTTTTGAAGCTTTTGAATTAGTAAAATGGAGAATCCTATAGTGTGTGATGTGAGTAAAAGGCCAAGGTATAAATTCAAGAAGCACCCTTATGTGTCATTGGAAGATGATCCTCTAGGATCATTTTCACAATTTTTACACAATGTATTACACATAGAAGACATCAGAGCATATATACATTGCAAGTTTGAGAGTATTGGGAATAGTGATATACATAAAGACCTAGACCTAGTGTGTGATGGTGACCTATCACTGAAGCAAGAGTTTACACACCTAAATAATTTCAACATTGTTAAACATATGTTCTACACAAACTTTGACAATCATGAGTGGAGTAGAATCATCTTAAGTAGAATTCATAAAGGAATGTTATGGGTAGGAGACATCTCTATAATTATTGATAATGGCATGACCCATAAGCTCACTAATTTGATTAAATAAGGTAGCAATACATTCAGTGAGAAGAATGTAAAGAAGCTATTTGAAACAAACTTGAAGACAAAATTAGATGGAAGAAATCTGAGGATTGAACTGATAGCTAAAACTGATGTTAGGGTTATCTGTAAGATCATTGGCTACAAAGTGAATGATAGTTCCATAGTGAACTTTGTACCTATTGGACTTATCCATGTAGTATATTTGATGATAATGAAGAAGGATAGAGTAAATATGTGTGAGATTGTGAAGTAGCAACTGTTGGACAATATTTAGAAGTTGAACAAGACAAAGAATATGGTGTTTAAATTTGAATCCCTTCTAACACACTTATTCTTCCAAGTGATCAAACAATTCGCTAGTATGCCAGACTAGGAATGGGATAGTGATCAGTGGATAGTGAGATTAATTACTCATTATTACAAGAAGCAATCAAGGGAGAGAATAACAATAGACATATTAAGAATGATGAAAAGCTTCCTATCTAAAATGAAGCAGAGATTTAGAATTCCACCTACTATAGTGGAGAAATATACAAATGGCATATGCTTCATGGTTGAAACAAATGTCACATGTATGGAAAAATTAGATCCTAGAGTGAAGTTCATAAACCCTATGGGCTATGAAATGAGTGAAAAAATAATTGAGGGATATGCAGAGATTATGTTAGAATCAAAAAAAGAACAAGAATGTCTTAGATGAGGGACATATGAAGAAAATACTAAGGAAGTTCATAGTGGACTTCACAACAAAGAAATCAAGAAGAAAGTTGATAAGAAGATAGATTCAATCCTTAAGGCAATAGGTATGACAAGAGAGGATTATAAAGAGGCAATGGAAATTGTGATGGAAATGAGAGAAACTAGCCAAAATGAAGTCTTGGTAGCTACACCTCTAGTAGTAGAAGGAGCAGTAAAAGGAGAAACTATAGCAGGAGCCTCCACACAAATACGAAGTGCACCTTATGCCATAGTAACACAAGTACAACCTACTATTGTACAACTTATTCAAAAGGATAAGGATGAAGACGAGGTTAAGATAATTGGTGAACAATTAATAACACATCCAAGCACAAGGAAATTTGAAAGACTCGCTAAGGTGAAGCAAGAGGTAGCAGAGTCATCTTCTAAGAAGAGCACCAAGAAAATATCTAGTGGACTAGGCAAAAGAAGGAAAACTTTGTAGATGATTGAGTCAAATGAATCTAAGTAAGAATTTGAGGATAGACCTATTGATAAGGTTGTGACTAAAGCCAAGACAACCTCGGGTAAGAAACCTTGGAAACCAAAGGTAGAAAAATAGAATGTTTAGATTATTGACAATAAAAGCTTTGTATAGTTGAAAAAGTATTATAATTTATATAGTAACATGGATCAAATGCAATGAGAGAATGAAATTGTTAGATATGTGATTTTGGAAAATAAGAGATTTGAGGATATTCAGAAAGATATACCACAAGATTTGTATAATAGGTTAATTTATAGAAGAATATGAAGAGTGGTAAAAGAGGATAGGGGAATAAGGGGAAATTAGATAAGGAAACTCTATGAAGTTAACAATGGTGGGGATATGAAAAGGATAATGAAGGGTATTAAGTCCTTGTTGAGGAACAAAAGAAGAATTGTTCTGTTCACGGGTGGAAATTATGAGGAAGTGAATGAGGAGACAAAGAAAGAATAATTAAATTCATGACCTCTATACCCATAATTTCTAAATAGAACTAGGACTTAGCAGGATCAATCCCTATGTTAAAGGAGAAAAGTGTGCCTACATCAATAATAGAGGTAGTGAAGGACACGGTGATGTTAGGATCATCACTATAGATTATAATTAGTACTAATACCATGCAAGTGGATAGTACACAAATGATAATTGATGATAAAGAATATCCTTTTAAGGATTATGGCATGAGCATTGTTGGAAATATCACTAGCTACTCTAGTTTAGAAGAGGAAGTTGATGAAGAAGAGGAGAAAAAAGAAAGAAGAAGAGGAGAAAAGAAAGATCAAGGAAGGAGAAAAGAAAGAAAGAAATGGAGAAAAAGGAGGAGGAAGAGGAGAAAAGGAAGAAAGAAGAATAAAGGAAGAGAAAAGAAGAAGGGGAAAAGAAGAAGAACGAAGAAGAGGAAAAGAAAAAGAAGAAGGAAGAAGAGGAAAAGAAAAAGAAATAAGGAGAAGAAGAGAAAAGAAAGGAAGGAGAAAAGAGGAGGAAAATAGCGAAAGAAAAAAAGGTGAAAGAATAAAGAACAATTGGAAGGTTTTAATGTATGAATCAGCATTCCAACCCTAGCTAAAACATGTCACAACAGAATATGACAAAGTAGAGTTCTAGCATGAGGTTGATATTATTTTACCTACACTTGAGAAAGGAGAGTCTTCTATGATAACAATGTTATCCATTGCATCAGATGATGATGATGATTAGAAAGGACTTATATCATCACTAAGAAAACTATTGGAGAAGAACAAGAAGGTCAAAAATCTTAATGAGAAGACCTTGGAAGAGGTACTTGAGAAGTTGCAAAGGATAGTCATGACTAAGGTGATAGAGCAGGACATAGAGTTAAAGGAAAAAGAGTTAGAGAAATTATTTGATAAGGAATTCACTAGTCTATCAGACATTGCATCAGTTCAAGCCCATATTAGTCATCATGCACATCTATTTACTATTGTATAGAATAATGTGAGAAATGATTTGTAGACCCTTGATACTAGCATCAAGGAATTGAGAAGATGTCTAGAAGAAGGAAGGATATTGTATGGACAATGCACTATGTCATACAATTATCTGAAAGATATGAATGAAAAAATTAGTTCAAAGGTAAAATAAATTTAGATACTAACATCAGCATTGTAGCAATTGGGCACAATTATTGAGGATCTTGAGGCCGCAGTATCAAAATTTTATGATGACATCAGAATCATTGAACTTAGGAAAGAAAGGGTGATGAAATGGTTCTCTCTACTTAGAGAACACCTAATATTAAAGTTTAGCAATGTGCAAATGGAGCTGGAAGAATTTATTAGAGCTAAGGAATCCTATGAAATATTTTCATATATAGATTTAAATGCATTTGAAGTAGCCTCCTATGGATTATGTACACTACTTAGCAGAACAGAGGTAGTAAGAGATACATGGAAAAAGGAATTTGAGCTGCTAAAGAAAAAGTTTACATATTGTCTATCTAGAATCTCAAATTTAGCTTGAGAAGAGGTAACAAATTTTGAGTTGTATATAGATTTTGACAACTTTGTCATTGATGTCAAAGGGAGAGTAGTATATGGAAAACTAAAATTGGATAAAGTACAGTATAATAAGGGGAGTAACAGTAATATGTACAATATATGATGTATATAGAAAAAGGAAGGAGTACTTATGTGAAGTATTGTAATAGGAGATATAAGGAAAGATGGTTATAAAGGTAATGATCCACAAATTTTGAAGTTTTGTAAAAAAAATCATAGGCCAAGTTTTGTAAAAGTTTTTGAACAACATTTTGGGACTTAGCCAATTTTTCCATATGTTGTTTTCAATGCCAAAGGGGGAGATTGTTGGAAATATGGCTAAGTAGGGTAAGTTGGAATAGTATTAGAGTTATCATTTATGAAAATATATACCATGTTTGAATAAAGCATTGTGTACAAATAAAGATTCCACAATTAGACATGGAAAATTGTCTAAGTATCAGACAGTTATCCAATAGAACAGAGATAGTTTTGATGTGTATGGATGATAGAGACATTATTGGCATGTATGTAATTGGATACATATATTACAAGGTGTCAGGATGACATATGTAATTAAGCAAGTTAGTTCGATTAGTATAGAATGAGTTATGGATTAAATACCAATAAATATAGCATACAAAATAGAATAGAGTATAACACAAAATGTAAATTGTGGGTTAAGGAATTATTTTGGTTATGAAATAATTACTTAACTAATTAGTGATGAAATCCTAGATGTTAACCCTAAGTGATCAAGAATTAATTTTGTATTTTTCCAAGCATGTGAATGCTTGAATGAAAACTAGATAGTTTTTAAAGATGTAAAGGTATAAAGAAAAGATTTTGGTATGTGAAGTTATGTGTAAGTTGGAAGTGATATTAAAACTCATATGTGAACTATATGATGTGAATTTTGATGGATAATTAGAGGTATGTGAAGAGCAGCAAAGGAAAGATTAGATATTGAAGATATCAACATTGTAAAGAGTTTTTTGTATCTATCTCTTTTGTATAAAGAATTGCATTGCACAATTGCATGTTTGGGTAGTGGGCTCATCTTTCATACATTTTGTAATTGTATATATCAATTCCTAATAGGGTTGGAAAAACTCCTAATAGGTTTGACGCTTCTAACAAGGCCTAGTTCTCTAACAAGGACCAAGACACTATATGTATGTAATAGACTCCTAACAGGGTCAACATCCTTAATCGAATACTTTTGTTTAGTGGATCATTTTGTGGGTACCATCCCCATCGGGGCTTTCTCTTGCCCAACGTTTCCATAGTTAACAAAATATAGAGTTATGTTTACTATTCAACATTGTTAGTTTACTTTCATATGCATGTTATAAAGTAATTAACAATATCCATCTTTGGGCAACAATTTGTAGAATATTGATTCACACCCCAACCCTTGCCCAGCCCCTTCCCTCTTAGTATTTCCTATTTCTAACAAAATGTTCAAAACTAAATTTATTATCTTGAAAATTTGAAAGTATGGTTTGGATGGATTTTGGATAGGCTTGTCACCTTTACCCTTCCATTTACAATCTTCTTGAAGGAGTTCCTTGTTGTACCATGCATCGAACTTCCATGAGTGTCACCTTCACTACAATGTTGCTATGATAGCCAAATGTGTAAAATTTTTAACACCATGAAAACATAAACCTATTTTCCCCTTTTGATTTGAACAATAAAGGGATCTTATAACAAAATTTGATACTTCTAAGTGCATAACCACTTTTGGACTGACTAACTTTCACATTTACAACATTTCGTGCAACTTTTGTATTGCACTTGACAAATTTTTGACATATTTGATATTGTAACAAAAATGACTTTTAAAACTTTTTGTAGACACCTTATAAGCACCAAAATAGACCTCTTATGACCTTTCACATCCTTCTTACCTTTTCATGGGCTTATTTATGTGAATTGACATGTGTGGCCAATTTAGGACCTTAATAGGAAAATTTTGACATCTACATATTGATTACAATTGGCTTCCATGGACCTATACTTTGATTCAATTAGACTCAAGGTGACCATATATACTCAATGTGGATGTATTTTCTCATGATATCTCATGTAACCTCTTGTTATGCTTGTGTTCATAGGTTCTCATGCGTCATACTTACAACCTTGAAAAGTTTAAAAACCTCTTGGAAAATTTGGGTAGTGTTACCCATGTCTTTCTCTTTTAAAAATTAACTATGGGAATCTTAAAACCCCCTTTTTGAGTCATTAAACTCTAAAATTTATCTCTTAAAGTTTAAAGTTCAAGTTCAGAATTATTTCAAATATCAAGTTGGTCTTGTCATTACTTTTTACTATGTCATGCCTATAGTGAGTCCCAATTTTGAAACTTGAACTATTGAACCTCAAGTTTCAAGGTTCAAAGTTCATAGTTCCCTATATGCGACACCAACCTAGTCCACTATATGTAAGATCTCTCTCTTATTATGAATGAAGAAAGAACTCTTTAGTGAAGTTGAACCATTGAACCTTATATGTTGATTGTTGAATTTAAAAGTTCATAACTTCATGATGAGTCATGGATGTGGTATACTTTAAGTCCTTAAGCACTTCATCCCAAAATCTCTAGGAAAATGAACCTAAACTTTCAAACCGTTCATTTCATGGTTCAAGGTTCAAGATTCTTGAGTAAAAAGAGACTACCAATAGACACATGGAAGCCAATAATCATGAATCAATATGCACAAAAGTTGAAAAGAAATGCATTTAATGACTCTTGGAAAAGGTAGCGATGGAGTAAGGATGGTACATGCAACAAGTAAATCACCTTTAAAACTAGTAGAATGTCTTCTAATCAATGGGGTTTCTATCATTTGATGAAGCATGTTACATGAGTGGGCTTTATAATAACTTTCCCCTTTTTTTCCATGATCACTTGTGCCACATAATAATTTTTCTATAACTTGGAAACAACAAAGTGAAGGTGAGTCAATTAATTCTTCCAAGGCAAGTGGAGTTGAATTTATGGGTGAATTTTAAGAATCCCTTCTTGCATTTTATTGTTTCAATTTCCCTACTCCATAGTTAAGGGTGTTTTGATTTTTCCCCTTTCTATATGTTGTGGATTTTAAGTAATTATTTGTCAAGTACCCCAAATGTCTTCATCTAGACCTAAGCTTCCAAAGGAGAAGAAAAAAACTTGTTTAGCTAGTTTTATCCTAGAGCTAGGAGACATGACACTAATTAATGAAAATATAGAAAGGTTAATAAAAATATTTAAAATTGTAGAGCCTGGGTGTATGGCAGAAAAATAATCCAAAAGTAGTCTAACTCAAGCTGCTAGATTTCCTACGGCTGCACCATGTCTATAGCTAGTACTCAAGTGCATAAATAGGTATGATATAACAAAAATATGCATTCAAACCTTTATTGGTGAACCATTAGTTATAATAAGCCAAGATACTGTAATGTACACCACGGGGATTGCTACCATGTAGACCTATGAGGAACAAACCACCAACCTATCTTACTATCAATTTTCCATGAAAAACAATTATTATAATACCTTCATTTCTAAAAATTGACTCCTAAAACCAAAAAAGAGAGGTTCCCATTTGTCGAACCCTATAATGATAGAACACTTAACCAAGGATGTGAGAAACATTGTTATTATTCTAAGTAGAGTGAAGAGTAACCAACATGCCTTTTTGTGGGAAGATTGGATGTAAAACTCTCTTAAGCTTACATGTTTTAGAGAATTCGAAGGCTTACCCAATGAACCTAGGGTTGAATATATGATAATTTATTAATACCACCCTTTGTTACAATAGAAGAGAAATCCAGAGAACTTTAGAAGGGTTCACAATGTAATTATAGCATGCTTGGTGTTTAGACTACAAGGGAAATAGAATCAAACCTTACTTGAAGAGAAAGTGTAGCTAATTATGGTTTATGGTGGTTACTTTAATCAATTTCCTAAATTTATATACTTAACAATAGGAGGATTTGAAGGAGAGCCATTAAAATTGCCTAGAGATTATTTAGATAAATATGTCTTAATTAAGATTTCTATGAAAATTGATCATGTTGACAAAAAATTTTAGCCCAAGAAGGGTTCTAGTTATGTATTTGTCATGCCCTAATTTTAAAAAGGAAAAACACAATTTTTTTGAAAGGTGAACTAATGGTAATATGTGTAGCTCTATACTTATTATGAATGTTCTATCGAAATATGGAGTGTTTGGAAAATAATTCATGTTTCCTTGAGGGTGTTAGAAGATACTAATGCAATTTTTGAGTTTAGAGCTAATAAATTTAATTGGTGAAAAGGAATATATTTTCATTTGAAATCATGCACTTGAAGTTCCCACAGGGTGCCAATTTATTTTTTAACATTAATTGACCATCTAGGTTATGACATAATAGCTGGGAGATGTTATGATATCAAATTTACATCCTATCCTCGAGATGAGACACTATGTATGTAATTATGAAACACAATTTATGCATCGATATGTTATAATGGTTCCATAGTTGCTTTTGTGAATTAGGTTTATGATTACCCTAGGTAAAAGACTATATCTTGTTACATCCCATGTCCCATTTTGATCCTAAATTATTATAGTAGGACTATTTCGATGAAAATATTGCACTGTATGCTTTAGCAACTTCAACCAACTGGATGTTTTATAACTATGTATTTATAATCATTTCTCATTTATTCCATTTTTCAAATTCTAGGATGTATTACTATTTACCTTTCCTTTATTATTATCTAGAAGTCATACCAATATTACTTAATGAAATTAAATTAGGAAATATAAAAGTTCAATTAAAAATTATGATTCTCTTACTTACATTACCAACTCTGAACCATTATGATTCTTAAATTTATGTTCTACTAAAAAAACATTATCTAATTACCAACTACTTAACTAGTACTAATACGTATACTTATCTAACCACTATTATTAATATATAAAATAGCTACTTTATAATTACTAAATAAATCCTACAATGCTATGCCTATTCACTACAAATCTATTAATCTATGTTTTTCTTTAATACACACAAATACTGACTTTATGATTCATACCAACTACTAACATAGAACCTTACACCCCCAAACATTCCACTAATCCTTTTTAATAAAAAATTTCCCTAAATATCCTAATAATCTCAATTAATAAAATGCATTCTCCAACCATACTAATCATTCCATTTAATAACATACATTATTGATTTAATTAACCCCTAATCATAACTTTAATTGCTTAAGTTCAATATCAACAATTCCTATGTCTTAACATTTACCTCTAACCTAAACTACGCATGCCCCCATCCCAACTTATTCATTATTTTCAAATCTCTACTCCACAAATTCGAATTCCTAGGCCATGGGGTCATGTTCCCACTTTATCCTCTCTCTAATAATGTTTTAGACAAGGTTACATTCCTCCCCCTAATGCACCTAGTTAAAAAGGTTATGTCAACAATGATCCCAAGGTATAAACTTGACATGGACCACTTCCCAACACCAATCTACTTCTCCCCTCTTTTCAAGTGCATGGTTCCTCCTTCCTAGGCATGATGGGTTGTAAGAAGTTAGAGTTTTAAATCTTGCAAAATTTTAAACTTGTTAGGCACCTAGGAAAAGATGTAAGTCTTATGTTATGTTATAAAAAGTCTTCATCATTTCCATTTCACATAATCTCAAAATGTGACAAGGCAAGGTTGCCTAGTGGAGACCACAGCCCACTTCTCCCATATTTGAATATGGTGATCTTGTTGCTAAAAGGTAACAACTATATTTAATAGGATTCACCAATTTTTTAACTTTGTTTATAAATATAAATGTATTTTGGGTTTGGTTCAAGCATTAAATTTTATATTTCTTCTATTTGGTTCCATGCTATATGTAGAGGTACTTTATCCTTAGGGGTTAGTCTTTCTAGGTAGAGTGTTGTATTCCAATGTGAGTGGACATATTTTGTCCTTTAAATAGTTATTTATTTTAATTTTCTTCTTACCTCCTATATGGAGTGATTATTTTAATAGTATCTTATAAGGGAGATTCTAGATATATTCTTCCCAATTATTATATTGCTCTGTAATAGGCATGGATTAATTTTTACATTCTCATACATTTTCTAGAGAATGAAAAGTGTAGCTATAGGAAGGTAAAATTTGGTGTCAAGAATTTTATTCTTCATATTTCTTTTAGGAGACCACAATCATGAAGTGCCAATGATTTCACTTAACTTCCCTACCAATTTTAATTTGCAAGTTGATATTACTATAGCATTTATCTTGTCTAAGAAGCTATTAGAACTTGGAATGCAAATGAATTAATGTTCATGCATATACAATAAGCTATGAAAACATAATAATGTTCTTCCATTTTATTGAATGCATAACATATAAACTTACAATGCAATCAGCTATGTTTTGATTTAAATCAACTAAATCAAAAAGAATGTATCAACTATGAAACATTCTACCAAATGATTTATAATTAACATAAGAAGAAAGATCTCATTAAATAACTTCTTCATAATACATCAAGTCACATATTGTTAAGCTCATAATGAATATTTCCTTGCAAAAGCTACTTTGTTAAATTTTCTCGACTTCACAATTTTTAACAATATGCAGTAATATGAAATTTTCATTTTTACATCACATTGAAACAAAATGGAGACTTAACATCACAACACATTTTGTGATAACATGGGAAGATTGGTCTCTCTACAAACTTGATTTTTTTCACATTTTCAAGGGTGAAACCCTAATATCTTCAAGGAATCCATCTTCACAAAACTTGCAACCACAGACAAACTAGGAACCATGGAGACTCACCTCCCATCCTAGGCTTCTATGAAGCCACCCACTAAGTAGGGGAACCAAGATTCAAATGGGATACATGCATATGACATTTGATAATGTATGAGAAACATACTAGACAACACATAACACTCCCTTCCAAGGTTTACACATTGATTCACCATTGGAATCATTATCACATTGGGTAAAGGTGGACTCTTCAAAGAGGAGATTTCATAACCAAACACAAACATCATATTTCAATTGCATTTTGCCTCTCAAAGCCATCATAAAAATCTCCTCCTTACACACAAAACCCTATGTATCTCCCCAAAACAACAATGGTATATGGCTTCAATGGAGCCCATACTCCATGAAAGAAAGAACAACTCATCATCATGAGATAAATTTTCTCAAATACAATGTTGAGCCCAAATAATCCCTTCACCCAAGGCTTCTCTTCTCTCCCAAGGGTGAGTGAAGCCTTCACACTCATTACCACATTCAACATTCAAATCAAAACAAGAAAATCAAGAAAGAAGCCAATAAATTTTACATGAACACAATACACATCCACACTATCACAACACAATATCAAAATCAACAATATAAGATTCACAATCCAATGCATGATCCCATGACAAATACTCCATGCTTGCAGATTAATTATGTAATACTAAAAGAAATAAAATGAACATGGTTTGAAACACCAACCTTGGTCAAAGCTTAAGGAAATGATAGTTATTATAGAGCTCCCTTAATCTCCCTCCAAACCCCTAATTATCTCTAAACTTAGAAAGTGGGTGAAAAACCCACTAATTTGACCAAGAACACCAAGCCACTAACTATTTTTGGCAAAAACACCAAGCCACCCCCTCTTACAAACTTGTCTCCCTCTAAGTTTTCTATATTTGACTTAGTGGAAACATGGGAGAGAACACATGTGACAACTCAAATTTAGGATTGATGGAAGAATGCATGGGTAAAGGGGACCCCTAGGCTGTCTAGGCACTAACATGGTCAAAATTAGGTCCCTAACATGATATACTATCATATGGGTAACTTATTTCCACATAAAAGACAATATGGGACCACCTAATGACCCCACAAAACCCTATCCAAGTCCTAATTCGAATTTCCTTTGATTGTAACCCATCCTACCCCTTGTCAAGTGGGTTTACTTACTCATTAACAAGGTAATTAGTTTTAGGGTAAATTTCCACAATGACCAAAACCCTAAATGACATGTCAATCATACACAAGCTCCACAAGTGTCAAGTGACACATAAAAACACATTCCACATTACTTTGACATGTCCCTAATACATCTTTATGATTAGACATTTCCACATGAAATAAAACTTACATTTACGAAGCAAAATGCTTTCACAGTGAGGCTTTTGAATCTTCCAAAGATTCACCTTGGTTAAACTATGTTCACATAGGTTTGGAACTTGTTTCCCCCAAGAATTTTCATGGTTCCACTTCCTACACATTAAACTTGAGCATCAGTAGTCCAAGGAGGTCATATAAAATATATATCATAAATGCATATAATTTCAAATTTTATGAAATCCATATTAACATAATTCAAAAAAAAATTCCTTTCCTAGAATCATTTCAAATAAATCATTCAATATGTTAGAATATTAAACCTACATATCATGTTAAATCATGAACCATCTTAATCAAATTAACATTTTGCATCACATCAAAAATATAATTTCTATCTTTTCATAAAGTTGCATCCATATGTGTTCTATCATCCCATACATAGTATCAGGTTCTTAGTACATATCATAAATGCAAAACACTACTGAAATATCAAAATCAATAGATAAAACAATCCAATGTCCATCTAAGCCTCAAATAACTATCAAAATATCAAAATCCCAAATATCAAAATGCTAGTAAAATTTCTATGCTATGATATGTTAGGGTGAGGCCTTACCTATTTTGTATTGAGCTTGGCCCTTATCAATGTAAATTATCTCAAGATGCATTAAACCTTTGCATTGAGTTAAAACTCATGAACTTGAAGTCTTACCAAGCAAAGTTTAAGTTTGATAGCAAGGGTTTTGTAGAAGCTCAATTTGAGGTAAACATAGGGTTCATGCATGAAACTTGATTAGAGGATTTTTAGGATAATTATTAAGATGAGTTTGAAGTTAGAATAAGACTCTAGTTGAGATTTACCCTAAGATAGATCGTCACCCTTAGGTTGCAAATGAATATCAAAGGGGTTGAAGAAGCCAAAAATGAAGTAGTGGATTTGAAATATATAGAATAGATTGAAGGCCTTCCCATACCTAAGATAGACTAGAATAAGAAAGAAGAGGACAATATACAACTCAGAAGCTCAATCTCATAAGGACTGAAAATGGCTAAGGGAGAAAAGATGAGAGATTAGTTGAAGCTAAAACAATGCCTCAAGGGAAGGTAACAACCTCAAGTTCAAAACCTCTACCATTTTTCCTAATGAAGTTTTTCAATGTCCCTCTACAAGTGAACCTAAACTATAAGTTGACCCTCCTACATAGGAACAAGTCCTAGCTTGAGTTCAATCCATAGTACGAGTTACTCACTCAAGAAACTAGAAGAAGAATAAGCAGACAAAGGATACTTTGATCATGGTAGACCTAGACTTGATGGAAGACACCTATGAACCTATAAAGAACCTAAATATGAAAGGTTCAATAGAATTCATGGAAGGGGGAGAAAAGCAAATAGATGTATATTTCATATTCTTTATTCATTGGCATTGGGAAACCTCACCATTTTTAGAGACCCCAAAATAAAGGCCTTCAAGTGCACCCATGTGGTTTAATCTTTTAATCAATAAGAAACACAGTATTGTCCCTAATATAATACTATTCAAGGACATGGTGAGAAAGTGTCTGGGAAAAATTCCCAAAAGAAAAAAGCCTGGGGTAGAATCTATAATGGAGATCAATGAGGACATAGTGCATTGGGTGGAAGAGATATACAAGCTAATTGTTGATAAAGATTGTGATGAGGCTACTCCACAAGATTTCAAAGTGGAAAAGGAAAATTTAAGCCTATCCATAATAGAAAAAGATATGAAATTCTTTGACTCCAAAAAACAAAAGAATATCATAAAGGATTTGAAAGGATTGAAAAGACAAAATGGATTCAAAGTATTCTTGAAGTTAATGGCAGAATACACCCACACTATACAAAATCCAATTTCCTTATCCTTGATAGAATTGTTGGGTGATGCGATGCGCTCCCCTGCCCACAGGTGGTTAATTATGTGGTGTTCCATGTTCACTAAAAGTCATGGCTTTTGGTGCAACGGCAAATGGGCCCCACAATTGGTATCAGAGCCTGGTTTTGGCTTGGTCATGGGTTCAAATCTCCTCGGTGCCTTCCCGACCCGCATAAGCACCTGGTATGCGCGTCGAGGGGGAGATTTTTGGGTGATGTGACGCGCTCCCCTGCCCACAGGTGGTTAATTATGTGGTGTTCCATGTTCACTAAAAGTCATGGCTTTTGGTGCAACGGCAAATGGGCCCCACAAGAATTCCCTTCTACTGTAGATGTCAAATTCCCTACAAACTAGAAACTTTTGGATTAGAACTAAAGGGACAAAAAAAATTCCAAAACATTCAACAATTAGATAGACAATGCAACCAATTATGGGATAAGTTATATTGTTATCCTTGTTGAAACTCACCAGCGTGTCAATGTAATTACTAATGAGCTTGAAGTGGAACTTTCTACCTTTTAGAAGAGGAAAATGAAGTGGACAATGAAATTGCATGCATGGAAGAGGTTTAAGCCTATGGCATTATGAATTTCTTGATAGGGAGAACAATGTTAGGCCTAGATGACAATGTTTTCTATGTTGCTAGAGTCAATGTCAAATGGAGAAACATTGTCATAAAATAGGGGATGGGTGAATTAGTAGAAATCCTCAAGGAATTGGACTACATCAAATATATCATGAGAAATGATATTAGGTGTATTGATATTAGGCTAATGGAGAATGAGGAAAGGCCTGATCAGAAAGAAGAGCACATAATTGAATCTTTTAAAGAAGGATGAATATTATGAAGAGATTAAAGGCATCATGGGAAAATGTCTTTCAAAGATATCTAGAGTGGATTAAATACTAATTATTTGTAGGGCTTACCTTGAAATGTATGAAAGGAAAGTGGAGCAGAATCACAAGGACAATGAAATATGGAGATAGCATAAAAGAGCACATTGGGGTGCCAAATCAGCATGTACAATTAGAATTTGTGGTTGCTTATAAGGATTGAAAAGAAACAAGTGGAGCTACCACTACTTAAGGATAGTCTATAGAATCCTCTACTCTAAGTATTAATTAGATTGAAGCTCCAGAGATGTAGTAGCCAATGAAGGCTAATTTTGATATTATTTTTGTTTATTTATGTGAAAAGACCTCTCTTTTGATAAGGACTCCTGTATGAGTCAATTTTAAAAATAGAATTAGCCATGTGTGGCTATAAATGTTTTATTTTGAGACTTTGGTAAGGTCAATTTTTTGGTTTTATAAAAAAGACATGTTTTAAGTTACTTTTAATATTGTTGTTATCACTACTAAAGACTTAATAGTAAAGACTCTGAATCAATTGGTTTCATAAATTAGATTATTGTGGTTATTGAATCAGATGGTTTTTGGATGTGTGTATTTAGTTTCAATTGGAATTGATTTATAGGTGACAATAATCTATCCTTTTATTTAAGTAGTCTTAGTATGATTTACATTTTAAAGAATCTTTGTGGCTGATCAAACCATTACATTTTTATTAATGTTAAGTCAGTTTGATTGTTATCAATGAAATAAACATATACTTGTAGAATTCCTTTCCATGTTCATGAAAAAGTGTAATAAGATTTAATTGAGTAACCATTATAGAGGAAGTTGCACCTAAAATGTAGAGAGCTTAGTTGTGGGAAACTAGCTCAACTATTAGTGATATATTTTCTTTATTAAAGTGGGCTTAGAGTCAAATGATTACCAACTATTTAAATAGAGGGGAAATTAGTTTACAAATAGGTAGTATAACTTGTATTAATAAAAATTTATTGAACTCATCCTCTTTTTTGTCATTCACCTTTCCTCTGCGTATCTCTTGTCTCTTTTCTTTATTTTCATCATCTTAATGCCCCTACCTTTTTTATCATCAATCCTTATGTTACTCCTACTAATGGAATTTTCAATAGTTGCAACCCCAAATTCTTCAATAGTCTGAATTCCACATTTCCTATGTTGCTTCACCTCAACACAAACAACTTATATATTTCCTTACCTAGGATTCCTTTCCTTTCCTCTCTCCCTAGTCTTTTGGAGATCAAAAGACCATCCTATGGCCTTATAAAACATTCCTTTTCTATTTGTACACACAACACCAACTTCCTTTTCTAGCTAGATGGACAAGAACCTAAAACAACAACTTATTCACAACATCAAAATGTCATAATATTTTGAAGCTAGGTCTTGGTGTAGATTTCCTACTTTAGTGGTCTACCCACACTCTTTGAAAGGTGGCTCCTATCATAACTAGAATTTTATAGTGAAATATCTACATTTTCCACACATGGACATTCATTTAAAAATCTCATTCCAATAGTAGAACTACCTCAAAATATTGAAGGTTGTGATGGTAGAAGAATAGTGTCCCCTACATGATTCATTGTGAAAAATGTTTAAAATATTATTATTTTTCTCTATGTCTACATACCTAAAGAAAGTCCCATCTAGGCCTATTTTAAATAGATTATCACTCTAGATCTCAATTAATTTCCTTCATCTTCAAGTTTCTTTTCTATTTCTGAGATAAACTATTTAGGCCCAAATGTACCAATACTACATTTGGGATATCTTATGGTATTGAGGCTTATTCTCTTCCATAACCTTGGACAAACCTCTTCCCATAAATATTTTGGTAGAACTTATTTTTGTGTCATACTCTTGTTCTTTTTTAATCCATGATTGTGTCCTATTACATCCAATTTCATGTTAACAATATTTTTTACTATTGGTTCTGATAGAAAAACCATGACATAAAGGTGTAGGAAATAGAACCCAAATTATTTCAAGTTTTTCACCACTATGAAATCACACTTCTCCGTTTGAGACTAATTTAATTCATGATTCTTTACTAGAGTGCTCATGAAGGGTATAGGTGACTAGATTTTATCTTTTTTTCATAAAGAAAGATCTTTGACATGGTGTACTCAAATGGATAATAGTAAATAATAGAATCCTTGTTGAAATATAGATGTGTCAATATGTTATTAAAAAATGCTTTCAATCATTATTTTGTCATTGATGTCAAACCTGCTATTCGTAGGAATAAAAGTTGCCTATAAGATCCAAGTACTATCACTTAGGTGATTGATGAAGAGGATTTAATCAACAAGATATAACAAAAGCACCTAAGGGAAAGGTTGAGTTATGGTTTTGTAATGAAGTGTAAGGATCTATTAAGACACTGGTAAAATGATGTATTGATAACATATTTGAAGATACAAAGGTTGGCCACACATAGAAACATTAGAGGAATAAGTTGAAATAAGGTTAAATGCAAAGATTAACTAAGTTCATTATTGAGTGTCGAGTAAGCTAGTTGGAGCCGAGCAAAGTTTTAGTTAGTCCCAAGCAAATGCAAAAATCTAGTGTGTGTCGAGTGATATAGAAGGAGTCAAGCGTGTTTAGGTGCCAAGCAAAGTAACAGGTGCCAAGCATCAGAAAAACTTAGTGGATGCTGAGTGAATCCATATTAGGTATCGAGCATCAGTAAAATGTAGTTGATGCTAAGTAACACAGTATGTGTCGAGCACCAAAATTTCAATAGTACTGAGCTACTGCATTATTGAAAGGTCAAAGATTTTCCAAATCTAAGCCAAAAAATTTGTTACCTTGAATTTTGTGAACCATTTGGAGGATAAGGACGATGAGCTGGTGGCATAGAAATTTAGATAAAACATTTTTGAGCGAATTCAAGAGGATTCTTAAAGATATTTCTAGAAGGAACAAGATGTGGGTTAGATTCAATGAATCCTACCTAATCCATTTGAACTAAAAATAAAGGAGGGAAGAATCGAGCAGGAAAGAGGATTCTAGACTTATATTTAAGAAGTTATAGACCAAGAAGCTAGAGTTGCTGGTGTGCCAAAATTGTTAAGTGGTTGAAGGGTGTCAAGGAGAAGGCATCTAGGAGAAGGAAGAACAGAGCATAGAGACTCTACTTTGATAAGTGGTCAAAAAGAGAGGATTGCATTGGTATATCAAGGATGAAGACTTGAGAAGATAAAGCTTGAAAGGAGGGCAAGCTATCAAGAGCTACACAGACTAAAAGCTAGGCAATGTGAAGAGCTGAATGGTGATTTGAAATCTGCAAGATAAGTTATGAATTGTAATCAGGGAAAAACTCCTTATTGTTACACTCTAGCAATTGTATTAGTTAGGGTAAAAATCCTATAAACTTAGATTGGTTTAATAGTCATTTGTAAATCTTTGAATAGGGTGACATTCCAAGTGAATGTTCTAAAGTCTTCTAACCAAGCCCACTTCTAACAGGGTGGTTAAATCCTTTAACAAGGTCACATTTAATAGTGTGTTGTAGCCTTTAATAGGGTAGGCCTTTCACAGGGCATCACTTCAGAAGAGTGAGAATTGAGTAGCATGTCATTGGTGGTTTTTTCCAAATTAAGTTTCCACATAAATCACTATGTTATGTGTTGATTCTTCATGTGTTATGCTTGCATGTTGATTTACAGTAACTTGCTAAAATAGGAAAGTTTAAGCTTGGATGAATGAACAATTTCAAAGGCTCATTTTATTTGATGAAAAAGTTTAATTGGACATTTATATATTGAATAACTAATTCACCCCCCCTCTCAGTTATTCTAAAGCATTTCTAACAATTGGTATCAAAACCATTTTCTGATTTAGTTTAAAGGTACTAGAAGCAAGAGGATCAAGATGTCCAAGAGAGAAGTTCCCAAGCTCAATAGAGATAAATTCATTGCATGGTAAAGCCTAATGAAATTGCACTTTGGATCAATACGTGATTATGCAAAAAACCTCTATTGGAGTGGAACATGTAGATCTAGTTGGACCCCTCTCTATAGATGATCTGAACAAAAGAAAGGAGCATAATCAGGCAATGCTAGAGATTGCCTCTGCACTTAGCTATGCTAAATTTGATGACATCAAAGGATTTGTTATGCATTCAAGATGTGGAAAGCCCTATTATATATCTATGGAGGAGATCAAAATGTTCAAAGAGCAAAGAGAGAAAGCCTCAGAGGAAAGTTTGATGACATGAAAATGGAAGAAGGTGAAAATGTTGCTCAATATGTTGCTAGAATGAAAGAAGTGGTAAGTGCAATAAGAAGTTTGGGTACTCAATTGGAAGATGACATTGTTAACAACAAATACTTAAGAACCCTACTGCCTATCTATGCTATTAGAGTTTCAGCCATCCAAGAATTGAGATGTGTACCAAGAAATGCACTAACCTTTGAAGGTAAAGTGGGAAGACTCACTACTTTTGAGTTGTCCAACTTTGATAACTACAGACCTGAAGTTGTCCAACTTTGATAACTACAGACCTGAGAACCTTGAATCTACTTTCAAGACCAAGGTAACATTGAAAGACACTAAGGAGATGAAATCAAAGAAGAAGAGTAGAAAAGGAAAACATGTATCTAGTGATAGTAGCATAGATGAAGAGGATGTGGAACAATTAGAAGCCTTACTGGCTAGAAGATTCCATAGAGGCAAAGGTAAATTCAAAGGTAAGCTCCCTATTATTTGTTTTAATTATAATGAAGTAGGTCATATTTCTGCAAGGTGTACATAGAAGAAGAACTATAAAGAAGGAAAAAGGTATAAGAACAAAAGGGAAGATGATAGCAGAGATTACAAGGACAAAGGCAAAAGATGCTACATTGTTGAAGAAGATTTTGATGAGAATGATGTTGAGGTAGTCTATGTACCCATGAAGGATGAATCAGAAGAAGATGAAGCAACAACATGGGTAACCTATGTGAACAAGAATGACAAGTGGATCATAGGCAATGGATGCTCACATCACATGATAGGAGAAAAAATTAAGTTTATTACATTTACTCAGTATGATGGAATGGAAATAGTGTTAGATTTGGTAATGATGCTCCATGTCAAATCAAAGGAAAAGGTTCTATTAAACTTATAGAGAAAATTTCATGTGATAATGCATACTATGTTGAAGGATTGAACTACAATTTGCTAAGTGTATCATAGTTAGGAAATGAAGGTTGCAAAGTAGAATTTGAAAACAAAACTGCCAAAATCTATGATACTGATGGAAATTTGATAGGAAAATGTAGAAAAACTAGGGATAACTTGTTTTACATAGATATGGAGAATGCAGCCTGACTTATTGTTAGACTTGATGATGTGTGGTTATGGCATAAAAGTTTGTGTCATGTTAACTTTGATAATCTAATTTGCATCATCCAAAAGAAGAAAGTCATAGGTTTTCCTAAGCTAAAGAAACTTGAAAATATAATATGCAAACAATGTCAACTAGGAAAGATGACTAAGTCTAGTTTTAAGAGAAAAACCTACATTTTCAAAGAAGTACTAGAGTTAGTGCTCACTGACTTATGTGGTCCAATACAAGTACAAAGATACCAAGGAAATAGATATATAATGTTATTTGTAGATGACTACTCTAGGATGATGACTGTCATGTTCTTAAAGAAAAAATCTGATGCATTTCAAATGTTTAAGTGGTATTTAGCCAGAGTTGAGAAAGAAATAGGAAAGAGTCTAAAGTGTCTGAGATTAGATAGAGGAGGAGAGTTTACATCAAAATATTTTGAGTCATTTTGCAATGATAAAGGAATCAAGAGACAAACATCAGCACCAAGAACTCCACCTCAGAATGGTATTGCTGAGAGAAGGAATAGATCAGTAATAGACTATGCTAGAACATTAATGATCGAGAAAAATATTGCACTCAAGTACTAGATAGAAGTTGTTGGTACAGTAGTTTACACCCTGAATAAAGTTCAAGTCAAGAAAGGTACAAATGCAACACCTTTTGAACTATGGTATGGTCACTCACCTAATGTAAAATATTTCAAAGTATTTGGTTGTAAATTTTATATTCTTAATGATACTAGAAATGGAAAGTTTGATACAAAAAGAAATGAAGGCATATTCCTTGGATACTCCACTAGAAGCAAAGCATATAAGTGTTTGAATACAAATACTAACAAGATTGTGGAGACTACAAATTTAAATTTTGATGAGCATGCAGAAGTCCAAGTTGATTTATCCAAGAAATCAAAAGATTATAGGTCTTTTGTATACTTCTATGAAGGAATGTCTATTGAAGATGAAGCTAGCAATCAAGTTGGGAATCAACAACAAATTTTAGTATCAGTCAAGTCACAACTAGTGAATGTCAAGCTGCATTCAGAAGCTAAGTTGTAGAATGAAAATAGTTCACATTCTAACTTTTAAATCAGTACACATGAAAGAGATGATGAAATACTTGAAAGTGATGCAAAAAGTGACTTTGAATCTGAAGGATCAAACATGGAAAGAAGGATAGAACCAAGACTAGCCAAATATGTGAGAAGACATCACCCTGCAGAATAAATCATTGGTGACAAGGAAGTTGGACCAATGACAAGAAAGAGACCAAGTAATGAATCATGTCTGCTAAGCAAGGTTGAACCCAAAATAGTGAAAGATGCACTACAAGATGATAATTGGCATAAAGTTATGGAAGAGGAGATAGACTAGATTTGGAAGAACAAAACTTGGACTCTAGTTCCTAGACCAGCTGACAAGAATGTAATTGGTACCAAATGGGTCTTTAGAAATAAGCTTGATGAGAATGGTGAGATCACAAGAAACAAGGCTAGACTAGTTTGCAAAGTCTATGCACAAGAAGAAGGACTAGACTATGGAGAAACATTTTACCCTATTTCAAAAATGGAAGGAGTCAGGAAACTACTTGCATATGCTACTTACAAAGGTTTCAAAGTCTACCAAATGGATGTGAAGTCTACTTTTCTAAATGGTATACTTGAAGAGAAAGTCTACATAGAACAACCAGAGGGATTTATTGATGACAACAACAAGGATATGGTCTGCAAATTGCATAAAGCACTCTATCGTTTGAAGCAAGCACCTAGAGCATGGTATGAGAGATTGCATAAATATCTTGTAAAGATAGGATTTGAGAGAATAAATGACAATAGCAACGTGTATATCAAAGCTGAAAAAGGTAAAGACAATTTGATATCTAAAATCTTTTTTGATGATATAATATTTGGAGGAAAAGATGCTCTATGCAAATATTTTTCTGATCAAATGAAACATGAGTTTGAGATGTCAATGTTTGGAGAAATGAAATTCTTTGTTGGTTTGCAAGTACATCAACTGAAGCATGGCATATTTGTGACCCAATCAAAATACATCAAGGAGATACTCAAGACATTTGGATTAGATGACACAAAGCTAGTCAATACACCAATGGTAATAGGACATAAGTTATCCAAGAATGATGAATCAGCTGAAGTGAATCAAATAATGTATAGATCAATTATTAGAAAGTTGTAGTATGTTGTACATAATAGACCAAACATTGCATTAGCTATTGGAATAGTGGCAAGATTTCCTGCTAAGCCAAGAGAAAATCATCTGATGGCAATGAAGAGAATACTGAGGTACCTAAAAGGAACTAATGACTTTGGTTTATACTAAAAGAGGAGTGAGAAGTTTGAGTTGAGAGCCTACACTGATGCAGATTGGGGAGGTAATGTTGATGATAGAAAAAGCACCAGTGGAGGAGCACTTTTCTTAGGAAAAAGATTGGTTATTTGGACCAGAAAAAAGAAAAGTTGTACCTTACAGTCTACAGTAGAAGTTGAATATGTTGCAGCTGCTATCAATTGCACCAATATTGTATGGATCAAACATCTATTGCAAGGTATGAAAGAAGAATTAATTAAACCTATGATACTCTATTGCGATAACACAAGTTCCATCAACATGTCAAAGAATCTTGTGGTGCATGCCAAAATAAAGCATATTGTAATTAAGTATCACTACATAAGAGAATTGGTGGAAAACAAATAAGTGAGAATGGAATATGTCAGTTCAAAGGAATAGATTGCTGACATTTTTACAAAAGCTCTAGCTAAAGATGCCTTTGAGTATCTTAGAGGTAAGTTAGGTGTGATACCCCTAGCCAAGGCTACTTGAAGCAAAAGCAAGACTACCCTGCATCAAATGAGTCGATTGTTGAAATACTACACATTGATGCAGAGGATACTTACTTTAGGATTTTGTATGAAGTAATCAAAGTGCTGAAGTTCCAAATTAGTCACAAGTAAGGTGACAGAGGGAGAAATTGAAAGAACCTACAAATTCTACACTTGCATGTTAAGATGTTGAGATAATATGTTACCCCTCCCAGAAAAAAAGCCTAAAATGTTGGCGAATCCAACATCTTGGGGGCAGGAAAATTTTAATATTGAGGGTGATTTTTTTGTTCCATATAGGGAAATAAAATATTATATGTTGGCGATTTTTTTCTTGCCCTACCAAAAATCATTTTAAATGTGGCTAATTTAATGTCTTTTTCACTGACGGAGATATAAATGATGGCTATTTTTTCCCTTGCCAAAAATGTATTAATAATGTTAGAGGCAAATTACTTGTTTTGTACAAAAATGAATAATAATGGTCTTGGCTAATCTTCAGTGGTAAACTGAAAAATTGTTTAATTTGAAAGAAAAATTTGCACATGTATTGGCTAGTGACTGTACTGACTATTGAGTAGTCACTTTCAAGTTTCAACTTGTGTACTATCTTAGATGTGTTATTAATAACGTCGTAACATTGTTATGTTAGTGTCGCAATTACCAAGTTGACTATCGCCACTTTTGTTATGTTAATAGTAAATACAATAGTTTTATTGACTATTGATTAGTTAGAGATCAACAATAGTAGATGCATCTCAGGGCCACTCACTTGAAAAGACTTGGAGTCGCACATAATTCTTTGGAATGGAGACATGTGAAAAAGTTTGCATGCAAATCATTAATCATTTCGAGCACTATTGACTGTCCGACATTAATCTCAACACATTTTAGTGTTTCACACACTTGAAAATTAATAGGAATACAAAAAAATAAGATATGGAAGATTGTGAATGCTAAAGAATTAGATGCAAGTTGCAACTGCAATCTGCCATCAAATAGGCTCTTCAATTCCTCTTTCAATATCATTTCTCATATTCTAAATTTGGTTTGTAGTTGCACTTTGCAGAGTTTTCATTTTCTTGAATCATAGTCATGGATACACCAATTATCCTGAAATGCACTAATATGGCTCTGTAAAAGCCCTTTCTAGGCAGAATTCCTGATGATTTCCTTACCATGGTTTGCAAGGTAGATGGTCGAAGTCTTTTTATCCACCATGCTATATACATGGTACTTGGCCATGAACTCTTGAGAAATGATAAGAGGTACCATGTGTCCACGGATATTACCTCTTGCTTCCTCGTGTCTCTTCTCGACCTTGGAGGCAAGCAAATAGACATGTTGATGCTTCTGTATAACATTTTTAAGGAAACATTTTTAGAAGATGATGTCAAAATTATTGTATTGGCCAAGTGGGTACTGGGGCCAGGTATTGGCATCCCTTTTGCAGATGTAGCAGACAAGTGTTGGGAGTAAGGCATAGGGTGCATTATACATAAGCATCATTTCTTGCTCGGCATGAACAAATGGCAACTGACTTGCCATCGAAAGTGGGTGCAGCTTGGAAGGGATTTTCTGCAAAAATAGTTGTTGTTGGATGATGATGTCAGCGAGATAGACTTCACATGGCTGGACGAGTTCAGTGACATCATCTTCTCCAATAGATTCCTCGCAGATGGAATTGAAGACCTTTCTGATTAAAGGCTTCAATTCCTCGGCCGCTCAGCTCGCTCATGCTTCTAGCCTCCTTGGTTCCCTGGTTCCTTGTTCAGTGTTCCCTGTTCCCTTGGCCCTTTAGGGCAAAAAAAATGTTTTTATTAGGGCAAAAGTTTGCCAAAAAAATATTTTCAAGATATCTATATTTTTCTTTGGATGGGGCCCTACCCTTTTTTGTAAATTACGAAATAGTAAAACCAGGTTGATTAGTAATTTAATCAGCTATTTTGAATATGTAAAGTATGAATTAGTATTATGTACATTGTATAGTCTAAAATATTATCAATGAAAACAATAGTTTTTGGCTTCTCAAATCGTTGTTCTTCTTAGTCTATGACTTTGTAAGTTTGTTTCAAATTTATGTGTCAAATTTTTATTTCATACCTATCTTGTCACTTATTCCTAACTTTTTTTTCATTATGAAATATTTTAAATGATGAAGAATAGTTTATAAACAATTATCAAAATTTTCAATATATGTTAAATTTTAATAATTTATAGATATTATAACTATATTATATTTTTTAATTGTAATTATAACCATATCATATACATATAATATAATTAATTATACTATACTATAATATAATATAATATAATTATAATTTATAACCATATAATATTTATATAATATAATAATAATAACAATGAGTATGACCATCTCAAATAATTTTTAATTTCGTGACACGTGTCACGATTCCGGATGAATCTAGGCAGATGGGAAAAGATTCTCCAAATCGGCTCAAAATTCATCCTAGGCCTTCGATCTATTAGATTGAGTCTACTGTCTGAGATGGTCATTATATATTTTATTAAATTTATTATTATTATTATATTATATTACATGGTTATATTTATATTTTATTATATGGTTAAGATTATATCATATGGCTATAATTATATTATATTATATTATAGTATAAATAATTATAGTATATGTTCTATTATATAATAAATAATTATAACACATAATATTTATATAATATAATAATAATAATGACTTGAGTCATCGATGACCCGGGAGGAATTTCGGGCCAATTTGGAGAATCTTTTCTCATCTGCCCAGATTCATTCGGAATCATGACTAAAAGATTCTCCAAATCGGTCCCAAATTCCTCTCGGGCCGTCAATGACTCGATAGTTCTTATTATTATTATTATTATTATTATTAATATTAATATTAATATTTATATAATATTATATTATTATTTATATAATAATAATAATATTATTATACCATATAATATTTATATAAGGTAATAATAATAATAATAATGACTCGAGTCATCGACATAATTATTATTATTATTATTAATATTTATATAATATTATGTGGACATAATATTATATAAATAATAATAATTCTATCAATGACTCGAGTCATTATTATTATTATTACATTATATAAATATTATATAAATATTATAGGTATAATAATATTATTATTATTATTATAAATATTATTATTATATTATATAAATATTACTAATAATAATAATAAGAACCATCGGGTCATCGACGGCCCGGGGGGAATTTTGGGCCGATTTGGGGAATCTTTTCCCATCTGCCTAGATTCATCCGAAATCGTAACGTGTCACAATTTCGGATGAATCTAGGCAGATGGGAAAAGATTCCCCAAATCGGCCCAAAATTCTTCCAGGGCCATCGATGACTTGAGTCAATAATTATTATATAAATATTAATAATAATATTTCTGGAGTCATCGACAGCTTAGGATGAATCTCGATCTATCAGATTGAGATGGTCATTATTATTATCATTATATTATATTATTTAATATAATATAAATAATATTATATATAATATTATATTAAATAATATTATATATAATATTATATTAAATAATATTATATATAATATTATATTAAATAATATAATATAATAACAATAATAAATTTAATAACCATTTGATAGTCTATAGATCAACGGCCCGAGATGAATTTTGGGCCAATTTGGAGAATGCTTTCCCATCTGCTAAGATGCATCTAGAATCGTGACACATGTAACTTATGTACATCACTACATAATTTAATATTGATTTTGAGTCTTGACAATTTATTACGGTTAGATGTACATTGTACATAAAAGTTAAAACTATTAATTTCTTATCACTTTCGTTTTAACTATTAAACTTCAAGTATTACCTTTTTAGAGTATGAAGTTGAGAGTTCTGGAATTGTAAGATGAGAGTCTGATAGAATAGCCATAGGGTTTTCAAATTTTAAATTTTCAAAGACTGGAAAAATTTCATTTTGTGTTCTAATTTCTGAAGACTGAAAGTGTAAAACTTGGGTATCAGACGACAACACCAATTATCCAATCTCAATTCTAGGTATTTAATTTTTTTCAAAAAAATTCCATTACAATTTGCAGCAATAGAAATCTTGATTTTAATTATCTTAGGTTTACACTTTACAATTATTTTGAATAGGGTATGAAGTCTAATAACCAGTAGTAGCCAGGCATGGGCAAAAAAAAGTCAAAAACCTCCCAAACGAGTGCACCCATAAAGGAAAAGAACACCATTATACAACTCAGACAAGTGCTACAAACCTCAGGTTTCATCGATGAATGTCATGATATTTTTTATCCTATTATCCATGGAGATTCTAGAATCATGGAAATTAGACATTCATTGTTTAGTAAGTGGAAAGATCCCTAGAAGGGGAGAATTTATTACAAATATAATAGCAGTATTGGTGCATATACAAATAAACTAGTTGCTCTGGTTACTGGATTAGCAAACCTCGCTGTACCCGAAGTATTCCCTTGCCCTAAAATTGCAATACTATGCACTCAGAATTATGATGAAAATAGAAAGGAAATTGTAAACCAAAACACTCAGGAGGAAATTTTATCAATAACTAAGAGTGAATTTTTCACTCTTTTAGACCTAGGGTTAGGGTTTAGAAAAGAAAGCTCTAATGAGCACATTGAATTAGATAAACTAGTTCAGGCTTATGACAAGCTAGAAAGAAGTTTTCAAGATTCATATATTAAGGGTTTAATACCCTTAGCGTCCACTAGTAGTGTTACTATTACACTAGACAAAGACCATAAGCCTCCTTATCAGTATGATATTTTTGTGCCATGGGTTCAGAATACTATTTCTTTGTTAACATTTTGCCTGGGATTGGACAGTAACAAGGAAGTGGGGGCCAGTGTTCTTGAAATGATTTATAATATCCATTGTTGAGGTCAGTTAGTTGACAATGTAGTAGTAAAATATGATTTTGTTCGGTACATTGTTGAATCTATGCAACAACAATTACTAATGATTAAACAAAGTACAACTATAGGCAAGACAAAGACATTTATGTTCACAAGTTACTTGTGCTACCTTCTTTTAGCAAAGCATCACCCAATATTTCAGACAGAGAACAACAAGCTTGATATTGAGGTCTATAAGTTTGATGAGAAAACCCAGAAGAAATTAGAGACACCAAGTCCAATATATGAGTGGACACATAAGATGAGGATGACTGCTAACAATAAAAACTACAACCATTTTGTAGACTTCTTTTTGGCACCTATTTACCAAAAAATCATAAGCACTACAATGCCTAGATTGCTTGTGTCTTGTAAAGATTGCATTCAATTGGGAAGTTAGATTCAATTGGCTGACTGGTTCTTCATGGAAGAGTACACTGTCTTAAGGTTTTATGGTTCAGCGGTTGAACCCTGCAAACTTCCAATGCATGTTACAGAAAGGGTTTTTACACTAGAATATGTAAGGCAGATGGAGAGCGCAGATGAACTTTTCAATGGACAACAAAAGAAAATGATATTTCCTTCCTTGCCTTTCACAATTGGAGGCCTCACATTTGAGAGAAAAGCTTTCAAAGTGGCAAATGAATTGGTAACTTTTTTGGCTTTCATTTTGTTAGTCACTGGAATTATGGTCCACTAAACATAATAAAAATAAGACTTATTGCCAATGGGAACTCTGCAAGCAAATATCAACATCAAGAAATGCCATTGATAGAAAAGTTTAAAAACAAGGATTCATGGGATGAGGTTAAGAAAGAGATGGAGAAACATGCAATAGAGAATAATATTTCAATGCAACAACTGTCATTCCAAATTACAACATTGCACATATCAGAGTCACACAAATCAGGGCCTTTGACATACTTAAATTTCTACGAGAAAGCATTTGCACCTTCTAAGAAGTCTAGGCTGAAAGCAATTAAAGAGGATGGATATCTGAAATGTGGTGTCAAACCAAGATAACTGAGTTTTGGAAAATGAGGCAAAATTTGGGTGAACCAAAGACATCAAATTTTTTTGAGGAAATTGATGAGGATAATCTTTTTAGCACTTATTGGGATAAAGAGCATCCAACCGTACTATATCAACTTGAGAGTTGCAGTGACAGTGATATTCAAAGACAAGAGGACCTCCAGTCTGATGCTAACATTCAAGGTATTGAGGATTCCAGATCAACCAGGGGAAGAGATATTATTAAACTTCAAATGAGTGATTCTACTAAACAAACATATGGTAAAGGAGCAACTATGATACAAAAATGGGATTATGCAGGTATAGGGCCCATTGGTGCAAGTGGTGATGGGATTTGAAATCTAATTCCAATACCAAACCCTCCCAAAAGAGGAAGTAAACCAATCATTGGAAGCTCTGAGATTGAAGATGATTCATCTAAAAAGGGCAAAAAATATTATACTTCTGCTTTTGAAGGTCATTCCAACACATTATTTGTTAAATCTTCAAATCCAGTTGTAGTTGATACCATTGGCACTAGCACTGACACTGGCACTAGCATGGATGAACTTTGTGCAAAAAAGCAAAAACTTATGACTGTTACACTACAAGAAATGTTAGCAGTTACTTTAGCAATGTATGCACCAGTGGTTTATGTACAAAACCCTAAAAATAGTCCTAAAACGCCAGGATTTGGAATGGGCCATCTTCAGTATGTTGGTAATCCTCAAAATATAGTTGTAGGTGGAGTAGGTTTAGCTGGAGATGGAGAAGCATAAACATTTAATGATACAGTTGATAATTCACCTTTCAAACACTCAATTGTGTCAAGAAATCCAAATTTTAGTTTGAACGAGTTTGCATCAAAGTTTGAACAGACAAGTGAAAGAAATAGGCAAATTATGAAGACTTTGAAAAGTGATGCAGTTGCTGAATGTTAGGGATCTACTAACAGAATATTTTCAACATATGATCTAAAAAATGAAATGATGAACTTCATGGCTGTTATGCCCCTAGGTAGAGATAATAATCCACCACAAAATGTAATAAATCGTAACAATATACAAGTTACCAGTCTTCAAATGAATTTGTCAAAAGTGAAAAATATTGACAAAATCAATATATCAAAAGAGAGCAACAAAATGGTCTACTCTACACTTCTGAAAGCGGAGAGGGAAAAAAAAAAGGCTCACAAAGAAAATAGAAAAGTCACAGGCAGACCTTGATAATGTGAAGGCGAAGGAGAAAGTAGTAGACGATAAGTTCAAAGAATTGCAAAACAGGATAAAGAAATCTTCTCCTACAAAGGCAATTGTCCAACAAGAAAAGATGAATGAACAAGTGCAACATTTTACTAAAGAATTGGATGAGTGCCAAAAAATATTTAAGAATGAACAAGTGTCTATTGCACAATTGTTCAAGTCTGTAGAGAGTAGTGCATAGGTCATCAATCAATTGAAAACTGAGCTGGAATCTGCTGCCAAGTAAAATAAAATTTTGAAGGATGAATGGGAGAAGGAAAAGAAAAAAGTGGAGTCTAGGGAAAGTATGATTTTTAATTTGCAAAAGGAACTAGGGAATGAGAAGAAAAAAGAGGAGTCTACTGCAGATACAATCCACAATTTGAATAACCAATTGGAGAATATGAAACAAAAAGAGTTGTCAATTGCAAAATCTATGAGTGATTTGAAGGAGGAATTGGAGAATGCAAAGAGAATAGAGTCTAGTGTTACTGCAAGCACTAACACAATCCACAAATTGAGCAAGGAATTAGAGAATGCAAAGAAAAAAGAGGAGTCAGCTGCAAAGCAAAACCTCAATTTGAGAAAGGAATTGGAGAACACGAAGAAAGAGGAGTATACTCAAAGTCTCCATGATTTGAAGAAGGAATTGGATAGTGCAAAGAAAAAGGAGGAGTCCACTTCAAAGACAATCCATGATTTGAAAAGGGAACTCAAGGAAAACAAGGAAAAAGAGGTAACTACTACAAATAAAATCCAAGATTTGAAGAAGAAATTGGAGGATGAGAGGAAGAGAGCAATTGATTGGCAAAGGAAACTAGAGGAAATGCAGAAAAAGAGTGAAAAAGAGATGTCTGAAACAAAGAAAAAGGTGGAGAATGTAATGGCAGAAAATAGAATGGCCTCTTCCAAAGACCATCATGTGAAGGATACTATAATAAACACAGTTAAGCTTATCAAACAAGAAATTTGGGACAAAATAATGACGATCAGTGATGGTTTGGTTGAATGGCTTGATTTAAATAGCAATCTTAGAGTTGTCTTTGATAATGTAAAAATTGATTTTCAGGCTAAAAGACAAATCTTCACCAGTTCCTTAAAAGATCTTTCTGACCAAATTCTCAATAAACTAAAGAGATCCAGTGACAAGGATTTAGCAAACCATGGAATAAACAACAGCTTGGATGCCTATGTAATGGCCATTAATGTCTCTCAACATTGTGAAGAAGTAACGCAAATTGGTGAATTGCTCAATTCTGCTTCCAAAGAGTTGATGAAGATGAATAACACCATAGTGAACTTGTTGAATGTTGGATTACCAAATCTAGCTAACTCAGAAAGCACATTCATTGCAAAAAAAAATTACATGAAAAAGTTGTAGGGCAGGATGAATTCTAATTTAGGGGAATTGCTCGAGGAATTCACTCCGAAGGGAATTGCAAGTTGCATCAAACCACTGTCAACAATGAGTGATGCTATAGATAGATTCCTCCTATCATATGATTCTATCTCTCAGAAGTATTTTTTTTTTTATGAGACTACAACTAATTAGCTACAACCTCAAAAAAATGGGGCTTCTAAATGATGTAGAATGGAGCGCCCTAAAGAAATTCAGTGAAGTTGGGTCATCTTCTCAAACTGTTACTGTTGCTATTACTGGCAGTCATAGCTGATAGCACTAAGTAGTAACACTGTAACAACTTAGTAAGTGATAGAAGTATAATCATTTTGTTACTTGTTGCTCTTTAATTTCAAATTTTGGATTTAATTTCAACTTTTGTTTAATGTTAATTGTTACAGGAATCCAAAGCCAGCATATCAGGATAGCTGGGCAGCTAGGCACTAGCATACTATGGCATATCAGGAATCAAGAGCCAGCATATTTGATCATATATACAATTACAAACCGACCTACAACTATTTTTGCTCCCTTGTATCTGCAAAAGAGAATTCACAGTCATTGCAATTTGACATCAAGTCATTTGCAAAGGGTTGTAATTGTTTGTAATTGACAATCGTTAAATGTATTATGTTACAAGCTGATTTGTAATTATAAATTATAATACTTTTTTTTAAAAAATGGAGCTTATTATGTTAAATGCATTATGTTATAATTTCTTAAAGAAACTAGAATCAATGAAAATCTCAACATGTTAAAAAAATATAATCAATGAAAATCTCCACATGTAAGTACTATGTTTGTAACATCAACATGTTCAAACTTCAAAAATAAATAAATAAAATTAAGCATCTATAAAGGGACAGTGAATGAAGGCTATAAATTAACTTCTACAAATATGTTACATAATTAATTAGTAGGTAGAGTCTTAGATCAGAGCTACTAGCCTACTACTTAACTCATGCAAAAGGTTGAGAAGCTGCTATAGTTGTCATTCTACCTGGATCGGCTCAGCATCAGTATCATCAGAATGCTCCTCATTTATTGCATATAACATTTCATTGTTTTTTGTGTTTTCTTCAAATTCACTGTCAGCGTCAGACTCACTATGCATGCCAAATTCAACATCATCGTCATTGCTTTGACTTTCAATATCACGCTATGAACCATTGCCACTGCCACTGCCACTAACACCACCACTACCACTACCACTTGTGTTTTGAAATGTTGGCAATCTCTCTTCTTTGACATCAGTTTCTCCAAATGTTGATAGCCCTGTCATAAGGGAAACTTTCTACCTCATACCTAGAATTATAGAGCCTTAGACAATTATCCAATTTTTTATCTAATTTGTTTCTAACCTTTGACTTAAGGAAGCCCAAATTACTGAAAACTCTCTCATCCTCCACTAAACCGAATATCATTGTCAAATATAAATTGGTAAGCTTGAAATATTCTAGTATTGCCTCTCTCAATTGATTGCTCTCACCAAGTTTTTTCCAAAGCTTTGTTACCTCTCCCTCTTCATTTGGGTTCTCCATAACAACATATTGTTTCCTCATTATGTTTGCAAAAAAGCATGATTTATCTCTCAATCGAGTTTCATCTAAAATTTCATTTATGGTGACTCCATTGATTACTTTGGGTGTGCAAAAATGTTGAATCAGAGTCATCATCCTTCTTCAAAAATTAGTTGGACTGTTTAGAGACCAATATTGTTGAGAAACAATTGACATTGCTTCCAGCAATTCCTCTGGAGGGAATTTGAATCTGATTTCTGACAACAGATTGTAGCAAATTCGCTTGACAGAGTCAAGTACAGAGTCTTTGATCTTCTTGAAGGCTTCACTTGTAACACGTGAAAGTACCTTCTCTGGTTCTGATTCAACTTCACTTCCTGCTTCGTTGGGGTTGGTGTTGGGGTTGACATGGTCATAGTACTGCATTGGTATGTCAACTCCATGTACCCTGGCATATACCTCATCATTTGCACCAATATGTAAAAATTTCCCACAATTGTTCAAATCTAAGATTTCTAACCACTTTGCAAACTTTGTTTCATTTAATGGTAATAATCAGTACAGAGTATCCAGGCTACTACATGTCATTTTATGTAGCTTATTATATTCCGCAATGTTCATAGCTCTTTGTTGAACCTTTTTTATAATATTTCTCATGTCCTATAGCATGGGGAGAATAGCTGCTAAAGTTAAGAGTACCTTAACATTAGTTAGGCTTGAATATAGTCGAGGGAATCTATCTCGCATAGAGTGGATTAGTCCAAGCAATGATGGGTATTCAGACATTACTCAATGCACTAGTCCATCCAAAGAGATCCATCTAGTATCATTGTCTTTAAGAAGCTTCCTCCCATCAGTAAGTCCTACAGCAAAGTGTTGAAATTTCCAAACTTGTTTTGGACTTTGACAAAAGTATTGGTAAATCTCTTTGATTAGAGATTCCACTTTACTTACACAACCAAAATTGCTGACAATTCCAAAAGCGAGATTCATTCGATGGGCCATGCAATGAATGGGAATAGCGTAGGGTGCCAAATCATTCTTGATCTTTTTGCAAAGACTGCTTTTATGACCTTGCATAATCAAAGCACCATCTGCTCCTACATACACCAACTTTTTGGAAATCTCCATGCTATCCAAATCTCTAGATTCAATTAGAGTAGTCTTTAATAATTCAAATAAGTTTTCAGTTGTCATACTACAATTCAATTTAGCAACAGATAGTAGAAATGGTTGATGACAAAGATTGTTTACAGTATAAACATGCATGCACACCCAGGAAGTGTTATCAATTGTTGTAACTTCATCTAGAGACAATGCAATGAAATCTGAGTTTTTTGTAGATTCCTTCATATCTTCTATTTCAACCTGTGCAAGACATTTAGCCCATTCCCACCTATTGTTTACTGACTAGTGACTATTAGGATAGTTTCAAGTTTTCAAAAAATGCAATAATGTAGTCATTGTAGGGAAGTCTATCATAGGGTGTCCTCTACTCAATATATAAAAGATCACACCTAATTGAACTACTTTTCCCATATTTTGTACTTTTGTTGCTTTCCTAATGAAATCTTCAATGAAACCTTTTACTGCAGAACGCTTCTCCCATATTTGCTGGTGTAACTCGTATATTTTAGCATTCCTGATATGCAGACAGTTCTCCTTTGTTTTCCCAGTTAGCACATATTTTTTGACTCCATATATAATTTCCTTCTTGTAAACTTTATCGACATGCTTTTCTATGGTATCAATTTTAAGCTGCAGCCTCTTATCCTTCTTTGTTATCTCTATGCAAATCTTATATCTGCATTTTGCAGGAGGCTCACCATCATTTGGATTGGGCAATGGTTCAATCAACCAGTAATTTTCCACCCATTCTAACTGAAAATTCCTTTTGGGCAGATTCTAGCGAGATCGATCTTTCTTCGATTCCAGTTTTCTTTTCCCCTTTTGTGCATAAACTTGATTTATGGAATCAATTTTGGTTTTCTCAACCGACTAGTCTAGGATTGACTCCAACTCTATAATCTCAGTTTGTGACTCCCTACTTAGGGGAAGTTCCTCTAAATCATGTTCAATTTCATCCTCGATTAAGATATCAGGTTCACCAACTTGAAGTTCAATACTGTCTGAGGGTCCAACTTGTGATGAATCTCCTTTTTTAGTAACCACTGGAGATCTAACTTGTGAATCTTGTAGGTTGCCAACATTTTCACCACCAAAATATGTTGCTATGGTTTTTCATTTTGGTAATGGTGGCCTCTTTTGGATTTCAGGGATCCAACCCCTCTTGTTTGAAATGGAAAACCGATAAAGGCTGCAAAAAAAATCAGCTTAGTTGTTGAACAAAAAACTTAACTACTTAGACTACATATAATAACAATAATATGATTCATTCTCAAAAAAAGGGTACTACTACTACAATACTACAGTCTACGATACTACCTAATATAATTTTCAAACCTAATACCTATAGGCTATCTTAGCATGTGAGATGTCCAATCATCAGCGGACACTGGACAGTGAAACTAAAAAAATAACCAGTACCACTTACAAAATAATTTAAAAATCGCTCGCCTTTTACAAAAACTAGGGTCCACGAGTCAATGGCCAATGCACTCAGCACTCTGAAAGTTCGGCAGCAATAAGAAATGTCAGTCTCCAGACTAGAAATAGTGAATTGTGTAGAATAATAATTTCTTATAGTCTAATCTAGGTTGGCGAATTAGGTGGGATTAACAAGCGGCAATGTCAATGCAAGTGAAATGCACCTTTCGATGCAAGCCTATAGTAGGAAATAGTTGGCTAAATGGGGTGGATGATCGACACACGTCGATAAAATGGTTGGCAACACCCAACCCAAGGGAAAATTTATATGGTTGTAGTAATGGCAAAATAATGTCGACCAATAAGAAATAGCATGCAAAGGCTGGCGATATGTTTAAAATAAATGTATCCAAACTGTATATCACATTGGCGATTACACCAATATTTTTGACCAATCATGTGATAACTAATGGGTGACCACCCCGGGTGTTGGACCCAAATATGATAAATATCTAGCAATGTGGTTGAACCCAAATATGATAAATATTTGTCAAATGATGATTGACCCATCAGACAGGATTGTCAAAAGGTGAAGATTTGCCGCTAAAGTAATCCTTGAATATGTCTTTAGCATTGTTGTCAAAGAGGGAGAAATAGCATAAACTAATCAATAGTTGTGGGAGAAGAAACAAGAAACTGATCAAATCTAACAACATAGAGGGAGAAGTAGTTGATACCAGAATGGTAGAACATGATCAATGCATGCAGAGGGAGAAATAGTGTAAGAAGGAGTTAGGAGCAGTACAAGATTAAAGTGAATAGTGGTAAGCCATAGAAAAGAGAGAGACAAAGGATGTTCAAGAAGATATAGCATAAAGGAAAGAAAAAGGAAACAACAACTAAGAGGGAGAAGTAGAAGAAAAGTAATCAAGATAGCAGATCAGAGAGGGAGATGTGAAAAATGATGGGAACACAATTTCTTTTTGGCATTTGATTTATTGTTCTAACCTAGTTAGCATTTTGATAACTTGGTTAAATAGTTTGGTCTGATGGTTGATAAATTTGGTTTTCCATGAATGGTAAAGAGGGAGATTTTTGTTAAAGAATATTTTCAATCATTGTTTTTTCATTGATGTCAAACCTGCTATTCATAGGAATGACAATTGCTTATAAGATCCAAGTACTATCACTTAGTTGATTGATGAAGAATATTTAATCAACAAGATGTAACAAAAACACCTAAGGGAAAGGCTGAGTTATGGTTTTGTAATAAAGTGCAAGGAACTATTAAGACACTGGTAAAATGATGTATTGATAACATACTTGAAGATACAGAGGTTGGCTACACTTAGAAACATTGGAGGAATTAGTTGAAATAAGTTAGACTACAAAGCTTAACTAAGTTCATTAGTGAGTGTTCAGTAAGCTAGTTGGAGCCAACCAAATTTTCAGTTAGTGCCAAGTAAATGCAAAAATCTAGTATGTCGAGTGATATAGAAGGAGCCAAGAGTGTTCAGGTGCCAAGCAAAGTAACATGTACTAAGCATCAGAAAAACTTAGTGGATGCGAGTGAATCCACAATAGGTGTCAAGCATCAGTAAAACGTAGTTGATGTTGAGTAACATAGTATGTGCCAAGCACTAGAATTTCAATAGTGCTAAGCTACTGCATTATTGAAAGGTCAAAGATTCATCAGATTTGAGCTGAAAAATTTGTTACCTTGAATTTTTTGAACCAATTGGAGGATAAGGATGATGAGCTAGTGGCATAGAAATTTGGATAAACTATTTTTGAGCGAATTCAAGAGAATTCTTCAAGATGTTTCTAGAAGGAACAAGATGTGGGTTAGATTCAATGAATCCTATCTAATCCATTCAAACTCAAAATAAAGGAGGGAAGAATCGAGTGGGAAAAAGGATTCTAGACTTCTGTTTGAGAAGTTATAGACCAAGAAGCTAGAGTTGTTGGTGTGCCAAAATTGTGAAGTGGTTGAAGGGTGTCAAGGAGAAGGCATCTAGGAGAAGGAAGAACAAAGCACAGATACTTTGTTCGATAAGTGGTTAGAAAGAGAGGATTGCACTAGTATATTGAGCATGAAGACTTAAGAAGACAAAGCTTAAAAGGAGGGAAAGTTGTCAAGAGCTACAAAGACTGAAAGCCAAGCAATGTGAAGAGCTAAATGGTGATCTAAAATTTGCAAGATAAGTTGTGAATTGTAATCAAGTCAAAACTCCTTATTGTTACTCTCTATCAATTGTATCAGTTAGGGTAAAAATAATATGGACTTAGGTTGGTTTAATAGCCATTTGTAAATCCTTTAATAGGGTGACATTCCAAGTGAATGTTCTAAAGTCCTCTAACCAGGCCCACTTCTAACAAGGTGGTTAAATCCTTTAACAAGGTCACATTTAACAGTGTGTTGTAGCCTTTAATAGGGCAGGCATTTCACAGGGCATCACTTCAAAAGAGTGAAAATTGAGTAGCATGATACTGGTGGTTTTTCCCAAATTGGTTTTCCAAGTAAATCACTATGTTATGTGTTGATTATTCATGTGTTATGCTTGCTTGTTTATTTATAGTAACTTGCTAAAATAGGAAATTTTAAGCTTGGATGAATGAACAGTTTTGAAGGATCATTTTATTTGATGAAAAAGTTTAATTGGACATTTAGACCTTGAATAAATGATTCAACCCCCCTCTCTGTTATTCTAAAGCATTTCTAACATCAATATTGGTTCTTTACCTATTTCTATCTTGGTATCATTAAATTCTTGTTTTCTTGATTCATTCCACACAAGTTATTGATTAACTTTGATAATAACTACAATGACTTTGATGATTTCAAAGAAATCTTTCTCAAATCTTCTTAGAAAAATTACCTATGATTTAACCCCTATTTTACTTAAAGGTAAATGCATATGTTGGATTAGTTTTACCCTTCCAACATTAGTCCTAACTTGTTCATGTGACATTGTGTGTCCTAAAATTTTATCTTCTATCACACAAAACATTGATTTATTCAGCTCCAATGAGACATCGTGTTCATGAAACCTTTGAAGATCACTTACAAATCATATAATGATTCTTCCTTCTTTAATAGAATACCATTAAGTCATCCAAATAGATCACTATAACTTTACTCTTCAGCTCACCAAATGGTAACTCCATAACTCTTTGAAAGGCGGAACTTATTACAAGTAGCAGTTTTTGATGCACCAAAAGATCCATTTATTAATCCCAATGTTAGTACATAAATATTTAGTTTGATTATCCTCTTAGATTTTCATTTTGGAAACCTGATTTAATTAAATTAGTGTCATCATTAATTTAGCATCTTTTTGGTATACATGTTTTCTTTTTTCATGAGAATAGTTGCTACTGGTTTCTTTGTATAGAATGAAGGATCTCACTACCAATTCTCACTCATATATGATTTAGATCTTGAAAATTGAGCATTAGTCAGGAAGCTTTAGTATAACATTGAGATGAGACATTGTGATTAGCTAATTTCTCAAGTTGGAAATTGAGGAAGATAAAGCTTATGGAACATGTCTAACACTAGTACATTAGGCCTTAATTTTTTACCTAAATTTTTTATGATAGGCCAATTTGGCTTGTCAAATTCACTTTTTTTTTAATAGGATCATGATAAGGTCAAAATTTTGACCATACTTAAGTTTTTTGTCAAAGTTTTGATGACACTTAATTTTTTTTTTTGAAATTTTGACAACACATAAGTTTATTGTCAAAATTTTGATGTTGTCAAGATATAAACAAATAAAAGAAAAGTGAAACACTTTATTTTGTTTTGGGTTGATTGCAGGCAGGAGGGTTCAGCTGCACGTGCATGCCAATCACTAGTTTCAAGTAAGGAATTTTTTCTATAGCTCCTAGTCATGGCTTTTGAGGGCTAATTTGTTTCTCCATCTTGCACAATGTGTTAATATAGTTGTCCATTCTTCTGCAACCCCTGACTTTCATTTTTGTGGCCCCTGAGGGCTTTGTTTATAAAGCTAGTTTAAATTTGATTAATGACCATGAACTGAATAATGCATCTCCTTAATGTATACGAATTTGATGTGGTGTTTTGACTGTAGTTTTTTCACTCTCTTCTCTTTACATACACACTAATCAATGATAAAGAGAAAGTAGGGCCTACATAATGGAATCTTTTGTTCAGTTGGGAGAATGGAAGGGAAACTAAAAGTCATTAAAATTTGATTGATTGTGTTATAAATTCTTCCCCCACCTAAATTTTCCATTCATTCATTCATTTAGGATTAAGTAGTGAGTATATATGTTGTCTTTTGTTGTGCCCTTGTTATCTATGTCTCTATAGTGATATTTTTTAATGGAAAAGGAAGAAAAGGAAAAGGAAAAGGAAGGGCTTTGTATACACAATGTAGTACAAGTGGCTTACATACAACCACATTAAGGGCCAATGGGAGTAGTAGGAGGCTAGGATAGTCAGTAGTAGTATTCAAGGGCACAATAGAGACAATGATCACAAGGGTACAGCAAGAGACAAAATATATATTGAACTTAGAAAATCCAATTAGAATTTTTACATACAACCATATTTCATAACTAGACAATAGTGTTTGAATTGTCCCAAACCAATGATTTTTGAATTAAGTACTAGTAAGTTCAATCAATGATACTAAATTTCTTAGGATAAGAGCTTATAACATGATATGCTTTGAATTTGAATCGCAATTTTGTTTATTATACATACTTTACTAGTCCATATAATTTTCTACTTTTTTGAAAGATATTCAACTTATAAAATGGATTAGAATATTTTGGTTTTAATGTGGTATGCAATTCATTGCTTATATAAATAAGAGAAACTCCAAATTTCTTAGGCCATTGTGTTCTTTCTCGACTTGATTGTGCTTACATCATGTCACTAAATTCTACAATAAATTTGGCTATGCTCTCTTGTACTACCAAAATTCCACCAAACATGAATAGGTTTCAAGTAACATCCAATCTTATGAGATCCAACAAATAAAATGAATAGTTTCAAGTAAATATTTCTACGAGTATGAAACAATGATTTCTACATGTGATGTCAACTACATTACAAATACATAAAAATTTCAAGATGAAGATAGACATCCAAATTTGATGCATTTAAGATGCTTACAAGGTCTCAGGTGTATGCTTCTTTGAGAAAAAGCATGATATTTTCTAGGTCACCTAGAGCTTATGTTAGTGATATAATTAATTAAAGAGGTACATCAACCATGCACTCCCTATACAAGATGAGGATTATTTGGTACAATTTCTATATCTTGCTAAAATTAATCAATTGAATTGAATAGAAGCATAAGAGAAAAGGAAAATAGTATAAACCCACTGAATGTGCATTACGATACTATTTCCTAGAAATCATCACTTTTGCATACAATTACTATCATAGTTTGTTAGTCCCATTTTGCTAAGAAAAGTTGAAAGATCCTGAGCATTTTTATCTTCAAGTGAGAGTAACAAGCATATCTTTATTAATTTACTTGTTCTTTTTGTTACTTATAATCATTTCCTATAGATGAAAACTCTTTGTTATTATTAGTTGATCTCTAAAATGATGTAATTTTCATACATTTGATGTTCCATTTTATTTTAATTTTGATTTTTTACTAATGGTAAAATTGGTTGATCATTCACTGTGATGTGAATTTAATGTTTGTGTGATAAGGAAAAAACAAAATTACTCAAAATAATCTCAACATGAGAGAAAATTGAAAGTGAATAGAGTAAGATTATTCTTGGGAGATGAGATAATAATAAACCATAAGCCTATTCTAGAAAAATGTTATACTATTATTTGTATTTCAACTATTTGGGTATATTTGAAATGTCTAAGTATTCTAAGCACAAATAATTTTAAGTGTATAATAATATTTCTTTTAGCGTTTGCATAGGTATTGTGCTTGTTTATCCTCACTCTTCACAAAAAATAAAATAGATGTGTAAGTTTGTTGGTGAATTACTAGACATCCTATAACATTCTACTAGTTCTTTCATTGAAGGTGTATGTATTACATAGTTTGTTGGGATCTAAGAGAAATGTTATCTTTAGTAAAGAATATTTGAAAGATTTCCCTTTAGGATTTTATTTAATTACATGTTTGAAGGAACTCATGGACCTATTTCCGTACTAGAATATATATTGTTTTGATGTAAGCTCCATGAGAATAACTCACATTAAGCATAATTATCATAACTTGGGCTCTTTTAGTTGGGCTTGTTTGTTATATTGGTATTTGGACTATAGAACAAAAGATAAGTGATTATTATCATTTTTATAAATGTTACATGATAAGCATTGTATAAAATCAGCAACCAATATAGTTTGTAGTAATACAAGTAACAAGTTTTTTATCCTTAAATTTAATTCCTTAGGGGAAATTCCTATTTATTTTGCAAGATCATAAGTCTAGGAGTTCTTACCCTTGGAAATTATGCTTATGATACTCATAATGATTGTAGATTTTTGATATTCTTTGGTAAATGATAAATTTTCTTTTTTATAGATCATTATCTATTCATTTCATTTGAATCATATGTAGTAAGTAAATAAGTGAAATTTGAAAGAGAGCACATGAAAACAATATTTTGGGATGGAACCATGATGAGAATTACACTTGCTATATGATGAATAATTATTACAATGGTTTCCTTTAGATACATTATCAAGGACACATTGTTTGAGAAATTGAAGAACACTTAATAAAATATTGTACTTTCTTCAAAGCATGATTGCATTACAATTGATAGGAAGGATCAAGCTTTGGGTCAATTCTTAAGATAAACTTTTTATTCAATTCGGAAAAAAATATAATGTAAAGAACAATAATATAATGTAAAAAACATGTTATCACTTTATCAACATACACATATTATCAAGTCATAACATTGAAACACATGATGGTTACGTATTCTTGTATATTTGTACTCTATTTTCTTGACAACCACAAAGCATTATAATTTTATATATATCATAAAACCAAATTACCAAATTTGAGATACAAGTTCTTCTACCAACTACCTTCATCATTCTTCAATAGCAACCCAAAATATGCCAATGGACCAAGATGTGGAGTAAAACACCAAAACACTATTAAATTGTCCATTGGAATATACAATGTATAATCCTGATATTGCAATGTTTTTCCAATAATCAACATATGCCTTTGAATATATAAATGTATATTCTTGATATTACAATTCTCCCAAGAACCTATAGAACAAAAATTCCATACATTATACATCTCTGAAAAATAGTATGATCAAACAAAATACATACCCCATTGTTATAACACATAACAAAAAACCTTGAAGTGGATCATGATATCCTCATACATCTTTGGACCTTCTTCTCATTGCATTAAGAAAATTTCAAAATTGGATCTTCTTCTCAATGCTTTTCTTACACATGTATACATCAAGCAGAGGGAATCCATTTTAGACAGGCAATAGGATCCAGCTTTATCTTTGATATTTGCCTCTCCACATATCCCTTCCCATCCCATTTTCCCACCTCTCACAACCCCCATACAAGAAGTCAACACAACATCTCCCTACAATACATTTCATATTTTTCTAAAGGATAAGTGGGCATCTGGTAAATTGGGAAGGGTTTCATTAGCCTATATGGGAAGAGAGTTCAATAATGAAGGCTCTTAACTTTAGTTACAGTCATGATAAGGGTGATGCACAACTGCGTCCTGGATTCAAGTTCCATCCCACTATATGAAGATCTCATAATACATTATCTCATGAGAAAGGTTTTACATAACATTTTTTATAGGAAGGTACATTGTTGAAGTTTCATTTGAATTTGATGTGGTGTTCTGACCATAGGCTCTTCACTCTCTCCTCTTTACATGCACATAAATTGATAAAGAAAAACTAGGGGGCTATACAATGGAATTTGTTGTTGAGTTAGGGGAATGGAAAGGAAACTAAAAGTTATTAAATTTTGATTGATTAAGTTATAAACTATGCCTCCACCTAGATTTTCTAGTCATTAATTCATTTAGGACTCAACAATGAATATATATTTTGTCTCTTGTTGTAATCTTGTGATTTATGTCTCTATAGTGATTTTTTTTTAATGAAATCTTTTTTTATTATTATATATATTCAAATTGTATAATTCATTTAATTTTTTTAGATGCCACCCTTACTAAAGATATAGTAATTTATTTTATTTTTTATTATATACAAGATACTACTAATGCTTGTGTATTTATATTTGATATAATTTTATAGCTTGAATATTTGCCTATGAAGAAAGTTTGTGCCTAACAATATGAACCCAGAACAAAATTAGGAGACAATTGCTAGATTGTGGTCTCATTTCAAAAGAAAAGGTGATGAAAAATTGTATTTTCTTTGCAAAAAATGCAAGGGCTTAAAGAATCAAAGAATTATAATCACAATAGCTCAAAGAGATTATAGGCAACATGATCACATTAAAGGGGGAAAGGATTTTCATCCTTTAGTGAATGTGGATTTCCAACTATGGGACCATGGAGGTGTGAATATCAAAGTAGAAGGTAACTCTCCCATGGAAGAAGATGATCATGAGTTGGAGAACACAATTGAAAATATTTGTATTGGTGTTGGTGATCATATGCCAGAGAACATGATTGAAGAAGATTTTATTGGACTGATCCAAATCATCAAGATGATGAAGAGAACCCTGATATACCTATAATTGAAAAGGGATACGATCCCCTATACTAAGGCTCCCAAAAAATGCTTCTCTTTGTTGTATTGTTGTTGGTGAACTTCAAGGTTACGAATGGTATATCCAATGTAGTAATCTCATGTATGCGAAGGTATAGTGTCATATTTCTCATCTTCTATGTTAGCGTAACATTAATATTCTTTCTATTAAAAAAAAAATCCATAGGTCAATAGGTGAGTGTTTGTTACCAGCATCAAACATTCTACCTCACTCTTGCTGACAATTAACAACCATTATGAAAGATATTAGAATGGAGTATCAAATAATGCATTTATGTTCCAATGATCATATTAAATATCATAAACAACATGAATTTACAATAGAATTCCCTAATTACCATACACACAATACAATTCAAGATGACATTATGTGAATTCCTATGGATGGTTCTGAATTTAAGGACATAGAAGATAGGTGGCCACATTTAAATAATAACCTCATAATCAAAAGCTTTCATTGGTAGCAGACAATGTCAATCCTTTTGGAGAGATGAGATCTATTTATTTGGTCTAGCTTGTTTTTGTTATTAACAATAACATTCCTCCTTAGATGTATATAAAGAGGGAGCACATAATGTTGGCAGTGATTGTACTAGGTATTTTTCCATTTAATAGTCAACTAAAATTATTTTATAAACACCGTATCAAAATGCCCATAATAATTATGTTTTTTTTATGTTCATTCAACTAGGTAAGTACCAAGTGAAAGATATGAATGTATATATTGAGCCCCTTATTGATAAGTTATTGGAGTTATGGAATGGGGTCACTATATACGACATCTCTAGACCAATAGGTGAAATAGAATTTCAATTATGTGCAATTCTTGTATGGATAATACATGATGCCCCTGGGCTAACACATTTCTGTGATATGCAAAACTATTAACACATATTTTTGGTATGTAATAGTGCTAAAACATTTTTTTTTGTATGTTTAAGTTGTGCATGATAATTGTAAATATGAATCTTCTACACATGTCATCTAATTATACATGGTCTTGTAGGTCTTCAGATAAAGGGAAAATTTGTATGCCCAATTCGTGGTCCAAAGATGAATTCTCATCATTCAAAAATTCTAGGAAAGTAGCTATTTGATGTGCATAGGCACTTTCTCCACAAAAATCATAAGTATTGAATTACCAAAAAATATCTTTTCAATGGGAAAGAAGAGCCAGCATCAAAGTCACAAAGAATGACAACTCACCTATGGAAGTTGGAATACAATAGAACGAATCATCGAGGTAGCCCATCTAATGCAGGTTTTTGTATGAAATTTAAATTTGGATATTGTCTTTTTTTTAGTAACGATGTAATTGATGTCCATGAAGGTCATTAAGGCATTGATGAACAACTTCCAAACAGACTAGAAAGCTATCTTAGACAATTTAGTAGGTTGTATTACTATGAGCAGGTATGCATATTGGAAAGAATGTAATAGAGACACTATGGAAAATATTGGATGGAAGGTGTGACAAAAAAAATTGGTCAAAATTTGTATTGATGTTCATGAATCCAATCATGCATTGAAGTTTTTCATTGAATCAAATAGCAATGGAAACTAGATTAATAAGAGTGTCATTCCTTAGTTATCAATGCAACAACAAACTAGTGTCATATTTGAAGCCATAAAAAAACAAAATTTCCCACAAGATTTGGTACAAATATAAGCAGCCTCTTATCAAAGAAAGGTGATTTTGGGTCATGGTTGAAAGTGCATAATTGGTGTACCTTTGTCAATGTAAGTCATGTTCTTCTCTATTTAGAATAAATTTGTAAAATATCATATACTTTTCATTTTATTATTTTATAATATATTGAAAAGATTTTTTTATTTATTGCAATATGTTCTACCTCTATCTCTCCCACACAACTTTGACAACATGAGTGTCAAATAAGTTATATATGATCTTAGAAAATACATGAGGTTTGAAGTATTATTTGTTATATTTGTTGTATAGATATTGTTTTTGTGTCTTGCTTTTCTTTTTCTATAATTTATTGTATAATTTTTGGTATAGTCTTGTTAATATTTTTTTTCATGATGAATATCTTCAAGGTGGTTGTCATCTAAATAAATTGATACATAAAATGTTGGAAGAGAAAATTTCTTCAACTTTTGTGTGAGATGCAAAAGTGTCTACCTTCAACTTTTTTTAATGCACAAGAACACTACCACATACATCTAGTTGAGAAGATTGAATTGTGTGGACTTGTACCAACTAGGTCAATGTGGATGGTTGAGAGGCACTTAAATATTTTGAAGGGCTTGGTTCAACAAACAACTCATCCTAAGGGTTCCATGGTGGAGGGATATATGGTATACCAGGCCATGGTGTACATTAGTTAATATCTTCCTAAGCTTGTAGCAAAGATCCATGTAGATCATATTTGGGATCCCAACTCCATTAATAGATTTGAAGGGGAGTAGTTGATCAAGAAAGGTAGATTGAGGAAAGTGAGAGGTAATTATAAGATGTTATTGTAGTTAATTAATTATTATCCATCATTATAAGTTTTTTTTAACAGATCTATTTATTTTATATAGTTTCTCATGAGTGGGATGTACTTCATTTGTATATTGAAAATAATCTTAATTAGATGATGGTATGGATTGAACGATCTCAACAAAATAGTCACTCATTAACATGGGAAGGTGTTGTTGTTGGAATTACAATAGGAAAGGTAAACTTCTAGGGGGAATCAATAGTTTAAACTTGGACTCTTAAAACTTTCACCACACATCTATTTCATGCATTCAATGAGTAAAATAAAATAACATGTAAACATATAAGCAATCACACACATATGACACCAGATATGAGTACCCAAAAACCCTCCAAATAAGAAGGTAAAATTGGGGTGGGGTTGAAACCCACAAATCTTCACTACTATGGTCATAAAGTGTATCCAATAAAGATTATGATGTTTTGACCATGAAACATGATCTACCCTATGAAAGGTCTACCCTATTAAAGTCTTACAAAGACTGTTAGGTCTCACCTTGTTAGAGGATTTCAACACCCTATCAGAAGTGTGTCTAGTTAAAGGAATTTAACTTGCAACTAAGTAAGCACCTAGTTAAAGGATTTCATACAGCCTATTAGGACTACTTTGTTAAGAGATTTTGACTGAAATCACCTATTAGAATGTCTCATTTTTGATCTTATAGTTAGCACTTGTTTGTCTAATAACAGATCACCTCTAAACTAATGTCTTCTTGATCCTTCTTAATAAGTTGTCTCTTTTTTGTATCCTCTTCTTTTCTTTGTTCTGCTCTAATTGATTATGCAATGCAATCTCACTTCATAACTTCTAAATCACCATGAATGCTCTATTTGTGCTTGCAAACTATCCTCTCTGCTCCTTCAACACTCTTAGAAAATTTAGGGTTTGTCCTCGTTAAGAAGACTTTGGTGACTTAGGGTTAGGTATGAATCTATGGCTGAGAGTCATCCATTTTACCACTTAATCCTTCCTATTTCCTAATTGGCTGCATGTAATTGCATAGGGAATCCATCTTGAGATTCTTCCTTATCTCCAAAATACCATAATTCATTCTTAAGTTGGCTTAAAATGGTTTACATATTTGTTTGTGCCTTTACAAACAAATATGTCAAAACTATTTCACTTGGCATTTGAAGTCTCTAATGCTCGATATGCAATAATCTTTATACTGTGACTTGGCATCTGTAGTGCTTAACATCCACTATTTACTCAACACCAAAATCACTCAGCATAGTCTATCTACTCAGCACATGAGTGACTCAGCATATGAGTGGCTTGGCACTTACTAGGACTTAGCATGTTCTGATATATATATATATTGTGCTTGACATGTACTACTTGTTTGGCATGAACTAAGTAAATAACTTAAGTGTGTTGACACTCATTTATCAAAACCAATCTAAGATCAACAATCTCCCCCTTTGACATGAGTGTCAAAAACACTTGAGTATGTGTTTAACATCCTTATCCTTATGAGTATAACATATCCTAACTTAGCTTATATACAAAACTTCAAAATGTCAAAATTTTATAACAACTTGTATATCTCAAAATTTGATAAATCATCAAATTCTGTGGGTTCATTTTGGAGAGATGAGCTCTACTAGGGTTTGTACAATTTGCATCTGAGCCCTTTCTATTTTATTGTCTTTCATTCTACATTTAATATGGGAATTTATTTTAGAATATAATGGCCTCGACCCTCTCTGGCTCAGTAGTTGTTGCTAGTGTTGGAGTTGTTGCTGCATGCAATAATGGCCCCGCCAAGCAAATTCCTATGCAAATTTGTGCCCAAGGTATTTCACGAGGTAATTCCTCTTCTAACATAGTTCTAAATTTTTTTCTTTTGAATCTTCTTGTCAATGGCTAGGAACCCAAACCCTTATTGGATATTTTGTAGGTCGCACTCCATCTGAAAACACATTACATGAATGGGTATCCAAGGCCTAGTCCCCCTAGGAGATTCACCTTGAAGGGATTCAGAACCTCACCAAGGGTTTTTTTTGTTTCATTTTGGTAACCCCTCCTAGGTTGAGAGCATTTTCAGCCATGGGCCATGGATAGTTCACTCATCTCTACTTATTTTTTAGAGATGGTCTCAAGACTTTTGCATCTCAGATGACCACAAACTTAGGGTTCCGGTTTGGGTAGAGTTCCCTAGGCTACCCATCCCTTGCTGGTCTTTTCTCCCATAAATTGCCCAAACTGTGGGCACAGTGATTTGCATGGAACTAGACAATTTTTTTATTGCCCACCCTCAATGGAGGGTCTTTGTTGAGGTCAACCTCTCTAGGGACATTAAAGAATCCATGGAATTTTAAATTGGTGCTATGACCTTTAGCCAAAAGTTTCTTTACCTAAATCTCCCAAATACATGCTTTCTCTGTCAATATGTTAGCCACAAGATAAAGGATTGTCCTCTTCTTGAGCACAATCGCTCTTCGGTGTATGAACCTAAGCTTGCTCCAGTTGTTAAAAAAGATGAGTGGACAATAGTTGTCAAGAAAGGAAAGGGTGCTACTAAGCCAAACCCTATTTCTCAAGAACCCAGTTGTCCCAACTCTAGTGTGGCTCCTCTTGTATCCTCAAAACTAGAGGTTCCTATGGTTGTGTTGCCACCCCTTTCAAACCCTATATTGTAGGGGACAAAAAAGCCAAAGGTACAAGCCATTTGGGTTAGTGCACCTCAAACAGCTTCTATGATTTCCTCTCTATCTCTCCATCACTCTCGTAGACTTGAAGGCTAGAATGTAGTTGCTATTACTAGAGATAAACAAAGAGCCATCACTTTGGGTGATCCCTCATTTGAATCCTCCACTTTCTTGCATAATAGCTTTTCCTCACTTGAGGATGAGGAGAATATGCAAGCTAGTTTATGATGAATTTTCTCTCATGGAATGTTTGGGGCTAATAGACCTCCCTAGAAAGTATTATGTTCATGATACCAAGCATAGGCTTGGCAATATTGATGTTTCATGCTTGCAAGAAGTCAAAATCTCTATTTCTTCTCAAATCAGCTTGCCATCTGATATGGCTGGATGGTGTTAGCTTTTCTTCTTAGCATGAAGCTGGTTGAGGTGGTGTAGTCACTCTCCTCTCCACTCAGTTTTTCCCTTTTGTTGTTTCCCATGGTTCTAACCCCATGAAGAGAGTAGTTTGGATTTTGTTGTCTTTTCAAAATCATTATTTTGGCATTGTCCATATCCATGCCCCTAATGATGTGGTTGAGCACTCACACTTGTGGAGGTGGCTAGTTGATTCTTTGTCACCTACCACCTGGATATTCTATGGGGATTTTAACATGGTTGAGCTGGCTATTGATAAAGTGGGCCTTCTACCTTTTTAGTGGTCAACTGGTGAGTGAGAAGCCTAATTTACCATGTGGAACAAGTTGAGTCTTTTTTATCCCAATGTTCACTGCTACTAGACTGATGGCATCTGGTACACATGGTCCAACTTTTGAGAGGGAGCTGACGAGATCCTTATGGACCATGCTATGATTTTTCCTCAGTCCTTTTTCACTTTTTCTCACACAAGTCTGCTACCTGTCACTCCACTCCTTGATGTGACTCTTTCAAATCATTTTCCCATCCGCTTCTCCATTACATCACATTCTGTCTCTCCTCATATTTTTAAAACCTAGTTTTATCTTAATACTTTAGTGTTGTCTCATCCACCCACCACCGCTCATATTTTACAAACTTGGAACCTTGAACCTAGGCCCCACTCTTCCTCTAGGTAGATTCAGTGGTGGAATGATGCCATCACCCATACTATGAGGTTTCTTTGCATTTATGGGAGGTGATTGGCCACGTACCACAAGAAATCCTATGAGGCCACTATCAAATATCTTTTTATGGCCACTAAAGCTCTTGCCATGAATCCATTTGATATGGATCTCTAGGTTCATCTTGCCAACCTTCACCACCAGAAGTAGGTTGTAGACAATTATACTACCCGAGGAGCTCAATTCAAAGCCCACCTTCACTGGCTAGAGGTTGGTGATCAAGCTTCCAAGGAATTATTCAATGTGTTGAGGGAACACCACTTTGTAGTGGGGATCAAACACATTCAAGAGGGTCATCACACTTTCTATGAGCTTCCTAACATTCTCCAAGCTTTTTTTCACCACTATGAAAAAAATTTCACAGTGCAGGGTCCCTCGGTAGCCCAGGGCCAAGCCTTGTAGGCTTGTTTGGCTATCACACCTAAAAGACTCACTCTAGAGAAATATGCATTCTATGAGTAGAAGCTTACTATAGAGGACCTCAAGGAAGTTTTCTTCTCCATGGAAAATGATAAGGCCCCTGGTTTTGATGGCTTCCCTTGTGAATTTTACAAAATATTTTGGGATGAGATTGGTCCAGACCTACATAAGGTTTACATTGAGGCCTACAACTCTCGTTCTTTAAGCAATATTATTAACAGGGGGAATATCAAGTTCATATCTAAGGTAGGAAATCCTGAAGACATTTGCAATTAGAGGCCTATTATATTGTTTAATGTCTCCTATAAGATCATTGGCAAGGCTCTCTCTCTTAAAATCCATCATCTTCTTCCTCGGATCATTCACCCTAAAAAAATAGGTTTTATCAAATCTCGTTATATCTTGGACAATATAATTGTTGTATGGGAAGGGATGGAATGGGCTCAACATTCAAAGAAATAGGCCATCTTTCTCAAAATTAATTTTTCCAAAGCTTATGACAAGACTGAGTGGCCTTTCATTCTTGCAATGCTTCAGGCTCTTTTGTTTGGCCCTAGTTTTTTACATTCAATCCAAATTATTTTTCAAGATGCCCCTACTTGCATCTCCATTAATGGCCAATAGTCTCAAGTGTTTGGGCTCCATTAATGGCCATTAGTCTCAAGTGTTTGGGCTTTATTAGTCAATTCGCTAAGGATGCCTACTAGCACCCTCTTTATATGTGTTGGCAATAGAAGGTTTTTAGTATTTGCTTGCAAATGCCATCTCACAAAGAAGGGTTTGGGGTATTTCCCTCCTAGATTCCCCTAATTAGCTTGTGAATGGTCATTTCATAGACAAATTCTTCCTCACTCTCATAGAAGATGAAGAGAATATTGCCTCCACTTTGCAATGTCTTGACACATTTTATCTTGCTTCAAGGTTTGTTATTCAATGGCACAAAACCCTTTTCTACAAATAATCTTTCCTTCCCCATCCTACTTGGCTTGAGCAATATCAATGGAAATGGGTTCAACATGGGGAAGTCTTTCATTTTTTGGGTATCCCCTTAACCTTCCAAGCCTCAATTGTTGAGCTCTAGAATGTGGTTCTTGCCAAAATAGAGAAGAAGTTGGAGTATTGGATCACCAAACCTCTCTCCCTTGCAAAAAAATTCCAGATTTGCTCCAAAGTGTTGGCTGCCACCCATGTTTATTATTCTTCTTTTTGGGCTCCTTCAAAGGCATCTTACCTCAAACTCGAGTGCCTATTATGTGACTTCCTTTGGGCATCAGACACTTCTCACCAAGGCTTTCATAGAGTTGCCTAGGATTTCTATTGTCTTCCCAAAGAGTCTAGTGGCCTAGGCTTATTGTCCACCTAGAAGCAAGGTACTATTTTATGTGCCAAATGGGTGATTCAATCTCTTTCTAATAATGAAGCCTAGAAGATTTTGTTAAGACATTGCATTTCTTTAGGATTTTTGGTTCATTGGCCAACCTAGAAGGGGATTGGATTTTAGACCCTTCTTATTACCACTAAACCTATCCAAATTTAGGGTACTTTTGTTGTTAAGAGTATTTGGAAAGCCTAGGAAGTAGTTAAGCCTTGGCTTTGCTAGGTTGGCAATGGGTTCAAAGATGGGCTCTCCATGAACCAACATAATCTCTAGTGGTCACCATTATTTTCTATCCAAGGTGTTCCCTTGGCTAAGGTGCACAGGGCTAGTGCTCTACATTTTTTTAAATGTGGCATAAGGACCCCTAAAGATCTTTTTTCTAGAGTTCCTATGAGCTTATGATCATGGGAGGACATGAAAATGCAATTCTGGCTCACTCGTCCAGATCGGCAGACTTTTGATCTTCTAGTTTTTGTGGTGCCTCCACATTTGTTACATAAAGTGGGCATTCAATCCTCTCACCCTTGGTGGAAAGACTACAAGAAGTATCTAGATACTCTGATAACTAGCTATAAACCTAGGTTGGGCTACTAATAGTTGGTTCCTCACCCACCCATGGTTGATGTTCTCAACCAATGTTGGCGTTTGTAATCTTTGCACCACACTTGGAGTCATAGGTTCTCCACTATGTGGTACGCAATTACTAAACCCAAAATTATGCATTTTTCCTAGTGTATTCTTTTCAAGGTCTTTCCTTTGGGGCCCTAGTTGTGGCACCTGGGAGTTCTTGACCCCTATCGCCCTTTCTATGGTCAACCAAAGTCCTTTTTGCACATTTTTTGGTTTTGTAGATGGGCTAAATATTACTAGTGATGGATCCATTATCTCTTTCACCCCTTCCACCCAGAACCTTTTTCTTCTCATATGGTTATTCTGGGTGATAATACTTAGATACCATTCAAATACACCCAAATATGGAATGCTTTCATATTGGAGATCTTATTTACCATTTGGAAAGATTGTAATGCATTCATTTATGCTAACAATACACTTGACATTAATGTGGCTATGTACACTAAAGCATGTATTTATAACAATGTCATGTTGCATAGTGAAGTACAAATGGATAAAGTAGCTTTGGAGGTGGTTCACTTATAGGAGCTTTTGGCTCATTGGGGAAATAACCCCTATACAATAGCTTGTGTTCTGCCAGATTTGGCCTTCGATGACTGTAGCCCTCCTCACATTCAACATTGAGGATTTAGTATTTTTTCTTGCTACTTGCACATGCCTCACTCTGAGCCACACCGCTCTCCCAATGGTGGTGTTTTTTGTCAAAATCACTCTTATAGAGGATCTAGTGGTTAGCACTGCTCTACCTCACCTCCTTGGAGGTCTGGTTTGGGGTGGTCCCAAATGGCTCCTCCTATTGCTCCTACTACTAGTTGGCCCTTTATTCACTCAAACCCCAAGTGGGTGTTTTCGCAGCTGGACTTAGCCATTTCTCCTCCTAGGCCCGAGGGAGAGAAAGATGAAGATAATGTTGCTACTACTAATGATGGATGGGCTCCCCCTAAGCCATCTACTCACCCCACCCTTAGGTGGGGCTCTAATGATAAGGATCCTCCTCCCTCAGCTGGTGTTGCATTGGTGGCATGAGGATTTCTTTGTTTTTTGATATTTTATATATAAAAAAATTGATGAATAGTTGATTTTTGACCTACGGCCGTATGAACTTGTAGGGTGATCCTATTTTCCCCAGCCCCTTTTTTTATGAATATTTAACTTTATTGTATTTTTTTCAATATAAGGAAGGGACTATTCATCAAAAAAATTGATAACTCCCCCTGAGTTGATATAACTATTCTATATTCAAAATCTAGTACTCTTGCTAATTAAATCTGATATTCTTTGACTTCATGTTGTTTATGCTTTCTCTTCCCTTAGCTTGTTCTTTCTTTACTTTTTCCTTTGTCTTATTTCTGTTTACCCCTTTTTTCTTACTCTCCCCCATTTCTCATTCTCCTTATATTATTCTTATTCTTCCTCAAAATATTTCTCCCCCTTTATCTTATTCTCCCCATTTTTGACACTTATGTCAATGCGCTATATACTTATAGTGTGTTTGTCCAAAAAAGATTTATGGACATCCACTATTATCTTGAGATCTGCATCTAAGTTCTCACATGCTACATCCAATGACTTGATTTGGATTGCTAGCTTGATAGCAAAGTGAACTAGACCATCTAGTGTAGAAAGATTTGGGTCTTTCTTCAGTAGGGTTTCAACATAGGCATATTCCTTGTGCAAAATTTCTATATGGGGGGTGAGAGTTTCTTGAATGCTAATTAGTTTGGGTATTATGTTAGCCTCATCCACTATCAATACAACTAACTTACTCTAGGTTTGAATCAATGTCCTAAAATGCTTCTCACTTTGAGATATATTCATAGGTAGTTTGGCACCTGATGAATTTATTTGACCTTCCAAGCTCAAGATGTGACTTCTAGTCTCTCGGGTCAAAAGTGAAGGATTGCACAATTTAGTGTATAATGAGAATATGTTCTCAAGTACCTTCTTCACATACACAACCTTAGTTGCTAATGCAACTTGTTTTAGTGCTATATCACCTAATATCGTTTCATTGACTTTTTTTTGAAACTTCTTTTCTGACCATTTAAGTAATTTGTCATTTGTATCCAAGCCTTCATTACTGACCTTCTCCACTATGTTTGTCAGTTGTTCTATTACTAGCTTGGTCTCACTTGGAGTCAGTAGACTAAATGCATCTAAGAAGATGTCTTTGATATCTTGTAGTACCTACTTTTTCCTGTGCTCCCTTCTAAGCATTTCTTGATGCTTCTTCCTTGCTAGGGCTTGCTATAGTATGCCCATTTATTCTATGGTTATTGTATCATAGTCATACTGGGGAAAAATGATTTCTTCTTCAAGGTTCACATTTCCATACTATAAGACTTCTTCTACCTTTGATGAACTTAGGCTTGGTACTGAGATCTATAATGCAGTTGCAACTATGCTCAGCTTCTGAAGAGTTTGTGTGGAAGGAGTGCCAAACGCTAGTAATTTTACCAGGGCTTCGATGGATGTTTGCTCCTTCATTCTGGGTGTCTACTTTATCTCTTCAATCTTGCCCTTACCTATCACAATAACTTGACTTGCACCTTGATCTTGTGTTGTAGGTGTAGATAAGTCTATCTAACCTATTTCTTGTTGTTCTACAGTATCAACTTGTGTTTCCACTATGTTCTTTTCTACTGTATCAACCTTGGTAATTATATCTTCTAGTAATTGGACCAAAGGTTGTACATTAGTGACTAGAGGGATGATAGAAGGTGGTTCTTCTAAATTCACCCTTTTCCTTGTAGTATCAATCACTAATTTTTGTAGCTCATCCATACTGACCAAAATAGGATTATCACAAAGTTTGGCCTTCAATGTAGATTAATTTAATATCTTCTTCAAATCATCCTCTATAAGGGGATTGATGTTCTAATCTGATAGATCAAAAAAATCTATGATAGTTATTGTTTTAGTAGTTTCACTTATGTCATGTTGAGGATTGACCCTTGGCAATTGTGCCTCTTGCACACTTTGTTCTTCTTGCTATTGCTCTGGCTCGACTATTGTTTTGTCATCTATGTTCATTTCAATTCCTCCCTCAATAGTGTTATCTTTGTCATCATCATCTTCATCATCCTTCACTTCAATTGGTTTAGGTTCTCCTTCCTTTAATGTAGTCAACCCATAAGTAAGTTTCCATATCTGTGTGGACTTTTTAACAACATCCTCAATATTATTTTGCAAAATGCTAAAGGCTCTTCATTTGGTTGTGAACCTATCTACATATTTCTTTACAACCTTAGCAATTTGTTCCTTAGTTAGTTCAAGCATCACTTGGGCTAGTGTGATCTCCCTAATTTATCTTTCAAGGTTTAGACAATAGTGCCATTTTTGCTCAACTATGTCATATAGACTCTTTGGCATTGAGTTGGCAATTTCTAGTGGGCTTGTCTTGAATTTTTCCATCATAGCATGTATGGCTTCTTCTACTTGATTTTTCTCTACTTTACCCAAATTATCAAAATCAATATGTGTAAATCCTAATAAGTCTACACTATTCTTAACATTTTCACATAAATTTTCAAGGTCTGAAAGAGGAATATGACTCACCACCTTAAATTGGCTGATGTCATCTGAATCTATTTTCTCTTCATTAAACTTAGCTTGTGCAACATATTTTCTTCTTGGTCTTTTTGGTACTTGACCTCCTTGTTCTGCTTGTTTGGTCTTTTCTTTATCCTTTTGATTTTTTGCACATGTACTAGCCCTTGTAGTAGGTTTAGTGGGCTTGGGCTAACTCATTTTAGCTACCTTTTTAGCTTTGGTCACTAGTTGGACCTTAGCCTTCCTCTTCTTTGGCTCAGTAGGAGTAGGTGCTTCCTTGGCTTCTTTTCCCTCAAAACCTTTATTTTCCTCCTCTTCCCAATCTTCTCCCATGCCTTATGTTAATGCAAGAGGTACTTGTGCTTGGGTTTCTTCTTCATCTTCATCTTCTTCTTCCTCTTCTTCCTCTTCAACAATCTCTCCAAATTTTACTTTCAACTTTTTCACTATCTTCTCTTTTTTCTTTATGGCAGATGTCATCTTCAATTCCATGGTAATTTTAGATTTTACCATTTCATAATTGCTAAATATCTTTTCACTTTTATCTATTTCTTCTAATAGTAAAGAAGTGATGGCTATAGAGGCTTCATCTACATTTATTTCATAACCAAGTGGCCTCAACCATCTCACCCTTGGTGTAGGAGCTCATACAAAAGTATAGTCAGCATCCACAAGAAAACATACATAATCATAGGGTTTCTTTGCTAGTAACACTGGTATTATGAACCTTTTCTTCATTGACTACTCGAAATCTTCAAAGTAGCTATTCATCATAGATTCAAAGTTCTCAACTAACTACTCAATGTATTCACCAATCTACACATCTACTAACCTATTGGTTTTCCATGCAACTGTTTTGAATGTTGGAAAGGCATTTTGCACATAAAAGAATATGCATATTAATAAGGAACCAAATTTACATTGTGCACCCTTTTTTTTCCTTATTGCTCCAAGGTTCTCCATCAATTGTTGCAATTGTAGCTCTGTATGATCATATGTATGATCTTTCTTGGTAGCTTAGCTCTTGATAAATACCTTATGAAATCTAATGAAATAATGTAGAATTGCTGCTAAAATATTCTACAACACTTTGAATAGATTTATCGATTTCCTTTTTCTCTTCTTGCTCTTTTTCAAATTTTAAATGATGTGAAATGAGCTAAAAATTGATCAAATACCCTTTGAAAACCTTGTAATAAATGTTGAGTACTTATATAGTTGTAAGCATGGCATAAACTAGTTCTTGGCTTACTCGGCAACCACTAACATTTCCATCACTCAGAAACCACTATGAGCTCAACATCAACTAGCCAGTCCATTAGCTTGGCATCTTCTAGCATTCCACTCAGCATACATAGGAAATTTTTCATGCTCGGCAATAACATGAAAAACTTAAATATTTCTCTTGAATTCCTATCAACATCTTGCATCTTTATTCATGCTAATATGGTTCTTTTAGTACTAGAACCTTTTGGAACTGATGTATGATGTAACCTTTAAGTATCAGTCTCACATACCTCTTAATTCCCTAGTTTTATGAGATGTGATCACCTAAACCATTGGGTGAAGTGATCCCTTCTACATTTGATGTGTTGCAATCATCCTTTTTCTTCCATTTCTTATTCATCTCATCTCTGATGTGTTCAACATCTGTCTTGCCTTTGCCTTTGTTAAATTCATAACTCAATGCCTTTGACCTAGTTGGACAATATCTATTGATGTGACTAGTCTTCAAACAATTGAAACATGTGATTTGGCTTAACAACCTTTGGTAATTATCTCTGAAGTGTTTCCTAATGTAATTCTCAAGAAAATTTCCATATTCTTGACAATAATGATAGCTATACCTTGTATTATAATTCTAGTTATAGGAGTTTCCATTGCTCCTTACCTTTGTTTTCATTTTTGATGACCACATGGGTTTAGATCTACATTCAAAATATTTATTTCTATACTTCTAATAGTTGTATAAATATCCTTCAAATCTTTGTGTGTGCATGGTATTGGTTATGCATGCATTTGCTTGAAGACCTTTCCTATTGCACTTGTGGTAGTGAACCATGTTCTTAGGCTTGACATTTTGATTTGTAGTCTTGCTCCTACACACATTAGTGATACAACCATTCTTACCACAATTATGACAAATAGGTTTGGAGTTCTTACCTTTTTTTTTCCTTTCTTTTGCACTTTTGGATGATTCTCCTTCTTCAGTGCTTGTGTATCCCAGTCTAGATGTGTCATTATTGGATCTAGGGGATCTCAATAATTGCTCAAAGTATTTGATGGCTTCATTTGGCTTGTTGAAACCTTTAGCATATTCCTTTTCTCTCTTTAGATCACTCTATAATTTCTCATTCTACAATTTCAATGTAGTTATCTCAATGTCCTCAATATTTAGCTCATAGTTGGCATTCATCATTTGACTTCAAGATCCAATTGCATGTTGGAAATCTTGGTTAGCTCTATTGACTTCCCTTCTAGTCTATTTCTTAGAATTCTTTTGTCTTCTTCAATCATGGCTTTGTCTTCCATAGCTTTCTGCTTTTTTTCAATCACCTCACATAGTAGTCTGGCTTGTGATTCTTGCTCTAACTTGAGACTTCTGATTTCCTCAGCTTGGACTCTATTCTTTTGCATCAGATTTGCAATTGTTGCATAAAATTCATTGGAGTCACCATTGAAAAATAGCTTGATAGTGTCAATCTCTTTGTATTGTGTTTCATTCTCTACAATATCAATTTCTTTCCTTCTCTTCAAGTACTTCTTTAGTTCTTCTCTTATTTCATCTAGTTGATGTAGAATGAGTTGTATCTCAATTCCCTAATTTTCAATAATCTTTCCCAATTTTTAGACTTTAATTTCAAGATCTTTCCTCAAAGCTGCAAAGCTTCTCTTTTAGAGAACAAAATTCTAATACCAATTGTTTGAATTACAATAGGAAAGGTAAACTTCTAAGAGAGGAGTGGTGAATCAGTAGTTTAAACTTGGACTCTTAAAACTCTCACCACACATCTATTTTATGCATTCAATGAGTAAAATGAAATAACATGTAAACATATAAGTAATCACACACATATGACACTAGATATGATTACCCAAGAACCCTTCAAATGAGAAGGTAAAACAAGGGTGGGGATGACACCTACAAATCTTCACGACTGTAGTAATAAAGTGTATCTAATGAAGGTTACAATTTTTTGACCATGAAACATGATCTACCCTATGAAAGGTCTACCTTGTTAAAGGCTTACAAAGACTGTTAGGTCTCACCTTGTTAGAGGATTTCAACAACCTATTAGAAGTGTGGCTGGTTAAAGGACTTTAACTTACAACTAAGTAATCACCTAGTAAAAGGATTTCATATAGCCTATTAGGACTACTTTGTTAAGATATTTTGATTGAAATCACTTATTAGAATGTCTCAACTTTGATCCTATACTTAGCACTTATTTTCCTAATAACAAATCGCCTCTAAAATAATGTCTTCTTGATCCTTCTTGATCAAATGCCTCTTTGTTGTATCCTCTTCTTTCCTTTTCTCTACTCTAATTGATTTTGTAATGCAATATCACTTCATAACTTCTAAATCACCATGAATGCTATGTTTGCACATGCAAACTATCCTTTTCACTCCTTCAACACTCTTAGAAAGTTTAGTGTTTTTCCTCCTTAAGAATACTTTGGTGACTTAGGGTTAGGTATGAATCTATGGCTGAGATTCATCCATTTTGCCACTTAATCCTTCCTATTTTTTGATTTGTTGCATGTAATTGCATAGGGAATCCATCTTGAGATTCATCCTTATCTCCAAAATATCATAATTCATCCTTAAGTCTACTAAAAAATGGTTTACGTAGTTTTTTGTGCCTTTACAAATAAATATGTCAAAATTATTTCACTCAGCATCTAAAGTCTCTAATGCTTGGCATGCACTAATCTTTATACTATGACTCAGCATCTATAGCACTTGGCATCCACTATTTACTTGGCACCAAAATCACTCAGCATAGTTTGTACGCTCGACACTTGAGTGACTCAGCACATGAGTGGCTCAACACTTACTATGACTCAGCATGTTCTAATATATACATATTGTGCTTAGCATGTACTACTTGTTTGGTATGAACTAAGTAAATAACTTAAGTGTGTTGACACTCATTTGTCAAAACCAATCTAAGATTAGGAGTTGCTTCATTGGTTAGAGAAGCTCATCATAATAGAGATTCCAATGTTATGCCAATGGTAATTGATCTAGGAAATGGTTTAAGAGGTAGAAAGGTACATATAAGTTAATTTTTCATGACCCATATTTTTAATATCAACTCACGAATGCATTCATAGTTTTGACATGTTTGAAAAATAACATGTCAAGCACCACAAAGATATGTACTACAATGGTTATAAATTTTGAATTAAAAAGTTGGATGACATGAAGAGAACTTGTGATTATGGGATAATTGCATCTTTGAGGTCACTAATATTTCTTCTAGAAATGAAATGCATCCTCAATAATCTAAAAATAGATACTATAGAATTTTGGACTATATAATTGAGTGTGACTTTAATTCCTTCAAACTAGTTTAGTCAAATGGTATAGGCTATGACTGAATCAAAATTATCTTGATAAAACTATTATTGAACATGATAATGGATTACAATGATTAATACAAAATAATTTGAGCCAATTGGAACTTACCCCTATGTTCTTCAAAGCCAATGTGAGAAAGTTTTACTTTGGCATTCCACATCAATAGGGTTGGTCATTTATCATTAGAAATGATCCAAGAGGAAGACTGGTAAAGTATAATGTGATTGAAGAAGAAGATATCGAAGAAGTGGAAGATGAAGTAGAAGATCATGATGGTGAGGATGAAGAAGGAGATGATGATGGTGTTGGTGAATATGTTCATGATGATTATGATGATGACAATGATGACGATGATGATGATGAAGAAAATGATGATGATGGTGATGGTAGTGGTGGTGGTGGTGGTGGTGTTGGTGATGGTGGTGGTGGTGGTGGTGGTGGTGGTGATGATGATGATGATGGCGATGATGAATATGATGGTCATAGTGACAATAATGATGACAATGATAGTCATAGTGATGATCATGATGATGATGGTCATAATGATGATCATGATGATGATGGCAATAATGATGATGTTCATGATGATGAGATGGATGAAGAAGATGATAAATGGAAATGTATTAGGTATGATCAATAAAATGTAAGAGGTATTGATATATTCATTGAAAAAATGTTTTAAATTGTTATAAGTTATCATGATTAATGATAACAACAATGGTGACTTATGATACGCATGTTGCAAATATGTATTAGGATGCTCAATTCTCAATGTTGATTACTTATAATATATATTTTTTTAGAGGTAACTATTGTGATCCCACAATGCACACCCCATTTCTCACTAGGAATGGGGACCCTCTACTTTTTTCAGACTCCCAAACTCATAGTTCGAGATTCAAGAAAAGATGTTAGAGTCAAAATCATAAAAAAACAAAAAAAATTTAAAAAATAATCAATATATATATATATATATATATATATATATATATATATATATATATATATATATATATATATATATATATATATATATATATATATATATATATATATATATATATATATATATATATATATATATATATATATATATATATATATATATATATATACTTGTGCTTGTGCAAGGCGCATGCCATGCCCTACCCACATGGCATGTGATGTGCACACTTGCACTCTTTTGCTAGGCGCACATCACACCCCACAAAAGTGGGTGCAGCTATAAAGCCTTAAACCCTCTAGTGTTTTTTCTTATTCTTGCTACTCACTTGGTTCATCAAAGATGACACTAGCAAGAGGTATGCATGCATTTTTATATGCCCGCACGCACTTAGTTCTGCACTTGCATGGTTACCTTGCATCGTGACCACATGCACGCTTAGTACCACACCTGCTCACACATTTGGCATGACATTCATAGCATAAAACTCGTGCCCATCACACCTGCATAAACTCCTCCACATGCAAGCAATGCACTTGTGGATGCGTAATATACTTTCGTGTGCACTGCATTGTGCTTCTGCACACCATGTCTATTTTCCAAAACCCTAACTCCACATGCATGCCTTTTGTCTTTTATGCATTTGCGCATGCTACCCCATGCTTCTACGCACCAACACTTTTTTTAGTACTCCACACCCATGTGCCCACCTCATGACCTGTGTCTGTGGCACTCCACACCTGTTGTGCCCCATGATACCACATGTGCTCCATACCTATAGTGTGCATTCTATTCTGCTCTCCCACACTTGCCAAAACCCTTGCCACCATGTGGATGTGACCACCACTTCCGTTGTGCATTTGTTACTTCTGTTACGTGCATGCGCTACCAAGCCATGCTGTACAAAAAACCTTAAAAAAAAATTCAAAAATAATAATAATAAATAAAATATATATATAATAATAAATAAATAAATAATAGAGAGAAAATAGATTTCTTTTTAAAAATAAAAAATAAAAAGTGTCCAAATTGGGCATTTCATTTTTTTTCTTTATGTTTATTTTTTGTTAAATTTAGATATTTTATTTTTCAAGTCTTTATTATTTTAAACTAATAAAAAAAAAATTTCCATGACATGTAGGAGATTAAATGGCGTCCACATCGAGAATGGCACCCAAGAGTAGTGTTTTCAAATTTCAAGGTGTACCATCCAAATCAAGATTTCATGATGACCACACAGAAATTAGGGATACAAATTTAGGGCACACATATCTAGGAGAATTCCTTAGAATTTACAATAAGAACACCATGAGATCAGCTCTTGTATCCTCACTAATTCATTCTAGGTTGGTGAGCATAGCTTTGCATCTCGTATCAGTGCAGTCAGCAGAACTAATCTTGACACCGGCGCAACATTTTGTTACTGAAGAGAGAGTGGTCAAGAGTGTCACAAGAGAAGTTGTGTTGGACCTCCAACCCCATAACATTGAGGGGTCTTCCATCTCCCAAGAGTAGATCAATTCATTAGACTCTCGTACAAAGTAGCTGAGAGATGGTACAAGAAGCACCAGTAAGAGGTAACTAAAATCATACAATCCTCTTACCTCATTGAGAAGCCTCCTAGGGGAAGGTTAATAGGAAAAGTTGATATGACTCAGGGATATATGAAGGAGGATATTGGTTATTCCATTATTCTTTTGAGCATAGTCATGGGACTACCCATAGCAGGCCACCCTAGCACTTTTATTGTCAACTTCATTGAGACCATCAGAGCAACAAAGATACCAATAGACTAGGCCACCACACTAAGTGAAAACTTGTGTGAGAAATTAAGGATAGTAAAGGAAAAGAAGAAGTTTTATATGACTTCTTACATGGTATACCTGCTTGCAGCAAGGGTGATAAACTATCTTGGTTTGTACAGGAGAGGTAGTATGTAGGACCCTAATGCCTGATCATACATAGTCTACCCTCAGTTGGTAAAGAAGAAGCTCTTAGCTCAAAGCAAGGAGTACAGAATTGTGAATGATGCATTCATTTTTGTGATCATTCAATTCATTGAAGGAGATTATGGGAAGAGGCTATCTGATGAAGCCAAAGCATAGATTACAATTCTTGGAGCATACTTCATCCAGTTCAAGACATTCACATATCTTCAAATAGTTGATGCCTCCATAAATCTTAAGAAGTTTCCAAGATACCCAAGTGACAAATTGGTTCTATTGGAGATTGCCTAGCAAATTGAGTCAACATATGAGAAGATAAAGAGACAATGGAGACCTTGTTGGGTATGGCCCTTGGTCATTGGACCATATTAGGTGAAATAGAAGCAAGATATTCCATCCTTTGAGTGGGAATGGGAGAATTATCCTCTCAAAGAATACAACTCTCTCCAGCCATATTTTGATAATATTGGGAGAGTGGAGAGTCTTGTATGAAAGGAGTTTCACCATGAGGATGTTGTTGAAAATCACTAGATGAATGCCACAAATGACTACAATGTCTGCATAAGGGGCTATTGTAGGATGACTTTGTATCTTGTAGAGAAGGCTCTCTAGTTGAACATCCCAAAGGAGATTAGGCAATAGGATTCTAAGGAGTTACTGGACCCCCTTTTCAACTTAGACAAAATTGGTGAAAGGCCCATTATGAATGTTGAGGTTGATAGGGAGGAGGCTAATGATATTAATCATTGGGTGAGGCATGTCATTAGAATGACAAAGGATTTGATCAAGAAACCTTTTCCACTTGATCCAATACCTGATACAGTGATCTTTCATGCGCATCCTTGCCCAAAAAGAGTTAGAGGGAAGAAAGTAACAATTCCTACCTTTGTGGCCTAGTCTCCTATCAGCCTAGAGATAGTATACGAACTTGATCACCCAGTTGGATATTATCACCCTCCAAAGAGGAAGGGAAAGAACAAAAGGAAGAGGACCTCTCCTTAGAGGATTCAAACATAATAGGCTAAAGAATAAGTGCCTCCCCAGTAGCAAGAAGAGAGTGCACAAAGGTCCAAAGATATTGGAGCTACTCAAGTCTAGGATGAACCTCAGTTGCCTCTCATTGTGCCTAGAACTAGAATAGGGAGAAATTCTACAAGTCTCCATTCCTCTTGTGCAAGAAGAGCCAACTTCTCCTTCTGCCTCCAAGAAACAAAAGAAGAGGATTAAGATCCAAATAAAAAAGAGGCAAAGGATCAACAGAAGATTGGTCCCTTCCCCATCTATTCTTGAAACCATTCTGGAAGGGGAAAAAGAGGAAGAAGAAGAAGAATTAGAAGAGGAAGGGGAACAAGTGCCCCTACAAGGAAGAACTTGGCTAGCAAGAGTCGTAGAGTTACAAAGGAGAAAGAGTGTCATGGGTACCTTTCCATCCACCCAAGCATAACCCTTAGAACTCTCTTCCTCAAAAGATGGAGTACAATAGTTGGTGGATGAGTAGAGTGATGAGGGAAATGATGTTTTTACAATGTCAAATTTTGATTTTATGTTGGTGGGTATAGAGTTGATTGGGGATAAGATTAGGGACACCCCTACAGGTGAACCTCAACAAGAAGACTGGATGCAGATACCACTAGATACACATGGTCCTAACCTTACTCCCCCATCTCCACCACAAGTCACAGTGGTAGATAAGGGTTCAGTTACTCCTCTAGCTCTAAGTTTAGAATAAGAACAGGTTTAGAAGGAACCATCACAAGAAGAGGGACTAGAACAAATGGAGACTAATGAAGTGTCGAAGGAGGGACAAATGGTGGAATATTCTCAACCAACTTCCCAAGACATCGAGGTTCAAGCTACAAGGTCTATTAATACTGAGGCTATAGAAGAAGAGCCCTCCCAACATGAGACAGCTCTGAGCAAGAGCAAAAAAGGGAAGGAAGTTGTAGAATATACCCCTTCATCATCAAGAGCTAGGTCCTCAGTAGAATGCATCCCTAGATTGATTTGGAAGGAAATAATGAGGAGTAATAAGCCTCAATTGTGTGCTTCAAAGGACGACATTTGTAACATTGTAGAGATTTTAAATAAACTTGAGTCTCCATCACATGAGGCAACATTGTTGGCATTTGTCACTAGCACACAGAACCAAGAATTGTTTGCACAAGTAGTTGTCCCTGCTAAAGACATAGATGAGGAAGGCCTTGGTCTTGAGGATTATGAATTGAAGGATGTTATGTTGGGGAGGCCTACATGGGATTCAGCTTGATTAATGATGACCATGGGAATCAAAGAGGTCCTCAAGCACATGGAACAGGATGAGGCTAAACTCCAAGCACTTCAAAGACAGGTCGAGATCCTAAAGGGATATCTAACTGAAGTAGTTGGTCCTCTAGATTCTAAGCACCCTAAGTAGACTTTGAATATTGTACTTAGAGAAGGGGGAGGAGTAGAGCTAGATCCATTTTTGAAAGCCTATCAGTAGTGGTAGGAAATTTTTGAGGAGAATATTTTTTTGATCATCATAGGGAATTTGAAGTTATTGCATGCTACCCAAGAGAACGTAAATAAGATCATAGCAATTTTGAAGTAGGACTTCAAGATTATGGATGAAGTACGGGCCTGGAGTAAGGATTTTCAAACTCTACAAGCCATAAAGGGGCAAAGGTACTAGGTTTTGATTGATGTTTATACCAAAGAAGATTTAGATATGACTAATGACTGGATAGAAAAGATAGCAGATAACAATAAAGTAATGGAAACATTGCATGAGGAGATCCATTAGCTCAAGGACCAAGCCCAAGAGAAAATTTTGGAAGCAGAGAGACACTACAGTGATGTGTGCTTAGATGTTTTTGATGGTGATGAATGAGAAAAGTTATTGCCTATTGAGGTTGTGGTAGAAAATTTTAAGAAGACTTTTGAGGAAGCATCCAGTGATGAAGATATCTGGCAAGCCTTCAGGACAAAAGAAGCCTTGTTAGAATTGGATACCAAACTTGAGGATTTTGTTGATACCCAAATTGAGGTAGACAATTACTAACAGAAGGTCAAAGACAAATTTTGTTCATAGGTCTACAAATTTAGAGGTGCACCGACAATTAATTACTTGTTGAAAAAATAGAGTTTTCCATGCATCAGAAATGCATTCTAATGGCAGTTTAACTTTGACACATGCTTAGTAAAGGACCAGCTTCCAATTTTGGCACTCCCAAATACTTCCACTTTGACTCAGAGCTTTCCTCCTCTTTCTTCTCTCATATTTTCTTTATTTTTGACATGTAAAGGCTCATGCATCCAATTAATGAATAAAATATGGATGGAGTCCTACTAAGCACCAGATTAATTGTTAGATTGTATATAATTAGTTTTTTTTATTGGTTAAAAGCATTTTATTGTATGAATAATATCTCTCACTCTCAACATAAATTGAGGAGATGATTTCTTATAAATACCCTATTGTAATATGTAATAAGGGCCATTGTTATTATGCAATAAAATTATGCTTTTGGTGCTCACATTCGGAGTGTAGTGATTTTTGCCTAAATGTGTCATTATTTTGGGAATTTTTTTCATGAGATTGTGATTGAGCTAAAGGTTTATTGCATTGTTTTTGGTTGTGCGGTCTTTTAGTTTTGGTGTTTTCTACAGATTTATGAATTCCACTGATATAACAAGTTCGAGAAGAAATCAACAAATTGTGCTTGCATAACTCTTTGTCTCACACGACTGCACTTTTTGTGTCCTTGCAATTCGATGAAGAGTGAAACATCATTCAATTATTGAAATTTTCCATCGACAATTACATTAGTGGAATCTAGGAAGTGCTACTCCTATTTTCATTGGTTACCTACCGATCACTTTGAAAGCTTAACTTACAGTGTGTTATTTTCTGTAGCTTATCTCCATTAGGATTTCAATTTCAAGTTATTTTCTTTAAAGTTTTTTTATTTTCTTTATTAATCCCCTTGTTAGAATAGGATTTCATACTAGCTACATAGTTAGATTGCATTCATAAAAAACATAAAATACAAAAACATAGCTTTCTTTTAGTGTTATTTTTGAAGTAGCCTGCAGATTCTACATTCCATCCAAAATCAAAACAAACCAGCAAAGGCCTCCTCATGAACATTCACATTTATCTTCAACTGGGTGGGTTCCAGTAGGTCACAAGATCACTCAGAACCTTGGAGTCAATTCACAAGATTAGCTTTTCAAGAGAGGAGTTCGCAAGAATTCCTACTGTTAGCATTGTGTTAAATGATAGCTCAATAGTAATGAATTAGAAAATCTATAATGACTATCATGTATGCATATTGTTCATGTTATGCTCTATGTAATTTATAGCATAAGTATCATGTAATTTGTAACTAATTTAAGATAAATAATTTACATATGCATGAAACTATAACCCTTTGATGAGGATCCTACATAGTGACATGGATTGAGAGGTATAAGTTTATTACATGGTTGCTTCTTCTTTACCTTCAACATTAACTTTAGGCCAACTTCATCAATATTAGCCTCATTTTATAGCAAAATATTTCACATCTTCAACTATATCTCTCATTTGATGGGAAACACATACCACCAAATACATATCTATCATATTTATCTTCCTCGAGTGAGGGAAATGCAAGAATAGAAGAGGATAGTGAGACATGTAGTAGGTCTATGAAAGAGAGACAAACTATAGTTCAAAAGATTAGAATAAAATTCAATAAATGCATGCAATTTTTCCTTGCTCAAGGGGGGTCATGTTCTTATGATGATGAGACAAAAGGAGAAATCAAGGTTCCCTTGAGGTACACACACCTTTAGAAAGAATGGGTACCCAAGGGATTACCTCCAATTAACATTAATTTTGTGTTAATGAGAGGCTATGTCACATAGCTCCATCATCATTACATGGTTTGGGCATATTTTCCATGGATGGCATAAAGGTAAATTATAACAAAAAAAAAATTAATTTATTATGTAGGACCTTGTTACAATTACAATAATTGGATGCAGATAGTTCAATATACAAAAAAAGTGTGTATAGGTATGCAGTGTCAGCAAATTATCTACAATGGAAAGAAAATGACCAAAGTAAAAGACATTGTGTATATTGATGGAAGGCCAAAATAAATAGGAAATATTGTAGGTTTTATAAAAAGTATGTGTCCTAGGTCAACTAATAAGAAACACAATTACATTTTTGAGGTGTGTGAGGGCTATCAAATTTTTGTATCTGTGATAAAGTCAATAAGTGTAGGGGAAGAGTTGCTAATAGATTATAATTTGAATCACATAGATACAAATAAAGTTACTATCATGAGACTTGTAAGTATTAAATATGTAATATTTAAACTAATTACTTCCAATTAATAACTCTAATATACAATATACCATTTTATTAATAAGATTTTTTACTAAGTCAATTATTTCTTTCATTATGCCAATTTTTTTATATATATTCTTTGTTATAGGGTGACATGGATCCATCAGATGACAAAGGCAAGGATGTTGCTCCCACCCCTTCCTCAATGAAGGTAAACCTTTTGTATAAAAATTGGTGTAATTTTAATTTTACAAAATTTCATATTATTATGTTATTTTTCTTAAGGTTTTGGACTTGTTTTGACTTTTTTACTGGTGTTTTTGTTACAATTTAATGCTTAGGGAAAGGGAAAAGAACCAATTACACAAGAGCAATTAGTTATTGATATGGTGGCCACAGTATTATGTGATGATGACATCACATATACCATTGACCCTATAAGCATGTGTAAAAAGAGCTTAAAAATTATCAATCTACAAATTCTTGCACTTGTGATGGATCCAAATCCAACCAAAGAGAAAGAGGTGATGATAAATGAATTGTGTCAGAGAGCATGTTATCTGGAAGTAATAAACAATAATTCTTTAGCTACTACAATAATTCAATAAAATTTTATGTTTTATACTAATTTATGGATCATCAACCAAAATATGTATGTGTCCTTACAGAATTTTTTGAGACCTTACGAGGCTACTAGTGTAGTTCCTACAAGTATGTGATTTCAATTTTCATCCATCAAAAGGGACATCATCAAAATTACCATATACCATGCTTCTTTATTGTAGTCCGTTAATAGTCAAAATTGCACCATCTTTTTCTTCATGATTATTATTGACAATATTATAATAAAGGTGAAGTATATTATTGTTGTCATGTTTTTGCAATCTATATTTTAAAAAGACAATACATTGTATATATGATTATTTTCCAAGTCCTGATGATGTGCATATGCCTCCTTCAACGAGGTTGACCACCACTCTAAGATTGTCAACTACATGATCAGCAACAAGGAGCATGCAAACATACACTCCTGTTGTAACTAGAGTTAGTAAGTCCTTGTTTTGTTATTTTTTTTGTGTTAAATATAATTTGATTTTTGCTATCTTGTTCATTTGATCATAGTATGTCATTGATTAACTTTGTGCAATGATAGGTACACCTTCTCATGATGGTAGAATAGATATCAATACTAGTGATAATTTACCATCCTTTCCTAGAGCAGCCCATGTTACTTCTGCTGAATCTTTGAGGCATCATTGTTGATGGCCGAGAAAGATATGATTCCCTTAAAATTGTCTAAGATTCTAGGTACTTTAAAATTGTAATTATTTAGAGTGTGATTTTAGTTTACTTATTCATAACTCATTTTCAACTAATGATCCCATGATGATTTTGTAGGAAATGATTTTTTTTATGAAACTTTTTATGATTTAACATTCAAGATATTTCAGCCCACATTACATAAAAGGTATGTAGCTTCATATAATTGGTAGAATATTTTTCCATTCATTCATTTGTTGTAATATATTCAAGGTACATAGATTGAACTAATTTTTTTATCTAAAAATTTTATTTTTTGTTAAAAGGTAGAATGAGCAAGGCCCTAAATTAAAAGATCATCTCATAAAATCTCTAGATGATCTCTTTGGTCAAAATATTTTTAACAGAGCCCAAATTCTTCAAAAAGTTTGCAAACATCTAAAGATTGTGAGAGACCAATATAGAAGGGCTCTAAAGGTCAACCAAACGTATGAGCATCCTCTTACAGTTCCAGAGATGGAGTGGAATGAAATCATTCAAGATGCAAAAGAGATATGACTAAAAGATAAAGGAATTAAACCATCACCTGACAAAAATAGGTATGTGGTAGTATTAATGTAATTATGTACAAATTAGTGATCTTTATATTTATATAATCTAACATATTTCTAATATATTTAGAAGTTTACATATATAGTATGTAAGACACATCAAAGGCTCCACAAGGTAGAAAAGATAAGGTTGGCCAACACCATCTTGGCTCTGGTGGATATATGAAACTTCATGCATGACCTATAAGTAGCAGTAAACAAAATTGTGTATTAAATTTTTCATATAAAATTAAAAATAAGAAATACATTCAATATTGATGATATTATGCAAAAAATGTAGAGCTTTGAATTTAATCTAGCACCCATAGAAGAGGACAAACAAATTAGCTTAGAGCAAGGCTATAAAGTAGTGGTTGCCTACCATTGCGCAAATTCCAATGGCCAAAGAGATCTAGAAGATTCTGGTGCACCTGTTCAGATACAGATAAAAATGCCTAATGAATAATAACTCAAATTGAGAACTTCATCAAAAATAATTTATTTGATGTATTTTTCAACAATGTTAACAATGTGTGTGACATTTTACTACATCCTTCTACTCCTAGCATAGATCCCGTACATGATGAAGGCCCTGATGTGCATCATGGTGATAGAGGTATATATTCAATTTCTATTGAAATATAATTATGTAATTATTAATAAAATTTAACATCTTAAATTTCAATTGGTGTAACCTTTATGTGAAAATTTGTGAGTATTCAGAACATCATGGCGACGGAGTCGAGCATGATGTTAGTGTTGAGCATGTTGAGTTTGGGGCTAAACAAAATGTGATAGTAGATGATGTGGCACTATTAGGTAAACAAAAATCCATGTTATATTCATTAGATTAATGAAATACTTATAAAATTTTAGAAGAATGTTTAGAATTAAACCCATTTATTTGTCATTGCAGGGGCACATCAACCTTGTGCTCAAAAAAAGAAGAGGAAGAATCATGTCATAAGATCATAACCACAAGAGCCAAAGGAGAATGTCGAAGATAGTCATGATGTTCTTGTTATCCGTAATCTTTGACAAACATCAAAGAAAAAACAAAAGAAGAAATTATTGTTAAAAACCTTGCTTGATGATAAATGTGTTGATGATTTTTTTTATGAATATTTATTATTAATGAATTATATATCATGTTATTGAATAGTTTTATGTGATTATAATGATTGATGTGTTCATGAATTATTGATGAATGTTTATATGTATTAATAAATTGTATGTCATGTTAATGAATGTTATATGATTATAATGATTCAACGTTATAATTCTTAAATGAGTGAATGAATGAAATATTTAGTTATATGTTAATGAAGAATTTAGAGTGATTATGGAGGGGAGGCCAAATGAGCTTCAACCTTCACGTGGTCGGTCTTGTTAAGTAGAGAGTATTAAAGGATTCTTAAAATCAAGTGAAGCTCAAACTAAACCTATAAAAATGAAATACCAATATATGGTCCCATCATCAAGCAATTGGAGAACTTCACCATAGTCACTAACAACTATTATTTCTTCCATGTTGATGTAGACGTATCCATAATGTTCATTTTATAGACTCCTTGTCAATTGCTACTACAATTTTATCACAAATTTATACTATTAGTTATTATTGCTACATTTCCATAATGAATCACAAACATCTCTTCTGTGATAAATCACTATTGTATGTTATTATTCATATGGCATGATTGCAACTTTTCATCTTTATTTCAATATCAAATCATTTTATTCTTTTTATATTAATATGGGTAGATAATTTGTTCCTTGACTTTACTTGTATTACTTCTTTCTCCCAAAAATATCCGTACAAATTATTTTTGTGTATGTTCCGATATGTTCAGTCGTGATGATAATTGTTTCTTGTATACGTTTTGATCTATTCATTCATAAGTTCTCACTAGATTCATTTTGTAAGTGTTTAATCCCACTATTATATTTTCCTTTAGTTTCTCCTATAACAATATATTCTTTATATGTGAACTGTCATATGATAATCTTCTTCTTCACAAAATGATTTACCTTTTGCTTAGTCCAATTTATTTAACAACACCTACAATACTTCCAACACTCTTCTAGAACAATTTTCAAATTTCTTACAATAATATCTTCATACCATTTACATCGATGACTATACTTCCATTAGCAATCATACAACAATAACTAAGGAATGCTCCCATATGGAAAAAAAATAAGTATTATGGTATGGTAGATAGATTTAAGTATGAACTATATCGGAATCAATAAGTAATGCAATGACGGATTTTATATGAACAACAACGGAATCAATAAAATAAAGCATTTCTTTTGTATTTAATGGTATTTTAAGTGATTTATCTATTATGGGTTGTAGTTGACAATGTATAATGGTATGGTAGATAGAAGTATTGGTGATAATTAAAGAAAAAATTCTTAGTAGGAATCATCTACAAGGATAATGAGGCTAAAATTCTTGCATCACTGACTGAGATAATGTAATGTAAATAGAAAACAAACAAAAAAAATTCTATTGAATATAGTTGAGTGGAATATTTCAACAATTTGGAACTTGAAGAATATTTTGGATGATGTAAGGTTGATTTTTGACAAAATAGATTTTAATATTTTCCACTGTTATAGGAAAGTGAATCAACTAAGCTAAAGAATGCACGTTATCTAATAATTATTTTGTAGTAACATCTAGTGTTTGATCTGATTTATCTAGGTAAAACATATATGGTGTTGTTAACATGTTCATATTGAAGGCATATTGAAAGATGATATATTTTGGGTAATGCCATTATGCCAAATTGTCCTTGTGAATTGACATATACTTGTAGGATCTAAGCAATTTTTTTTGTTAGTTTAGAGCTCATACGATTTGCCTTCATTATGGCAATTGTGACCATTTTAAAAAGTCTTATATGTCCTTTTCTTATGACTATTTTGGTTGGGCTATTACTTTTTGGCTATGAGCCCTTTGATAGTATTTTTTAGCTAGACCTGATGATTCTTTCACCATTGTTGTACTTGTCTTGTTTTAGTAATAGATCTCTTTTTTTCTAAATCGCCTTGCATGCTCCTCGAAGGGACAAAGCTCTTCAAGTATATCATGAAGGAACATACCAAATAATATCTCATTTTTTTATGTCAAGTGCCCAATACACCACTATTATTATTTGGCATACCTTCTAGCTCTAAATTAAGTTCTTTTTTATCGATGTTGAGTGGGGTATTGGGCAATTTAAATCTAGCTCTAAATTAAGTTTCTTTTGATCAATGTCGAGTGGGGTACTAGGAAATTTAAATTAAATGATACTTTGAATTTTTTTCTAACATTCAATTCTTAATGCTTTTTTTTTACTTTTTCCTCCTTTCCAAGTTCATTGTTGGTGGTTTCTTTGTTATTTTCTAATGATGTGATCATTTAATTAGATAGGTGGCCAAAGATGAATTGATAGGATATGATGCAAAGGACACAAGTCAATATTCAATGACAAAGAAGAATGAAACAATATTGACAAATGAGAAAGAGCAAAAGTAGAATATGTAAGACTTGTTAAAATAAACAGAGTTCATAGGCGTTGACCTTTTTTTAGTGCTTATATTTAGCCCCTCATTGATAAAATGCTATTTTGAGAATTGTTTCAAAGAAAAATTAAAATATTATGCTTGAGTGGACCAAATTAATGGAGATATTTTTAGATGTTAATTGTGTCAATCTCTTAGTTTCAGGCAATGCAGAAGGAGGTCCTAGTTCAATATGCAATCTCAATTGATATGCATAGGACATCGGGTGGAGTTGGAAAATGCAACACATTTGCTTTTTTGTTACAGGTCCTTAATTAGTTATTTTAAGTTAGACCATCACAAACATTATAATTTTTACTCTTATAGGTGAGGGTAATTCCCTCAACATGCAAGCAAATCAAGATTTTTTATTTGCTTCCTTGTTGAGGACATTCTCTCAACCATAGTAGCCTGAGTTCTAATGTTCATGATGGTCTATAAATTAAAAAAACTTATAGACCTGTTAAAATAATGTAAATGTGGTGCATTTTTTAGCTCCACCTATTGTCCATGCATATGCAATGCAGTTGTACATGCATTCTTGATTCAAAGTGGTCGAATATTATTTTGGATGGGAGGGAGAGAAGCCAAAGACATAAAGGACATGCACCAAAAGATGAAAAAATAATGTCACTTTGCAGGTCTGGAACCTTTTTTTGTTATATTTTATCACACGTATCCACATGGTATCAATTTCCTTAAAAAAACATATTTGAAGTATTAAACTTTACTTTGTGGGAAGTTGAAAGTAAGATGGATTAGTACGGACAATATAATACACAATGTGACAATGTTTTTTCTAATCCTAGAGGAGATTTACAAGGATATTCTTCCTAAAAATCCAACTTGAGGAAAGGCTAATATTTTGAAAGAGCATGATGCTAGCAGGAATAGAGTAAGTGAACACAGTTATCACATATCCAAACGCACTTAGAATAAAAAAATATTGCAGAATTTAATATTTAAAAAATGTCATCTAGAATAGAAGTAGAATAGATAGAACACATCCCATCAACTATATATTTTTATAATGAATGAAGTAACTGAAAATGTGGGCATAGATAGGAATCATATAATGTATGTGTGTATAAGATGTATAGAATTTAAGAAAGACAAAGTAATATATATATATATATATTGATGTAGTTGGAGATAATAAGGACAAGATAGATGTATACACTTGATCTTGATAATATAATTACAAGAGTTCTATTTATTATGCTATGTCTATTGAATGTTCCATGCTTTCATGTTTTGTAAACTATAATTGTTTTGTCCAGATTAACTTCTTACTCACTTTGTATAATTAGGTATAAGTAGAGAAGACACAAATTACTTGAACTCGCATACTTCAATCTTTGTTCCCTATTTTCTTGCTAACAACATGCACACTAAAAAATAATAACCATGTCTAGGAAAGGTGTGAATGTAGATAATGTGAAATTTGAAAAAGTGGGACGAAAATAGAAACCATGGTAATGTGAAGTTTGGTAAGTGTATCAAGGATGTTATGATTTTAAAAACTAATTTATAGCTAAAAGTTTTGGAAGGGTTCTTGCATTAGTTAGTGCATCAAAGGAGCCCAAACTAAAGTCATCAACATAAGTGATGTAAAACAAAAAAGGAAAAGCATAGTTGTATTAATTTTTCTCTTCTATACTTCAACATCACTAGATTATGCCAGCTACCATATAATAAGATCTCACATATCATCAAATTCGAATATAACTCAATATTGTTTCTTCCAATAGATATTAAGAGACTTGTTAAAATATTACTCCCAACATAAAGGTTCAGCAAACCTTCTAGTGCTTTGAAAATAACTTTAACATATATAGACTTTGAAAATATGGGTTAGTCTTTGGTTAGATTTTGTGTTCTATGTTTTGTATTGGCACTATGTTGGCTTTTTTCTTATATAAATTGATCAAATCCTCTCCTTACTTTGTTCGCACTCCCTTAAAGGAAATGCACTCCATTAGTAAGAGCTTAGTGTTCATTCAGATAGAAAATATGTCCCAATTTCCTTCATCAATTTGGGTGTTGGTTCTTAATTAGCATAGATCATGATGCAAATAAAACACAAGACTTGGGCTAGTAAGTCTTCATGTTTCTAATTTTCCATTATTAATGACTAGTAATAAAATCTTCCAAACTTATCTCTGCATCTATATCTCTCCACGCGATCTCTACAACCCATATATCAAATTTTGCAAAATGGTACAATAGAGATGGTCTAATCATTTCATTTCTTTTATAATGTTTGTGTGCAAATTGGAGTAAAGATTCAATAATGGCTTCCTTTCTTCTATGTTACAAGCATAATAGAAATGGTATACAATTGCATTTCAAATTGAGTATTTGTCCCAACAATCAAGAGCTCATGACACATAATTTCTTGAAAAATATTTTAGACTGCATTTTCAGAGGCTAGGCATTGAGAACTCTGTGGCATGTTATAGTCTTCTCCTCTTAATGTTTTCTATGTTACTTTTCCAATGCACCCAATGAATTTCTACAAACTATATATCCAATCAAAAATCATGCATTGCAGTGAGAATGGATATGAATCATGATTCTCTATCATTGATCAACATCCCCTCAATTCACACTCAACTCTTCCTTTTGACCCGAGGCTTCCCTAAACACATCCATTCATCTAGCTATATGTCTCATTTGAAGGATTCTTTAAATGCAAATCAATAATCACTTATAAAAATTATCAATATGCCCATACTAACAATATTGTGATCCATTATCAAAATTATTATTTTTTCCAATATAGAGCTCTTGTTAAAGTTTCAATGACCTTTTGTTGATTTGCTGATGATGTTTGTCGTCGATGGCATGGTAATGTCATCAGAATCTCCTAGGATTTTGTCAAATTTTTGACAACATTGTGTAGAGGTTTCAACGAGGCCTGTCGTTGATGGCATGGCAACCTTGTCAAAAACCACTAGAAATAGTTGAAGTTTTGATGCCTATTGTAGATGTTTTGGTGCTTGTGAGGTGGAATCAGATCATGCTTGACATTGCCTCCTGCTAGAGATTGGGCTCATTTTTTACGATGTCATTTGTCAATAAATAAATAGCCCTGTCTTGCATCAAAATTTTGACAAAATTATAACAAAAAAATGTTTTGACCAACCCTCATTGAAAAATAGGTCCAAATTTACTAGTGTAAGGATGATTGGAACACAAATGGGTTCATCACTATATAAATATAGTGTTATAAGTCAATTCAAAATGAATGGATTCTTACTTGGACAAGTTCTGCCAAACTATTTTCTTTAGGGATAAAAAATGAGGATGAAGGTTACACCAATTAAAATTTGCATCATCAGTAAGAGTGAGCCTAATGTTAAATTTGAGAAAAAAATGAAACATCTAGTTGGGATAACATATACAGATGGAGAAATAAGAGACCTAAAGAATGAAAACTATCAGTGAGAGTTAAACTAATATCATCAAACAAGTAGAAGAAATATAAAAAATTGGTATAACTTGCATCAAGGAATCCCATTAATAATACATACACTAGCAAAAAATGATTTTTTTCTTGTCAATAATCACTAAGGTTATTAGAAAGACACACTTTGATGAACACAAAAAAGGAAAGGGCTTTATTTGGCAAAGATTGAAGCAATGGAACTCATCAGCATAGCATGGGTAATAAAGATGTGTTACCTAGGACTTTCCTGATGCACAATGAACACATTCATAAAACTCATGGCAACAAGAAGTAACCAAGGTTATTATGATAAGGATGATTGGGAGGACTAATGTTGATAATGTAAAATGGAGGAATGAAGAAAACTCATACTGATAGACCCATTATTGAAGCCATGTCCCTCACCAAAGCACAATTTTAGCTATCTTAATGCCTGATGAGATTAGTGGGATAACTTACATTGATAAATGGAGAAAAGGGTGGTCAAATAATGTAATCCTAATAAGTAGAAAGAAGAAAATTCAATGTATTGACATCACAGGAACATATGTAAATAAAGCCAATACCATTTGGATAAATTTACACTAATAACATATCATTGGTTTAGCCATCATTGGGTTTGGAATTTGATGGTCATATTGGCCGTTTTTGCACTTTTGAACTATATATGACAGGTTGGAAATTGTTAAACTATGTGAATTGATAGGCTAAATTGTTAGCAAACTATCAATATGAAAAATAAATTTATTACTAAACCTTCAATATTTTTTTATAGGAAACTTAGTATTGTATGTAATAATGTGTGTGTGTGTGATTTTATAATATGTATAATATATATGTATGATAAATATATATGATTCTAAATATATATATTTCTATTTTTGTCTTATTTTATTTAGATATGTTTCTATTATATATAGTTTCTATTTTGATAGTTATAGATTTTTATTAATTTAGAATGTTATTAAAATATATTAAATTTTAAAAATTTATTTTTAGTAATATGTAATATATATTTATTTATAATATTTATTTATTTATTTTTATATTAATTTAAAAATCTTTTAAAATAACTTAACTTTTTCTTTTATTTGAAATTTTTGTATATATTACTAATTTATAATTATAAGTTATTCATAAGATATATTACTAATTAATATTTATTATTTTTTAATTTATATAATATTTAAAATTAGAATGATTTGTTAATTATTTTTAAACAAAAAATAATTAACAATTATTATTTTTCCTAAAACTTAAAATGAAAGGCATTAAAATAAATCACTCGTCATTAAAAATTATATTATAGGTAGGGTTGGCTGTCAAATTCCAAGCCTAGTCATCGTTATCAATATATTGTTTGAGTAGGGTAATTGAACCATTTTCATATCAATTCAATATTCAAGAATATTGGAACCAAGGAATTTTATTTAATGCTCGCATTGACATATCCAAGGAGTTGCATGAGGAAACTTTATGGTGTATTTTCTTTATAAGTGATTACTTTGATGCATTTTTCATATAATTAAAATCATTCAACATAGGAATATACAAAAAGTACTCGAGAGACTATAGTTGGAAAAATTGAGGCATCAAGTTCCTCTAGGAATAAAAGGCCCACAAAGAGCATTGAGTCTAAGGGAAAGAAGTTCAAGACAGAGGAAGGTGCTCCTATCAGAAAGATAATCCAAGAAATGATTGATCAAATTTAGGGCCTAGACCCTAAATCAAGAAGCTCGAAATAGAATCTTCTAGAAAGGGGCCAGTTGGCAAGGACAAGTTTTACACATGTTAGAGATGTTTAGACTAGGGTTAGAGGCTATGAGATCTTTTTATTCCAATATTTAAAGAGAAACAAAGAGGCTCCATTGTGTAACCCATGGTTGACTAATTTGGGTAAGCTAATTGTCCTAAATGTCTTTCTGAGTTTGAAATTCTTGGAACTTTTGGCAAGAAATTACAAATCAATAGAAATATATGCTCATGGTCCCAATAGAGATGTATTTATTAAAAAAATTGTGGATACTTTCAAGGAATTATTTAACTTAGACCCTTGTGAAATTGGAAAATAAGTACCATACAATGGGCACCACATATATTGGTGTGAAATTAGATGTTCACAACAGTGAACTAGGATAGTTTACAACATAGGATGGGCCACCTTTTAAATTAAATTTGTTCAGGCATTACCTCCAAATTGCATGCATGTCTTTCGAACAATTGAGAGGTTTAGAAGTACTTGATCTTATGAGTATTAGGCCTATGGTTCTAGCATTATATATTTAAATTTATGTACCTAGACCTTTTGATAATGTATCTTATCTAGTAAAGAAATTGCATGAAGTCTTTTTGAATCTTAGGGATAATGAATACCCTAAGATATAATCTAGAAGGTCACACACACTCTTGTAATCATAAGAAGAACTTGGAAGATCATCTACATGAAGGTGTGGAGACAAAAGACATTCAAGAAACTTGAGGAGGATGAGGCCTAGGAAGTCATTGATAAATGTAAGTTGAAGTTGGGAGAAAAGGTAACCAATTGGATTAAATGAAGTCATAAAGGAAAATCATAAATAATGAGTCAAAGGAAAAAGAAGCCTTCTCTATATTTCAAACAAGGGATGTGGAATAAGAACCAAATAAAAATGAGGATATTGTAACTAAATTAGATATTTATAAAGGTATCAGATTGGATGAGGATTTTACATTTGTTTTAGATAATGTTTTTGTGAGATCTAGATAATTTAGATCATTTTTGTATAGTATAGATGTTATAGATGTTGATATTGACATCATGACTCCACAAAAGGGGAGGAAACTATTATCAGAAGAAGGCGTGATTTTGTTTTCTAGTTGGGATCTTAGAGCTTCTTTCATTTTTTATAGTTTATTGCATTCTAAAAATAAGGGTTTCAAATTATATATTGAGGGCATTAATTATGTTTTCATTGGTTCAAGGTTTCACCAAGACAAAGAGGCATTATTATTGTCAGCATTGTATCCACCCAAAAAGGGGCCTAAGATTATTGAAGTTGACAAAGTATTTGGACACATGATGAAGTTGAAGGTAGGAGAAATAGAACTAATGATTTTATTAGATATGGGGGTCAACTTGTCAAATCTTAACAAGGCTCATATAGAAGACTAATGAAACAAAGAGAATGGTATAAAGATCTCGATGAAGACATTTTTAAGGGAAGTAGATATCATGTTCCCATGTTGCCTTCACTAGATAACTAAAAACATGAAGAAGGTCATGTAGGGAAGAAGATCATTACATAAAGAGGATAATCACCATATAGAATTGATCCCAAATAGAAAATTGAGTAGAATCGAGAGTACAACAAATATGTATTTCACTAGATAATAAAAGTTTATTGATAGAGAAAGAGAGACATATATTGAAGATGTATCCAAGTAAATAATCAAACCCCTAAAAGTAATTATGAAAATTAAAATCATTTCTTTCACATAGATGAGGATGACTAAAATCCCTTGGAGGAAATAAATCAAGATGAAGAAGATGAGGAAGATAATCAACATTAGGATTCTCTTATACTCAAGATGGCTAATATGGGCTAAAATGATGTGAGAATGACCAAAGCCCTAGAAGACAACTAAATGAGATATTGGAAATATTGGTAATACAAAGAGATGAACTTGTTCTACCAAAGGAGAGGAATACTAGAGATGAAACAGGAAAGAGGGAGGAGTTAAACAAGTAAGGACATCAAGGGTGATTAAAATTCCAAATATAGCCCTCCTCACAGGAAAAAAATTGGATAATAATATTTTAACACAGTTCATATTAATAATAAGAACTAGAAGTAATAATAATGGAAATGAGATACATGACCAATAAAGGGGGGAAACCATGGATGAATTCATAATAATGGCAATCCAAGATAACAAAATGGTAATGGTGGCCAAAACAATAGAGGGTAGAACACTAGAAATGTGAATTAGAAGAATCATGGACTAAGAATGAACAATCTTGGTGGGTGTAATGTTGGATTAAGGGTGCCTGTGGTAATTAAAAGATACATGCAATTGGATTTTTGTGGAATAGTTGGGTCCCAGAATCCTATTTCAAATAAGGTGAGGATAGGTATTCCAAAGTTCTATTGGGATGGAAAAAAATATGTTGAACAATAAGTGACAACTCTAAAAAATATCATTGATTATTTTGAAATTCACCACGAAGATGTATTTATGAAACTACTTGTTTAGTACTTGATAAAATATAGTGGTAAGTGGTATAGGGGATTTCCAAATGGATCAATATCAACTTGGCATGATTTTGCAACTCATTTATTAAACAATTTAGTGACCATAATAATACTTCATTTGCATCCAAGAATTAACCAACACTAAGAAGAACTTCAATGAATCTATGGTAGAATTTAATAAAAGATTTAATAAAATATTGAATAGAATACAAAGATATATTAGGCTTTTTGATTTTTTTTGATTAATTTTTACATAAGTTCTTTCAATAGTAAAATCCATTATGGGATTATATCACATAGGCTAGGCATGTTACAACAAGCTTAAAAAATTTCCACAACTATTAAAAATGACAGAAAAGTTGTTGGAAGGGTATGCAAGAGAGAAGATGTAAAATTGTATAACCCTAAAGCTTCAAAAAGGGATGAGCTAGAATAAATAATGAATATACTAAAAGACATGAAAGTAACAAAAAGTAGAAATCACAACTCACCAGCATTCAGAAATGACAAGCCTAGATTGCATGATATACCATATAACACAAATTGGAAGGATGGGAAGCCTGGGAGGGAAAACAATAGTAAGGATACTCTTGATCCTTTTAGAAAGAATAATCATCTGGTTGAAGATATTCCATGGTATAAATATTGCAATTTTCCTCATTCACTTGAATGATGTTTGATTGCAAAAAGTTCACTAATAAATTATCAATAATCTAAATAAATGTTGTGAGACAATTAACAACTCAAGAAAAGAAAGTGTTGAAGTTGATGAAAGATCAACCCCACGCCTCTCAAGAATCACTTGCATCCAAAAACTTGTCACAGAAAGAGAGAAGAAAAATCTATGGAGGCTAGAATTCCCAAATCCACAGAGGAGACATTCTTGATGAGAAAAATGATAAATTGTTATTAATCAAAAGTGAATCAATTGTTAATTACAAAGAGGGATCAATCCTTATAAAAGAAGATCAAAACCCTAAAAGGAATCTTACCTAGGTTGCATAATAAAAATTAACAAAAGAATTAATTATTATATGCCTAAATTTTAGCATAAGAAAAATAGAGTTAATTAGAAAATATCTAATTACTCTAAACCCCCCTTAAGATAAACTTAGGGACTAGCTAAAAACCTAGAAACTACTACTAAAATTAATATGTGGGTCCTGGCAGCAAAGCATGATGAGGTATCCAAGCACAACAAAATCTCTATAAAGATAAGAAATAGATAAAACCACATCAAAAAAACCTTGCTCCAAAAAGAGATGGAATGATGTTGAAAGAACTAGTGAAGGACTAAAGAAGCCTCCAAACTAGGGAATGTCCCAACAGATAAGAAAAAAAGTTGATCATGAAGAACACCACTCAAGCATGTAGAAATTGCAAAGCCATATCAAAAAGTAACTATTGATCTAAAGAACCTCCACCAAAATAGAATTTGACCACGTAGAGAAGACTATAATTCACATGAGTGCTCTCAAAAGACACTACTTGAATTAGGAGGTACACAAAGGCAAACAATTGAACTCAAAGATACAAATAGCATGAAACACCAAAGCTTGAAGGGCTGATCAATCCAACATGGAAGGCTACAACCAAATTAGGAACTAAAAAAAGAGTGTCTATATGGTAAATGATCTATCTAATCAAAATGCATAGGCATCCAACCACTATATCTACCTAGTACATAGGAGAAAATATTGAATACATAGCTCACTCCATCGAACCAAGGAAACAAATAGAAGAACCCCCCTAATTTAAACAAGGGTCAGGTGACAAGAAACTGGAAAAGTAGGCCAAAAAAATTGTATGTCAATGAACCATGGTCAAGATGCATAAAAGAATACATATGTGTAACTAAGGTGATCAATCTTAGACATGTCATGAGGCTAATGTCACCAAAGGGAAACTCACTCAACAAAGGACAATGGAAAACAAAGGCAAAACATTAACCCCCCATGGAACTTTAATTAGAGTAGTGCATGTATAATAAGGCACAAGATATGGTGAATCCAAAGAATAGAGAAATTTGTGTGACTATCCTCTGATGACACTGCTCGAATCAAAATGCAAAACAATTGAAACAAGAATACATATGGAATATTCAAATAGGAAGAATGCTTCTGAGAGGGGGGGTGAATCAGAAGTATTGTACTTTGACCTTTAAAACCTTTTAACTAAAAATAGATTGCATGCATATAAACATATCAAACATCCATGGAAAAACAAACATGTACCATCACATAACACTTGAGATTTTGGTAACCCAGAAACCCTCCAGGAATAAGAAGGTAAAACTAGGGTGGGGATGATACCCAAAAAATCACTACAGTAATAATGTTTGACCACTTCTGATGGTCTGCCTTGTTAAAGGCTTTACATTGTGTTAATAGTGACCTGGTTAAAGGATTTGCAAACACTTTACATGAAGTGTTACCCTATCAAAGGATTTAATCACCTTTTTAAAGGATCTACAAAATAGCTGTTAAGCTAACCTATCATCATAGGATTTCCTTTCTAATACAATGGCTAAAGAGTATTAGGTATAATAAACCTGATAGCTTACAATCCTTTGATTTCTGAATATAGGCACTTGATCTACTTTCTTCTGATCTTGATCCTCTAAGATCTGATGTCTGTTTGTATTCCTTGCTTAGTTCTGATCAACTGAATATTTAACTGTTGCTCTTCTTCCTTTAAGTCTTTTTACCCTTTTCTCTAAACTCCACTATCTCTTTTCCATACACTTCTTCATCCTTATTTTACAATGAAATTTTTTCTTCCTTATAAAGACATTCAAAGACTTAGGGTTGGATATAGATCTACAATCCATATTGAATCTTTGTTTCCCGCTCATTGCTTGCACTTTTCTTATTGGTTGCATGCCTTCTCCATTTTTCTTATTGGCTACATGTAGATTGCATAGGAAATACAAAAGATTTGATCTTATCATTTTAATCCTTCAAGATTCATCATATGTCGGTCATGAAAATGGTTTACATCTGAATTAGTAAAGTTACAAACTCATATTTACATTCTATGTTACTCGACACTTACTGATTCCTAATGCTCAGCACATATAACAAACTGGCTTACTTGGCTCCTATTGCATTTCTATTTTGCTCGGCATCGTCTGTGACTCGGCATCCAAATATCACTCGGCACTTATATAATGCTTGGCACCTGAAGTCACTCAGCACTTGATCTTCACTCGACACCTGATCTTCAGTCGGCACCTAAAGGCTGCTCAGCACCTGAAGATCACTCGACACCTAAAGTGGCTCAGTATACATAGTGTGCTCGACTCCAATTTAGAAAAGGGTTAAGTGTATTGGCACTCAAATGTTAAAAACCATTTTGAAACTAACATAGTGCATGTATAATAAGACACAAGATATGGTGAATCCAAAGAATACAAAAATTTGTGTGACTGTCCTTTGATGACACTGCTCGAATCAAAAGGCAAAACAATTGAAACGAGAATACATATGGAATATGGCACTTTATCTCAGTGCATTTTCAAAAATGCATACAAATGATGTCTACAAAAATCAAAAGAGACACAAGACTAATACAACAAATAGTACAACCCAGGACAAATCACCTAAAGCAACGAAATCGATCCCTAGACTTGAAATAACAAAGATATCCACTAGAATGAAAATATGCAAATAATTAAATAGAATTTTCCTAGAGCACAATCTAGAAAAATAACCAGCATCACTGGAAAGAGCTCTAAAAGACCTTTCTAATGATATAAGGAATTCTCAAATCAGAGATTAGATCCTCAAGATATGACAACAAAAAAAGCCATCAAAAAGCATCAAAACTAAAAAATACCTATATCATTGTGACAGGCTCAGAACTAGATTTTGAGTGATATCTCATTTGCACAAAATAAAGTTTGTATCCCAAGATATGAGTAAAAATGCACTAGTAGGTCCAAACGGAGCCAAAACGGCTAAAAGGGGTCATTGATGTAGCACTGACATCAACAAGTGATGAGCTCAAATTTGATAGTAAAATGGTCATCGAGGCAAAAAAATGCTAAAAAAATAAATCCAATCACTGGGAAAACCAATGTAACAAAAAAAAATAGTTTGGTGACAAAGCAAAAAGATCTAGAGTTGGAAAATTTTGCCATGTTTTTTTAAGATACTTATTTTGCCAAAATGTGAAAGTTTTGCCAAAAAAAATTGATGATGTTGCCAAATATTGCTTAAAGCTTGGAAAAAACCAATGTCCAAAAACCATTGATCAAGGAAAAACTTTCCTTAGGAGCACTACCTGTAGCCAAAACTACTACAAAAAGGGGCCCCAAATTAAATAGTATTAAAGGCCAAAAAAAAAGTCTTCAATTTGGCTAAACTGCCAAAACAATTGGAAACCCATATATTAAAAAAAATACATGGCTCAAGGTATGACATCATCAGCTCTTGATTGTTTCTAAACAAGGGGATCAACTAAAAAATTTCCTCCAAATACAAAAACCCATGGTTGGTGGGGACAAAAACAACTTCTGAGGGCTTAAAAAAAATCATCAGGTGTGGTCTAAAAGGCCACATCTTCAACCAAAATATGTTGACACAAAAGCACAAGGCACTATGGAGACTATGTCTGCATGGAAAAAAGGACCGACTAGTGAATCCCAAGTGCATGGTACCAAAAAATGCCTCTTTTGAAAGCTAACGACGGGGCTAGAATGAGGAAGGGCCTAAGGAGGGTTGAGCAATGTCAAAGCACCGATGAGAGGTAGAAGACCTGGTGCAAGCCCACATGTTGATGTCTTATGTGGAATCAAAGGTGCACAGAAAAGCCCCCAATCAAATCTGCTCCCATCATATGCACCAATACCAAGGAAAAATTGTGTTGCCCAAAAAAGTTTTCCAAGTAGGCCCTCTATTTTTATTTTTTAAACAAACCATTTCTCCAAATTGTATTGTACCCTTAAGAGAGTACTTGCAACATCAACAAGGGGTTGATATGTACCACATGCTTTTGAAAACCCATAAAAAGGATTTTTTTTCTTTTTTGACAAATTGAAAAAAGAAATCACCTTTAATTTTTTTTAAATTATGACTTCTCAATTTGTGTGCCTAGGCAACATGACTTGGTGCAAAAAAAAAAATCGTTAGAAATAACTTTTTTCAAATGGGATAAATTTTATATGGAAATAGGGGTTTTTTATTGTTCTAAGCTCAAGGGTGGTGCTTGTTTGAGCTGAAAGTGACGCAAATTGAAGGTTTCCTCAAATCCAATAAAATAACCTTCTACAAAACCATATCTAAAAACTGACTCAAAAAAAAATCATGAACAATACAAGGGCATGGAGATCTAGAGCTCTAATACCATGTTGAATTTGATGAAATATCAACCCCACAGCTCCCAAGAATCACCTACATGCAAACACCTTCCACGAAAAGAGAGAAGCAAAAGCTATTGATGCTAGAATTCTCAAATCCACAAAGGAGACATTATTGATGATCAAAAAGATATATTTCTATTAATAAAAAGTGAATCAATTGTTAATACAAATAGAGATCAATCCTTATAAAAGGAGATCAAAACCATAAAATGAATTTAACCTAGGTTTCATGATAATAATTATTAAAAGAATTAATTATTATATGCCTAAAGATTAGCTTAAGCAAAACAGAGTTGATTAGAAAATATCTAATTACTCTAAAAAAAGCATATACCATTGAAGTAGTAGCATACGCCAAAAGGAATTACTAGTTTAAAAACATGATGTTAAATACCAATCAGGGAAAGCCTGTAGGGATGTTTTCCAAAGTACCAAAGCAGGATAATAGCAAAAAAGACAAGGAATATGTAGATTAAATTCAAGCTTCAAAGTTAACAAAACCTATGGATAATAAAATATTTGGTAAGAAAGTTTCCAATTTAAATTGTTTTATGGCCCAAGCTTTATTATAGTGAAAAATTATGTTCCCCTACTTGAAATAATGAAATTTCCTAATTAGAAAATTGAAAATTTAATGATATTATCTGATGTTGGAGAAGTTCCTAGAGAAGACCCCAAGCACAAACAAGTTGTGGAAGATCCACCAGTAGTATATTTAGGAGCTTCTATGACTAAGAACTCATCTCAAGCAGATCCATTTTACTTAACATTGTTTATTAATAAAAAGTTGGTCAAGAATTATATGATTGACTCAGGGGTAGTAGCAAAAATTATGCCATTCAATGTCATGAGGGAACTTAGAATCAATGTTGACAACACATATGGGAAGTTTATGCTATGGACAACAAGTTTTTTCATGTAGTGGGAGTCATTGAAAATGTGGAATTCAAGTTTCTAGCATGCTCAGATGCATCTTATAACACTAAAATCATAGTGGTTGAGGTGCTTGCAAATTAAAAAATGTTTTTGTATCAAGGTAATGGAATGATCTAGTTGGTGGAAATATTTATTTGGATTTTTCATATGCAACTATCCCTTTAAATGGTAGAGAATTCAAGATTGATAGAGAACATAGGTCATCATACATTATTGAGGACATTGACTTAGACCAATTGACATGTTTTATCCATACATACATGGATAATTTTTAGATAATTATAATTATACCCTATTGAGAAAAAAGAAACACATACACAGGGAGATCCAAAAATGCTATGGAAAATATACTTTGATGGAGCATGTAGAAAAGATGAAAATGGTGTTGGTGTCATTTTTGTTTCTCCTCATAGTAGATCATTCAAGTATTATTTTCTATTAAGTTTTGAATACACTAATAGCTTAGATGAAAATGATGCACTTCTATTAGGTCTTAAAATTGCTAACAAACATGAAGTCAAGGTACTTACTATTTATGGTGGTTCATATCTTTTTGTATTTTAAGTAAGGAACAAGTTTGTTACCAGAAAATTAAGGCTTAAACATTACAAGAATGAAGTTTAGGATCTTTTGGAGTCTTTTGATGCATTTTCAATTGAATGGATTGATAAATCTCAAAAAGTTCTAGTATACTCTATGGATAACTTAGCTATTAGGCATAATGATATACCATTTGATGAAATAGAACAAGTGAAGATCAAACCAAGACCAGTAGTGTCAAATAATATTCAAAATTTGTAGGTTTTTGAGAATGACAGGGATCAGATGGAAGTTCCTTACATGTGAGGATCAATATGAAGGCTAACACATTTATTGGACTACATATGTAGAAAGGGAAGAAGGTAATGAAGTCATTTTCAGAAATGAAATTATGTTGTTGGAAGCTAATAAGATTCCCATTGGATTATTGGCATTAGAAAAGATGTTCAAAAATAAAGATAGAATAGAAGCAAAGTCAACTACTATAAGCCTTGATGATGTACAAAAGATAATCCTTGGAAATGATCATACTCCTAGGGAAGTATGAATTGGCATAAAACTTGCTCCTAGAATCATGTTGATCTAGAATCCTTGCTGAGAAAGTGTAGACATGTTTTTGCATGGTCATGTGATGGCCTCAAAGTATGCAAAGAATATTTGTCTAGCATGAAATTTCTCTTGAGCATGATGCAAAAATATTTAGGAAAAAGAAACGTCCTCTAAATCCAACATTAGCTCTAAAAATGAAAGAGGAACTAATGAAGTTAAGGGATTCAGGGATAATATAGCCAATCATATATTCAACATGGGTATAATGTTTGGTTCTAGTTAGAAAGAAAAATGTTGATTTAAGGATTTGTGTGGACTTCATTTAAATTTAAATAATCTTTGAAATATAGTAATGCCACAGCTAACATGGATATATTATTGTAGAAAGTAATAGGAAATGACTTACTGTCGATGACGAATAGATTCTCAAGTCACAACCCGGTAAAAGTGAAGGAATTAGAACACTATAAACCAACTTTTACAACACCTTGGGGGACATATCTATATGCAAGAATGCCTTTTGTAATTACTAATTATGGAGCCACTTTCCAAAGAGTGATGGATGTGGTCTTTGAAAGTTTAATTGATTACATTTTAGTTTTTTATCAAGATAGTCTAACTATGTATATTCAATGAAAGCATAAGATCATCGTAATCACTTAGAGAATATTTTCTTACAAGCACTAGAATATGATATATCCTAAAAAGTGTCATTTTATAGCTACATAAGGTAAACTACTTGGACATATTGTATCAAAATAGCTCATGACAATATATCCAAAAAGGATAGCTCCAATTAACAAAATTCAAATTCCTAAAACAATAAAGTATATTCAATCATTCTTTTGAAAAATCAATTTTGTTAGAAGGTTTGCATCATTTTTTTCTAAAATTATCAAGCCTATTGCAAGATGCTAAAAAAGAAGCAGAGATTAAATAGTCAAATGAAGTCTTGGAAGCATTTTCCAATATTAGAAGGGAAAGAAAAGAAGCCCATATTCTCAAATTGACAATTTTTTCAAAGCTTGTTAATATTTTATGTTCTGCTTCATACCACACGATAAAACATATCATGTTGTAGGAAAATGGGGAAGTATATGAGAATCTTGTGGCGTTCTTTAGAAAAAGTATACAAGTAGAATAATTGTATTATGGCATAAATAAAAAGATGCATATGCATTAGTAAAGGCTATAAAATCTTATAGGCCATACCTTTTAGAAGAAAATGTGATTTCATATGTACCAAATGCAATAGTTACATATATTTTTAAATGATTAGAAACCAAATGTTATAGGTGCATATGGATAAATTATATTCACTAAATTGGTAAAGGTTCAAGGTCTTGCAAAACTTATGGGTAACTCCAATCTAGAGACAAATCAAGTACATCAAGTAGGATTCAAAAACACAGAGAAAAGTATTGAGCATTTATTTTGGTATAAAGATATTGTTTACTATTTAAGACAAATCAAATACCATGAAGGTCTATCTAATAGTCAGAAGAGAACCATTAAGCTTCAAGAAACCATGTATGTGTTAATCTAAGGAGATTATATTGAAAAATAAAGATGACATCTTATTATTTTTCTAATATATGTATCAAGCATAATCCATTCTCAAAAAGCTATATCAAGGAGTTTGTGGTGAACAATTCTCAACTAAGACCACTAAACACAAAATCTTACAAGATATATATTATTTTCCTTATATTTTTAAAGTTTTTTGTTCATTTTTTAGGAATTGTGAAGCATATTAGATTTTGTAAGGGAAATTGAAGTATGATAGGACCTTACCTCTTAGACCTTGACATGTTGAAGAACCTTTCCAAATGTGGGGAATTGACTTCATAGGAGATATTACAAATAAATCCAATGGAGGACACATATGGATTCTAGTCACCAAAATTTACATTGCTAAATTGGTAGAAGCAATACTAAATAAGAAGGCTACTAGTAAAGTGGTGATGAATTTTTTAATGGAAAACATCCTAACCAGGTTTGGAGTTCCACATAAACTGGTAGAAGACAATAGAATGTGCTTTAGATCAAAAGAGTTTATTTATTTTTGTGAGTCCTATGGTATTTTTCTATCTTACTCTTCACCATACCATCTATAAGGAAATTCTTAAGCATAATATAGTGATAATAACATTTTGAAGATAGCCAAAAGAATGTTAGATGATAATAAGAAAGCTTGGGATTCAAAAACTGAATGTAGAATTATGGGCTGATAGAATTGTAGTTAAAAAATCTTTAGGATTTTTGCCATACGAGTTGATTTACAGAAAGAAAGATAAATTTCCTCTACATAACTTACAACTTGAAAGCAAGTTTATTAAAGATGAGAGAATTTATTATATAAACTTCATGGAAGATATGTTGGAGGATGAATGAACTAGATGAGATCTGAAGGGAAGCCCAAAATTAGAATATCAAAAACTAGGAATTATTTGGTCATAGAGATAGGAATAAACATGGCATTAGAGAGATTAGTCATGTACTACTATAGAATAGGCCAACTAGGAGTCCGAGAAATCATAGACAAGATAAAGTAACATTTCCACACAAAAAAACATAACAAGATTAATTTTGTTGCATTGTTATTAGGATTTAACTATGTAGTTTTTAAGCCAAATTCATTGACTCGTGTTCTATGAATAGTGATTCATGTGAACCCATCTTGCATGAGAACAAATGAAACACTTAGAACTCTTTGGATCTAGATAGTGCTCACTAAGGTGAATCACCAAGACTTCCCATGAGGTCACCCATCCCAATTTTACTCAAGCTCAAGTGTGCTTAACTACGAAGTTTCTTCCATGGTTAAACCCACTCTGCTAGTGACCCCATTTGAAAAACCTTCACCAATTTTTGTGACTTTTGAACCATTCATTACAAATCCCATTAAGCTCATCAACTATTAAATAGGAGATAGTTTCCATAATAATTCAAATTGAATTGCTATCAACATTTAACTATGTAGTTTTTTATTCAAACTCATTGACACATGTTTCATGAGTCATCTCTCATGAGAACAAATGGAACATTTAACACTAATTGGATTTAGGTGATGCTCATAGAGGTAAAGCACTAGGACTTCCCAGGAGGTCACCCATCCTAGTACTACTCTAGCTCAAGTGTGCTTAACTATGAAGTTTCCTCTATGGTTAAACCCAATCTACTTGCAACCATAGAATTCATTTTCTTGTGGTTGTAGTATCAAAACAAGTTTTTTCATATCATAAACTATTTTATTTTCCAACCTAGGGATTTCCTAGAAGGTAATGAAAATAAAGTATTTCTTCAATTCATCAACCATTCTCTTGTAAGGTAGTGATTTCTCATCCCTTGTTTGACATATATCATTAAGCTAGTTGGTAACAAGATGGGAGTCTCCTTAAATGTGTAGTTCCACAACTTTCCTTTCAATAGTTGTTTTCATACTATTAAGGCTTCATATTATGTAATATTGTAGTGTATATTGTATGCCTTGGTCAATGAATATATGTAAGGTGTAATAAATAGAACTCCAACATCATATCCTTTTTGTGTAAAAGAATCACCAAAGAACATCTTCCATGATTGTTGTGTTAGATGCATCATAGACTCTTACGGAAATTTAATGCTCATGGGTTGATCATAATATAGAGGTGCTTCAGCAAAATGATCAGTGATAACTTGTCCCTTAAAAGATATCCGTTCAACATATTTAATGTCAAATTCACTAAGTATCATGACCCATTTTGCTAACCCTCCTATCAGTGTTTCCTTGAACAAAAGACACTTCAAAGGATCAATCTTAGAAATGTAGTGCCTACCCCTAGTTCCCATTTATGTGACCGTTACCAAACTCTTTTAGGCTAGTTTTATGCTTATGATTAGTGGCATTGTTTTAAGATTATCAGATACTGTTTTAGATTCAGTTGATTTATGATGAGATTACTTGGTACTCTAGATTTCATGTATGCATGATGATTATCATAGTGTTTGTAGTTATTGATGATGATTAGTTAGATGGTTTATTATCATATGTCTTTTCTTATAGATACTTACCCCATACTACATGTGTATGGTGCATGTGTTTGTTTTCTTTATGTATGGCATTTCTGATGTGGTTAACGAAGGGAGTCGTAGTCACCTACTAGTCAGGATCTACATGATGCACCACTTCCTTCCATTGCCTATTTAGCTTAGAATATTATGTTTGTACATGTGTGGATTTTATGCAAGTTGTAGGTACTGGGTATCAACTTTCCTGAATTGCCAAGATGAGCATACCCTATCACATTATCTCAATGGTAAGAGAGGGGAGATAAATTCTTAAGTCCAAATCCTAAACCTTTAATCCATTTGTCCTAATTGAAAATTACGACAAGTATCTCAGTTGTGTACCCTCCAAATGCATCAGATGACATTAATTCGTGATTATAACCATTTAGTTTAATTTTTTATGTGTTTTTCTATGATGGGTTTTTGTATTTTACTTTATGAGTCTTTGGTGAATTTTCTATTAGTTAAGTCTAATTAAAAGATTAAAATTAATGATTTAATTTAATGAAAAATGTTGAAAATTTGATTGAAAAGCTCATTGTTGAAGATCAAAGAGGGAGATTATTGCAAAGAAGGAAGATTTTTGTTAAAAGAATGTTTTCAATCATTATTTTGTCATTGATATCAAACCTGCTACTTTTAGGAATGACATTTTCTTATAAGATCCAAGTATTATCACTTAGTTCATTGATGAAGAGGATTTGATCAACAAGATGTAATAAGAACACATAAGGGGAAGGTTGAGTTATGATGTTGTAATGAAGTGCAAGGCTCAATTAAGACAATGGTTAAATGATGTATTGATAACATACCCAAAGATATAGAGGTGGGTCACACTTTAAAAAAATGGAGGAAGAAGTTGTAACAAGGTTGAATGCAAAGCTTAAACTAAGATCATTAGTGGGTGCCGAGAAAATTAGTTGAAGTTGAGAAAATTCTTAGTTGGAGCTAAGTAATGGGAAATTATAGTGTGTGTCGAGTGATCTTCAGGTGTCGAGTGAAGATCAGGTGCCGAGCATCGAAAAATCTTGGTGCCAAGTGATCTTCAGGTGTCAAGCATTAGGAAAAACACAGTTGATGCCGAGTAACATAGTATGTGCCAAGCACCAATATTTCAATAGTGCTAAGCTATTGTATTATTTCGAATAATGAAGATTTGAAAAATCTAAGTCGACAAAGTGGTTGTCTTGAATTTTGTGAACAAGTTGGAAGATAAGGATGATGAGTTGGTGACATAGAATTCTATATAAACCATTTTTGACCAAATTCAAGAGGATTATTCAAAAAGTTTCTAGAGGAACAAACTATGGGTTATATGCAATGAATCCTACCTAATCCATATGAATTAATATTAAAGAAATGGAAGAATCGAGCGGGAAAAGGAACTCCAAGACTTTTATTTAAGGATTCATAGACCAAGAAGCAAATGCTACTGAAACTAATGCTGCTAAAGTGCCAAAACTGTGAAGTGGTTAGAAGTGTGTCAAGGAGAAGACATCTGGGAGAAGGAAGAGCATAGAGACTCTGCTTCTATGAGTGGTCATGAAGAGATGATTGCATAGGTACATTGAGCATGAAGACTCAAGGAGATTAAGCTTGAAAGGAGGGTAGGTTGTCAGAGTTGTAGTGATTGAAGGCCAAGCAATGGTATGAGCTAAGAAGTGATCTGAAATCTATAAGATAAGTTGTATGTTGTAGTCAAGTCAAATATTTTCTAATACTCTCTAGAAATTGTATTAGATATGAAAATCCTATGGACTTAGGTTGGTTTAATAGCCATTTGTAAATCCTTTAATAGGGTGGCATTCCAAGTGAATGTTCTAAAGACCTTTAACTAGGCCCACTTCTAACAAGGTGGTTAAATCCTCTAACAAGTTCACATTAAACAGTGTGTTATAAGCCTTTAATAGGGCAGGCCTTTCACAAGGCATCACTTCAGAAGAGTGAGAATTGAGTAGCATGTTATAGGTGGTTTTTTCTAAATTGGGTTTCCACATAAATCATTGTGTTATGTGTTGATTTCTTATGTGTTATGTTTGCATGTTGATTTATAGTAACTTGAAGTTAAAGCTTGGATGACTGAATGGTTGAATGAGATCATTATACTTAGAAAAAAGTTTAAATATGACATTTGGACCTTGAATATCTGACACCCCCCCCCCGCCCTCCCCCGCATCCCACTCTTAGTTATTCTAAAGCATTTTTAACAATTGGTATCAGAGCCATCTGCTGATTTATTTTCAAGGTACTATAAGTAGGAAGATCAAGATGTCCAAGAGAGAAGTTCCTAAGCTCAACAAAGACAACTTTGCTACAATGAAGTAAGTCATATTTCTATAAGATGTCCATAGAAGAAGAACTACAAAGAAGGAACCAAGTACAAGAACAAGAGAGAAGATGATAGCAAAGACTACAAGGAGAAAGGCAAGAGATGCTACATTATTGTAGAAGATTCTAATGAAAATGATGATGAAGTAGTCTATGTGGCCATGAAGGATGAATCAGATGAAGATGAAGATAAAGCAACAGCATTGGTTACCTATGTGAACAAGAATGACAAGTAGATCATAGATAGTGGATGCTCACATCACATGACAGGAGATAAAAGTAAGTTCATTACCTTTACTCAATATGATGGAAATAGTGTTAGATTTGGTAATGATGCTCCATGTCAAATCAAAGGGAAAGGCTCCATTAAACTCATAGAGAAAATTTCATGTGATAATGCATACTATGTTGAAGGATTAAACTACAACTTGTTGAGTGTATCACAGTTAGGCAATGTAGGTTGCAAAGTTGAATTTGGAAATAGAATTTTCTAGATCTATGACATTGATGAAAATTTGATAGAAAAAGGTGAACAAACTAGGAGTAATTTATTTTACCTAGATAAGGAAGATGTAACTTGTCCTGTTGTTAGACTTGATGATGTGTGGTTGTGGCATAAAAGGTTGTGTCATGTTAACTTTGATAATCTGATTAGCATCAGCAAAAAAAAAGGTCACAGGGTTGCCTAAATTGAAGAAACTTGAAAACACAATGTGTAAACAATGTTAACTAGGGAAGATTACTAAGTCTAGTTTCAAAAGCAAAACATACACTTCCAATGAAGTACTAGAGTTAGTCCATACAGACTTATGTGGTCCAATAGAAGTGCAAAGCTACCTAGGAGATAGATACATAATGTTATTTGTAGATGATTATTCTAGGATGATGACTGCTATGTTTTTAAAGAAAAAATTTGATGCATTTCAAATGTTTAAGTGGTATTTGGCCAAAGTTGAAAAGGAGACAGGAAAGAATCTGAAATGCCTAAGGTCATACAGAGGAGGTGAGTTCACATCAAAAGAGGTTTAAATATTTTGCAATGACAAAGGTATAAAAAGGCAAACATGAGCACCAAGAACTCCACCACAGAATGTCATTTCTAAAAGGGAATAGGTCAGTGATTGACTATGCTAGAACCTTGATGATGGAGAAAAATGTTGCACTAAAGTACTAGAGAGAAGCTGTAAGTACTGCAGCCTACACATTGAATAGAGTTCAAGTCAAGAAAGGTACAAATGCAACAACTTTTGAATTATGGTATGATCACTCACCCAATGTTAAACATTTCAAAGTATTTGGTTGTAAATGCTATATTATTAAAGATACTGGAAATGGCAAGTTTGATGCAAAAAGTGATGAAGGAATCTTCCTTGGATACTCCACTAGAAGTAAGGCATATAAGTGTTTGAACACTAACACTAACAAGATTGTGGAAAGTGCAAATGAAAATTTTGATGAGCATGTAGAAGTTCAGGTTGATGAATCCAAAAAATTAGAGGATTATAGATCCTTTGTATACTTCTATGAAAGAATGACTGTTGAAGACAATGCTACAAATCGAGTTGGAAATCAGCAAAAAACTTCAGTATCTATCAAGTCTTAGCCTGTGAATGCCAAGCTACATTCAAAAGCCAAGCTAAAAAATGTAGAAAATGTATATTCTGATTCTAAAAATAGTATACATGAGAGGAATGATGAAATGCCAAATGAAGAAGAACAAAATGACTCTAAAGCTGAAAGATCAAACATAGAAAGAAGGACAGAACCAAGATTAGCCAATTATGTGAGAAGACATCACCATGTAGATCAAATCATTGGTCAAAAGGATGCTAGACCAATGATAAGGAATAGAATAAAAAATGAATCAGGTCTATTGAGCAAGGTTGAACCCAAAACAATGAAAGATGCACTACAAGATGATGACTGGTATAAAGCCATGGAAGAGGAGATAGATCAAATTGAGAAGAACAAAACATGGACCTTAGTTCCTAGACTAGCTAATAAGAATGTGATTGGTACCAACTGGGTGTTTAGAAACAAACTTGATGAGAATGGTGAGATAACAAGAAACAAAGCCAGACTAGTTTGCAAAGACTATGCACAAGAAGAAGGACTGGATTATGGAGAAACATTTGCCCTTGTTGCAAGAATGGAAGGAGTAAGAACACTCCTTGCATATGCTACTTACAAAGGTTTCAAAGTGTACCAAATAGATGTGAATTTTTCTTTTTTGAATGGCATACTGGAAGAGGAAGTCTACATAGATCAACCAGAGGGATTTGTAGATGAGAAGAACAAGGACATGGTCTGCAAACTACGCAAAGCACTTTATGGATTGAAGCAAGCACTTAGAGCATGGTATGAGAGATTGCACAAATATCTTGTGAAGATAGGATTTGAGAGAACAGACTACAACAAAAATCTACACATAAAAGCTGAAAAAGGTAAAGACATTTTGATATCAAAAATCTTTGTTGATGATATAATATTTGGAGGAAAAGATTTTCTTTGCAAAGATTTTACTAATCAAATGAAACATGAATTTGAGATGTCAATGTTTGGAGAAATCAAATTATTTGTTGGATTACAAGTACATCAATTGAAGTATGGCATATTTGTGACCCAATCCAAATGCATCAAAAGAGATACTTAAAACATTTGGATTGGAAGAGTCAAAATCAGTCAGCACACTAATGGCAACAGGACACAAGCTATCCAAGAATGATAAGTCTACTGAAGTGAATCAGACGTTGTATAGGTCAATGATTGGAAAGCTGCAATATGTTGTACATAGTAGACTGGACATTGCATTAGTTGTTGGAATAGTGGTAAGATTTTTTGCAAATCCAAGAGAAAATCACTTAATGGCAGTAAAGAGAATATTGAGGTACCTGAAAGGAACTAATGACTTTGGTTTGTACTACAAGAGGAGTGAAAATTTTGAATTGAAAGCCTACACTGATGCAGATTGGGGAGTTCACATTGATGATAGAAAAAACACCAGTGGAGGAGCACTTTTCTTGGGAAAAAGGTTGATTACATGGACCAACAAAAAGAAAAGCTATACCTCACAGTGCATTACTGAAGCTTAATATGTTGCAGCTGCTATAAATTGTACCAATATTGTATGGATCAAACATTTGTTGCAAGGTATGAAGGAAGAGGTAACTGAACCTGTGATACTTTATTGTGATAATACAAGTGTTGTTAACATATCAAAGAGCCTTGTAATGCATGCTAAAACTAAGCATATTGCAATCAAGTATCACTATGTAAGAGGGTGGAAGACAAACAAGTGAAGATGGAATATGTTAGCTCAAAGAAACAAATTGCTAAGATCTTCACAAAAGCACTACTTAAAGATTCTTTTGAGTATCTTAGAGGTAAGTTAGGGATGTTACCCCTAGCCAAGGGTACTTGAAGCAAAAGTAAGAATGCCTTACATCAAATGATCTGATTGTAAAAAAAATTATATATTGATGCAGAGGATGTTTACTTTAGGATTTATGCCTAGAGTAATAGAAGTGTTAAAGTTTTAAATCAGTCACAAGCAAGGTGATAGAGGGAGAAATTGAATGAACCTATAAGAGCTACACCTGCATATTAGGAAGCTAATATGCCTTTGGAATTGTTGTCAAAGAGGGAGAAATTGTGAGAAATTGATCAACGAGAGAAGTTGACTGAAGTAATTGGAAGTTGATCAGAACAGTAGAAGATGAGCAAGATAGAGGGAGAAAAACAAAGAACAAGGATGAAGTTATCAAAAGTTGATTAGAATAGCAGAAGATGGGCAAGATAGAGGGAGAAAAACAAAGAACAAGGATACAACAGCTAAGAGGGGGAAGCAAAAATGTAGCAATCAAGATAGTAGAAGAAGAAGTGAAAACTAATGGTAATACAATTACTTTTTTGGATTTGACTTACAGTTCTAACCTAGTTAGCCTGTGGTTAAATAGTTTAGTCTAATGGTTGATCAGTTTGGTTTGCCATCAATGCCAAAGATGGAGATTGTTGGAAATCTTATTGAAAAGCTCATTATTGAAGATCAAAGAGGGAGATTGTTGCAAAGAAGGAAGATTGTTGTTAAAAGAATGTTTTCAATCATTGTTTTGTCATTGATGTCAAACCTGCTACTTTTAGGAATGGCATTTGCTTATAAGATCCAAGTACTATCAATTAGTTGATTGATGAAGAGGATTTAATCAACAAGATGTAACAAGAACACCTAAGGGGAAGGTTGAGTTATGATGTTGTAATGAAGTGCAAGGATTAGTTAAGACAATGGTTAAATGATGTATTGATAACATCCTCAAAGATACAGAGGTGGGTCACACTTAGAAACATTGGAGGAAGAAGTTGTAACAAGGTTGATTGCAAAGCTTAAACTAAGATCATTAGTGGGTGCCGAGAAAGTTAGTTGAAGTCGAGAAAATTCTCAGTTGGAGCTAACAAGAAATTCTAGTGTGTGCCAAGTGATCTTCAGGTGCTACATGAAGATCGGGTGTCGAGCATCAAAAAATCTTAGTTGGTGTCGAGTGATCTTTAGGTGCCAAGCATCAGGAAAAACCTAGTTGATGTCGAGTAACATAGTATGTGTCGAGCACTAGTATTTCAATAGTGTCGAGCTGCTACATTATTTCAAATAATGAAGATTCACCAAATCTAAGCTAACAAAGTGGTTGTCTTGAATTTTGTGAACAAGTTAAAAGATAAGGATGATGAGCTGGTGACATAGAATTCTATGTAAACCATTTTTTACCAAATTCAAGAGGATTATTCAAGAAGTTTCTAGAGGAAAAAAAATATGGGTTATAGATGCAATGAATCCTACCTAATCCATACAAATTGAAATTAAAAAATGGAAAAATCAAGTGGGAAAAGGAACTCCAAGACTTCTATTTAAGGAATCATAAACCAAGAAGCAAATGTTGTTGATACTGTTACTGTTAAAGTGCCAAAACTGTGAAGTGGTTAGAAGGGTGTCAAGGAGAAGACATCTAGGAGAAGAAAGAGCACGGAGGCTCTGCTTCTATGAGTGGTCATGAAGAGATGATTGCACTGGTACATTGAGCATGAAGACTCAAGGAGACTAAGCTTGAAAGGAGGGCAAGCTCCAAGAGTTGCAGTGATTGAAGGCCAAGCAAGGGTATGAGCCGAGAAGTGATCTGAGATCTGCAATATAAGTTGTATTTGTAGTTAGGTCAAAGATTTTCTAATACTCTCTAGCAATTGTATTAGATATGAAAATCCTATGGACTTAGGTTGGTTTAATAGCCATTTGTAAATCCTTTAATAGGGTGGCATTCCAAGTGAATGTTCTAAAGTCCTTTAACTAGGCCCACTTCTAACAGGGTGGTTAAATCCTCTAACAAGGTCACATTTAACAATGTGTTGTAAGCCTTTAATAGAGCAGACCTTTCACAAGGCATCACTTCAGAAGAGTGAGAATTGAGTAGCATGTTACTGGTGGTTTTTCTTAAATTGGGTTTCCATGTAAATCACTGTGTTATGTGTTGATTTCTTATGTGTTATGCTTGTATGTTGATTTATAGTAACTTGAAGTTAAAGCTTTGATGAATGAATGGTTGAATGGGATCACTATACTTAGTGAAAAGTTTGAATAGGACATTTGGACCTTGAATAACTAATTCCCCTCCCCCCCACTCTCAGTTATTCTAAAGCATTTCTAACAGAAAATTATTATGATATTTTAATATTTAATTAATTGGAGGATTAATTAAATAAAAATGATTAAATTTGAAGATAAAAGTTTTAAGGATAAATTTAGAACGTGATAATATCTATTTAATTTAATAATAATATATTTAGAGTTCATTTTTAAATAAATTCTAAATATTATTGTTATTTAAGTTAATAAATATTTTATCAAATTAAACATTCGAAAATAAATTTAAAAAGTGAAAAGATATTAAATTACTAAAAGTTGTTAGATGGCATGATGTATGCATGAGTTTCAAATATAAGAGATTAGTTAATTAAAAAGATAAAACATGTGAACTTAATAAATATATTTTAACAAAGTGCGCATGGGATTAAATTTAATAAATTAAATAAAAGAGAAGTCAAGTGAAAATTAAATAAAGTTATTTAATTAATTCATTTGACGTGCATGAAAAGATAAAAGAAAAAATAAAGGAAAGTTTAATTAAAGTTGAGTCTGGTGAGCACGGAGTTCTCCCGGGTGAACGCATAATTAGTGCCCCAATTTAAGGAGAGAACTCTTTATCACAATGGGAGGGTTCATTTTTGAGGGACGCAAATTTTGGAAGCGAATTTTGAAAAAAATGTTAGAGAGAAGTTCTAGGATAGAAGCGAATTCTCTCACAAATCTTCTAGGCATTGTGATTTTAGCATCAAAACTAGGTAGGTTCTTGAGTTTTGTGCACCCAGTTAGAATTATGTTATTTAGATAATCTTGTCTTCTTCGTGATTGTTGAAATCAATTCTCTAGATTTCGTTGCATGAATTTATCACTCTCTTGTTCTGAATCTATGATATTTGTATTGTATCTCATCTATATAATAAGATTGAAAGGAAAATAGATCAATTTGAAAACCTCATCTGTAGGTAAAAGGAAATTGTATTTAAACGGGGAGGGTTTGAGTTTTAAAAGAAAATTTAATTTAGAAATTCAAATGGTTAATTGAATCTTCCTATCAGATAATTTGGGAAAATTTTGATATTGCAAAAAAGAAAATTCTAAGTTGAAAATTTTGCATGGTTATTGATATTTTCTCTATCAAACTATATTTGTAAATGTTTATAAAAAAATTTAAAAAATTAAAATTATTTATTTAAAATATTGTTAGCTGATTGTAAGAATGAATTTTATTCAAAATAAGATTAAAATTAAAAAAAGAATACATATGTTATTACGCATTGGGGAGGGGTTTCAAAAGTCTTAATTAAAATATATATATATATATATATATATATATATATATATATATATATATATATATATATATATATATATATATATATATATATATATATATAATAAGTGGGAGGCGGGGGCCACCACCTCCCCCACCCCCCTTTCTTAACCCCAGCGACAGCCAAACTGTGGATGCAGGGACTGCATCAGCAAAGCTATCGCAGGCCTTGTGTCAGCAAGAGGCCGCACAACTATATATATATATATATATATATATATATACTGCATCAGCAAAGCTATCGCAAGCCTTGTGTCAGCAAGAGGCCGCACAACTATATATATATATATATGCCAATGGTATTGTTTAATATGTGATTTGTTAAGTTTTTTATTTATTATAAATTTGTTAATAATTATTATTATTTAATAATGATTTTATATGAATTTTAATATTATTTATAATTTTATTAATAAATTTTAATATATTAACTTTATTATTATTTAATAATATTTTATTACTAAGTTTTAAAATATTAATTATATTATTTAGTAATTTTAATATTAATTTATTAGTTGTTAATAATGTTATTTAAGGGGTTTTAACCATTAAATTAATTTGTAAATGAAATTATTAGTATCATTATTAATTATTAATATTTAATAATTAATAAGTCGTTCATGGGAGTAATAGATTTATTTAATTATTAATAAATTTGATTTTTATGTAAATGATTTTACTAAAAATCAATGGGAATTAGTTTAATAATTTAAATAAATAAATAATTATCCTCTGAGTATTTTTAGAAAATTGATTTAAAAATAATAGAAGGGTAATTCTATGTTTTATTCGAACAAATGATTGGGTAAATATACATAGGATAAAGTGAGAATTTTTATATACTTGAAACTGAAACATTACCTTTAATTCAACGATGTGTTTTCTAAATCATACCGATCTATGAGATTATTCTACCTTCTATGTATTGTTTATGATTTGGGATTTCGAGGTTTGTCCTAGCCTTGATCAGTCTTAGGTTGTTACTAGAGGCTTGGGTATTATGTGATTGTGATGTCATGTTGATTTGATCTCGATCTTTTATACCCAACCATGGTAATGTGATGGTATGCCCTATGATATGTTTGTATTTACTATTTGTTATTGCTTTCTAATCTTCTTGTGTGAACCTAAGGTGTATGTTTATGAGATATCTGACTTAACCATTTTTGAGTCCTCGATCAATTATACTTGGGTTACTTTCCAGTCACCTTGATGGGATTGAAGTGTTTACTATGTTCTTGATGATGTCATGTTGTAACATGTTTGACTTATCCATTTTGAGTCGTTGATCAGTATTATTGGGATACTTTTCGATTGCTCATTGCGAACCGATGGGTATTGTGATTTACTTTGGGATACTTTTTGGTTGGTAGTTGAGAATCGATGGATGTTGTAATTTATCTTTGATGCTTTCCAATTGCTCATGTAGAACTGATGTGATTTTTGTGGATTATCTTTTGATGCTTTCCAGATGCTTGTATAGGGCTGAGGTGATTTTTATATGATTATTGATTTGTTCTTTTATGAGCCTAGGGTGGGTTATCTACTTGTAGTGTCAGGAAGTGGCTTGCAATGAGGGTCAGGGCCCAAAGTAGCTGCCAAGGTAACTCATTGTAAGTTGTTTAATAAGTGAAAACATTACAATAAATGAAATTTAAATGAACCTAATAAGAGTCTTGTATGTTCTCGCCCATGCCTCAAGTGCTAGTACAGACTAGGATGGGAGTAGAGAGAACACTTGATTGTGACCTTGCATTTCGTAGTATGCCTTGTTAGTACAAGAGGATACTAGTGGCTGCATTGGGATCACTAGGAACCTAGGGGTCCTAAGGGACTGCTCGGATAACTTTGAGCATGATTCATGTGATGAAACTTTCCTACTTACATAGTAGGTTTCTTACATGTCTTGTGTGCCTCTGGGTCTAGATGTCGATCTATTTTGGAACCTTTGAGTTAGATTATTTTTAAGATTTTCTAGACTTAGATAGTACTTGTGATATGTGATTTGATATCCTGTTTGGGACTTGAGACTATCTCCTCAGCATAGTGGGAGTGTGCCATTTAGGTTCCACGTGGTCGGGTGGTAGTGCTTTTTACTCTTACCATTGAGATCCGTCTGTAGTCACCGTGGCTAGAGCTTCTTGGGATGCTTGTTTATCATATTTAGATGATGTTATTTACTAACACATTTCCTTATATTGATGATTAGCATGTGATATGTGATGTTATCTACTTTGTAGGATCATATTATGCTTTATTCTATCATGTTAGATTTCCTTATGTTTATGTTGTAGCATGTTTTAGTAGTGATGTCCCTATTACGATAGTACTAGCGATCTAGTCGGTGGCTTGGGATGTTACACATGGAGGATGGCCAAGGCACACAATGGTCTTATGATGCTATTGACGGTTGGGAGGAACCGCGTACTTAGTTGTGTTTTATGATGGATAGTTGTGTTTTATGATGGATGGATGTATCATGTATGGTGGATGGTTTCATTTATTTTATTGTACTTGTATCATAGATCTGAGGAGGAGGATGTATTTCTATTTCTACATATGTATATTCTTTTAAGCCTTTCATACTCTATGACATGTACAGTGGAGGATTGAGCATTCTGAATTAATTTACCAAGAGGCATTTGAAACAAATGTATATTATGGACATTGGACTTTTAATTATTCTTTCATATGGATGTGGTAGTTGTTAGATTTAGTATTAGTTAAATTTAATTGTGATTCAACATCATGGGATCCTTAAGAAATGTAACCTATTATATATGTTGTAGTTGATTGTATGTTTTTTTTTAGCTACTACATGTTTGATGTGTATGATTAATCTTTCTTGTTCAAAAAAAAAATGTTGGCAAACTTAGTAAAACTTTAGGTTAATTCTTTTGGCTCCCTCGGTGGGGCATTACAAGCAACAAGTTTGATAGAATAAGAAAGCATGTAGTGTCTCAATGTTTTTGAAACAAAGACAGCCGCCAAGCAAGACTTCTCCATGATAGTGCACTTCATCTCATAAGAGACCAAAGTTTTGTTGATGTAGTATACAGATCATTCTTTCTTATTTTTGTCCTATTGAGCCAAGAGTTCCCTAATGATGTAGTTGTAGGTGAGATATATAAGATCAATGGTTTCCCTTAAATTGGTGGCGTTAGAACTAGTGGATTAGGTAGATATCATTTATTTTTTGTAAGATCTTGTCGCACTCGTTCCATCTATAAGTAACTTCCTTCTGAAGTATTTTGGTAAATGGTTGTTCTTTATTCACTAACTACAAAATAAATCATTTAATAGATTGTGGTATTCCTTGGAGTCTTCTCATCTGACTAATGTTTTTGGGAGGTTGCATTGATCTGATTGACGGATCTAGACTAATTGCAGTATTGAATGCTTAACTAAAAACACAACTCAATGGAAGTCTTAATACATTTAACATAGATGAAATTAAGCATCACAAACTCAATAACTTGAGGTGAAATAAACAGAATTGAAAGAGAGAACAAGATAGAAAGTGCAAACTAAGTTTGATTTTGGAGTTCGCCACAAACGTGACTACATCTCCGGGTTGGCTCCAATAGAGTACGATCGATCCAATTAATCTCCAAAAATCAATTACAAATATGCACCAAAGAAGACCATTTCTTCTAGCACTTCGATAGCATAACAATAATCTGAAGTACGAAAATGGCTCCAAAAAATCTCCTAGAAAAATCTCCCTATTCTTTTAGAAAACTTCACCAAGAGAAATTTCTCTCAAGTCTCCCTTAATTTTCCATCCCTCCAAATGACATCCTACCCCCCTTTTTATACAAAATAATTTACTTAAATTGGCTCAAAACCAATTAATTTAATAATAAGGAATAAAACAAAACACCCCCCCTCGAAAATCTCCTTTGCCATTTTTACATTTTGGCATTTATATAATTTTAGGGGTTAATGTTGTTAAAAATAACAAATAAATCTATTTTAAGGGAGCTTCGCTGTTTGATACAGGTTAAATAACACATCTACCATGCATTTAATAAGTCACATCAATGGTGTATTGGCATGTAGCTATTTTAGGGGCGGTCAGGTCAAGGGTTCAACTCCCACCTATGCATCTTTTCAAACGGCTTTGGTGGCATTCATAGTTTAAATAGAAAATCTGTTACAAAGTTGTTAAATGCTCCATGTGGTCTAGTGGTAAGGAGGGAAAGTAGGGAATAAGAGGTTGAGGGTTCAAACCTCCTCAACAAACTTTTAAACCACCAAATTCGAGCTTGAGGTGCCATGTGGCACTATTTTATTTGCTCATATTTTTGACATGTGTCATCACTTGACCTGATGATATCATGATGACATCATCACTATTACATTTTACCTCCAAAATTCAAACGGCCATAACTTTCACATATGAAGTCCGTTTTTGACGAAATGAATGCCATTGGAAAGCTCTCATCAGGCTCTTCATTTTGAAATCCATTGTTGACCACTTTTGAGATGGTTTGATTTCACCCCTTATCTAGCCCTCTAGTCTACCTATTGACCAAAACTTTGACCGAGCATAACTTGCACAAACAGACTCCTTTTTGCTCCATTCAAGTTGCATTGGAATCAGGACGCTGAGACCTTTTTGATGGTGCGAAAATTTGGAGATTTGAAGAGACTTCAATTTTCACTAAAATTATCCACTGGATTAGGCCTCCCCACTGAAGACCTTTTGGACCTCCAAAAGTGACATTTACTCTGACATTAAGTGAGGACTTGGCCTCCCCACTTGTCCTGTATCATCTGTACATCTGAATACCTGGCTCACAAGCACAATGAAGAGTGCAACAACATTGTTGATCATAAACATTATTCTATCACTTCCATAAGCATCTACATCAATTTTTGTAGCCACTAACCAACAAACATTGACTAGCATCAAGCTGAACAATAATGCAGAAATGAAAGAGAATAAATCAACAACATATCGATCCTTCATAACAGGAACATTTTTACCCAAGGAACCATCCATGCTTTCAATCATCATTCCCTCATGATGTATTGCAAGTGCATCTTGCAACATCTGACCCTAGTTAGCTACTCAAAGTTCAAGTGTAGAACCACCTGTACTGACAGACATAAGAGCTAACTCTTTACTTGCATTAATTACCCTCTTTAACTGTCCTGTGTTTGCAAAAGAACGATCAGTCTTAATCCTGTGAGAATGTACAATATACTGAATGCCATCTTTAAACAAGTGATAATGATTCTTCTCCCTGTAGAAAATTGCTTTTCTATCATAAAGATAAGGGCTACCAAGCACTATCCCACAGATATCCAGTGGAACCACATCAAACAATACTTTATCCACAAACTTACTAGTGATTGTGAATCTTAAGGTGCATTGTCTTGTTACTTGCAGCTTATCATTTTCACAAATCCAACCTAGTGGATAAGGTTTCTTATGTAATGTGGTTTTCAATCCCAAGTTCCTCACAATACTTTCAGAAATTAAGTTCACTTGAGAACCACTATCTATGAGTGCATCAATTTTAGTGTTCTTAGCAACAACCCTTAAATGAAACAACTCATTCCTTTTCTTATCTTTAGAGAAATCATTAATTGTAGAAGTAGAAGCACAACTAGTAATAGAAACACTAGAAATAGGAGCTTTACCTTTCAAACCCATAGCTTTTATCTTAGTCTCATCATCTGAATCTGAACCAAGATCCATAACAACATTTGCTACTTTCTCCTTACCTTTTTGTTTCTGATCAAATTTTTGAGCCCACTTAGGCTTCAATTCAGGATGCAACTTCCAACAATGTTCTTCATCATGACCCTTCCTATCACAATGAGTGCAAGAAAGTTTCTCATCCTTCTTAACTGTAGTTACCTTCTTTCCTTTCTCTATCTCTGCATTCTTAGAAGATTTCTTTACATCATTATCAAACTTATCAATAAAAGATCCTTTACCCCTTGACTCTAAATGTGTAGCTTGAACAGACACTTCATCCAAATTACAAGGGTTCAATAACAAAATAGAATGTCTAAGGTAGGAATGAAGACCTCCTATGAATTTCAACAAAGTATCTTGGGTGTACAAAGGAACATTCAAAGCAATAGCCCTTTTCCTAAATTCATGGTTGTACTCTTGGATAGTTTGATCTTTCCCTTGCCTAAACATTTGCCAGTCCATCATTAACTGTTGCATATGTCCTAGGGGATAAAACTGCTTCTTTAGAGCATTCACAAACTCTGCCCAAGTTAAACTGACTCTACCATGTTGTGAAACTTCTACCTTAGTCTTACTCTCCCACCAGGTTAAAGCTGTACCTCCTAATCGAAGAGTAGCTAATTGAATCTTATCAACATCATCAAATAGGTTCTGGACTCTACAGTAGACTTCTACTTGTTGAATCCAATCATCCAATTTTTCAGCATCAAGTTCACCACAATAGTTAGGCAAGTCAAATTTTACATCCAGTTTGATCTTAGGCTTATACCCACTCTTGAAAGGATTAGAAGAAGTAGAATGAGGAGAAGATGGAGAAGAAGGAGAAGATGAAGAAGATGATGAAGACGGGGATGGAGGTTCAGGAGGGTCACTACCACCTCCTACTCCTTTGGCTTTGTCATTCTTTAATGAGGATTTTGCTTCCTCCTTCTTCTTAGCCTTATTTTCCTTTCTCAATTGTTGTTCATGTCTCTCTTGGAGAAGAATGTCCAACTTAGCCTTCATCTCAAGGAATGCTCTTCGAAATTCCTGCTCACTGATCTCATCAGGAACCTCCATTCCAGAAATAGACATCTTTGGAAATGTTCTATGCTTTCCGATCTCAGGATTAAATTCTTCAAGCTTGCCTTCACCCTTGTGAATCCTAGATCTTGTTAGCATTCAAAAAAAACAACTGCAATAATAGTCAACTGAGCTCTGATACCACTTGATCTGATTGACGGATCTAGACTAATTGCAGTATTGAATGCTTAACTAAAAACACAACTCAGCGGAAGTCTTAATACATTTAACATAAATGAAATTAAGCATCACAAACTCAATAACTTGAGGTGAAATAAACAGAATTGAAAGAGAGAAGAAGATAGAAAGTGCAAACAAAGTTTGATTTCAGAGTTCGCCACAAACGTGACTACATCTCCGGGTCGGCTCCAATAGAGTACGACCAATCCGATTAATCTCCAGAAATCAATTACAAATATGCACCAAAGAAGACCATTTCTTCTAGCACTTCGATAGCATAACAATACTCTGAAGTACGAAAATGGCTCCAAAAAATCTCCCTATTCTTTTAGAAAACTTCACCAAGAGAAATTTCTCTCAAGTCTCCCTTAATTTTCCATCCCTCCAAATGACATCCTACCCCCCTTTTTATACAAAATAATTTACTTAAATTGGCTCAAAACCAATTAATTTAATAATAAGGAATAAAACAAAACACCCCCCTCGAAAATCCCCTTTGCCATTTTTACATTTTGGCATTTATATAATTTTAGGGGTTAATGTTGTTAAAAATAACAAATAAATCTATTTTAAGGGGGCTCTATTGTTTGATACAGGTTAAATAACACATCTGTCATGCATTTAATAAGCCACATTAGTGGTGTATTGGCATGTAGCTATTTTAGGGGTAGCCAGGTCAAGTGTTCAACTCCCACCTAGGCATCTTTTCAAACGGCTTTGGCGGCATTCATAGTTTAAATAGAAAATTTGTTACAAAGTTGCTAAATGCTCCACGTGGTCTAGTGGTAAGGAGGGAAAGTAGGGAATAAGAGGTTGAGGGTTCAAACTTCCTCAACAAATTTTTAAACCACCAAATTCGAGCTTGAGGTGCCATGTGGCACTATTTTATTTGCTCATATTTTTGACATGTGTCATCACTTGAGCTGCTAATATCGTAATGACATCATCACTATTACATTTTGCCTCCAAAATTCAAACAACCATAACTTTCACATATGAAGTCTGTTTTTGACGAAACGAACGCCATTGGAAAGCTCTCATCAGGCTCTTCATTTTGAAATCCATTTTTGACCACTTTTGAGATGGTTTGATTTCACCCCTTATCTAGCCCTCTAGTATACCTATTGACCAAAACTTTGACTAAGCATAACTTGCACAAACAGACTCCTTTTTACTCCATTCAAGTTGCGTTGGAATCAGGACACTAAGATCTTTTTGATGGTGCAAAAATTTGGAGATTTGAAGACACTTCAATTTTTACTGAAATTATCCACCGGATCATGCATTTCCATGATGGCCTTCACATTTATAGGATCTACCTCAATGCCTGTAACTAAGACAATGTGACCTAGCAAATTACTAGACATAACCAAAATGCATATTTCTTAGGATTTATCCTTAGTTTGAATTTCTCCATGCTATCTAGAATTAAACCAAGATCTAATAGGTGTGCCCTTTATTTCATGGATTTATCTAAATATTATCTACATAATCCTCCATAGTTTTGTGCATCATATCATAAAATATAGTCATCATGACACATAGCTATGTAGCTCCAATAGTTTCAAGCCAAAAGGAATAAGGAATGACATTCCAACATAATGTTCTCCAAGCACAAGTACAGATTGTCTTTTCCTAATATTTTGGTGCTATCTTTATTTGATTGTATCCAAAAAATCATTCATCAAAGAGTAAATTTCATAGCCAATGCCCATACCCACTATCATATCAATGTTAAGGACTAAAAGGACATCTTTTGGAAATGTCCCTTCCAATATCTAAGTGTGGACCTTGATTGATTTATCTGGTTTTGATACTTGAATAATATTAGAAATCCATTCAGAACATTGTATGGCTCTCATGATTCCTACTTTTAGTATCTTTTCTATCTCAACCTTAATCAGTAGTGCAATGTGAGGGTACATTTTTCTCATCATTTGTTTCACTCCTGGTGCAATAGATAGATGATGCATGATGAGAGCAGGGTCAAACCTAGCATATCTAAATAGGTCCATGCAAAATTTATCTTCTTTTCTCTAAAGAAATTTGTGAATTATTTATTGTCTTCCTCTGAAAGTGATTGAGCTATATGTATGATATGTGGTATTTTTTATATTCCCAGATTGATTGATTTTGTTGGTTCTATCAGTACTGATGACTATTCCTAGAAGTGATTAAATGGGACATGAAGTATCTCATCTCCATGTGCCTCATGGAGGTTTTTAACCTTCTAATACATCTTTTGTTTTTCTTCTTTTTGGTTTTAACACTTCCACAATATGGTTTTCACCATCAAAATACTTTTTCTTTTTGTTCTTATTTTTGAGACTAAGATATTTGATGTCCTCTTTAGTCATATTCACACTAGATACTAGTGGAAGACATTATGAGTTCAAGAATGTTTAAGTAATAGGCTAAAGTATAATCATTTATCAAGATATGGACTTCAATATATTGGTCATTGGAGGTCCAATCAATGAGCTCAAGATGCATGCAAGATTAGGAATCGGCTATTTCAAGTGTGTTTATGATAAGATCATCAAAAGCTTGGACTAATAAGTCAATTTCAAGAGTGATATCATGCAAAAGCATGTTCAAGCTACTGAGACTTGTAATATCATCAGTGAAGCATACATTAACTCATTTGATCTAGCACTAGAACTTTGACTACCTTAGGTTGACATGCATAATTATGTATAACATTTATGTCTTTATCAAAAGTTGCTTCAAATAATGAGTCCCGCTCATATTCATAAGAATGTGTTTCCTTTTAGGAGGCAATCCAAATATTCACCTATAGTCATAGGTACCCATTATCCTTCTTTATTGTTCACTTGAGATTTGTTCATTTTCTTGATTGTTACATTGGTTTTTCCTTCATCTTTTTCTACTACCTACCTTTGGTCAGGTATTTCTAGTGTGTCAGTTGATTTAATGGTGTAGCTTCATGTTTCTTAAAGTATTTTGGCTTATATATTTCTCCTTGGTACTCAAGGTTTTTTGTTTGGATGTTAGACAATTGTTCTAGTCTAATATGAGATATTGTGGCTTCGTCTTTAGATTTACACTCTCTTTAAGTTATATTTACTTGCAAATGATGATCTCCACTATTCCTAAGGAAATGAGAGACCTTAGGGTGAATTGTATAGAGAAATATGTCTTCCTTTTTGGATATATCATCATGATTTTTCAAGAATAGATGTACTTGTGTGTCTTCTAAGATGGAATCTTGACGTTGTTTTGAAACCTAGACCTATTATATCTTTTGGATTCCTAAATTTAGCATGTATAGGTTGAAAAAAAATTTGTTCACTCTTTCCAATAGGACCTTTGCCTTTTCCTTTTATCCCATGCAATGTATTAACTGAGCCTTTTCATGTGTTTTATATGATATTTCACAATGTTTGACTTCCCTATCATCATTTTCTCCTTTTATATAACCATACAAGAATACCATTTTCATCCATGAGAGGAATAATTAATTGTACAAAAGCACCATCAAGGATAATGTTAGCTTGAGACATAGAAGGTTTCATGTCTTGAGTTCCCATAATAGTGAGGATTTGGGGGAAGATAGGTTAAAGATAGCACAGGTTCTAGCTTGTACTCCTTCATTTACATATCCTTAATCTTAATTTTTTTCTAAAAATATTTTAATATATTAGTAGTGTTTTCATAAGACTCTGTGTTATAAGGAACTAGAGTATCAATCAATTAATTCAGAGCATTGAAAGTATAACTAGTATAAAAAAGAACAATGACCTGTACTCCATTACAAGGAAATTCCATGCATTGATGATATGTAGAAGGTATGGCTTGCATCTCATATATCCATGTTCTAACCAATAGAAAGTTATAATATGCCACTTGAAGATCAATACTTAACAAATCACATTTCTCTCATTACGTCCTACCCTGATTGATAATACAATAAGACCTTTAGATGATCGCTCTTCCTTACCATAAGCTTTAATAGTGATCTTTCATAAAAATCTTTGTTATAAGGAACTAGAGTATTAGTTGATTGTTTGAGAACATTGCAAGTATAATGAGTATCAGCAATAATAGTGACCTTTACTCCATTATAAGGAAATTCCATGCATTCATAATATGCAAAAGATATGGCTTGCATCTCATGTACCCATGGTCTAACCAATAGAAATTTATATGTTAGTGGAAGATTGATACTTAACAAATCACATCTCTCTTATTAGGTCCCCTGATTGATAATACAACAAGACCTTTAGATGATCGTTCTTCCTTACCATAAGCTTTATTAGTGATCTTCCTCTGGGGATCTATTATATGCTTAGAAATCATGTTTGTGTTATCAAGTTCTATGTACAAATGTTTAGACTAGGACCTTCATCTACCGAGAAACTTTTAACATAGGATTTGTGGATCATAACTTCAATATGCAAATATGAGTTGTCATCTTGTTCTCAAAAGGATAGGTAATGTGGTGAGGTCAAGTGACCTACCATAGATTGAAAATAATTTAGATCTAATTCTTTGACTACATTTACTTTATAAAAGGCTTTATCTAGAATTTTTTTGTGAGCAAGTGATATCCTTAGCATTATAAAGATTGATATTTGTGCATTGGTACATTGTAATTGTTCAAGGACATTGTAACCAAGATGATTTGATGAAACCAATTGTTTGAATATTGAAATATTAGTGTTAGTTATAGTTGTTCATTTGGTTGTTGATGTTGTTTTTTGATTTACAGATGAGGGTCCCACTCCCTTAAGAGAAATTCTAGCTTGAGACTAGGTTCCACATTTTGCAGACTCGTGCTCTTTGTCTCTCTTGTTGATGATAACCATATTGAAGTATTTAGAGTGGATAGGTTTGATCATGTTGATAACATTTTCATCGTTGGTGTGTGTATAGTTAACCTTAGGATTGTTCTTAGGTTTAGATGATGAAGCTTCCCCATCATATTTTAGGAAGGGCTCTTTAAATGCTTTATGATCAGTGTTTGAGTTATTCCATCCACAACAATATCACCACTATTAATAAGGTCTTGGATGGCATATTTCAATTTCATGCAGTTGTTGGCTTTGTAACCATTATTTCTATGATAATCATAGTAGTCATTATCATTCCACCATTTAGGTTTGAATTTTTGTTTATAAGGTCATGATTTATGTGGCATTGTGATGATACTATTTTGAAGAAGAGTTTTAAAATATGATTCAAGAGACTCTCTTAAGGTTGTGAAATCACACTTCACTCTAGCCACCCAAGCTTTGTCTTTAAAAGTTCCTCCAGATTCCTTAGTTATTTGTGCAATGTTCTCAGCAGCCTTAGTTGCTTGCATACTATTGGTGAGATTAAAGATAGTTGACTTTGATTTTGGATTCACAATGTCAACAACTTTTTCATTCAAAAGCATCTTGGTTCTTATTCCAGTATTTATTTTTATCATTGTTTGAGCTCAGTCCATGTTTAGTTTTTGTGTATAGTGAAATTTCTTCTTTCCTAACAAGTACATCATTGATCCTTAACTCATTTACCACCATCTTGTCAAATTAAGCTAGTCCTTATAATTGGATCTTATAATTCATTTCAAGAATGAGGTTGTTTATGAATATGTCCATTTTCTCAATTTTGAGAATTTGTCATGGATATTTCAAAAATACCTTCCTCCCTCTGAAGGAACGTTAGAAAAGGTTCTCCCAATTTTTACGTAGTGTTACAAAGATCAATCATGGTGATTGGATGTTGAATGTTGTAGGAATATCATTGTAAGAACAACTTATCAAGTTCCAATGGGTAGTTTAGAGAACCACTCAATAGTTTGCCCACCCAAACTATGAGGAAAGAGATATGTAAGATATGTCTCATCATGCGTAAATTACATGCAAAGAGCACATAAATCTCTAATATGGTCTTGTGGATCTGAATTGCCCATGTATTTAGCAAATTTGGGGATTTCAACTTCTGGAGGAAATGAAGGCATATACAAATCCTTGTCAAAAGGAAAGGGACAAATTGTATCCAAAGAGTATTTCATAATTGGTTTATCTTTCTCTTTTAGTATCTCTTGCATTTGAGCTTCTAAAGCTTCCAGTTGTTTTGTAACATGAGATAAGGGTGTTCCCTCCTCGTTGGTTACAACAGTTCCAACATTGTAATTTATAGATAGTTTGGCTTCTTGTTGAGTAAGATCAAGTTAGTATTTCTCTTTTTCTTCCTTCATCAGATTTTCATCATCTTCCTGAAGTCTTTGTCATATCTATATTTGTCTATCTTCTTCATTAGGACCATATTCGCTGGATGAAGTCTTAGTTGTCTTTGTAGTTTTTCGCTCCCCATAGGTGTGTCTAGACTCTTCGTTGTCTTGCCTATGTCCAAACATCTTTGCAGTTGATGTGGTTGCTTGATCCTCAAAGATAGTGCTCTGCAGTGTAACCGTCTTGCTTTGAGTTATGAAGGTGTTTTAGGTGATGAATGATCAAAGATATTATCTAAGGTTTGTCGTTGAAACAACAGATTAAATTTTTCCTTATAGTTGTGAAACTAGGTCCTTCGTGTATAAGAGGTTGTTTCACAAGCGATAAAGATTCGCCGCTAGAAGAATATTTTTCCTTTCCTTTTTCTCTCCTTGGACTATTTGTGAAAGATTCTAGATTGAACAGGCATTAAAGATGATTGCGGCTGATAGTTGACTGTGATGGGATCTGCATGATCAAATTGAGGTCACATGGTTTATTTTGTCTCAAAGATTTTTGTAGATGGAAGTGGATGTGTGTTGAACCATGCATGATTTGTTGAAGCAATGGAGTATAGCCTACATGGTAACTCTCACAGCACAAGTTCAGACAACATAATTGAAAATAGTGGGTATGACAGAGGAGAATATAGCTCACAAATTCAAGACTGGGATCATTAAAAGAAGATGTGTAAGCTAGCAAATCGTATGTCTCGACTGACTAATCAACATATATTGGTTACAAAATAGACCAAGAATGGTAACAGGTCTATAGAGATAGATAAGATAAGATAGAGAACAAATCAGGAAAAATATGCTCCAGAATCAAAAATTTCAGTACGGTCGTACGATACAGTGTAATTCCATGCGATAAAATGTAGGTCACGTGCGACAATATGTAACCACTTAAACGAAAATGCAGTCTTCACCAATATGACAAAATGCAAGGTTTGATTGAAAAAAACGGTAGCGTTTGGGAATTCGCTTGTACAACAACTTTATCTTGGATTGACGACAGTTATAAGGTTCTCAAATGACAGTTTGAAGACAGCAAGTCCTGACGTTTTCGCTCATACAATCCAGAAATAGGGAGCATACGACAAATTGAGAGAGGCCGTTTTCAGCAGATTTTGACTAAATCTTGATCATTTTAGTTTCAATTTAGGATCAAACAACCTCACAAGAGACAAAGCAACCTTCCAAGATACATACAGGGGGATGTAAAATTTCTGAGCAGCTAATGTTGTATAGATCTAGCTAAGGAAAGATAGAAACCATGCTTGCAGGAAAATGATGAAATAAAACAGAGTATGCAAGAACACAAAATCTGATATCTATTCCATCATAAAAAAATCCTTACAATATGCAACATGTACATTGTTTATATAATAAAGAAACCACCGCATATATGCACGGTAAAAAGTAGGTGAACAAATAGTTAAGAACAAATAACTGTAGAAATCTCTCCTCAAATCTCCGTTCAAATCACCGTTGAAATTACCGTGCTTGACGGATCAAACCGAAAGGTATCGATCAGTTATAATTAACTTAACACTACCAACCCCCTTAATTCTAACCGAAGAGAATAGAAAACTAATGAAAGAAAGGAGATGGGAAAATCCAATGGAAATAAAACCCCCCTTTAAAATCTACAAAGAAAAATTCTTCTGTGACATGAAAAATATTGTGGATATCTGTCAAATCATAACCACCAAGGTGAAGAATGAAGAACTGCCTCTGAAACCAAAATGAAGATCAGGATCAATTTGCCTAAGTGCCCCCAACGACCCTACTAGATCAATAAACAAATGGCAAACAAAGGTAAAACATCTGTCAATCAAATTGAAGATTACATTAAATTAGATAAAAATTTAACGTCCACGAGGCTAAAAATAGCCTATAGGACAGCAAGACAACTCACGCAGACTTAAGTAACAATGTTCGTTGCTTGTGTAGGATGATGATGAGTCCACCCAATTGCTCAATGTACTCTTCGTTGAATAGGTTATACCAAGAACTGTCACATATAGTCTCCACAAATTTATCTCTACTACTCTTGTAGGCTTCACATTCTAAAATAAAGTGTTGTTCAGTTTCCACTTTCTCAGAATTGCAGAATCTGCAAATTCTTTCTTCCCAAGCCTCCTTTGGCCTCTTCCAACGTCCGGTCTCACAACGAAGTTGGTGAGAGTTGGTTCTCAGCTGAGCAATAAGAATTTTAGCCCTCCAAGAAATGTTGGCTCCTATGTATGCTTTTTGGAGTTGATCACAAGCGGGGTTGAACTCATTTATATAATATAATTTCTTCCTTCTGATCTCGCTTCTCCAATTTCTCTTGTAGAATTTCTCCATGACAAAGACCTTTATTTCTTTATTATTTGTGGGGCACATATTGAATTGAATATTCCATTTACTCATCCATTTGATGTTTTGTTGCATCCATGTCCTTTTTCGCTGACATAGTGTGTCACTAAAGACCACCTTAGGCCATCTATCCTCTTCCATTTTTTCGATTCTTTTTAGATAACTTAGAAGGCGAACCATAGCAAGTGTCTCAATAAGAGCAGCCCCCATTTCACTTAGCATGATATCATATGGAACAGTGCTTTTGATTTTAAACTTTCTTGTGATCAAGCGCTTTTGGATTCCTTCGATTTGTTTCCATTGTGCTATAGTAGTGTTGCTGGCCCATAATTCACACCCATAAAGAACAACTGGCGGCACAAGAAGATCGAACAAGGTTTGAATAGTTTTTCAATCCCACAACTCTGCTTCACAGCACCTATTCTGAAGAGCATAAAAAGCCTTCCACCCACCTAATATCCTTTTATACCTGCAGCTAGACCAGCTTAGTTTTTTGTTGAAATCGATGCCAAGGTATTTATACTCCGCAACTTCTTCAAGAACACTTCCATTGTAATAAAATTCATGTTGGTGTTATTTTTTATTATTAGAGAAAATCATAACCTTAGTCTTGCTGATATTGACCTGCATCCCCACCATTCCGCAAAAGCGCTCAAGAAAAGATAGATGATCTTGCAAACTATGGGCAGATTTGGCAATTAAAACGAGATCGTCCGCATATAGGAGCAGCTTTATAACAAATTCACCTAGCTGAATGCCTTCACCCTTTTGCATGTTTAACCACTCTTCCAGTTTGTCAATATATAAACCAAACAAAGTAGGAGATAAAGGGCAGCCCTGTTTGACCCCGATATCACTCCTAAAACATTCTGAAATGCCATCTAAAGTTCTGATTTTAACTTTCACCTCTTCGTACATCCTATGAACAGCAGCTCTGTGATGCATAGGAATCTCCAATTCTTCCATCCTAAACCAAAGCTTGTCTCTCGGGACGGTGTCAAAAGCATTTTTAAAGTCGACAAAGAAACAAAATACCTCTTCCTTTTTCTCCCATTCTTTTTCAATAATGTGTCTCAAAGTGACACAGTGATCCACTGTCGAGTGCTTTGGCCTAAAACCAACTTGCCTTTGTAGCACGTTTATGGTTTTCTTCTGCCCATTTGCTGATCCTAGTTTCTATCATGCTGCCAAAAAGTTTAGCAAAGAGGGGATTGATCATTATAGTCCTGTAGTTGGAGGGATTGTTAACATCACCACTCTTAAAAAGTGGTATTGCAAGGCTGATTGTCCAATCTTTCAGAAACCCTTCTTGGTAAATTTTGTTAAAAATTTCAGTGATGTGCGGTGCAAGAGTTTTCATACCCCACTTCAGATATTCTTCTTGGAGCGCAACAAGGTCTTTTGCTTTACCTCCACCTAACTTCTTAATCCCTGCCTCTATCTCTTGCACAGTGAAAAGATTTGTATCATCATTGACCAAAGGTGACTGTCCCACTCCACCCTCTTGTTCATAAAGTTTCTTAGCATATTCAAACCATTGGGTGGCAGTAATATTATTATTTTCAGTTTGTTTTCTCCTTGGTTGGAGTTCTTTCCAAAAACGTTTGGGGTTATTTCTGCTCAAGAAAATTAACTCCTCTCTCCTTGTGAACATAAAATCAATTTTTTTCTTCTTTAGGATCTATTTGTAGGCTTTAATGTCAAGGTTAGTTTTATTTGACTCCCTTAGGTTTCTTCTAGTCATCTTGCATTCCTTATCAAACCAAGCATTGGCTGGAAAACAACTAATTTCAGATTTTTTATTTTTTGCTCTCTTGCATTTTGAAAGAGCCTCATGAATCAAATTTGATAAATCATAACTGTTAACACCATGTTTATACATAGGGTGTCCCATACAAAGTTCCTCAAGAGTAGTTCTAAAAGTGCTACTGTTTTCTGAAGTTAACAAAATTTTGCCCTGAGAAGGGGGGTATTGAGGGCCTTGGGTTTTTGCTCCAATCCGCCTATCCTTTGCCCAATACAAATTTACGTACAACGGTCTATGATCTGATTTGAGATCCCAAATGTGTTCTCCAATTGCAACTTCTTCAATATTTTCATACAAATTCTGCGAACAAATTACATAATCTACCACACTTGCTCCGTTGTATGTGTTGCAAGTGAAAGTGCCTGACTTAGCCCATCTAGCCAAACCATTACAAATTATGAGATCAAATGTGCCACATAGAGTGATCAATTCTTCCCCAAAATGATTGCAGCCTTTAGCATCTTTGGATATTCTTTCCCATTAATGATTTATTTCTTCTGTGAGCCAAATAGGGTTATCATTTACTTTGGAGCTGAAAATACTTGCTTGCCAATTTGTTGTCCTAGCATTAAAATCTCCAACAAGAAGAACATCCCCATGCTGCGAAAAAAATAGCAACATCTTTCTTTAACGTAGCATAGGGGTCATTGTGATCTAAGCCACACTTTTTATAAGTTTTAGATACTTGTGGAGCAAAGTAACAGGCTGCAATCCTGATAAGAGTGTTATTTTCCACAATTTTGAGCCATATGAATTGTTTATTAGAATCAGTCTTTTCCAACTGAATGGCATGACCTTCCCTTTCTTTTACTAGAACCATTATACCTCCATAACCTTTACCATTTCCCACTACCTCATTCCACACTACCATCTTCCAGTAGCCTTCAAACAATGGAGTCTTACATCCCTCATGCTCATGTGTCTCTATGAGACAAATAATGTCTTTGCCTTCCGCAATAGGTCCTAACCCAGGCCCACGTCTCCATGGATAACCTCTGCAATTCCAACAAACTAAACTTAAGGACGCCTGGGTTAAGTTTGATTGCTATTTGTTTTGATGTGAAAGACTCAAAGTTGAGTTATTATCGCTAAGCGTGATTGCTGATCTTGTTGTATCGCTGCATGCTAATGTGTTTGTTGTCACACCTTTGTTGCCTTCTTGTTGCCCTTCATTGGAGCGGTAGCCAAAATGAGCAATAATTGCTTTTCCCTTGAACATCCAAGCTCTTTTGCCTTCATTTCTCGCTATTCTGATTTTTTCCATTTCCATTCTTCTTTCTACTTGCTGTCTCGTGGTTAAATCCTCCTCTATAACAAAGTGAGAACCCCTCAAGAGCTAATTTTTGTTAAGTAAATTTTGTTTGTCGCTAATGTTGGGCATGACTACCTTGATTGGCCTATTTCTCTCAGCTTGTGGTTTGCCAACCCTCCAAGCTTTACAGATTTGTCCTTGCCACAACAACACATCTTGTAGGAAATCCCTCATTAAGTCGAGGGTGTGATTGCCTTCCCCATAATCTTTTATCCCTTTGATAATTATATTGGATGCCCTATGTTGCCTTTCCTTGACCTCTCTTTCTTGTGTGTTCACACAAATCTTTGCCTCTTCTCTTGCCATATCAAGGTGTTTGTTGTTTTTGTCCCAAGTTTTGGTGACTTCTGAAAAACTTCTACTCTCCTCTTCAACCCCTACCTTTCCCAACGAATTAGTGTGAAAAATCGATCTCTCCTTATAATGAGATGACTCGATATTTGTTGTGACCTTGTTTGTTTCCAATGTAGCATTCAGATTTTTCCATTCATCCTTCATGTTCTTCCATTCAAGCTTCCCTACTAAAAGTGTTTCTTGCAGCGTTGAGATTTGAGCTTTTAAAATGTTGTTATTATCTGCAAGAGTTTTATTTGTTGCAATTAACACCTGCATATTACGATAACTTTCTTGTTCCTTAGCCTCTAGGAGTTCCAACCTCCTCTTGGCCCTCAATAGTTCTTGCACATAAAGATTTGGGCACCATGCGAGAGGTGTGAAGGTAGGGTTGTAAGTGACAGAATCAACAAAGTTGTTGCTACCACGCAAATGACTGTCACCATCTAAGTGTGGAGGGAGGTACATTTTGACAACATCTTTTTGTTTCTTCTCTGGTTTATGCAATCTCTGCCTGTGTTTCTGCTTTTCATGTGACCCTTTCAAGCGAGCAAGTCTACGTTTTAAAATGCCCTTGAACTGTTTAACGTTGACCCAAATATATTTCCATGTCTTGCCGAGTGATGCCATTTTGACTTGACCTAAATGGTTAGTTTCAAAGTGCACCAGAATTTCTTAATTGTTTTTTACCAATAATATGGTTTGTTTTCCCAATGCTTGCATATCCACCGTTTGTTTTCCCATTGTTTGTGTATCCACAATTGGTTTTTCCATTGATCAAAGGAAAGAAGGACGAAACAAAACTAACAAGAGCAAATATATAAAACAAAAAAAAAGTTGAAAAGTGCACCTGGAAACCCTTGGCTTAAAAGCCTACCCCTATCTTAGAAAACGCAATCTTCAATGCCTGCAAACAAAAATAATTCATTTCTTTTCCTTAAAGAAAGAAATAAATGTTGCAGAAATAAAACAAAAATTTAGAAAAATGAATGAATTTTCCTTATTCATTGATTGATTCACTCAATATCCATCATGCATAAATACAAAATTTTACTCCACTGAATAGGAGCAAGTTAAGGTAATGATCCTTGCATGAAGCAAACATAACTAAACTAAACTATAGGAATCAAGGATCTTTGATCATGCATACAGCTTAATTAGTTGAGTTAATAGCCTTAATTTAGGCAGAAAATACTCGAGCACACTAATCCATAAGCGGTGGCACATGAAAAGACTTAAGCACTAAACGATCCATCTAGAGTTTGAACTAATCACCAAAGTGTTGAATGAAAACTATGGACATTTGTCGAATCATAGCCACTAAAGTGTTGAATGAAGAACCTCCTCTGAAACTAAGATGAAGATCAGGATTAATCTGTATGAGTGCCCCCAACGACACTACTTAAAAAATGAAAATATGGAAAACAAAGAGAAAACATCTGTCAATCAAATCGAAGATACAGTAGACAATAATTTGCATAGCTCAAACAAAGTATAGATGACAAACAAAGGTAAAACATCTATATTTCAAGGATGCAGCTAACACATGATTTTGTACGAATGACCCTAACGACACTACTCAACCATGTAAGAACTTATTGAAAATACATGTGTCAGTTGTTGATAACTCTGATCAACTTTGGAAGCAAAGAAAGCATCGGCACGAGAGCATCCGCACGAGAGTCATGACAAATCCACACAAAAGTATATCACTAGAGAGAAAAAGAAGGCAAGGCCCATGCAAAGAGAGCACGACCTTGGCCTATCTCTGATGTAGAATCATATCCAACCTCTGTTGTCATGACTTTTGGGTACTAGCCTGTGCTTGTGGGCCTAAGTAGAATTGATGGCTTCCATTTGAAATAATCGCATGACATAAGAACAAAAAAGATTGAAAACTCCATTATTTCAACCTCTGACTCTCACACCTACAAAACAAAAAACTCACATTTCTTTTCCTAGCAACCTTGCTCAAATAGCATGTAAAATTTATGAGTAGCTATTGTATAGATCTAGCTAAGAAAAAATAGAAAACATGCTTGTAGGAAAATGATGAAATAAAAAAAGAGCATGCAAGAACATAAAATCTAATATCTATTCCATCATATAAAAAAATCCTAACAATATGTAGTAGGTGCATTGTTTGTATGATAAAGAAACCACCACATATATGCATGGTAAAAACTAGGTGAACAAATAGTTAAGAACAAATAACTGTAGAAATCTCTCCTCAAATCTCCGTTCAAATCACCATTGAAATTACCATGACTGACAAATCAAACCAAAAGGTATTGATTAGTTATAATTAACTCAATGCTAATAGGGAGGCCTAATTTTATGTAGGATATAATAACATCAAGTGTATGTTCAAAATATTTTCACTGGGTTAGCACAATTAAAGACACTTCAAACAAGATCTACTTAAAGGAATCAGCTAGTAGCAAAGAAACCTTCCAAGATACATAAATGAGGAGGCCTGATTTTACTTAGGATATAATGGGATCAAGTGTGTGTTCAAAAGATTTCCACTGATTTAGCACAATCAAAGACACTTCAAGCAAGTCTACTTAAAGGAATCAGCTAGTAGCAAAACCTTTGCCCACAACTTAATATAGTGTCTTGTTCAATTTTTTTAGGACTATATACGTTGTAGATCAAGAGAGGAGTGAAAATGCTCATGTCACAAGACCCCTCTAATGCCACACTCATGCTTTAAAACATCCATTGTAATCTTCAGGAGATGTAGGTATAGTGACACTTTTGAAATTGACATGATTGGCTTGTACTCTATGGCGTTTAGTAAGGACATCGGTTTATACCTATAGTTGTAGTCCTTCAAGTAGGATTAAGGCCTCTTGGCCCTACAAGTACTCTTGATATAGTGTAGTCTGACAAGCAAAATTGAGACCTCTCGGCCCTACACATATATCAATATATTCCATTGTAGTCTCATAAATAGGATTAACACACAAAAGAGTGGTATACAAGTACTAGGGTGATGGTAGTCTCGTGAACAGGTTTGAAGTTGTGAAGCCCTACACAACCACCAAAGTAAATAGACTAGTATTAAACTCAAATGTCCAACAAAATACTCTATGGCCTCTATTTTTTCCAAGACATGCCAAACAAATTAAGATTGTTCATAAACTATTTTCATTAACATATGATCAATGTAATGTTTTCGGCTTTTTGATACGACCCAAATGGTCAAGAACATAATTCCCTGACACCAAACCAAATATGACTTGTGAATCTTTTTAAGGTACCTAGAAATCAAAGTAGTAAAATAAAGACAATATTTATTTGCATCTCCAAAGCAACCTACAGCATAGATACATCAGTAGTCTCAAAAGGAGTGTCTTAGTCAAGCATCCTACAATAACTCGTTATATTGCTAAAAAATAACTCTGAAAGTAGAGAACAAACAAGGGTCACATATACACTTTAAAATGGTCAAGTCAATTAATTAAATATTTTAATATTTGACTAATGTCATTATTTTATTAGCTTTAATAAATTAATTAAAGCTAATAAAATTTGTGTTCCACTGTCCCAAGTCTTCTAAATAGTCATATTAAGTGTTTTATTTAATTACTCACATTCATTGATGTGACTAAGTCTCCCAATCCACATCCCTAGTCCATGTCACATGACACCTCACACTTTTACCAATAATTAATTTTAATTAATTATTAATTAGGCCTATTTGTCATCACCCACTAATCCTATTCCTAAGGGGTCAAAGAGGATTATTTGTCCTCAAAGGAATGAGTCATAGGGACACTTGCCCTCACTTGACTTGGTCCTAGGGGCACTTGCCTCTTTGTGACAAAGTCCTTGCCACCTCCCCTACATTTTAGTGATTGGTCAAGCCACCTAACTTAGTCAAAGGTTACTTATAGAACACTTGTACAAAGAGTTCTTGTTAAGAGTAGGCTCTCGTCACCCTTCTCTCAATGGTCTTTGTGAGACGATCAACGTGTGGCTTCTCATTCCACATCAAACGGCTTTGTGTCAAGGTGAGAGGAACGTGACCCTTATTATTTCTCTCACATCCCAACCAAACCCTCATTTCTCTCAATTCCCTCAACCAAGTCAATCCTAAACCTACACTTGTCTAACTTTCACTCTCAACGGTTGGATTGTGCCACCTAGGCTAAGGTCTCCAAAAAATGTGTAAAAGGAATCTTCATTCCCAATTGCAAGCTAATTAGCCAATCTTCGAGAACTAAACATTTTGAGCTATCTACCAATCTAAGAGCAAGCAAGCATTCTAGAAATTCATTAGCATTTTAGTATCATTTTTATTTCATTTCCATAATGCCATCATTATTATTATGAACACATTTCTCATCTTCCATCAGTTTCCTCTAGTTTTATTGCATTCTAGTATCATTGTTCTAGTTCTTGCATTGGAATTCATAATTCTCCAACACCGTGAAGCATCTTGAAGAAGAAGAAAGTTCAAATATGAGAGCTCACCAAATCAAAACCTCAAAGCTAGGATGACAATGGAGATAAGATAAGATAATGATATTAATGTCCAACAAGAGACCAACTAGGGTCTATGGGATTGAAAGATACAATAGTGCAGAAAAGAATAACACAACAAGAGTGCCAAAAAGGCATCCAGGGTAAAAAAAAAAAAGAAAAAGGGGGAAAAACAACAAGAAGAGAGAAGGATCAACAATCCTTTCTAGGTAGAAAGAAATCCCACACAAGGATAAGGCCTAGGACGAGAAAGGGTCAGAGCCTGGCTTTTTTGTTGTCTCTATATAGCAATGCGGATAGGGTGTCGCTGTTTGAGGAACCCAAGGTGAGGTCTGACCGATCTCATGTTTCCAGAGATGGGTGCATATGGTTGTTTCACACCTGTAAAAGTGGTGGGCATAGAAGGAAAAAAGTCTATGATGAGTTGATCCGAGCTCTGGCTCTAAGGAAACAAGATCTGCAAAGTATGGTCTCTGAGTTAAGAGGCCTCCCTGAGGTAGAGCGCTATGCATCGCTAGTCAGAATAACTAAAAAAGCCCAAGACAGATTTGCAATCTCTAAATAGGCAGTAGAACCTACCTTTGATCTCATAATAGATAGGGCACTTGAAGATGAAGTGAGTCTCAGAGATAAGTTGTACTTAGTGGATGAAGGTAAAAACTTGCATTTTTAATCACACTATACAGCTCCAGCTTTTCTCGACATCAACCCCTACATAGCTCATCACCTCTTTCTTCAGTCCTATAGGTCTTGCCCAAGGATCAAAGCGGCCTCTCTGCACTATCTTACTTTACACCAGATTTGTGAGAACCCGCAAAGATTACACTCGGCAACGTCCCTCTAATAGACCTCAAAGACCACCTTCCAGAGCACCTGATTGCCCTAATGTCCACCTTTCCATTTTGGACTACTTCTCGCCTGTGAGGAGTTCTTAGTTGTTGTTATTCCTTTTTCTCGATTCTTTTGTTGTTTTGCTTTCACGTTCTTTCTACGAACGTCATTTGGTGCTCCCTCTGCTAGCGTTTTTCCCTTTGTACTATTTCCAGTCTCTTAGATCCTCGTTGGTCTCTTGTTGGACATTAATAAATTTATCTTATCTTATCAACTTTTCATTTGTAATCTTTATTGGGTGTGCATAATTTGATTTGATTCATCAATTTATAGTTTATTCTACGTTGTCACTAAATTTTTCATACAAGTCAACATTAGAAAAAAAAATTAAAATCTAACCATAAAACCCTAAAATCAATGCTCTATTTATGAAATGATAAAATGCAACATAGCAGAAAACTTATACAAAGAAGAATTATTGCCATACAGCCACATTCCTTTCTGTTGGATTTTCATACAAATGAAACAATATAATACTACATGTGATGTAAAATGTCCTACGAATCGGGTTTTGATACTACACAATAAAGTGTAATTGAGCATATGCTCGTATGAGTCTAAATAATAACTTGTCCAAAGTTCTTAAAAATGTACGAATGACAAAAAATTACAAAACTCAAAAATTATGAGGTCAAAATCAATTTCAGCCCCATGATGGGCACCAAAAATGTGTAGAAACTTTGATTCTACAACTACATCACAACACTTCAATAGATCTTTGTATGTATGGTTAGATTCAATAGATAAATGAAATATATAAGCATAAATAACCAAACAAGACAACATATTGCCTCCTATTCAATTTGAGTGTAAATGTTCTTAGATTTTTCAAGCTATCAATGACTAGACATTTTTAATAAATGCAAACTAAGCTATTTATTTGTATTTTCTATGCAAATATGATGAATAAGCTTGATGAAAAGCTAATCTATAGAATTGAAAATTGATTGTACTTCTATGTTAAAAATATGATTACTATTCTACAATAATAATACAAAATTAATCTAAAAGATCACAATAAGAAAATTTGATGCACAATATTGCTAGAGAAAATTCTCAATGATAATTTTACTCTTCAATTGCAATTAACATTCAAGATTAATTCAAAGATGAGTTGAAGCTACGATGAAAAGCATGCAGTTTGAGTTTATCAAATACTTAAAAGGTGAAAGTTGAGTTAACCAATTACTTTTGTATTTTTTAAAAGATAGCAGAGTTAACATATTAATCTAATCTGCATGGTTGAGTCTACATTTTCATCTCTTATTTAAGTTTGTACATAGTTTACTCTTTTCTAATTTATTGAATTATACAACTTAACTTTTGAACTCAAACTCTTATTTTATCTTTGTTTTTCTCAATTTTGAGAACAAATGAGAGGATAATTCATTATTTTTTCTAATTATTAATTTTCATCATTTTTTGCATATTTAAGATTATTTAATCAAATTAAATTATTTTTGTGTAAATGACAAATAAGTTCAATTAAATTGGTTGTTTAGGATTTAAATTCCAAATGGGTGTTGATATTTAGTAATTAATTGTTTTTTTAATAAATTTGCAGATATTGATGAATTATACAATTTGGAATCCAAAATTGTAATGCTCAAAAACCAAGTCAAGTGCAAAAGATTATTGAATTAAAATAGCGCAGCTTATAGAGTATGAGTCCCAGAAACTAGAAGGAATGTCTTCTATGGTCAACCATCCATCTCATTCCATAAAGCTTATATACCTGTTATAATAGCCATGTCCTTACATTCCTTCCATACAAGAGATAGAAGTAGAGCTCAGTAACGTTACGGACATATCACCCATGCGTGGTTTTGGAATTTTCCCAAGCAATAAATTAGTAAAAACATGTCCTTAAGCTCGTAAAATATCTCAAGACTGACTTGCATCTCACAATATAGAAAACACCAATCTGGGCCTAAATGCAGAACTGGTCAAAATTTATTGAGGTTTGTGATCTATAATAAAATTTATTGAGGTTTGTGATCTATAATGATTTTGGACTTGCAGATAGGCTTTTTTAAAATGGTGAGTACAAAATATGCAATAAAAATTATTCAAATAACATTTTGCCTTTGAGAAAGTTTTTGATGGTGTAAATAGTCTACCAAATGCTGTAACACTTGAGAAATTTGTATCTAATTCGCAACTTGGGATTTTCAAAACAAAAATTGAAAAAAGAAACAGAGACTATTTTAGCCTAGAAATGGTTAAAGCAAGAACAACGAAAATAATGAAGAGTAAAGTGGAGAAGGAAAAGAAATCCATTATTCCATTTGTGGATGCAAAAGGAACCAATGTGAACATTGGCATATGAAGTCTTATCAAACTGTTTTTAAACTCCCCAAAGTTAACCATAAAAAAAAACTGAGATCCGTAATACTGTCAAACTAAAAGCACAGCCATACTGAACATGAGCTTGGGTTTTAATTTCTAAAAATGTTTAAAATGTTAAACAAATACATTAAGACAATTTTGAGATCTTTTAGAACAACAAATAGAACATTCTTTGTGCTTAGATATCATGCATGCACATTCAAAACACTTATTCTCAACGATATACAATCTGAACGTGACTTAATTGTCAGACATTCAACACAAATATCCACAATTTAATAAACAACATTAGCTATTCAGAAAACAACAGGAAATTGCTCCTAAAAAAGTACTAAAATTCTAGCCTTCTTAATTCTAAGAACAAAATGCCATCCCAAATGTTCAAACAACCTGCTAGACTGCTTATGTATAACTCATTTAAATTTTTTATTCATCTAACTTATGTATGTCTACAGCATCTTTTTAGCCTAAAACTTGACAAAACCCAGAATTCATGATCTTTAATTGCCTAATCATGCCCATGATAGCTTGACGATGATAGCCATTTACTCATAAAATCAACCCTGGATCAGATTCCCATAACCACATAACTGCACCAGAAATATGTTCCACACAGCATGGCATAACATCTTAACAAGAGAAATTCGTTCTCCTTGGCTCAATATGCATCATCAATACTTGAAAAGTACTAACCCTCCTATATCAATCAAATTTTAAATAAGGAATAATTTACAATTCTAAGAGCACTAAGAAGTAGACACTCCAAAGGCTAATCACCATATTGGATTGCTTATGCACAAAACAGAGAGCCCATGAATCATGTTTTCAAAAACATGTTCTTACCCCGTGACCAAAGGCATCATGGAACATATAAAAACAATGTAAACATTTCTCAAAAACAATAAAACAGATACTCAAAAAAATTATTTGATTCCAGGTGAAATCGATGAGATCTTTTAGTCTTTAATCAATTATAAATTTATCACACTGAAAAATTTCCTGGCAAGCTAGAAAGACGGGAGAAATTAGTAGTACAGAACTAACAAATTCAATTTTTTGACTCAAAATCAATACCTATCCTCTCCTACAAGCTCTTCCAGAGGATTTTTATTACCATTATCAGTAGTAAAATGGTAAGCATTCTTCCATCTCAGAACAAATAGAGTCAGCCACAAGAAAATGAATGAGAATAGAGATAAAAATATGACATATCTTGACTTACCAGTAAACCCTGCAGTTGTTGCTCTTTACTGTTATTGTACATTGCACATCCACAAATCAATTGGGAAAATACATCACATGAATAATTCCAAGAATACAAACCCATTCCACAAACTATGCACGAGCACTGATGCAAGAAGATTGCGTGAACGTACAAAAACAATGCCCATTATAAGACCCAAGAATGTAAGGGGAAGAAAACGCTGGACGCTAAAGTGTGCTATTGCAAATGCAATGGCACTAACAAAAATAGCGCTCCATATGGACATATAGCGAGTCAAAGAAGGCAAAAGGAAACCTCGAAAAATGACCTCTTCCCATATGGGTGCACAAATTGAAACAACTGTGGCATAGAGAAGCATAGCAATAGGATCTCGAGCCAGTATTGACTGTTCTAAAATATGAGATGTTGTTAAAGGAGGTGAAATAGGCAACAAGTCTAGATTAACTCTCTGTAGCATGTGCACCAAAGGGAACATCAAGCACCCTAAACAAGCATTGATGAGCCAATTTCCTTTCCAACTGATATAGAACCATTTATATGGAAGAGGATGGACACGAATCAAGCATCGATACAATATAGTCATTCCAACTGTTCCCTCAGCAAGATCTGTTACAAGACTGTATAAAGCTTGACCTCTGTATGATAAAGACTCTTTACTAAAACCAGCAGCATAAGCCAGAATTGGAATTATCCAGAATCCAACAAGCCAGAAAGCAGAGTACCAAAGAAGCATAACCTGCAAGACAGATGATGACAGATTTGGAACATATTTCTAAAAAGAATAACTGAAATGCTGCTTCATCAATGAAATGTGAAAATGCAAAAGCCAATTACCACAGGCCATGCACATTGTACTTCACCTTCTGCTAGTTATGATTCTAAAAAGGATGGAAAACAATTATTAAGTCAAATAATTAAGTTCCTTCCTATCTTTTAACAATTTATTCTGTATATTTCTCATGCAAGCTTATGCTCAAGAAGAGTCAAAACTTGTGAATCTTTTGAACTCCTGTTTATAATAATTGCTCTCCCAAATTGTATTCAGAAACAGAGCACATATTTTGGGACAAATAACTACCTGGAAGATGGTTTCTCTAGTCCATGGCACTGCCCAGGTTTCATCTTTCTTTGAGAACCCAAGAATTGCATGTGACAGATCTACCTGCATACAGTCAATATCTTAAGTCAACCAAAATGTAAAGAAGTAACTGAGTCAGCATCTTCGAAAAGGTATATCAGTTTGGTCATTTCAAACCAAAATAATAACTTGTAAAAACTCTGGCCATCTCCATTGGGCTTTCCCAATAAACAAATAGCTTGATGGTTGAAAATGCAAATTCAAATTACTCAATTTTGCAACAATTTAAAACCAGAAGATTGGAAACAGAATGTTTCCTTTATTTTAAACCTTAGTTAGCAATCCGTAGCAGAGGCGTTCTGGTGCAGAAGCACAGCAGGATGCCCTGAGGATGCGCACAGAAAGCGCATTCAGGGCATCCAGATGCACTGTGGGTGCTCAGTTGAGCTTCCAGAGCTCATCCGGATGCCCTGGATGTGACATCCATATGGCATCTGGAAGCATCCAGATACCTCCAAGTGAGAAAGGCCCACTCTGACTTTTTTTTGACCAAAAAAAACACTTTAAAGCACATTAAAACATGTGCAATTTTCATTTTAACATTTTTAATTGCATAATTCATAATTGTAATGATTTTCTAATTTGCATTGGAATCGTTAACATAGACATATCTGATATGTCATGTTTGTTGTTAGTTATTTCAATTTAAATACTTGTGAACTATCAAATATCTTAATCAATGGTGAAGTATCGTACTGTTAAATGATTTAATTTTGTATATTTTTGTGACATTTCTTTGCATACATATATGCCGATGCGAGAATCAGGTGTGCAGATGCACGAATTTGATTTTTGGAATTTTGGATGCATACACATATTTTGATTTGTTGGGATGCATACACACGCACGCACGTGTGTGTGTGTGTGCATCCAAAATCCCAAAAATCAAATTTGTGTATCTGCACACCCGATTCTCACATCTGCATCCACATCCAAATCAGCAACTTAGTTTTAATCCCAAATATAACCATACAAGATTCTTGTTTCACTGGTTGATAAAGAGGGATCTAACTGTAGACAGCTGGCTCTTCTCTCCAGCAAATTATCTAGTTTGGCAATCATCACATCTATAAACATAAATTGGAAGGGGGAGCAAGTCCATTCTTGTGGACAAGACCAATATCATTGAGATACTAGATGAGAGTCCCTGAAGATCTCTATGGTGCATTATGTGATCCACATGAGCATTTGGATGAGCCTACATAACATGAAGATGACAATGGCTTGATGACCACAAGAGATTGGAAGGTAACTTCCACTTGGAGAAATGGCTTTAGTAGAAAATTTGGTAAAAAAGGGTTTCAATAAGTCTTAGAGAAACATATATTTCAAGGGCAGGTCCAGAATTGTCCATATTCATGAAGCATTGTAGATCTATAAGATCCAATGCAGCTAATCAAATATAGCCAGTTGTGTATCCCTGTCACAAGTTGTCATGTATAGTTGTGTCCCTGTTCACAACTTTGATTGAAAGAAGATAGCTAAGCATGTTTCTATCCTTCTCTGAGAACTTGTTGGATCATATCCTGCTGTGAAAGTGTAGTTTGGCCTTTTCAACAACTAGATTATGCGTATGATGAACTGAGGATGAATCCCAGATCACATACAAAGTTGTTTCTCTCATAGTAATAATTCTGTGTGTAAAAAATCAGCGCACAGATTTTACACTCTAGAGTTTGACTCAATTGTATGCTGATTATGCACTCTAGAGTTTTATTCAAATTGTCTAAATTAAACCTCATTTAAACCTGCAGATGGAGCGGCTGAACCTGCATATATAACTTAAAAATCAGATAAAGCCTACAACAAACATTGAAATCAGAAAATGAACAGGAAAAAAATCAAGTATTCTGGAAAAAAAAATATTACATAGACAACAAGTGTTGCAAATAACATTCTCAGCATCTCTGACTTCAGGGAGGCTCAGATACCGATACTTGCCTGGAATGACTGGATACCAAAGCAGATGCGCGCGGAAGCTCGGAGGCAGACAGGTGCCACCCTGATGCCACTCATAGGCATCCGGATGCGTCTAGATGCCTGTGGGTGCCACCTGGATGCAGGCAGATTCAAGCATCCGGATGCTTGTGAGTGGCATCTAGGTGGCACCCACAGGGAACCCCAGGAGCTTCTGTCAGCATTCACGCAGGAAAAGTAAAAAAAACAGAAATTCCACTTTAAAACCATTTAAGACATGTGCTTATTTGCACATTTTATTATATTTTTTTGTGCCAAACCCTAAAACGGCCCTAATAGAGGCCTTCCAACCATTCAATCTCCATTTTGTTTGCAACTGGATTTACTCTTCTCATTTGATTTCCATTTTGGCATTTTCAAAGCTTCCATTGACCTTGCAATGGATGGAGCTGAGAAGGATTCAGATATTTTTGAGAATCTTTATGATTCTAATTAGTGAACAATGACATTGAATCATGAACTATGGTTTTTGATTTTGTAATTTGGACATGGAGTCTAGAACATGAATATTTGTGCCTGTGAAGTTTTAATTTGAAATTGACATATGAAATATCTTGAATCTTGATCAATGGTGAAGTATCGTATGTATTATGATACTATCAAATGATGCGTGTTTGTATATTTCTAAGTTTCTAACTCTTCTTGTATTTATAAGTTTTTTAATTTCTTTGCGCATGCGCACGCACACACACGTTTCCAAACACATCCGTACCCTTAAAAAAATAAAAAAATAAATCTTCCACATCCCATATCCACTTCCCGCATCTGCTTCCAGATCCGCATCCAAATCGGTAACTTAGCAGGGGGGGATAGTTTTTATTTACCGAACATCAAGTGGGAAGTTTTGTGGAATATCTTGCTCCTGTCAGAAGTTTTGCAAATCAGGGAGGGTCTCAGCACAAGACTCATTTTGCAAAGCATCCTGAAGAGAAGGGGGCAGCTTTCTATGCATTCGTGACCAAAAGACCTGCAAATTGTCTTATGTAGGGTAGTTAAAATGATGACCATTAAGGTAGGGTATTAAAATAATGTAATGTTTATTTTATGTTCTTCATTGTCTTTGTTAGTTTAGGTAGTTTCTATTCCCAACTTCTGTTTACATTTATTTCGTTTAGAAACATTGTAATGTAACTGCCTATAGTATACATTGTAAAGTTTGTTTCATTATTAATATACAATTATCATTACATATTATGCACCTTATTGTTAATGATCCTCCCTATATCAGTACACAGGTATGGTTCTATGAACAGAATGTCTTGTTTTCTTCTTACTTGACTTGAAGATGGCAGAGTGGGTTCAATCTTCAAATATGTCTCAGGCCCTGCAAAGATCAGCAATTCTGGTAATGAAAGAATCAATTCCTTTGATGTTTAAATGGAGATTTGTTATCTTAAGTTTAACCCCTTTGATCTGAAAAAAGTTGGCTCGCACCAAGCAACTGTCACCAGCAAGCACCAACTTAAGTATTGACCCTTACATTGAAGTATTCACACTCACATCTAAGTTCAAATTGCACATCAAACAATAAATCAGACAATTACAGCACTTCCAATGCCCATCATACCTGTATTATTATTTTCAGAGGTTGGCATCCAAGACAACAAATAATTTCAATGAAGTACGTTTCCCCAGCAGCTAAAAGCATAATAACCTTTGACTGGAATGATCAACCAGCTTGATGAATACCAGAGAAATGTAAATCTGCAAACTTCTTGATACTGTACAAATCTGCAAACCTCCTGATACCTTTGATGTGCATGAAGATCTCTTCATCTTAGTTGTAAAAGGCATGATAATTGAATTGGCCAGCTCCTGTCCATGAGAAATAAAATGCCCCAATAATAAACAGCTTCAAAAACAATGAACATTGGTAAATGTAACCATTATCGAGCTAAAATAATTTCTATTAAAGTGCCGATATGACATACCATAGTTCCCAACAATGGTGAGTCACATAAATATTTAATCTTCTATTACCTTGATTCTCCCTTTTCATGCGAAACAATGAAAATATTTGAAGCCTCTAATTTGCTTCACTGTGACTATACAGCCCTTTAATATAATCACTAATTCCTATAAACAAAACTAAGTATGAAGCCCAAATAAGGACCCACAAATATGATGCCAGCATTCACTAGGTAGCAATTATAATAAAATATCATTACTTTCCAGATGGATACAAACTACCTCAGAACTGCAAATAACTTTATTACTACAAATTTGTCTTTGGAGAAAGACTTAACATATTTGGCCCAGGTGTGAACTCCATCAGTAGTCCACCCTTTAGGAAGACCTGGGTATTTGTCCAACCCTTCTCTTAATCTTCTGAAGGATTCTGTCCACAGAAAATCAGCTTATAGAAAGCATCATACATTCATATCAAATCCAACAAGCAGCCTTACAACACCCAACCAGCGTCCTTATGAAGAACTACAGGAATATCCCGAAGATTAGCCGATGTTAATATTTTTCAAAACGGGAGATCTTTGTTTAATAAAAATAAAAATGACTTATTTATTTATTTTTATTATTTTCACTTTATTTTGATCAAATTAATCAATTAAAGTAATCCCTTTTGGAAAAATGTTAATTTCTGGGCAATTTAATTAACCCATTAATTTAATTAAGTCGATAAAAAATTAAGGACATTATGCAATCCTTGAGACCACCTATTTAATTAAATTTTGCTTTACTTTTTAAATTATTTTTAGGTTGCTAAGATAGGGGAGAGCTAGCCATCTCCAGGATGGTCAAGAGACTCCCCTACCATTACCTACTTGTAATTTGACATTTCAGAAATGCTTCTGAGTTTTTTATTTCCAAAATTGGAGATGGGGCAGAGTTGTATCCAGCCAATATCCATGTCCCTAAAACGGCCCCCATAGAGGACAAGTCAAATTATGCAAGGGATACATACCCTAAGGTAAATACTCAATAACAAGTTACAAAAATCGAACTTGACACTAGTTTCAACATTTAGGAGCGTTAGAATTTGTGAAAACAAATATATAAACCAGAATCTATGGAAAGAGTTAGATCAAACGGCTGGAAATAAAATTGACATAATAATTATATGAGACCAATTTCTGATGTAAATGCTCAGAGGCATAATAACATCAATATTTCCTAAAATGTTGTATGATATATTTTATATATATCTAAGGTATGACAAAGAGATGGCTTGTTTATATAGGCATGAGCTAGTAGTAGGATTGGACAAGATTGAGACAGGTGTCTCAATTTAGAGGAAGTAGAGTTCTCATAGACTCAACCACCTACAATCTAAAAGAGTGGTGTCCGAATTGGAATTAACCACATGTGACATTTTACGAGCAGTTGGAGTCAATGGGGTGACTCAACAATATCCTCCTAATAATATTCAAAATATATAATTCCTCCTTAATTTATGAGTTTGCCTAAGTAAACTTAATAGAAGAGTGAAATGAAAAAGAAACATTTACTCTAACACCCCCCCTTAAGTGCAACTTAGGGAGTACTTAATGTGCAACTTAGGGAGTACTTAATGCAATATATAGCTAATGGGTCCTAGCAACAAAGCCATGTTAGGTACCCATGTACAACTAAGAGCATACAATCTCTCAGAAAAAGGAGGAAAAAACCTTCCCCAAAAAGAAAGAGCTGGAAAAAAACAATATGCATAAACGGAAGATATAATCAAGACCACCTCATTATAACATACATCATGCATATACTATCAATAAGTATGAGAAGAAGAGATAAATAATAGCTCTTCTTAAATGTAGAATGTAGAAAAGTGGTAGATGCTCCAGGTTCGATGTAGAAACTCCGCCATGACTAAAGAACAACATTCCTCCCTTTAGGAAGAAAGAAAACCAAAGGTGCATCAATGAAGCCTCCCCAATATGAAGGAAGAAACCTCAAAAAGTATGGAATTGCTGGAATGTGCTCAAGTGTCCCCATGTCAAGGCTGAAAAAATATGTCACAAACAAATCAGGATCAAGCCCAATAGAAGAAGGTGACAAACAAGGAGCCAATGGTAACTAATCCATGTGAAAATGTGTACTTGGGCACTCTACTGAAAAAGAAAAAACAGAATCAACTAAGGATGAATTTAGAACATGTTGTAAAGAATCAAAAATCTTCTCTACCAATAAAGTGATCTCCTCTAATTGTTGTAGGGATTCATGTGAACCCATGGTGGTATGAACCCAAGCATCATCAAGAATACTAATAAATGCAATATCAAGAGAGGGAGAAGGAATGGATGGCTCAAGAACTTGATCACGTGTGGGAATACCCAAGTTCAAGTAGCCAAAGTTCTCCTCAATATGTGAATCAACACTAGAAGTGTGATCACAATATGTTGAAGAATCACTATCATCATCAAGAGAAAAGTCTTCAAAGTAGTAAATCCAAGACCCATGATCAACCACTCATGTAGCAATAATCTCTCTACTCTCTAAGTCTCTGATAAGAACTGATTCAGGAGTGAATTCCACAGTTCTCCTTGTTGGCCCATTAGCGAGTTGATAAATGGAAAGAAAATTATGAGTTAGGTTGGGAACACAACACATCTTTGAAGGTTCCTCCCCCTTATCAATCATTCATTTCCCGATCACATTCATTTAAGTATGATTTTCCATCAAAATAGGTGGTGCATTACAAAGTTCAAATGAAGAATACAAACACTGTGAAGATGCCATATGATGAGAAGCTCCTGAATCTATAAGTCGTCTTCCTAAATCATGACTTGAAGTAGCAATTAAGGCTTGACATTTTCTCTTGTTATATTTTCCTTTAGCAACATTGCAATGAGAAGAAGAGGATGAAGTAGTCATTCTTGAAGGTAGATTTATTTGATTTTTCTTAAGAATATTTTTGAGTTCATTGATGTCCTTATTGTAGCAATGGTGTTCTTCATGTCCATTCTTCTTGCAATATGCACAAGTAGGCTTTTCTTTTCTCGATGAATCCTTATTTGAGCAAGAAGATTCAAATTTTCTCTGTAACTTGTTATGTTTATTCTTTTGTTTCTATTTAGGATTCCCTACTTCTTGTTGTACCTTAGGCTCACTTGCAATTAATGCTTGTGACTTGGATGTCTTGATATACCCATTTGAATTAGTTTTACTTCCTCTTGGATTAGAAGATTTTAAAATACATCAAAAGTAGGATCAACATATGCAACTCCCATAGAAACCCGATTGGTTTGAAAGGTTGAAACAAATACAGAATACTCAGAACCAAGCTTAGTTAACACATTGAGAATCAATTGTGCATCTTTCTTAATTATCTTGCAATCCTTTAGGTGTGTTCTTAATTGTTTAATCTTGGAAATGTAGTCTTGGATGTTGTTAAAACTTTTTGGACTAAGATTCATCAAATCATTATTGATTTGGTAACACTTAATCTTGTCAGTTTTACCAAACAAAGTTTCAAAAGCATCCCAAGCCTCTTAAGGTGTCTTGAATGATTCCAAATGAAATCGTAAATCAAAAGAGACTAATGAACAAATGTAGCCAAGAGCTTTCTCACAATTGATCTCCCATGCTTGATGAGCATTCGCATTAGTAGGTATGGTAATAGTTTCATTTACATATGCTATGCAATCTTTTTACCTTAGATAATTCCATATTGTTTTTTTCCATGATTTATAATTATATGGAGCTAGGAGTTCAATTTGTGATTTCCTCATGTGTAATAGAAGAAAGAACCAATGAAACCAAAACAACATGATCACCCTCCCAAATTTACTAGACCAAAAATCACCCCTGCAAGATGCAATGATTTGGCACTTTATTCTTTAGTGCATGAACAATTGCCACTTGCTAAAATGGACCAAAGTGGACTTCTAATTTTGATAATTACAACTCCAAATATGAAGCACTAAGATACTCATACAATTAAGACATTAGATCACTCAAGGATCTAATAGAGTACAAGTGTCAAATTAGGCCAATTTTGACTAAATTCTTAAAGTACTATGTCTACCCATGATATCTCAGAATTGATATCAAAGCTGAGAAGTAGACAAGATCATGCACTTTTAAAAAATAGCACCTAAAAAAGTGTCTGTGTGAGCTCAACTGATGCCTCAGAAGTTGCAAAATTTAGGATTGTCATCAAGAACTGTAAGAAGGCACTACAAGAGGTGGGCCTCACAAGGTGGGCATTGTTAGAGGTGGGCCCCACTTAATATGGGTAGTTGAAGGCCAACCTTGCTTGATGTGGGCCTCGTTAGAGGTGGACCCCGCCAAATGTGGACCTTGCTTATTGTGGGCCTCGTTTGATGTAGGCCCCGCAGGAGGTGCACCTGACTTTGTGTGGGCCTTGCTAGAAGTGGGACCCGCTAGAAGTGGACCTTGCTTGATGTAGGACACTACTGGTGGGTGGGCCCCACAGGTTGGTGGGCCCCATTGACAAAAAAATATCTATTTGAACCTATGTTCCCCAGGGACACGTACCCGGCCTAAGACTAGAAGTTTCGAAAACGAGGACGTCTTGAGGACGAGGAGATAGGTACAAGATGTCCCCTAGCCGTCCCCAAAAAAGGCAAATTACCAGGAGACGTCCCCGAAACTTGGGGACGACTAGGAAAAAAGGGGGATGGCTGGCCGTCTCCAATACAAAAAGGGGACACCTAAACGTCCCCCAACCGTACCGAGTACAGCCAGCCGTCCCCAATTTTTTTTTTTTAATATTTTTTTTAAAAATAATTTTTTTTAATGCAAAAAAATTTAAAAGTGAATATTAAAAAATAATTTTAAGGCTCCTTACTAGGTCACCGAGGTGGGCCCCACCCCTCCAAATGCGGTAGAGGCAGAATGGGAGCAACAATCTGCTTCATTTTTCTATGTTATGTTTTTTATGTTGAACGTGAACATGATTATGATACATTGATACTTATTACTTGATGGCAGCCCTCTAGCCTTTGGGCGTATAGCTTTAGGCAGATTTAGATTTAGATTTTCAAATTTATCATGTTTATCATTATGATATTGTTCACTGATATTGATATGCATTTTGACAATTGAGTACTGAAATCGGATATTATTTCCTCTATGTTGCCGGATTCGCACCCTGGAGCTCAGGTCCGGGTCCAGATTCATCCGGCTCCGGATTTGAGCCTGGGTCCATGACGGGTCCGGGCAGGGTCCGCATTTTGGCCTGTGGGTCCTCCCGGGTCCGTGCTATTTTGGCCTGCAGGTCCTCTCGGGTCCATACTTGAGAGGACCTGCAGGCCAAAATGCGGACCCTGCCTGGACCCGTCGCAGACCCAAGTGAATCCGAGCGGACCCGTAGCAGGTGGGGCCAAAAAGTGGCCCAAAAAAGCATTAAAATTATGTTTTTTTCATTATTTTTTTTTGCCAAACCCTAAAGTAAGGCCTATTAGATGCATTTCATTCATCTAATCTCTCATTTGCTTTGTCATTTTGCTCTCTCATTTTGATGTGGCCATTTTGCAAGTTTGAAAAGGAGGTTGTAGAGATTGTTTGTGGAGTCTCAAATCCTTCAAATAATCAGTGTTGAGTGTTCCAGGTATGCATTTGATCCTTCATTTTGCTTCTTTCATAGTTTGTTTTTAGTTTTTTTTTTTAAATTATATTTATTGTTCTAAATTTTTATCGAGTTTTGTATAAATTTTGAAATATTTTTTTAAATTTGTTTTTAGAGATTGCAAGAATCCAAGAATGAGTAGTCAGGGTTTAGTGGGTGGGGTGGGATCCCAAAGATTTAAAATTGATAAAGGCTCTCCTTTGTGGAAGTATACAACAAGAATTAAGCAATGTGCTAGTGGGGGAGGGTATATATGGAAATGCAATTTTTGCCAAAACCAATATAGAAGCTCCTATTTCCGAGTTAAACATCATTTGATAGGTCCACCAGGTCAAGGGATTTCCATATGTGAGGGGCCCCCAGAGGGAGGTAAAAAAGGGTTGCTTGGTCCTCAAATAGAAAGCATGTTAAAAGAACAAGAAGAGGCTGATAGGTTAGTGTCAAAGGCAAAAAAAGATAAGTCAAAGCAAATACCACCAACACCACCCTCTCAAACAATTAGTAAACCACATCCCTTCCTACCTACCCCATCTATGGATGAAGATGAAATAGAAACACCCGCATCCCGCAAGAGAGGCCCATTAAATACAGCATTTGAAAATGACGAGAGAAATTGCTGACACAAAGGTTGGGCGTTGCCTCATTACAAATGGTGTTTCATTCAATCTAGTGAGATCCTCTTATTGGAGAGAGATGGTGAAAGCAATAAGTGATGCACCTCATGGTTACCAATCCCCTGGATATGAAAAGTTGAGAACCACCATATTGCATAAGGAGAGAAAGAATGTAGAAAACCTCCTCAAACCAATAAGAGATTCTTGGATCCAAATGGGGATGAGCATTGTCTCTGATGGATGGAAAGATTGCAAAAACCGTCCATTAATAAATGCGATTGTTGTTTGCCCCAAGGGGGCAATGTTTTTGAAGGCGGTTGATTGTGAAGGGCAAGTAAAGGATGCAAATTTTATTGCCCAACTTCTCATTGAATCCATAGAGTCCGTGGGAGTTGCCAATATTGTCCAAGTAATAACGGACAATGCTAAAGTTTGTAAGGCTGTAGGTGCTTTGGTAAAAGCACGATATGAGCATATCTTTTGGACACCATACACTGTCCACACCTTGAACTTGGTGATGAAAACAATGGGCAGCCAAATTGAATGGATGAAAAATGTGTATGAGGAGGGTGAGCAGATCCAAATGTTTGTGACAAACCACCATATGTCACAAGCAATTTTCAGAACTTTCTCCCACTTGGAATTATTGAAGGTAAATTTTAAACTTTATTTAGCTTCATTTATCATTTTAATTTTTGTGTCATACTTTACAAAATTTAATACATATTCTTAAATTTTTGTGTTATCAACTTATCATATTAACTTACAATTTGAATTAACATGGTAATAGGTTGCTGAAACAAGGTTTGCTTCACACACAATCGTCCTTAGATGACTTGTGAGGGTGAAAGAGGCATTGGGTCAAATGGTTATTAGCAACAAATGGGGTGGATGGAAGCAAGCTGATACAGAAAAGGCCAAAACTATAAAAGATTTGATCTTGAGTGATAATTTTTGGAATAGGGTGGAATATGCATTAGAACTCACCGAGCCCATCATGTCTATGCTTCGGTATGCCGACACGGATGAGCCTTGTTTGGGGAACATATATGATGCCATGGACTCCATGCTAAAAAGAATGAAATCAGTAAGTTTAAATTTTTATACAATACTTTATCCTTGTTTATTGAGAGATTTTGATTTTTTATTTTAATTAAGTTATTAACACTACATCAAGATAACTTACATGTACATCATTTGACATCCCAGGTCATTCAGAGGAGAGAGCAGGATCCTGATACCTTGTACACTAAGGTGGAGAAAATTGTTCTACATCGTTGGAACAAGATGACTACACCTTTACACCTCCTGGTATATGCACTTTCTCCTAGATATTATAGCAATGAGATACTTGATATTCCTGGTAGAGTGGCACCATATAGAGATCCTGAAGTTGCTGTTGGGTATAAGAGGGCACTTAATAGGCTCTTTAGTGATCCTGATGTGGCATCAAATGTTAGGAGAGAGTTTGTTGATTTTGTCTCAAGCAAAAATGCAGAGCCTAATGCAATCAATGACCAAAGTAGATTGGATGCCATTGGATGGTGGTACTTACATGGGGAAAGTTACATGTACCTCCATCCTCTTGCCATTAAGATCTTGTCACAAGTATGTATTTAAGTTTTTTTTCCTTTTCTTATGGCCACTTAGCTTGTCGAATTACCACTCTTAAATTCCTAGTATTGTAAAATTAATTAGCTAATTTTTTAAAATTTGTTGGTTGTCTCTCTAGGTTGCGAGCTCTTCTGCTGCTGAGCGGAATTGGAGTACATACTCCTTTATCCACTCAGTGAAGCGTAACCGGTTGGGTTCGAAGAAAGCAGAGGACTTGGTATTTATTCACAACAACCGGCGCCTCCTATCATGCAAGGATCCAAGATATAAGAAGGGACCAGAGAAGTTGTGGGATGTACTACCTGAGACTTCTAACTTGGATATGACTGTCCAAGATATATCTAGAATTGCCTTGCTAGATGTTGAGGAGGACGAGAAGGAGGATGTGGCTGCATCTGGGGCTAGTGGAACCGGTTTGGATTCCAATGATGTGAAAAATGTCAATGATATAGATGAGGATGAAGCCATTGATCCCTCATATTTTGATGACCCATTTGGCCCTTGAAGGGCATTTGCATCTTTGATAAACTATGTTTAAACATTTGTCATTGACTCATTGAGTCATTTATGATTTATCACTATGTTTCATAGTTTCAAACTTTATTAAGTCATAATTTATTATCTATCAATTTGATGAAGTAGTCTATGTTTTGAAATTCCATTTTGCATTTTAGTAATTCAATGTATGATTTTATTTACAACATTAGCATAGATTAATGAGTGAGTATTTAATGTTTATCTTTGACATTTGGCATTGATCAATAATCAAGTAACATTGATATATTCATACTACGGAATGACTTAGTTTTACTTTTACAACTATGTGAGTTTTTATTTTTTTTGCATATATATATATATTCACGAACCCAAATGGGGAAAAAAAAATTGCCCGAACCCACAAACCGAACCCCGAACCCAAACCCGTCCCGAACCCGAATCGACAACTTATTTCCTATGTTACCCTAGGTTTCCGGGACGGAGGGACGTGGAGACGGGGAAACAGGTTTTCGGGATGGATTTTTTTTCTCGGAGCAAGGGACGGCAGCGGACGGCAATGGAAACAGCTATATAAAAAGTAGGGAAAATTTTAAATATACAGGAAAATTTTAAATATTCATATAAAAACATGGATAACGCATGCTTATATAAATTATAGAACCTTAATATATAATGTTTGTGTTAAATAATTTAACTTTAGAGTTCACGTGAGAGTGAAAATCAAACAAATTATCAAAACTGAAACATTAATTTTATGGGATAGCCAAGGGAAAAGTTTCCAGAAGTTTCCGAGTTTCTGGGACGGGGTCAATTTTTGCCGGAAACGCATCCCCGGGTAACATAGACTATTTCCTAGATGGCATTCAAATGTTGTATATTATGGTTCTATAGTGTTTAAATGACATGTTTTGTGCCTAGTTTCATATGAATAACATGTATATTTTATTATTTGCAAATTTCAATGTATATTTTAAAATTTCCCTATATATCTAGCCGTCCCTATTTGCCGTCCCCCCATCCCCAAAATCACCAAAAAAAATTGCCGTCCTAGAAACCCGTCCCGCTGTCCCCCACCATCCCCATACCAAAAACTTGGGGGAACATAGATTTGAACGTTGTCCTCAAGATCGAAATCCTTCAAAGTGCTGCAGTCACTAGATCAAGAGAAATAATATATATGCAAAAAAGATTAATAGGTCTTCAAGAATCCTTTCTGATTCTCCAGTTCATATAGAAATGCAAAAGAAGAGAATACAGGATTTGCCAAGATCACTAAAAATAATCTAATCTTTCAATAAATGCTTTGATACCATGTTAGAATTTGTAAAAACAAATATATAAACCAAAAGTTATTGAAATAGTTAGATCAAACAACAGAAAATGAAATTGACATAATAATTATATCAATATGAGATCAATTTCTGATATAAATGCTCAGAGGCATAATAACATCAATATTTCCTAATGTGTTGTATGATATATTTGATATATATCTGAAATATGAAATATAAAGAGATGGCTTGTTTATATAGGCATGAGTTAATAGAAGGCTTGGACAAGATTGAGACAAGTGTCTCAACTTGGAGGAAGTAGAGTCCTCATGGACTAAACCACCTACAATCTAGAAGGGTGGTGTCTAAATTGGAATTAACTACATGTGACATTTTAGGAATAGCTGGAGTCAAAGGGATGACTCAACAATATCCTCCTTATAATAATATCCAAAATACATAATTCCTCCTAATTTATGAGTTCACCTAAGTAAACTTAATAGACGAGTGAAATGGAAAAGAATCATTTACTCTAACAAGGAGAAGTGTCACATGTAAGATTTTGGATGGTATCCGAATTGAGTCTATCCCGATGAGCCTCCAAATTTAACTCCCAAGCACAATTTCTGGCTTGGAAATTATTGCATCAGCCAATTCTTGTTGGTAAATGCCAACCCCAATCTCAAATGGTCAAGCATCCCTCCTGTTGTAAAAAACAATAATTAAACAGCCCTTAAAATTTGTAAATGCTCTTGACATATATGGCAAGTTGTCATGTATTGCTACTCTTATTTTAAACACTGTCATCAAAATCAGAAACTACTCTATTTGGGATTCATAATTTCTCCAACAATATCTTTGAATCATTTAGACAAAACATTCTTCAATAAATTTTGCATATCAGATGAAATGCAGTTTTCTCAAACTCTTTTTCCCTGTGGATATTCATGGATGATGTGTTTACAAAATCCTGCTGCAGTTGGCCGAATTTACCAGGGTTCTTGAAGAAACACTCAAGAGCAATGCAAATGGCTAACTGTTAAGGTTTGTTTACACGATTAATTCACACAAATGGTTATGCATAAAGAAATAGGCATTTTTTGCTTCAATATCTTGGATATTAATCTAATGCAGACAAGAATCTTAAAAACATCAGTGCATTTGTCTTCCAGAAGAATTTACTCAAACAATTATGCACAGAGGCATTTTTGACTTAAACATCTTGGATTTCTACATGATACAGATAACAAACTTTAAAAATCTCATTGCATTTATCTTCTAGATATATTGTGTGATTTTCATTTAGGTATAAAATTTCACTAACAGTTATCTACATAAAAAATTGGTCTTTTGGCTTAAACATCTTCAATTTTCATACAATGCAAACAACCAACCTAAAAAATCTTAGTACATTTGTCTTCTTTATCTTCTAGATATATTGAGTCTGTTTTTTGTTTACCAGAAGAGTTTACACATAGTTGCACACAAAAAATGGCCATATTTATAGACATTAAATAAGCTCATCAGGGAAAAAAAAGTGGTTTTTCCTTGCCTGAAATTGTGCTAGTGGATTCAGTGTCAGTAAATTTATAATAAACCCAATTTATGGTTTGCAATTGAAATTAAAGTTAAATATGCGTCCGGATACACTGCTGTAGCATTTCAAACAGAAAAAATAGGACAAAGCATCAACAAATTTCTACAAGTCTGCTAAAGTGTCACAGTGGTGAACAGCAACTGAGGTGGGAATGTCCATGCCGTTTGGTCTAGTCTTGACAACAATTTTGAACTTGACAACATGGTCAATGATGACAATTTACAGTGAGCTTAGTGGTGCAGGGGGCATATCTGCATTATTATGATAACAGTTGCAGCAAAGAAGTGGAAGAAAGGAAGGACAAACAGTGAAAACTTGTCTAGAGGCAGTGGGAGCTCCTGATATGGTAGCTTAAGTACACCAGGAACACCAGATAAGTTCAGCCATCCAAACAATGCTTAACATGAACTAAACATTGAAAGGTCTTGCCCTCAGATATGCTAATGCTGACAGAAATCCTTGACTCAGAATATACTACAGCAAACTAAAAAGCAAATGTAATGACATGGTTAGTGACTTTAAAGGTAATAATACGTAGATAAAAATATATGATTGAAATGTCATTAGTAATTGGGTTCGACATCAAAAGAGCCAAAGGAAACTCGTTAAAGTGTTACAATTTCATTAATAGAAATTGGTGCAACATTCTGGAGTCAAAAGAGCCCTAATTCATAGAACATTTTGAATCTTATAACAGAAAATGAGTTAGAATCTTACCTTCTGTAGCTTTTCAATCTGCTTCAAAATGAAGTGTGGTGAGGCAGTGTCATCTTTGATTGATTGTTGTGAAATATCCTCAGAGTTGGTGGTGGAAGCAGTGGGATCCCTTGATTTGTCTTTTGTACACCAGAAAAATTGCCATTTCTGCCAAACAAATCTTGTGCAGTCAGTTTATATGGTTAAAGCAACCCATTTTTTATACTCAGATTGAAAAGCACACCATTATACTGAGAAAGGAGGTTAATCAGTATAACAACAATTTTTGCCAATTTAAACTTTAACAAACACAATAGTATTGTTTACTAAATTTCAACAATCATGCACATAAGAACACAATGTTAGCGTGGAAACCCTAATGGGAAAAACCATGGAAAATTAATGATTTTTCAATGTTTGTAGGCACCAATCCCTAAATTTGTAAGCACCAACCCACAAGAGGCACCAACTTATTCAAGACACCAACGTAGTCTTATGCCTCTTTGCAATCCACTCCACATCTATATTTAATTTGCAATAATTTTTTAATAAAAAAATGCTCACAAGTCTACACAAATCTTCATAAATATTGGCTCATGGGTTCTCCTTACAACTGCTTGTTAGATCTGCTCGAATGTGAGATTGATCATCATTAAAGTTTTCTTCTATATCTTTATATGTAGAACTGTATGTGTCTAATTGATAAAATATTTCCTTTCATCTACAAACTCTTCACATAAGTCCACATCTCCTTATACATTTCGATCTCTACTAATATCTTCAACATTTCTCTCAGTAACTCTTCCCTTCATATGAGAAGTCACCACTTTAGAAGTGGATCCTACCTCTTAATGTCGCACCCTCTCATGAATCATTGCTTTTATTCATTTGTTTGCATCAAGGTTAGTTTAAAACATGAAACCTCACCTTCGACTTCTAGTTGCACCTCCTTGAGATTTAATCGCTGGCTTTTTAACTCTATTATTATCTCGTCATTCCTTAATAATAGCCACTGCTTGTATTAGAGCTAATATGTACTATATTAATATTGATCACAGCTCTGGGTTCACCCTGCAGTCCAGCGGTTGCTGTGCTGCAATCCATGTTAAAACAGAGGTCTTGTGGTCGATTCCTTGCAGGTTTCTACAGATAAAATAAACATATTGTAAAAAGGGGGTGGGCAGAAGGAATGCACACACATGGTCAAAGCTGCAGACATGGAAACTGTTCATGGAACCCAGTCAACATATGGTACCAGTCACTGGTGTCAACAGTGGCATGGAGGTCAGTGCTCAGGATTCACCCACTGGAGTCATAGGTCCGCATGATCGTGAGCAAAAGACTCATCGGTTTTGTGCACAACCAGAAGAGATATGGGAAGACAACACATGGCAGTTTGAACGAATTGAGATCTAAGGCAGCTCGTGGCAGATGGAGAGATAAGGAGCTTAGAGGGATCAGGAAGCCTGTAGGAAGGAGAAAGGGAGACATAAGGGTATACAAAACGATAAGGGAAAGACTTATAAGGGTTAAATCAGAGATAAGGGCTGTTGGAGTGATAGGGAGGGCATGAAGTGGAGTAAAATCAAAGCTACTGCATGAGTCAAATTCAGGAGGCATTCATGCCTCAGCATTAGTACTATAATCACCTTGGGGATGGGGTCTCCAAAATGTGACCCCACTAGTTCAAAGCTCTAGTCAAACGCGATTACCGGTCAAAAAAGTAAAACAATAATGATCACTGCTTTGTTTTGTAAAGATCGTTGCTATCTTAATACTCTGAAGTTACCCTCTTAAAAATAGATTCGTCATTCTTTAACTATTCAATGAACTGTGATGTAAATGGCTGCTAATATTAACACTAACAATATCACTGTGTTATACTTCAAGAACTGCTTCACAATAGGCTTTATCCTTTAATAAAGTCCCCCAACGTATCAAAGGATGGTAAGCTTTTATGATGTTTCTAGTTGCATTAGCTTCTCCTTAAACAAATCATTCTCTTACGCCCTTCTTAAACACAACGAACTCTTAAAATATTATTTTGATGTTGATAGCAGTCAGTTGGGGAGACGACTAGTTTGGAGGATTGGCCATATGAGGAAGTTAACCTGATTGCTACAGACAAATCTCAATCCTTGCACTGCTTTATAACGTTTTTTACTATACACGTTATTGCTTCAAATGCTGCATTTTAACATTATCAGTGCCTTGTCTTCTTAAAAATTGATCCATATGATCTCAACATATCTTCATTGCTGCTCTTCAAAAATCATGTGTTTGCTTCTAAGGAAGTTACAAAGTATTTGGCTGTTCATAAGCAAAGAGGCCTCACTTTATGACTACAACAAATTTCATATCAAGTAACATTTGCTGCATTTTATCGATCATAATCTCTGCATAATCACTACCATGATTATTCTTTTAACAGCTGTTTGTATTATAATAACTGATGTTTATTCTTTAAGCCCTATTTTTTCTAACAATAAACCACTTCTTAATTGTCAACAAAGTTTTCTTCAAGCTTTTCTTAACTCCTCACTAAAAGAGTCTGTTGCCTTGGATATGAATCAGCCTTAGTAAACTGCCAACTGTTAATTCTTTTCTGTCTTTTAAAGTTTTATCATTCTATGTTATCGCTGCTCTAATAATCATTTCAACCTTGTCAAAACTCCTTCAATTGCTGCAATATGTTAGATTGATGATAGAACCTGTATTTAGTTTGCTGGAATAATCTCACTGCATGATAGTCTTCGCGTTAGCTACTCAATTGATATCCTTTGCCAAATCTTGATCAGATAATCTAATGTAATTAACATCAGTGCCAAATGTTGCTCATAATACTTGTTTTACATTAATCTCTTTGACATCTAATAACAACATTTTCAACCAAAATCAATAAAAATGAAAGAGTTAGAAAAATCATGGGCAAAAAATTATCTTCAATTGTAATTTGGAGACTAGAAAGCCTGACTTGAACTTTGGAACTCAAAATTGACACTCAACAGCCAAAACCCTAAAAACTAGTACAACTGAGAAGTGAAAAGAGAGGGTGCCTGTTTGCAATAGGGCATGTGTCCTTTTAACACATGTTCCAACCCTAACACATGGTTACTCCTAGATACCTTGTTGAGTGCTGACTGTTCTACACTGCTGAACATGGATTTTCTTGGGAACACTTCGAGGACAACAGCTGTTTGGATGTTTTGGAGAAACATGGGTCGCCTCTTTTTCTTTGGAGGTTGGCATAACAGTGAGGCACTATCATCCTTTGTCATAGGTAGCACTTCTTACATCATCATCATAAGTCTGATTTTCAGATTTATGGGTACTGTTCAAAACTACATCAGCAGCCAAGGATGGGCTGATATGCCTTTTTTTAGCCTATAATGGGTGTTTTGGACATCCATGGGAGATCAACTGGAGTTGGAGAGTTTAATGTTGATAGGTCCTGTGATACTTATATCTCCTCATATTTGATAGATGTAACAAAGTACTGATCAGGTTGATTTGAGGAAATGCTTCAAAATAACAGAGTTCCTAGCTTCTATACTGCTAGTTGCATCAGAGTGGAGCAGCAGAGTGATAACATCTTTTTTCATATGGCTAGTTTGGGATCCTGGCAGTGTGGCAGAGAATCGCTTGAGGGAAAGCAATGTTAGGGTAAGGAGCATTGCAATGTCCCCAAAGGTGAAAAAAAATAAAATTATTTTTTATTAATTTGTAAAAAATAAATAAAGATTTCAAATGGCAAATTAATATTAATTAATTTAATTAGATAATGATAAAACAATAAAATATTCTTATTATGTCACATTGTAAAATATTTTCTCCAGTAATGCCAAGTCAGCCCATCTTCTAGATGCTTCCTGAAGATCTTTATAAGGGGGTTCCTATGATGTATTAGACATGCTTTGGATTTGATATGTGATTTATGATTTGTAGAGATGAAAACCTTCACAAGTTGGACAAAAACCTCACTTCTTGTGAGTGGATTTGCAAAAAAGTTCATAGTTGAGCCAAATTTGCAGTAATAAAGCTATTGAATACTTGGTTTGGAAAATAATTTTATTTATTTGGAAAACAAATTTAGCTGCTAGAGGTGTAATATTTGGTGGGCCCCAGAAGTTATATCAGCTACTTATCTCAGTATTGTTGTCAGAAAGCAAGGACAAATCTATTAATGTTGATAAATGAGTCTAGTGCTTGAATTAATACTTCATTCAAGCATTGCCATTGGGGATAGAAAGGATTTCTTCCTGCCAAAGTCTTAATAGGGATGCATACAGCCATTGAATTCTGGAGAGCTAAATATTTTGGCAATTAATATTGTGAATCATGGCTTTGAAGTAGCCTAGATGTTATTATACAAGCTGATTTAGGCAAAATGCAAAACGGTCTATCTAGTGTTTGGCATTAACAATATTATCAGTGCCCTCCTCTAAGTTTGATGTCTTGTTAATATTATCGTGGGCATATCATTGGATGTTTGCGGCCTCTGGTTGTATCGTAAACCCCCCGGCACATTTTGGTATGGCATTCATTCTTTAAGAAGCAAGTTATTGTTAATTCGTGAGCTTCTTTTGAGTCCCTTAATGAGGCAATGGCCAACAGATGGCTTTCTTTTGTCAGTGCATTCCTCCAAGGATAGCAATACACTTCATTGGCATTTTCTCTTCCTTAGCAATGTTCTTCTTCATTGGTGGAATCTATTAATGATTGGCAATCCTAATCACTGGTGAGACATTAAGAAAATATATCAATTTTTGTAGGTAGAAAGAAGGTTTGGAGTTGAGTTGCAGCTGCAGAATAAAAATGTGTGTTCTGTACTTTCACTGCAAAGCCTCTGCTAATTAATAGAAAGCAACTTTTGACACTGGATATGAAAGTATTCCACATTGTTTAAAGCTTGAACTAAATTATAATCTGGTACAAACTATTATACAGTTTAAGGTCAGACTTTTTTTTCGAATATTTATCTCTGCATTTATACTTGCTATTTTAATTCTTTGTTGAATTACAAATCATCATCAACCCAATTCCTGAAGACATTGTGGAATAAATGGAACAAGCCATTATCACTTATGCAAACTGTTTATGAATATTTTTCAATATATACTGCAAACGTCTGGTAGAGATCAGGGATGATTGTTTCAGGTTTTGTAGCCGAACTTAAGATGTCTTTGGAAATAATAATTAATTATAACTTTAGATCATTTTTGGAAAGATCTATGTTATGTAGAATGAGTATTTAAAAATTAAAGCAAGGCTTCTCAAGATCGAAAACACCGTAGCAACCCTTTCACAATCAACAGAGACCATGGAAGGCCAACTCTAATCAAGAGGAGACTTCTGAAGGTGAAAAAGAGTCTTCCAAGAAAATATTTAATCGAAGATGGAGATTCCACCATCCAAAGGAAATGTGGATACAGAGAAGCTTAACTATTGCTTGGCAAAAATTGATTTATACTTCACCATGCATTATCTTATGTTAAAATAGAAGATTTCCTTTATTAAGCTTCGCAAAGCATTCTTTAATTGGTTTTATAGCCTTGTCCATTCTATGGCATGAAGAAATAAAGCCTCTTCTAGTTATTGGGATCAAATCAAAAGATGATTAAGAAATAGTTTTTATCATATTCTTCCTATGAAGGAATAATGTATGGAATGGCAATTATTGAAACAGAGAGAAGGCTGAAGTGTGCAAGAGTACACTAGTGCAAGATGAAGAGGTCCTCAAGAAGTATAATGGAGACATCCATAGGCCCATGTTTCCTTCCAAAATAATGAACATTGAAAAAGAATGTGATCATGCTCACTATCTTGAAACAGATAGTCCTCCATACTCTGCTGGGATAAAAGGAACTAAAACCATTACAACTAAGGTAAATTTCCAAAGCACTAAAAAAAACAACCTGATCGTTGTGGTAAGGATGATCATATAAAAAAATGCTGGAAGTTGCATACTACTACTAAAAAGGTTGTGTTTTTGGCACAAGAAGCATTGTGATATTGCTATTAGGATTTAATTGTGTGATTTTTGAGTCAAACTCATTGACCCATGTTTCATGAGTAGTGATTCAACATGAATACATCTCTCATGAGAATAAATGGAACACTTAGCACTTATTGGATCTAGGTGATGCTCACAGGGGTGAAGCACCAGGACTTCCCGGGAGGTCACCCATCCCAGTACTACTCCAGCCTGAGTGCGCTTAAATACGGAGTTGTTGATGTGAGTTTTGTATCACTTACATAACATATTAGGATTTGAATATTCGATATAAGATATCAAACATGCAACTCCTCTCTTAAAAAGTTATTGCTCATGGGATATGAGAATAACTCCAATGTTCCTTCCTCTTGTGGATACTCACTCAGTTTTATCGATGTGATTTGTTGGTAATCACATAGGCGGCCTTACGCTATTCATTCAAGGATGACTTGGGCTTTGGTGGAATGATGGTGATGGTGGCTCGGTTTGTGAAATGTGCGGGTGGCAGATAATGTTGGTGGTGGTGATGAAGGATGTGTCTGCCAGTGATGATGTTGATGGGAAAGCAATGGTTGTGGAAGGTGAATGAATGTGCTTTGATACTTAACTTACTCCTCTAACTTGCTTCTCTAAGCTTTGACTACCCAACTACTCACTATTCTACTCTTACTCCTATGAATGGAAGGTCAGCAAATGGACAAGGATCGAACCTAATGAGAGCTAACCAACGGCCTCACTTCCACAGGTGCCATGATTCGAATGAATAATACACTAGTTTACCACACAAGGCTTCCCAACCAACCGCTAGGATGATAGTGGTCTAATATTGATCCCTATCAAACATCTACCAATGCTACCATACAACTATCCATCTACTTTAACCTCACTTAAACAACTTCAAATGCAACCAACTTTAACAACTTGAAAGGAAATCTAACTATGTGGAAGTAGAAAACATGCAATAATACCCAATGTTCTTAATCAACATGCAAATTGCAACAATGAAGAGAGCAATTTTGGTATTATCTTCGCAACAATTTCTCCAACCCTTTACAAATGAGAGCAAATGGCTTTATATAGGGGCCAAAAATACAACAGACGATGGAGATCAAAACAAGATCAACGATCCAAATTGGATCCTAAAAACCCTGATTAGGGTTGCCACCCCATCGGCCAATGAGAAGCTACCACCTCATCAATGGACCAATGACAAAAGTGCAAAAAGTGGCAACCAATGAGAAGGCACCAAAATGGTGGCCAATCAGAAGTAGACACTTGTCCTATTCTAGGAGAAAGGGAAATTGCCACTTGGGCTTACATCAAATGATCTTCTAATATAAATCTTCCCTTTTCTTTCATTTCTTATCTAAGGCAATAAACTTACCTAGCCTTTCGTTAACTTCTTCCATAGGAGGACAAGGTGTGTGCTTCGCCCTGAGGTCCGCTAACTTCACCACGCCACTTGCTGCTTGTAGTATCTTTTCATGATCCTTCTCGTATTCCTTCGCAAATCCAATAAAAGCACTGAGAGAGGAAAGGGTGCCCAAATGCCTTTTCTTGATAGCAACTTTTCCTAACTCACCCAACCTCAATCCAAATCTGTCTCGTTGACATCCTCTTCTCTGATGTCTTCAAAATCAAGGGCTGCTCCGTTATCGCTCATCATGGTTGAAATAGAAGTGTTGACACTTGGGTTGTGATGTGCAACTGCCTTTTGTATATCCTTTTATGGTACTGCCATTGGTATTGGTTATTCGTCTCATTTTCAAGAAGGGTGTTTTGGGCATCATATCCTCTTTGTCTTTCTTAGTGTTTGTCCACTTGGGATTCTTACTTGCACTAACATCCTCCATGCTTGTCGCCCTATTATGGGATGGTAGAGTGGTGGACCAGAAGACAAGTAGAACCAAGGGAAGCAATCCTTAGACTAGAACGAAAGAAAGATGTCAGCTTAAGGACCCCTTGCAACTTTAAATGATTTGAAATTACCTCTACCAATAGCCAAGGGGGATTGTCCTTATATTAGTCTATCCTTCATCCGTATCATGTCCACTATACCGATATTGGTGTCGGTTATTCTCTTCATTTTTGAGAAGAAGGACGTTTTGGGCATCATATCCTCTTTGTCTTTCTTAGTCTTGTCCGCTTGGGATTCTTACTTGCACTAACATCCTCCATACTCGTCGCCCTATTACGGGATGGTAGAGTGGTGGACCAAAAGGCAAGTAGAACCAAGAGGAGCAATCCTTAGACTAGAATGAAAGAAGGATGTCAGCTTAAGGACCCCTTGCAACTCTAGATGATGAAAATTCACCTTAACCAATAATCTTACAGCGACTTTTCGGAATTAGGACTTGACCTTAAGAACTTCAAATCCCTTGCAAATCAAAAATTTATCATGCAATTCACCTCCAAATAAAATTACCCAACCTAGGGCAAAATTCGCAGCCTCTTGAAAAAATCAAAATTTTATCTTCCACAAATTTCAGCTCCCACAAATTTCGCCCTCCACAAAATTCGGCTCCCACAAATTTTGGCTCCCACAAATTTCGCCCTCCACAAATTTCGCCGAGCAAGAAGAGTGCAGATTTGCTCTTGCAAAATCACCAACACCTTGAGAAGGAGAAGTGAGAAGTGAGGAAGAAATGGGAGAGAGGCCTCCTCTTATACCCAACTTTCTTATTCCCCCCAAGCTAGCCAACTTGGACCCTGGGAGAAAGAAAAACAATAATTAATGCAAAATTATGGCCCACAATTAAATACTTAGCTAAAATTAATTTTGCCATGATGAAAATTAGCTTTTTAAATTGCCAATTAGTTTCAATTTGTAAAAAGAAATTAAACAATGCCTTGGAGATGTTAAAAGCTTCCATTTAATGAAGATTTAGTAATTAATACGTCATTAAAATTAGATTTTGGCTAGCCAAAAACCATTTTTCAATATTAAATTACTAATTTCATTAAAGGCTAGAAGTTTTCAAGGCAAATTAATCCATTTAAAACCAATTTTTGCAATTTTAATTCAAATCAATTTAGCGAAGCAATTTTATCATTTTAACACAAATAAAATTATTTCTCTAGAGCCTCAAATCGATTTTGCAATTTTATTTCACCATCACAAAAATTAATTTTCTTCACCAAAAAAAAATAATTAAGATTTTCCAAAAGACCAAATTTAACAAAAATTTCATTTTTTGAAAATTATCCAAATTTATACAATTATATCCAAATTTTCAAAAGAAAATGTCTAAGTACAAAATTTACAATTTTATCCTGCCAAGTTGGAATTAACTTTGAAATTTGTTCGGCCTAAGGATAGAATTGGTGGCTCTAGAAAATCAATTTAAGAAAATCAGGTGAAAATAAGCTAAGTCTCTCCCATTGGCCCGAAAGGTGTCTAAGGCGTGAAATCTTCAAATTTGAAACCTCTGGACCGAAAAATTGCTAAGGCAATCAAAAAAAAAGGGGTCCCCAAAATTTTGGGGCAATGGTGTGAAAACCTCACAACAAGAGTTTCCTCCATGGTTAAACCCAAAGCTTGCAACCCCATTTGCAAAACCTTCACCAAGTGTTGTGCCTTATGAACCATTCATTAGAAAGCCCCTTAAGCTCATCAATTGATAAGTAGGAGATAATTTCCACAGTAAGTCAAATTGTGATATTGCTATCAGGATTTAACTGTGTGATTTTTGAGTCAAACTCATTGACCCATGTTTCATGAGTACTGATTCAACATGAATCCATCTCTCATGAGAATAAATGGAACACTTAGCACTCATTGGATCTAGGTGATGCTCACAAGGGTGAAGCACCGGGACTTCCCGAGAGGTCACCCATCCTAGTACTACTCCAGCCTGAGCGCGCTTAACTACGGAGTTTCCTCCATGGTTAAACCCAAAGCTTGCAACCCCATTTGCAAAACCTTCACCAAGTGTTGTGCCTTATGAACCATTCATTAGAAAGCCCCTTAAGCTCATCAATTGATAAGGAGAAGATAATTTCCACACTAAGTCAAATTGTGATATTGCTATCAGGATTTAACTGTGTGATTTTTGAGTCAAACTCATTGACCCATGTTTCATGAGTAGTGATTCAACATGAATCCATCTCTCATGAGAATAAATGGAACACTTAGCACTCATTGGATCTAGGTGATGCTCACAGGGGTGAAGCACCGGGACTTCCCGGGAGGTCACCCATCCCAGTACCACTCCAGCCTGAGCGCGCTTAACTACGGAGTTTCCTCCATGGTTAAACCCAAAGCTTGCAACCCCATTTGCGAAACCTTCAAGAGCCTACAACACAACAGTAACTTGTGAGCCACTCATCTAGAATATCTGTAATATATTTATCTTCTGTGATACATATATATAACCTCCCAATATGTAAGGCAAGAGCCTACAACACAACGATAACTTGTGAGCCTCTCATCTGGAGGCCTTGGGTTCAAGTCTACTCGAGCTTAACACGTAATAATAAACACAATAATAATTAATCTAGGCTTTGGCCCATAACATATCCAAAAAAACTCACAATATATATACTGCAATCTGTGGTGTGTATATATATATATATATAACCTCCTGATATATATACGGCAATCTGAGATAATATCCTTTGTATCATCTGTGATAGATAGATGCTGCAATCTTAATGATATCCTCTGCAATAATATCTGATATCCTCTACGATACAGTAGATGCTACAATCTGAATGTCATTATATCCTCTATGATATAGTATGGTACGATTTGATTATCTTCAATGATCTGAATGTCTTCGTAAATTGTATCTATGTATTTTATGCAATTCTCGTGTTTGCTTGGGAAGGCAAGTTAAACAGTATCTTATACTTGTGCTTTCGAATGAGTTGTAACTTGTATCTATTCAACTAAATGTTTTCGTGACTCTTAACATTAACTTGCACCTTTTTATTATAGCCACAGCCCCTCCAACGTTAATCAAATTTGCTTGTAAATGGTAAGCAACCTTTGTTTAGTTGATGTTATACATTACCAATTACTTACAATTAGCTCTTATGTAGTGAATTAACTAAAATCGAACTCTTTACATTCTTTGTAGGTTGATAGTTAATTGAGTATCATCTCAAGTGATGTGATTTGAGACGATCTTATGAATTTTGGTCCTCCCAATGCTATTCTTGCATCACTTCCTCTTAGCTAGGGAGGATACACTCAGATATCTGAGTTTATAGAATAATGTCTACCATGAGGACTAGCACCTCAAATTTCTCCATTTTAGAGAAATTGCACTACGAAGATTGGCACCTCAATTTTCTCCATCTGCAGAGAAAAATGCACTACGAGGACTGACACCTCCAATTTCTCTCCATCTCAGAGAACTTGCACTACAAGGGCTAACACCTCGAATGTCTCCGTCTCAAAGAAATTGTATTACAAGGGCTGACATCTCGAATTTCTCCATCTCAGAGAAATTCTACTATTGTTCATCTCATGGACTCACTAATGTTGACACCCTCTTTGATCCAAGGCTTCGTAATTTCAAGCCTCTCTCAAATATTTTCAAACTTCACTCGAGCGAGTGGCTTGGTGAGAATATCAGTCGTTTGTTCATTGGTGCTGATGTACTTCAATTGGATAGCATTTCTTTGCACCATATCTCTGATATAGTGATATTTCATCTCTACATGTTTTATTGTGTCATAAAACACAAGATTGACAGAAAGTTTTACACAACTCTGGTTATCACAATGAAAAACTATAGGATCCAATGATTGTCCAAACAATCTTGCAAGGAGCTTCTAAAGCTAAGTTAATGGTTTGGATTCAGGTACAAATTTGGGTTCAAAATTCGTTCACTTTTTTTGGGGGGTTGGGTTCGGATTCATTTTCGGTTCATCTATACATTTATATATGTTTTTAAATATATATCTGTACGTGTGTGCGCGCGCGCGTAAATGTATATATGCATATGTACAAATATGCAGCAGCAAATAAGTTCATACACCACCATGCTAATTTTAAAGCAACATAGCAAAATACAACACCATATCAATGTTTCAATTCAAGAACAGTAAGGTCAACATTAGTAATCAACCATCACCATCAAATATCATCAAAAACACTCAAGAAAATCATCATCATTCTGCTGTTGCAAATTAGAAGCACAAAGAGTAATGCTATAAGCCTTTTTAAGGCCAATGTTGCAATTGTGCCATATTGTGAGCTTCACACTTAATTGTCATACTCGATGATTCAAAGAAAGCAGCTTTGGATCAGATTGGATGAAGCCAAGAAAGCAGGCTTTGAAACCAAATTTAGCCACAGTAAAGATCTCTTTAGATTTTGTTTAATCCATAGTTTTCTATACGCGTTAGCCTATATGCACAAATTATGGTGTATTACATACATTCCACAATAGATGTGTGACAGTTTTATACATCCTGATTCTTCTCAAGTCGCATTTAATTCAAATTAAATATGATTAGTAATTTGAGTCTAATCATGTGCTTGTCTAATTTGGCATATAAAATTTTTGAAAAAGTAAACCAAAAAGTTATTTTTTAACCAAATTCTCTGAAATTCTATCTGGGTTCCTATGCTGGAATCCAAAGTCACTCAAAGTCATCTGAATTCTGCCAGTGTTCCTTTGAGAGAATTCCTAACAAAATTTGGTTTTTGTGGCAGATTTTGAGAGAATCTAACAAGGACCAAACTTTTGAGAGAATTGAACAAGGACTTCCTAGGTCCGGGAGAGAATTTGGTAACTTAGTTCTAAAGCCATACTTTTTTTCATGCCGCTACACTTGCTGCAAAATAATTAGCTTTTGTTGTACTTGAGCAACACGTGGTTGTTTCCTGCAACAGGAAATCATAGCAGATCCCAAAATAAAACAACAATGGGAGGTGCTCTTTCAATCAGAAGCACTTCCAGCCTAGTCAAAATTTGTATAGCCCTTTTGATCAGTAATACTCTTAGTTGCCGGATTCGTCCTAGACAGGCCTGATCCAGATTTGGATCCGATCTGGATCCGGATTCGTGCTTGGATCCTGAGGATCCGAGCAGAATCCTTAATTCTGCCTATAGATCCGTTAGGATCCGTGGGCCGTGGATCTTTCTTGATTCTGCCTATAGATCCGTTAGGATCCGCGGGCCGGGGATCCTAACGGATCCACAGGCACAATCAAGGATTCTGCCCGGATCCTCAAGGATCCAAGCCACAATCTAAGGATCCACAGGCATAATCAAGGATCCTACCCGGATTCTTCTGGGCCACAGCCCGAGAGGATCCTCAAGGATCATAATTTCATTTTGTAATTCAGTAATTCAATGTGAATGTGTTGATTTTCTTTAAAATCGTGAAAATAAATCAATTATCAAGTATAATAGATTCGTAGATCCATACTCGAATCATAGATTCATTCTATGAAATGATTTAGTTTTAGAATTATGTATATTTCTCTTATTTTTTAGTGTATACACACACACACACACACACACGAATCCTCCATAGATCATAATTGGGAAAAAAAAATTCTGAATCCACGGATCCGATTCACGTGCCTGAATCAGATTCGTTTCGCGAATCGGCAACTAAGGTAATACTTCAAGCCATATCAAATTGTACCGTGTAAGTATCTCAAGATGTGCTTGGGCTGCAACTAGATGTATTTGCCTGAGTTCACACATGAACTGGCTAAGTGCACTCACTGTATAACAAATATCTAGTATAGAATTAACTATATTAATAAAGGGTACTCCCCTTAATACCACAAACAAATAATGGAAATAGAGAAACAACAGTAATTTGCAAGTACAAAAGATATGCTTCTTATTATCTCCAAAAGTATGGAACTATGAATTTCAAGAATACAACATGCAAAGCCACATGAGTGTTTTCCTTACAACATTTTGTAAGGTAGAGCCACAAGCAACCACCCAAAACTACCCTAGACAACCCTACGGACCTTCTTTATATTGGCAATTTTCCACCGCTAGAGAAGGTTCTAGAATTCAGAACTAACCCTTGAGACCAACCAGCCCTAAAATTATCATATTTATTACATTAGAGTCCGCTCAAAACAATTACAAGTTAAATTTTTAAATAGCCCAACTTTAGGAGGGCACAACTTTTTAACTGTGGACCTGATTGGCTATTATAACCACTTTTCGAAAACAGCAACTCCTGTTCTACAACGCTTCATTGTGCAAGCATCTATTAGTTGGGTTTTGACCTCATTTTAGAGCCTCTAAGGCCTTCAAATTATGCTCAAAGTTTTTATACCAAATATTTATACCGAAAATCCCCAATAACTTCACCAATACATATGATATAACAATGAAACTCAACTAACATACTGATATATCTAAGATGAACCTCCACTTGTGAAATCAAAACATTCTACGATCATATGACCTACTTAATAAAAATAGTAAGCTTCCACAAATAGTAATTGTGCACTAAAACCCTTATTGAAAAAGATACAAGCAGAAAACAAAATTTTGGGTGATGTGATTGCTCTTACACCCAAGAGCTCCTACATCATAGCTACATCAAGGACCCGATCAGCTATCTGTACAAAGTAGGATCTGCAAGGTCTGAACTAGTTGCTGATTCACTGAACTTATTTAAGTTGGTTTCCTTCGGTGTAGACATAGATTTACAATCTAACATTCCAAATCTCCTTGAGGATGTCAATGGTGTATTTTCTTTGACTTAGGATGATACCATCAAGCCTCTACCATACTTCCAACCCTAAAAAGAAGTGCATGTGTCCTAAATCTTTCATCTCAAATTCTGAAGTCAACTCCTTGCATCTAGATGAGATGTTCTTCCCCTGTAAGAAATAAGTCATCCACATATATCACTAATGTAAAGACTATGCCATTAACTACTTAGAAGTGTAAAGGTTTGCATCAGTGTCATTCTTGCATAATCCTAAGCTCATCAAGTATCAGTTTATTCTTTCATACCATGCTTGAGGAGCCCATTTAACACCATATAAGGCTTTCTTTAAAATACACATATGAGACCCTTTCCCATGTATAAGAACCGATCACTAAGAATCGGTTATGTATAGCATCAATTAAACAAAGGATGATTACCATTTACAAAGAAATATGATTAACATTGGAGAGGCTGCGGTTAGGGTAATTTTTTTTTTAAATGTTTACAGGGGTTTTGGACCATTCCTTTCAAGAAATCAGTGGGATCTTATGATGTTTTGAATTGTGTCTGATGCAAAGACATGAGATTTTTTGAGGAATTTTTTGACAACCTTCCAACAAAAATTGCAATCTTCAGCATCTTATGAATGGTGGCTAGTGTTTAAGTGAAGTTTCTGAATTTTTCAAAATTGGTGTGAAGATTCTAGGTTCGTGATCATTCTTAGATTAGCTTTTTCATGATTTTTTCCCAAAAAATGTACTGTTTTTTATCAATTTTTAAACTATTCTTTTTAATGGGTAGTTGGGGCTTTTCCAAAAAAAATAGAGTTTTAACTTGCAGGTTTTTGCCAGTTTTTTATTACTATAACAAGGTTCAATCGAGGCCAGAATTGTAACAATTGACTTACTTAGAGATAGACCAAAGGAAAAAGGATCCTTCATTCTCAAAATCTATTATATACTATCTTCTACTTTCTTTCCAGTATATATAACAATATATGATAATCTAAGTTAATTAACATTTGCTTAAAACCACCATTCCTTGTATCTTATTATGCATCACTTTTACATCAAAGAAATTTTAAAATTAAAATCACCAAAGTTCTTCTGGTTCCCATAAGGCAGTGGATTCCATGGCTAATATTTTAAAAGTCACTTCTCAATCAAAAGCCAGAGATAAATAGTATAAGAAATTGTGTAAGGGTAACAATGCCAAAGCATAACACATATTCAAAAGGCTAGAAGTAATGTTGTGTCGTCAGAAACAAATGTTGAAATTTCAAAAAAGGTAAACTTAAGACTCTTCTATTACAGGAATCACATCAGCCGCAAACTAGAGTACTCAATATGATGACTTGGGTTTCTCAGCCTCACAGAGAAAACATTGAAGAACTAACTCTACAAATCACCAAATAAACTTATTAGATAGAACCTGTCACAATAACCTTGTGAACATAGATTTTATAAAATTAGTAATATCAATGAAACAGAAAACAAATATGCATCCCCTTTAACCTGCCAATAATTATGTTTGAAACAATTGCGCCATTATAAACTAATAAACGTCATCTCATATGATGATCATCAAAAAAGGAATGGAATTAATTTTTAATTTTAATATTTGCCAAAGAGTTGATGTTTCCATTTTTCTCCAGATTATATTTATAACTTGGTTCATTTCAAAATGAAGTTTTATTAATCCCTGATAACAGTGGTGGCATATCTTCATCCAGGAATTGTGAAATCACTTGGTCTCCCCCTCCTAAGAGTCCATTAAACTGATTTTTCTGCCAAGGGCAGCCTGATTCCAGCATGTGGCAGATGTATCTTTCATTAATGAAACTTGACAATCTATTCTAACTTCACAACGAAAGTGGGTGTTGAGAACAACAATCAAGCGGAAGTATTGGCTATGCTTAAAGGTTTGGAAACAGCTAAAACGAGGTGATGGAAGCGACATATTGTGAAGGAAGATTCTCAAATCTTGAGCAATCAATTAAAAGATGCAATTTCAATCTGAGCACTGTGGAACAATTATAGAAGATGGATGAGGTGAAATTTATAGATATTAAAAGGACAGGGATTAAAGGGACAAGGGATCAGGTGGTGGACAGGACTGCAAACCTGGGTGCAATTATCTTCGGTACTGTTGGTAAACAGATTTGTTCTTTTATCTTTCGTGAAATTATGACTCTTAATGCCCAGATTACGAACAATATCTATTCACAACAGTTGAAAAGCCATCTTATGGTTACCGGCTTTTCTCTGAATTGGTAGGTACAGCTCCCTATATGAATAATCTTCAATAAATTATGTTTATTCTTCCTATCTAATTTGGGGTATGTTCTTGACCCGAGAACAGCAGAGGTGTAACCAAGTTAGACTTAGACAAGACCTAACTCAGGCGAGTTTGAGTTCTAAGTTGGTTACACCTCTGCTGTTCTCGGGTCAAGAACATACCCCAAATTAGATAGGAAGAATAAACATAATTCATTGAAGATTATTCATATAGGGAGCTGAACCTACCAATTCAGAGAAAAGCCGGTAACCATAAGATGGCTTTTCAACTGTTGTGAATAGATATTGTTCGTAATCTGGGCATTAAGAGTCATAATTTCACGAAAGATAAAAGAACAAATCTGTTTACCAACAGATTTTTGGCGACTCTGCTGGGGAGACGAACGGTCGCTTGATCAAAAAGCCTATGTCATGAGGAAAAATGGTACTGCCTCATGAAAACATAATCCCAGTGCTCCAACCTAACCTTGGTTTTCAAGACGATCAAGAGGATATAATTTCATCCCTTAACACATTTGTTTGGAGGCACAGAAGGAACACTGAACATTACTGGAATGCTAGCCAAATATTAGAGGAAGAAGAGAGAAGAGCTGAAGCTTTTGAAAGAGCTGTTCAAAGAAGAGATATTCGGAGAGCAGAAAGACAACTAAGACAGTAAGCTTAGACCTAGCATCCTGGAACAATTTAGGTTCCTCAGAAGTACCAAGAAACAGGGTGGGCAAGATCCCACTTTTGACAAATTAACAGGGCTCGGTTTTCCTATCTTAGAAGTTCCAAGGCGGAAAGGTGAAGGTAAAAGTCGGAGTAGACCCCCTTCCCCTGTTAGAAATCAAGACACTAGCACTTCGCATTCCACTTGCCAGGTGCTAGCACTTCACGGAGTTACCGCACCTCCAGTTGTTAACTTTCCACCATATACTGCTAGAACAATCATGGCTGCTCCATGGGCCGCGGCAACAGGGCCGTTAGCACTAAATGCTTATCATCCACTTCCAACTGGTTCACGGAAGAACTTCCCTAAATTCTCAGGTGATGGGAAAGTCACAACAGATGAACACATTAAAGCATTTTTTGCGGCTACCCATATATTGGGGGTGGGACATGAAGATATCGTTGTAAGATTGTTTGTAGAGACCCTTACAGACAACGCAGCAGACTGGTTTTATCATTTAGTTGATGGTTCCATAACAGATTGGGACACGATGAGAACTAAATTTGAAGCCAGATTCAAGACTGCGGAAGATGAACATGCATTGCTAACGCAGTTGACTTCAATTAAGAAGCAACCAACTATGAGCATGCGAGATTTCGTTGCCAACTTCAATAAGATTAATAGCAGGATTCCTGTTGCTGATAGACCCACGCCTGGCAATTTGAAAACTTTCTTTATTAGTGCTATGCCTCCAAATATCAATTATGATCTGAGAAGAGCACGCCCTACTGATCTAGCTGATGCACAAAAGAAAGCTATTGAATGCGAAGATGATCTAATTTTCGCGGGAAAATGGAAACGGGAAATTCAAATTAAAGGGAGTTCTAGTAACGCCACGTCATCAGAAGAAATGATTCAGAAGTTGTCTAACGAGTTGGTGGCAATGAAAAAGCAATTACCCGGATTCAATAACTCTTATCAACGGAATTACCAAAACTCACCAGGAAGAAACAATGAAAGTAGATTTCCGCAACTTACAGGTTCACAACCTAGGCCGCAAATCGAAGCAGCACCAAAAAAGGGAAATATGTGTATCTTCCATTTAACCACAGATCATGACAGTGAGAATTGTCCGAAGACTGTTCGTATGATGCAATTGCTATCTACTAACGAATTGAATATTGCAGCTCTGTGTTCAGAACCTGATTCCTGTTCAAACGGCGACTCTAGAAATTTATTTTTGGAATATGAATCAGATTCTGAATCAAAAGGTGAATGTTACGCAACTATTGATGGAACCTCATACAAAGTACTTACCCGTGGACAAAGAGTGAAGAATCAAACCTCTAGTCATACTCATAGAGATGACTCTAGTCCTTCTACGAGTAAGATACATACTGATCAAGGAACATCCACTTCATAAATAGGTAAGGACAATACATCTTTTGATTTCATTCAATTTTGTGAAGAGTCAAAGGTTCAAATCTCTACTATTGATTATTTAAAGTCACATCCTTCTGAACTAAAGAGGTTAGTAGATAAATGTAAAGGAGGTATCTCAGACTTGAATCATAATGTGACTATTGAAATTGAAGACGAAACCTTAACGTCTGGCTTGTTTAATCAAGAAGATGCTACTGTTTTAGCAACCTCCCCTGGACAGAAGCCTGAACCTTTTTATATCTCATTGTATATTAATGGATGTAAACTTAGCAATTGCATAATAGATTCAGGTGCATCAGATAATGTTATGCCATACTCCGTAGCCAAAGCCTTGGAATTGAATCTTACTAAAGTGCATGGGAGATGTTATTCTATGGATGCCAAACAAGTCCCTTTGCTTGGACAAATTAAAGATGCACAAGTAGCTCTGGCCTCATATCCAGAAAAGAAACTCCTGTTAACCTTTCTGGTAGCTGATATTCCTACAAGTTATGGACTCCTTTTAAGCAGAAGTTTCTGCCAAGACTTAGGAGGAGAAATCAAGCTAGACCGGTCTCAAGCTGTGATACCTATTGGTAATAAGAAGGTCAAGTTGGAACCTGAAGAAAAAGCGAAATTCACAGTCTTGAAATCGGATGATCCCAAAGCTCAAATTTTATATCAAGAATTGGAATTCGGTAATTATATGTTATTTACTAAATATGATTCAGGCAAACAAATGAACGAGAATTAGGTTGAGAAGGTTCCTAATGAAAACAAAGAGGCTTCTGACATATGGACACTTGAATTTGACGGAAGTTGTTCTTCCTCAGGTTCTGGAGCTGGTGCAGTGTTGATATCCCCAGAAGGAGAAACTGAGCCCTTAGCCTTCAAATTGGAGTTTGGTAACACAAACAATACAGCGGAATATGAAGCTTTAATATTGGGGATAGTTACTGCAAAAGAAAGAGGGATAAAAATCTTAAAGGCCCAAGGTGATGCAGAGCTTATTGTGAGACAAATCAAAGGACAGTACTCTGTGAAGAATCATAAACATAAAAATTACAGGAATAGGGTGTGGGATGAGATAGAAGGTTTAGACGCCTTCTCCATTAGAGCCGTGCCAAGAGAAATGAATACAAAGGCTGACTTACTGGCAGTCTCTGCTTCCTTGTTACTCCCTCACCCAAATTTTAAGGATAAAAAATATCAAATTGAAATTATATATAGATCTGTTGTACCAGATAATATAGAGTCCTGGCAAGTCTTTAAATTTGATAAGAGTTTGCAACTGTTTCTGGAAAATGATAAGGCCAGTTTTGAAACTGAGTCTCGTGAGGATAATGAACATAGCAAAAGTAGTGAGGTTCAACTGAAAAGCAATATTATTCCCCCATATTTTGTAGCTCTGGAAAAGTTATTTAACAGACATGATGCTTATGTTAAGCAGAAAAGAACAGAAAAGGGACCAACCACGAGTGAATATGAAAGATTGAATATTGGAGATGTCCATAGTCCCAAAATGATTAATGTTGGAAAATGTTGTACTCCTGAAGAGAGAGAAACCGCAAAGAGATTATTCGAAGAATATAGAGATGTCTTTGCTTGGAATTATGAAGACCTAAAGAGCTACAGAGGAGGAGAGGTGAAACATCAGATTCCTCTCAAACCAGATGCAGTACCTTTTCGGCAAAAGCAAAGAAATTATAATCCAAAAGTTGCAGATGCCATTTTCCGAGAAGTTGATAAAATGTTAAAAGCAAGAATCATTTATCCTATCCATCACTCTACCTGGGTAGCCAACATAGTGCCTGTCAGGAAGAAGAACGGAAAGATAAGGATTTGTGTAGATTTCCGTAGTTTGAATCAGGCATCTCTCAAAGATAATTTCGCTCTCCCGAACATGGACCATTTGTTACAAACAGTTGCAAGATCTGAGATGATGTCTATGCTCGATGGCTTTTCGGGATATAACCAAGTCGAAGTAGAAGAGAAAGATCAACATAAAACAGCGTTCACAACTCCTTGGGGTACATTTGCATATCACAGGATGCCTTTCGGACTGATCAACGTTGGAGCTACGTTCCAAAGATGTATGAGCGAGACCTTCGTTGATATGAAAGATCGAATAATAGTCATATACTTGGATGATCTTACGGTGTTCTCAAAGAAAAGGAAAGATCATATGGAAGATCTTAGAAGAGTGTTACAAAGATGCAGGAAGCATGGAATTTCCCTCAATCCGAAAAAGTCAGTATTCTGTGTAACTGAGGGAAAATTACTTGGACACATAGTGTCACAGGAGGGCATTAAAATTGATCCTGACAGAGTAGAGGCCATCCAAAGACTAAGTTTGCCTATAAACAAAACAGGAGTTAAATCTTTCTTTGGCCAAGTAAATTTCCTTAGGAGGTTTGTTCCCGATTTTGCAGAAACTACTAAGCATATAATCAATATGATGAAGGGAAATTCAAGTTTTAAATGGAGTGAGGAAGGAAAGCGAACTTTTCAAGATATAAAAACTGCTGTTGCTAATGCCCCAGTGTTATGTCACCCAAATTACAAGCAAGATTTTATTATTTATTGCTATGCTTCAGAACATAAATTATCAGCTATTCTTGTGCAGGAGAACGGTGAAGGAATACAAGCTCCCATTGCTTTTATGAGCATACCTTTGAAAAATCACGAACTAAAATATTCCCAAATTGAAAAGCATGCTTATGCAGTAGTCAGGGCACTTAAGAATTTCCGTTTCTATGTTCTACATTCACACTCTGTTGTCTTCGTCCCAAACACAGCAGTAAAAAGTGTACTAACGCAACAAGAATTAGGTTGCAATGTTAGAGGAACATGGGTGGCGAAGATACAAGAATATGATATTGAGATTAAACCTACCAAGCTAATAAGAGGAAATGCTCTATGTAGAGCAATTGCAGAAAACAAAACCACTAATGAATTAGAAGAATCGAATAAGAAGCAACTGGTGCTGGCAGTAGGCCTCTACGATTCATGGTTTGAGAACGTTTCTTACCTCTTAACATATGGTGAATGTCCAGAAGGTTTGAATACAAAACAAAGAAGAGATCTTAGATTAAAAGCAACCAAGTATGTGATTTGGGATGGCAAGCTTTTCAAAAGGGCTATTGATGGTACATTCCTAAGGTGTGTGGATAAACCGCAACAAGAAAAGTTGTTGAAAGCATTTCATGATGAAGCCTGTAGAGGACATTTCTCTTCTTCAGTTACAGCTTTCAAAATACTAAGGCAATGCTATTACTAGCCTGGGATGTTCAAAGATGCATATGCATGGGTAGCAAAGTGTGAAAAGTGTAAAATGTTTTCTGGACGCCCTCAATTAGCCGCACTACCACTCAGACCTGTTATCATTGAAGGACCTTTTCAACAATAGGGTCTTGATTTCATTGGTCCAATCACTCCTGCATCCACTACTAGTCATCAATACATCATAACTGCAACCGACTACTTCACCAAGTGGGTAGAAGCTAAGGCTACAAAGAAGACTACTTCTGAGGTGGTATGTGAATTCATTAAAGAAAATATTTTGGTCAGATTTGGTGTTCCCATTAAATTAGTAATGGATAATGCATCCTATTTTTCTTCAATTGAGATTACTGATTTCTGTTTTGAGTTTGGGATCATTGTCAGTCATTCATCCGATTATTTCCCTCAAGGGAATGGCCAGGCGGAATCTAGCAATAAAAACTTGATCAATATTGTAAAGAAACTGGTGTCAGATAACCAAAAGAATTGGCACAAAAAGATTCATGAGGCACTCTGGGCAGACAGAGTGACACCCAAGAGAGCAGTTGGTATATCCCCTTTTGAATTGGTTTATGGAACTGAAGCTAATTTACCTCTACCATTGGATTTGGCTACAAGCAAACTCAGAACAATAATCGAAGATGATGTCTATAAGGATGGTCTAGAAAAGAGAATCCTGTATCTGAATAAACTGGAAGAGGAAAGGATGGAAATTGTTGATCATATCACACAGCACCAAATGCGAGTAAAAGAACTTTTTGACAAGAAAACAAGACCTCGGAAATTTATGGCAGGAGATATGGTGTTACTCTGGGACAAAAGAAAGGCTCCAAAAGGAATGCATAAGAAGTTTGATACTCTATGGAAAGGCCCTTTCAGAATTCAAAAAGCATTTGAAAATAATTCTTTCAAATTAGCATATGAAGATGGTGAAGAACTGCCCCTGACTTATAATGGTCAGGATCTCAAGCTCTACCAAGTTACAAATTGAAAACAGGTAACCCCTGTAATGTACTATACTTAGACTTAGTGTTGTGTGTCTTAGTTAGCTTTTCCTTTCCGGTGTCTTTTCCTCACTTACCTTGTTTTGTTTTGTTTTGGTTGTGTTGCCGCCTTTTATTTTCTTTTGCGAAACCAGAGATTTTGGATTCCTCGCTTGGGTATACTCTACCCAAGTCCCCAGTCAGAGCCAACTGTTGCCCCACTTTTCAGCATATACAAGTTTTGCAAAGTGGAAAGTAAACTGAAGTCACGATTTGTCAAGTCGGGTCAATAGGTCTTTCTTCTTTAGGTGCTGAGTTTCTCCATCGAGTTTTCTTTTTTTTACCTTCTCCTGTATCACATATGGCTTGGGTGGGTATTTCCTTCATTGTCACGAGTCTTAAGGGTAGTTTAGAGCCATCCTCGATGGAGATTCTCGATTTGTGCTACATCATTCGATTTTCCTGCAGCCCATTTAATCTGGAATTAAAGAAAATAGCATCGGCGGAAAATCAAGTTCTGGCTTCTCCTCGGCGAGTTTTCGCACCCCAAAGGCAAATTTTCGCAAGACTGGTAAACGCTATTGGTAAGCTTCATCGAAGTAAAGTGAATCATGCTAAAAAAAGATCGTTCAATTGATGTCATGATTTCACAGTGAGAGCCATTTTAAACTTGGAAAATGATTGGGATAAACATTGGCAGAAAACCAGAAAAGAGCTTCTTCGTAGCAGACTTCGAAGTCAGTTCTCAGTTTTTCGAAGATATATATGTAAAGGAATTGAGAAAGCCAATGGGCCCCACCCCTCACTTTCGAAGTCAGCTTCGTGTTTTCCGAAAGCTTAAAATAAAGTGAATAGAGCAAAGGAAGTAAACAATGGCTTTGGCGGAAAAACAAGTTTCCTCTTATTCATTGCGGGTTTCCGCACCCAGAAGGTGAAACTCCGCAGCAATCTATAAATGCTATCCACAGGCTGAAACAGGGAAAGAATAAGCAATGTCGGAAAACTCAGAAAGAACTTCTCTTCCGGCAGACTTCGCACCTCAAAGGCCATTTTTCGCATTTCAAAGAAAGTCATTTTTGCAAGCATGGTAAGTATGTGATTTGGTTGCAGATTATTTTGGGCGAGTAAATTGGAGCAAATCAGTGGATTGATTAGGTTTTTGCAAGCAGAATTGACCTAAGCGGATTTTGCCCAAGGAAGTACTCCGTTCTTGTCTTTCCGAAAGATGAATGAAACGGGAAGTAAATAGGTAATTAATGAGAGTTACCGTTGAGCCAACGGAAACAGTGAAAAGACAAAGATAAATCCGTTAGAACCTCTGCATCCACCAATCCAACAGATTTACCCTTAATTTCGCTCGTGTGGTGCGATTTATGAAATTCAACGGGCAAATCTAGGTTATTTTATAAAGAGGGAAGTAACAGATTTTCAAACTCCCGTTTCACTGTTATACTGTTGTACTAAATAGTGCTTTCAAGTATTTGTCAAATTACAGAGTTCGCTCCTTGTATCAATTGCAATTGTTCGAGCTGTTGCTATCATACATCATAGAAAATGGCAACAAGATTCGCGGGTTTCGATAGTTTGGGTGGAATTACGTCGGAGTGGTCGACTTTCACGAATACTTCACTCCGCTTCTATGATATGCAAGACTTTCAAAGGAGGTTAAGAGCAGAGCCAATTCATCCCATAACGGGAAAACTTCGGGGAAGAGGATTAGTTGAAGCAGCTGGGTTCCCTGTAGCAGTACAAGCCCCGGAGTTGATTCTAGAATGTATCAATCGTTACAACCCGGATACAAGACAGATTCTATTGCCTGATCAGATAGTGTTAATTTCAATCAATCGACAATCAGTAGTGAATTGCTTGCGGATTCCAGAACGGGAGGAGTTCTCTGATTTGACGATGAGTGGAGCCATGTCCGAGTACTCTTTGAAGAAGATGGTTTGGAGGAAGGAAATCATGTAGTCTTGGTTTCAGAAGCCAAGGGGAGCTAAGAGTAAAGTCCCTAAAACTCTTTTCGACACGGACCTCAAACCAAAAATTGTTGACATTTTGGTTCTATTGCATTGACTCAAAGGTGAGGTAGAAGCTTGTAATTTCGTAGAACAGTACTTCTTTCTGGTGCAAGTTATTTGCTCAAACACATAGTATATTGACTGGGCGCATGAGGTCAATGAACAACTTTCTAGGGCTCTCAGTGCAGCTAAGTTTTATAATTCTTTTTATATGTCCTCATTCTTGATATACATGTTGGCTTCTCTTCAATTGTGGCCGGGACTTCCTAGAATTGAGGATTTCCCTGACAATGTAAAAAGTTGAGTTTTATCCATGCTTGCAATTACAGAATAGTTATGCAGAATACATCCGGGTAAATGATGCATTCACCATGAGGATTTGCAGGGAACTACAGGGACGCCCAAAGCGGAGATTCAGTCCAGAAGCGATGGCGGTCATCAGCCAATTTGGCAGTTACTTCATCCAGTTCTCATCATTTTCTTATTTGCGTCTTGCAGCGTTCGACGGATTCCCACTGAAGCTGCCCAAGTATCCAGATGATATGATCGTGCTCGTGGAGATTGTGAGGCAAGCAGTACAAGTGAACGTGTTGAGTGCCAGTCTGAAGAAGAAAGGGTATGAATTCCCTATAAAAGTTGGAGCATACAGTTGCAAAACCAGATCAGATGCAAAGAATATACTCAAAGCATTTGAGAGTAAATACAAATTGGAAGAGTATGAAGCAGTAAGGCCCCTGTTCGACCCTAATGGATATGTCGGGGATGTGCTCCAGATTGGAAGCGTGATCAAACATGTAACAACCATGGAAGATTATTGGGCAGATTGTAAGGATGAGCTGGAAAGCCGAGACCGCGCCTTTGCCAAATTTACAATTGATCAAATAAAGACATATGGAATATGTTTAGATGTGGAAGGGCTGGAGGATGACAGTCAAAATATGTATAGTAATACATATTTGACAAAATTGAGGAATACTCCCGTTAGCTCTGAACCATATGTCGACATAGAAGAAAATTTCGATGTCATGATGGCAAGAATTATCAAAAGAACTGGGAAGTGGGTTGAATGGACAGCTAAGAAAGGCCGAAGCAAGAGCAAAGCTACTCAAGCTTCTCCAGCCGCAGCTACTCCTACTTCATCTCAAAGTGCCACTCCTAATGCTACTGCTACGGCTACTCAAAGACCAGCCCAACCTACGGGAGGAGGTGATCAGCCCCCAAAGAAGCATGTTCCAATAGCCCCAACCTGTCAAGGTGGATCGCTACCAGTCATTGGAACTCAAGTTGAAGCTGAGAAGGGAACGGAAGAGCAGAAAGATGGATCCCCTGCTCCAGTCTCACCTCCACACGCCGCTTTACCCCCATCTCCTCAAGCTTCTCCAACTCCATCTCCTCATGTCGCCCCTGTCTTATCCCCTCATCATAGCCCTACACCATCTATAAGTGCTCCCCTTCTAAAGTCCACTGGTTCTCCTATTCAAATAGTAGAGGTCGGAGATGATAAAAGTAGTAGTAGCGAATCTACTGATTCCGATGAAGTTGCAAAGAAAGCCCAAAAAGAAGAGAAAGCTCCAGGTTCATCTCGGCTTCTTTCTCGGGATCCAAAGACCCCCTTTTCTGCAACTACAGCAACAACAACTCCAATGAAGAAGAAGATGTTCAGCATTGAGTCACTTGGAACAGCCTCCAAAGTGATTAGTATAGAATCTTGGCTCGAGGATACTTTGGAAAAGAAGAGAAAAAGGGAAGATGAAGGTGTTCCTTCGAAAGATGTTGTATCCCAAGCGGTTCGCTCAGGATCTGCCATGGTGAAAGCTAAGAAGCAGAAGACTTTGTCAATTGTAGGACAAGATCCAGAAACAGGACACTTAACTCTGGAGGTAGCAAAACCAAACAAGGCAGGGCGAATTGAAGATATGACACCAGAAGACTTCACTCTGCATTCAAATGATCTCGGAGAAGCTAGGCATGATACAAAAGTAGGCCTATGGAGATCGAGTAACGAAGTGATAGAGGAACAATTGGAGGATCTCAAATTGTCAAAAATCAGAATGAAAGCAAAGATTGAGGAATTAAAAAGATTCATCAGGCAACTAGTTGTTCCATTGGCAACCATTACTGGTGTGCCTGCTACTGAGAACCCTACTACAGAAGAAGTGCAAGCCTTCATCTCACAACTCCAAAAGGATAGACATTTTGGCCAGATCGGAAAAGAATGGATTGAGAAGCTCAGTACAGATGGAGCTGTTCTGATTGATCAGATTGGAAATGTTATCCTTCGGTTAGAAATTGAGAAGGATAATATCACTTCTAATCATAACACTTTAGCTGCAGAAAAGGCAAGGTGTGAGGAATGTGTTTCTCTCCTAAATATGGTCATTCAAATGAAGGCAAAAGAGGCAATCGAAGCAAATATTTTGAAAAAAGGGACTGAGCCTCTGTTCGAATGGCTTCAGAACATGCAGTTCAAGCAAGAAATGATTCAAGAGGCAGAGGAAGGACTCAAAGAAACAAAGGAAAAGGTGAAGAAGATCCAAAACAGAGCATTTGAGCTCATGCAAGGGTTACACACAGATCCACAAAGTAGCGGGCAAGGAAAGGCTCTCATTGGGATAGAGGTAATGAAGGATAACTTCTCTACATACCTGAATAATCTATCTGGGATGATTTCAAGCAGTCAAAACAGAGTGGTAGAATTGCAAACACTCGGCAGATACGTACATGTGGCTGCTGGAGAGTTGACAAGTCAGCTGGGTGCAGTAAAGGAATTGGCTCGGAAGCATTCAAAGTGGCTCTTAAGATTCACCAATGTACATGTGCCTAGTCACAAGGAGATGATCCCAATTATAGTGGCTGCCAAAACATATAGGGCAAAAACTGAAAAGGGAAAGAAGTCTAAATAACTTATTCAATACTCCTTTTCTGTTTTCTGATGTAAATGTTATAAATTTTTGTAAATTTTTGAAATTCGACAAACTGGCATCTTGCCATTTGTCATCTGAGAAGATGAACCGATTGATATTCCTATTGTAACGGTCATCTCTCAAATCCTATATGTATGAAATCTAATGGTTAATCAAAGGTCGGCAAATTTTTGGTGTGAGATGCTTTTTGTTGCAGAGACAATTGAGAGTACTCAATATCAATTATTTTCTGTTCCGTAGAATTGTTGAAATCAGTGTTTTCCTCTGATGTTTGGAATGGAAACGAGGAATAAACAGAGTTTTACTTCTCTTGTTCACGATACAGTGAGTGAATGTAATAAGCATTGTTATTGTTCATTCAAAGAGGAAACTTTAGTATAATTAATTAACAGCAGTAGCTTAGCTTCAAGTTTTCGTAGTTAGATATCTGAAGGTTTTGTGAATTCATAAGATTGTGAATACACAAAAATAATCAGATGCTTAGAACTCAAACTCGCCTGAGTTAGGTCTTGTCTAAGTCTAACTTGGTTACACCTCTGCTGTTCTCGGGTCAAGAACATACCCCAAATTAGATAGGAAGAATAAACATAATTCATTGAAGATTATTCATATAGGGAGCTGTACCTACCAATTCAGAGAAAAGCCGGTAACCATAAGATGGCTTTTCAACTGTTGTGAATAGATATTGTTCGTAATCTGGGCATTAAGAGTCATAATTTCACGAAAGATAAAAGAACAAATCTGTTTACCAACAGGTACCAAAGCAGCTCTGGATCATTGCCAAACCCTAAATTTTCCTAACAATCCAAGAAAGCAAAAATGGATGCAAAATCTTTCTTTTCTTGCCATGCATGATCTTTTAAGGCATATGTGTGCCTTATTATCCCCTGCTGCGTTAAAAAGGCAGTGATGGTATATTGCTGATTACTGGACTTCAGCTTTTTCGGCCCAAATTCTCACTAAGCTCGCTTCTTACCCTCTCTCTTTTGTTTCTAGCATGATATTATGTTTTCTTCATTTGCGTTACTGCTGACCCTTCTGGATATCAGCTAACTGGTTTCTAAAGTTGTTGTGCTGCGCTAGGGCCCGTGCCCTAGGTAATTTTAAATGGGGAAAATGATGATATGCTCCAGTTTCTAATACAACATATAACATGAATATTTATTGGATGTAAATAATCAATTATTGAAGTAATTCACCATGGCTTCTAAGCTTCAAAGAAAACAAGCATCCTTCCAACTGCCCCTAAACCTCACTCAAAATTAATGAACCGAAAAATAAAGTGTATGCATTTACCTGTTTTGAATGCTTGGGAGTAGCAGAGCCATCTTCCTGCCACCAGCTAACAGGACAAAGTGGTCTAACGGTACGCTGTCTTCTGATTGGAGAAGCAACCAAATGCCCAATTAATTTGGTATTGCAGTGCCTAGGTTTTGTAGTACGCAAAGCACCATGACCAATCGAAGGAGATATCAACAATGACTGCCCACATAGGCACTGGGACAGGCTTGCCATTATTGGCCAGATCCCAAAACACCAATCCAAATCAGGAACATAAAATTACCATTCCTGCCAACAAAACTCCTATTTTTAACTACAATATCAGATTCCATGTCCCTTCTTGATACCCATACATCCTAATGCCCAAAATTAGGGGTTACTATTCGTATTTAGGACATACTCGATGGGAAAAAATGGATTATATACTTAATAAGTACAGTTAATGGAGAAAACTAGATTATGTCCTGAGTTGGAGGACAACCGGTTGGTAAAACTGGTTGCCCACAAATCCAAGTACCCTATAAAAACTTAAGTCGTGGAAAGAGAGACAGAATATCTTACTTGCAGATAATATATCGATGCAATTGATTTTTTAACTTCCATGTAAACTAAAATACTTCGACGGACGAGGAGGAGATGTCACAGAGGTATGTGCGGAACCCATTTCTGCCGTTGTCCGACTGGAAGTATGAGTTTCCAGTCTATACTAATAAATAAGAAGAAGCATTCGGAAGGGGTGTGAGCATTGAGTCGAGAGAGTCTTTAGGATTATTTTTTATTTAGTGTACTTATTAGTATTTGTGCCCAAAGGAAGGGTATGATGATGATGATATAATAGAGGTACAAATCAGAAAATGATAAAATGTATAGCATTGTAAATTTAAATTCTACATTGTGATCTATTTTATAAATTCTTTAGAATCTTTTACAGTGTATTGTAGTATTTTATAATATAAGGAAACAATTACTTATGACATAGATTACAATTATATCTTAATGTGTAATGGGTATGTAGAAAAAGTGTAGAAGGGTTAGCAAGGAAAAAAACAACTCATCTATTTATCACATTCAAAAGTCTAAATAGATAAGTGATAATTTCAAATCAACTATACAAACTCGTTTATAATTGTCTAAATATAATTGAATTTCTTGGGAGTTGTTGACCCTATTGTAGACAAAATAGATTCTCGTATCAATCATTCATTTACATGGTCTAATTCAAGAGAATGTAATCTAAGGAAACTTAGTCACCTTGATAGAATCTACCTAGTTGATTCTCTTTCCATCACACCTTCTTTTGATAGCACCTTATTAAAGTTGATGTTGCAACCTCTCTTTCTTATCATCTCCCTATTTTTTTGACTTCTCAACTCTCCTCATCCCATCACAATCTAGTAGCCTTCCCTACAAGCTCAACACTTCTCACCTTAAGCACCATGTTTGCCTCACTTCTCTCCTTTCTATTTGGAATAACATCTCTACTCCTCAATATATGTGGATAAAATGGTGAAATGATATTATTGCTTATTGCACTGATTTCCTATGTGCCTATGGTAAAAGATTGGCTAGATAAAGATCTAGAATGGAAAAAACCTTAAGGTACCAATTGGCCCAACAACACTTCTCTCCAACATGTTGTTGTTGTTGAAACAAAGCTTAGCATATTTGAATTTTATTGAGGTGAAGGAGTTAAGCGATGAGCAAGGCTTCATTAGATGAAAAAGGAGACGAGCACAAAATTATTTTTTAACCATCCCAAACATGAACACTGAAGAATGAAATTTATCCATATATCACCAAGAAGGGTATATTTGTGACAATTTGAGAGACTGATTAGTAGGAGATATTTTACACAACAAGTCAAATTGTGATATTTCTATCAAGATTCAAATGTATAGTTTTTTGAGTCAAATTCATTGACCCATATTTCATGAGTAGTAGTTCACATAAACCATCTCTCATGAGAATGAATGGAACACTCATCACACATCAAATCTAGGTGATGCGCATAGAGGTGAAGCATTAGGACTTCTTAGAAGGTCACCCATCCCAGTACTACTCTAGCTCGAGATTTTCATAAAACTTTACAAAGTGTTGTGCCTTATGAACCATTCATTAGAAAAACCCTTAATTATGGGTCAATGAATTTGACTCAAAAAACTAAATAGTTGAAACATGATATGAATATCACAATTTGAAAGACATTAAATCTATATTCTTCCAACATTATCAACAACTCTTTATTGATCCTACTAGAGGTGATCAACTTCAAGATATTATTAAAGACATGGTTGGAAACTACATTCCTACTAAAGTCAATCTTGAGTACCAAATATATTTTGATTGCTTAGTTACTCTTTAAGAATTTGATGTTGCTCTGAAGGACATGGATGACTCAAAAATTCTAACAATGGGTGGTTTATCAATAGAATTTTACAAATCAATGTGGTCTTTCATTAGGGGTTTTTTTATGAGGTGTATAAATAAGCTTTAGCACAAGCCTCTCATGGTTAATTTATCAACCAAGGTCTAATTAAGTTGATTCCCAAAGGCACAAACGAGAACAACATTTGAGGATGGAGAGCAATCACTATGTTTAGTACTTCATATATGGTTATAGTTAAAGTTATTGCTAAAAGAATTAAATACATAGTTTGAGAGGTTGTACGACCCAACAAAATTGGTTTTATAGGTGGGAGATTCATACTTGACAACTTGGTGTTTACTTGGTAGTCTCTCAAATGGGCTCAACAAACTAGTCAAGATTGCCTCTTCATCAATTTGATTTAAAGTTATTGCTAAAATAATTAAATACATAGTTTGAGAGGTTGTAAGACACAACAAAATTGGTTTTATAGGTGAGAGATTCATACTTGACAACTTGGTGGTTGCTTGGGAGTCTCTCAAATGGGCTGAACAAACTAGTCAAAATTGCCTCTTCATCAATTTGATTTAGACAAAATATATGATAGGATTGGGTGGCAGTTTTTCTTGAAAATGTTCAAGTGATTAGGCTTTGGACCCAAACTCATTTCCCATATAAATCTCCTTTTTTATGCTAATTCTTACGTAATTACCAATGGTTCATTTACACAATATTTTCACCTATAAAGATTTACAAGACAAGGTTTCCCATTACCTCCTTGTTATATGTCATCATTGTTGATGTGCTTAGCTGCCTTCTATAGACACCTAAATCTAATTACATCACTTAAGTAATCCTATTTAGTCATCTCCTAAGGCATCATTATGTATCGTCGAAAAATGGAAGCACTTCCATTTAGGACAAGTTTAGCCCTCCAAGTAAGTGGTATGGGGTCATGTCAAATGCCTTGAATGGGTCTTTGACTTGGATCTAGGTTTTTCCCCTATTCTACCCCCTTTTCACTTTCTTTCTGCACTTTTTTGGCACTTTGGACTGAAATCCTGAGATTCTTGACTTTAGGGTCAATGAAACTTAGTCACCATGATAGAATCTACCTAGTTGACTCTCTTTCCATCACACCTTCTTTTGATAGCACCTTATTAAAGTTGATGTTGTAGCCTCTCTTTCTGACCATCTTCCTATTTTGTTGACTTCTCAACTCTCCCCATGCCCATCACAATCTATGGACCAACCACAGGAGATCTAAGGAACCAAAATAAGGAAACAGCCGCCAAATCAATGAAGAAAGGATATTACAAAAATAACCTAAAATGTGCTAAGCATATAATTCGGCAAGATCACTAATTGCGAGCTACACATCTTAGAATAGATAAATGTGGAGGAACATAATCGTCAAAACTCTACCTTAAATAATATAGTATACTAGCATTTTCCTGCCAACCTAAAGAAAAGAGGAAACAATATATTATATATATATATATATATATATATATAACAATAAGAATACGAAAAATATTGTCAAGAATTTGATGTTACTGAAGAGTAGTAAACAACCATACACAGAGGTCTAGCAGAGTACGCACGAAAGTTACAATGCAATAATATTATCAGCCCATCATAATATTTCACAAACGGTTTATCCAACCAATCTCCAATAACAGTTGAATAGACTTTGGCGGTGGAATGTAAGAGACACAGTTATTACTCTCTGATCTGCAGTTAAGATTCAAGGATAATTCCAGCTCATGAACCCATTGTTTCACATAGCATACAAATACAAATCAAAATACATTTAATTAGAGGCATGAATGATATTTACCCATTAACTCATAATGAAAGTCAACAATGAAAGAAGACATTTTGACCCTCATCCCGATGAACATGAAGGATAAAGTCGTGTGCCATAGAATAAGGTGGATTTGATATGTGAAGAATTGTGTGGAATGAAATATTATTTCAGAGAATGAAGATCAATCACTGCGCATACATTGTGGGAACTTTCCCATACTTATACGGCCCGCCACAAGCATAGAAGTCTGACCAAGTCAAATAAGGAAGGGTGCCAATTATCATTCGCAACGTCATTTAATACGAAGAATAAAGTCACCCCTAATGGGATCAAGGTTAAGAAACCCCAAAAAAAAAAGGTGGATAAGGTAAGACTCATTATATATATATATATATAACTATTAAATTGGTGAACCAAGCCATGTAAAAGGAAATATAAATGGAAAGGGTGTAATGAATTATGTAGTAAGGAAAGGTAAATATAATTATGGTTTTGGTTAATAAGTTAATAAATATTCTAATATCAAGGGGAAAATAATGATGATAATAATATGAGGAGATATATAATGAAACTTATAGAATATAAATAGTCATGATAAGAAGTAGTACTATAATGGAATCATATCAAGTTATTTCTTTAATCACTAATTATCAAAACAAAATAATTCAAGATAAATTGGAAATGGATGTTAATGAGGAAAGGACAAGGTAGGTGAGAGGGCAGGGCTGATCCCTAAGGCAAAAGAGAGATGTATTCAACTCTTGGGTTTAGGCTTTGTGCTATGGGACCCCACGACAATACCCAAGTATTCTAGTAAGACATTCATTAAGAAGTAATGGTTCTAAAATGATCCTAATATTATGTTAAATAGTAAGACACTAGGTGGGTAAGAGCGTAGGGCTGAGTCCTAAGGCAAGAGGGGTATATACCAATTCTTGAGTTTAGGTTTATCGAGCTATAAAACCCCACCATGATGTTTCAAAGACTCTGGTATGGTATAGCATCTAAACATGGTGAGGGATGGAAGGTATCCATTAGAAAGGCAATGACCAAGGTCTTGTCAAGCCTTTAATGTGATTTCCTTGTCCAATCCCCTAGTGACCTAGCCTATACATACAATGTAATCGATAGGATATATATATATATATATATATATATATATATATATATATATATATATATATATATATATATATATATAAAGAATTATTTTGATTAAATAATGCAATGATTGATCCCTTGGAAAAATAAAAAATGAAAATTTACAAACCCGGAACATTACAATGGAGCAATTTTTCCTAATTAAAACTAGTAGCTTCTTTGAAAATATACTTATATGTACTAACTTGTATTCCTTGATACATGTATATGAATGTGTATTAATGACTTTGTGGTTGCAACTTCACAATCAAGGAAATGCATAACATGTGTATTGTGTGTCTTTATCACACGTATGCTTCGTGTCTTCATGCATTAATGTGTCTTCTTGCCTGCTTTGTGTCTACAAGTACTCATATATTTACTTCATGCATTACGACATTAACTACATGCATACTTTATGTATTCTTTTTGTTCGAATATTCAAATATGGAAAGAATATTGTTAAGAGGTGGGGGGTGAATCAGAAGTATTACACTTTATCCAATAAATTTTTTATCTAAAAGTAAATTGCATGCATGAAAATACGAAACTAAGACATGCATCAACAACACATAACACTTGGAATTTGGTAACCCTGAAACCCTCTAGAAATAAGAAGGTAAAACTAGGGTGGGGATGATACCCACAAAAATTCACTGCAGTAATATTGTTCAACCACTTCTGATGATCTACCCTATTAAAGGCCTACCCTATTAAAGGCTTTACATTGTGTCAATAGTGACCTTGTTAGAGAATTTACAAACACTTAACATGAAGTGTCACCTTGTTAAAGGATTTAATCACCTTTTGATAAGGATCTACAAATAGCTGTTAAGCCAACCTATCTACATAGGATTTCCTTTCTAATAAAATGGGAAGAGAGTATTAGGTATTATAAACCTGATAGTTTGCAATCCTTGATTGCTGAATGCAGGCACTTGTTCTGGCTCTCTCTCTGATTTCGATCCTCTGAGATCTAATTTCTGTTTGTCTCCTTTGCTTTGTTCTGATCAATTGAATAATGAATTGCTGCTCATACTCTCTATGTCTTCTTTCATTGAATTCAATTATGTTTTTCCCTTAACACTATTCCCCTTCTCACATCATCATTATAGTGAATCTTTTTGTCTTCCTTAAAAAGACTTCGAAGACTTAGGGTTAGATATGGATCTACGATCCACATTGAATCTCAATTTCCCACTCAATACTGCCCTTTTTGCTGATTGGTTGCATGCCTTTCCAATTTTCCAATTGGCTACATGCAGATTGCATAGAAAATGTGAAAGATTCATTCTTATCTCTAGATCTTTCAAGATTTACCTTATGTCAGCTTACAAAAATAGTTTACATCATAGTTTGTACAATTACAAACTCTTATGCTAATATCCTGAGTTACTCGGCTCCTCAAGCATTATTGATGCTCGACACACGCTGTTTCCTAGATAGCTCGGCACCTAAACAAAACTATATCACTCGGCACCTTATGTTACTCGGCACTTGAATAACTCGGCACTTGATATCACTCGACACTTGAATAACTCGGCACTTGATATCACTCGACACTTAATATTACTCGGCACTTGAATAACTCAGCACCTACTCTTTGCTCAGCATGTATAGTGAAAAATGGTTAAGTATATTGACACTCAGCTGTCAAAATTATTCTTTAAACCAACAATCTCCCCCTTTGACATGAGTGGCAAAAACACTTAGCTAAGATCCTGTGATCTTGGCATTATTTCATGCATCCTCTTATTTGCTTCAAAAATTTTAGAAACAAATAACAATATAGCTTATGACTCCCTGTGAGTTGATTATGCCTTGTACATTCTGTGACTTCTGTCCTGTTTCTGCATTCTGACTAATATGTTATACAAGATTTGTCAAAAATTCTCTATCTCCCCCTTTCATCATACTTACCATTTCATTCTATACTTAACTTCCCCATACTTAATCTCTACTTAACACTTACTCCATACTTATTCTCCCCCTTTTTGACACTTATGTCAAAGGTCTTATAAGGAAATGCCATACTTGGCCAAAAATGTACTATTTACTTCAAGAGTACCTTTAGAGCTGCATCCCAATTTGCTAGTGCAACATCCAATGACTTATGCTGGATGGCAATCTCTGTTGCTAGGTGTACAAGTCCATTAGCTGTAGAAAGATTGGGGTCTTTCTTGAGGACTATCTATACATTCATCTGCTACTTGTGAAGTATTTCCAAATGACGAGTGATAGAGGATTGAATTTTCATCAATTTAGCTTTTGTGGTTGCTTCCTCTGCTGCTAAGACAACTAACTCTCTTTGTGTGTGAAGCGATTGGGCAAAATGCTTCTCACTCAGAGCTGGATTTGTAGGGAGTTGCATGCTAGAAATCTTCAAATTTTTCTACGAGCTCAATATCTTCTGGCTAGTGTCCTATGTGAATGTGGAAAAGTCATACAACTTGTTGTACAGGGAAGATATATTTCCAAGTATAGTTTTGACTATTTCAATTTTCTTAGCCAGCTCTACTTGTGATAGTGCTATATCACCAGATATTTTCTTGTTTACCTTGCCTTGGAATTTTCTTTCTGACCATTCCAGTAGTTTGGCATTTGTTTCCTAGTCTTCACTAGTCACCTGGTCAACTATATCAGATAGTTGCTCTACAATTGGCCTTGACTCATCTAGAGTCTGTAAGCAGAAAGCTTCTGTGAATATGTCTTTTATTTCATTCAAGGTAAGCTTGTGCTTGTCTTCTCTTTTTAGTGCTTCTCGTCTCCTTCTTCTGTCCAATGCACTCTGAATTTCATTGATCTTCTCTTCAGTGAGAGTGTTGGATTCATAATATGGGATCTTTATTTCTTCATCAAGCTCAGGAATTCCATAGTGAAGTTTCCTGACTACCTTTGATGAGCTCGAGCCTGGTGTCCTGATTTGTAATTGTAACCTATCGGTGCTCGACTGTTGAAGAGTCTATGTTGGAGTACTAGATTTGGGTAATGCAACCAATTTTTGTATTGCAGACTCCTCCTTCTTGCTTATCTTATATTTTTCTTCAGCTTGTATATCCTTTTGATGAACACTAGGTGGGGTTGAACTTGCTAGCTATTCAGATGTTTCTTTAATTTCCCCTGCTACTATACTCGGCATCTGAAGTGTGTCAGTGACTACACTTGGTGGAGGTGGTGGAGGAAGGAATAGAATACCAGTAGGTTGTATGATCGAAGGTGGTTCTTTTTTTTTCACCTTGACTGCCTTTGTTTTGACTACTGGATTTTGCAATTCATCAACATTGACCAATATAGGATTTGAACATAATTTTGCTACTAGTGTTGATTGGTCAAGGATTTCTAAATCCTCTGCAGTTAATGGATTAATTTTTGGACTTGAAGTGTCTGTAACATCCTTGATTTTGATAATCTCTTCAGGTGTGATGGTGGCATGAGGAGGACTAGGAGGGTATACCTGTGTGTCTTGCACACTTTGATCTTGTTGCACAGTTGTATCTTTCTCTTTCTCTTTCTCCTCTGTATGTGCCTTTTCATCTTCCTTTTCTTCTTCAACCTTCTTCTCCACTTGTTCCTTTTCTTTTTCTTTGATTCCTGATGCCTTCTTCTCCTTTATCTTGACACTTGCCTCTGCCTTATATTCTTCATTATACACATCTTCTATTTTCTTGTAAACTATCTTTCACAATCTTGTGGATTTTGTAACTACCTCCTCAATTTTGTTCTGTAAAATGTTGAAAACTCTATGTTTGGGAGTGAATCTATTGTTATGCCTCTTGACTGCATTTGTTACTTGATCCTTAGTCAAATCAGGCAACAATCTAGCTAATGTTGATTCCCTTATCTCCCTTTCCATTTGTAAACAAAAATGTCATTTATCCTCTACAATTTTGTACAAATCTTTAGGCATTGATTCATCTAATTCTAGAGGTGTGTGCTTATACTCAGCCACCATAGCATACACTGATTCCTCTAATTTATTTTTTTCTTCTTTGGTGAGCTTAGAAAAGGTTAGGTTCTTTAAACCTTTCAAATCATCATTCTTGATCTTTGAACATAATTTATTAATAGTAGTCTGAGGTTTGTGCCTTAACACTTGAAATTGGTTGTTGTCCTCTGACTCAGTCTTCTCCTCATCTATTTCAGGCTAGGCAACAAATTTTCTTTTCTTCTTTGGCTCAACAGTAGTCTTCTTTGAAGTTTTCTTCTTCTCTCTTGCCTCCTCTGGGGCTTTTTGTATTGCAGCCCTTGTAGTAGGTCTCTTTGGTGCTGGAGCAGCTACTTTCTTTCCCTTGGGTTGAGGAGCAGGAGGAGTTGTGGCCTTTCTTTTTGTGACCTTGGTTTCAACTTGTGCTTCCTCAGCTTCTTCTTCCTCAGCACTTTCCTCTTTGTCTTCTCCTAACCCTTGAGTCAAGCCTTGTGGTTCATCTCCATCATCTTCAATGTCTTCTTCTTTCTCTTCTACTATTCCTTCTTCTCCAACACCAAATTTTCGTTTGATTTTCCTTACCAATTTTTCTTTCTTCTTTACTACTGAGGCAATTTTCAAATCTATTTTCACCCTTGATTTTACAATATCATAGGTTCCAAAGGCTTTTGCATTCTTATCAACTTCTTCTGCAAGGAGGGCTATTATTGCTATAGAGGCTTGATCAATGTCGAGTTCATAACCTAGTGGCCTAAGCCATCTTACTCTAGGTATGACTGCTTGTATATATGTATAATCAATATCTACAAGAAAACAAATGTCTTTTTCATATTTGTCAGTCAATGAGACTGGAATCCTCATTCTTTGTTTCATGGACTATTTGAAGTCCTCAAAATAACTAGTCATTTGGGCATCAAAATTATCACCCATCTGTTCAATATATCCATTGATTTGTTCAAAAATTGTTTTGTCTAGACTCCATCTCACCTTACCCACAGAAGGGAATTCTTTCATCACATAGAAAAAAATGCACATCAAAACTGATCCAAATTTACACTGAGCTCCCTTTCTCTTCCTTATAGCTCCCAGATTCTCATTAATCTGTTGAAACATGAGCTCTGCTAGATCATAGGTATGATCCTTTTTAATCAATTTGTATGCAACATCAACTGCTATACAAGGCACACTGTTTAACCTACTTGACTGATAGAATTTGTGTGAGATGATTCTCATAGAAAAATCCAGTAGGGGTTCTATAATTGTATCAAATAGTCATTCCCCTATTATTCCATTTAGCACCCATGTTTCTCTCTATTACTTCCGTTTTGTCACTACGCAGGGTCTTTGGCCAGTCTCGGGTTGGAATACCAGTAGCCCTATGAATAGTTCTCTTGGTGAATTTCACTGGCCCTATTTCTAACCAAAAGGCTCCATCATGTATTCTACTCAAAACTATGCATACCCATTCAACTTTGAAAATGATAAAAAATTCTAGGGTTTCGGTCAATCCTTTTCTCTCGACTATTGAGAACTCATCTTTCAATATGTTTTTCTCACATAGCTTGTCATACACATTGTGAATTTCTAAATCTCCTACGGCTCCAATTTTGTAGTTATAGCATCTACGAACATCTTGGGCCATAACAACTTTATCAGGAATAACTGATAATGCACCTGCGGGATCATTTTTATATGCAACTTCTGGAATGGGCTTGAATTCTGGTTGCTTAACTTCATTACTAACCAACTGTATCTCATGACTCTCTTTTCTCTTAGTGGTTCCAGACCTAGATGCCATTGTTTTCCAAACTAGGGTTTATAGTTTAAACAAGTTTATAAACACTACGTAGCTCGACACTTAAGTAAAATACCTCAAATCGATGAGACTCGTGTTGAATCACTGTGGAAATCTTCACAAATGGCTTCTAAGCTGGCCTTGATCTTTTGCACTCTTCTCGTATTTGCTTCGTGTTTGAATTGTAAGAAATGATAAAAAATTGAACTATGTACTCTTCAAAATAGAGTAATTAATGCTTAGTGCACTAACAACTGTCTACTCGGCACCTGAAGGATTTTGACATGACTCGGCACTCATTGTGTTTCACTTTGCTCGACTCCCATTGATATTTCACAACTCGGCATCATCTATCAACTCGGTCACTGTTAGCAATTTGGCACCTGAAGACAATTTTGGAAAATTTTGCAAAACTCTTAATTTTGACTTAGCATCTTTGCTTATGCTGATTTCTTCTATGTTTTGGGACTGATGTATGATGTAACTTAGTTTATCAATCCCACACACTCATTCTTGCTTAATTTGATGAAGTGTGATCACTTGACCTATTAGGTGAAGTGATCTCTTCTCTTGATGTGCTACACTCATCTTTCTTCTTCCATGTCTTATTTATCTCACTTCTGATGTGTTCAACATCTATCTTTGCCTTTCCATTGTTGAACTTAGAACTTGGTGCCTTTGACCTTGTTGGGCAATTTCTGCTGATATGACTAGTTTTTAAGTAACTGAAACATGTGATTTGACTCAACCATCTTTTATAGTTTCCCCTAAAATGTGTTCTTATGCAATTTTGGGGTATATGTCCATATTCTTGACAATAGTGACAACACCATCCCAAAATTCATGGTTTAATGTCTTTTTTGGTTGATTTGATGTCCACATAGGCTTTGATCTGCATTCAAAAGCTCTATGTCCATATTTCTTGCAATTATGATAGTGACCCTCAAATATTGATGTCTTAATAGTCTTTTTTTTACATTCATATGCTTGATGACCTTTCTTCTTGCACTTATGACAATAGTTTGCATTCTTAGGCTTATCATGCTAATGGGCATTCTTGCTTCTACATACATTAGATGTATGTCATTTCTTTCCATAGAAATGACATGTAAGTTTGACATTTTTACTGTTGTTGCTTCTTTGTTCAGCACTCTTTGATGATTCTCCAACTTTAGTGCTGTTGTATCCAAGTCCTGATGTATCATGGGTTGATCTTGGGGATTTCAGTAATTGCTCAAAATACTTGATGGCTTCATTGGGTTTGTTGAAGTTTTCTGAAATTTCCTTTTCTCTTCTTAAGTCATTCTGCAATTGTTCATTCTGCATCTTTAGTGTAGAGATCTCAATGTCTTTCACATTAAGTTCATGATGAAGGTTCATCATTTGGGAAAGTGTATCCATCTGCATGTTTGAGATCCTTGTTAATTCAGTACATTTTTCTTCAAGTCTATTTGAAAGATTCCTTTTGTCATTTTCCATCATAGCTTTATCTTCGACTGCTCTTTTCTTTTGTTCAGTGATTTCACATAACATTATGGCCTGTGATTCATGTTCCATCTTGAGAGATCTCATCTCATCTGTTAGAACTTTTTTTTTCTCCATCAGTTCTACAATTGCTGCATCAAACTCTTTAGTATCTCCATTGGAAAATATACTTGTGGTATCAATCTCCTTGTAGTTTATCTCATTTTTGGCTATGGCTAAATCCTTCCTTCTTTTCAATGAGTTTCTCAAATTATCTCTAGATTCCTCCAAGCTATGCAGAGCAAGTTGCACATCTATCACTTGATTTTCAATGATCTTTCCAAGTTTGAAAACTTCCATCTTTAGATCTTTTCCTCCAAGCTATTAGGCTTTTTCCTATGAGAACCTAATCCACTCTGATATCAATTGTTGGAATATTCAAATATGGAAAGAATACTAATGAGAGGGGGGGGGGGGGCGTGAATCAGCAGTATTACACTTGATCCAATAAATTTTTTATCTAAAAGTAAATTGCATGCATGTAAATACATAATGAAAATATGAAACTAAGACATGCATCAACAACACAAGAAACGTGGAATTTGGTATCCCAGAAACCCTCCAAAAATAAGAAGGTAAAACTGGGGTGGGGATGATACCCACAAAAATTCACTGCAGTAATATTGTTCAACCACTTCTGATGGTCTGCCCTATTAAAGTTCTGCCCTATTAAAGGCTTTACACTGTGTCAATAGTGACCTGGTTAGAGGATTTACAAACACTTAACATGAAGTGTCAACCTGTTAAATGATTTAATCACCTTTTGATAAGGATGTACAAATAGCTGTTAAGCCAACCTATCTATATAGGATTTCCTTTCTAATACAATGGTAATAGAGTATTAGGTATTATAAACCTGATAGTTTGCAATCCTTGATTGCTGAATGCAGGCACTTGTTCTGGCTCTCTCTCTGATTTCGATCCTCTGAGATCTAATTTTTGTTCATCTCCTTTGCTTTGTTATGATCAATTGAATATTGAATTGCTGCTCTTACTCTCTATGTCTTCTTTTACTGAATTCATATATGTTTTTCCCTTAACACTATTCTCCTTCTCACATCATCATTACAGTGAATCTTTTTGTCTTCCTTAAAAAGACTTCGAAGACTTAGGGTTAGATATGGATCTACGATCCACATTGAATCTCAATTTCCCACTCAATACTTCCCTTTTTGCTGATTGGTTGCATGCCTTTCCAATTTTCCAATTGGTTGCATGCAGATTGCATAGAAAATGTGAAAGGTTCATTCTTATCTCTAGATCTTTCGAGATTTACCTTATGTCGGCTTACAAAAATGGTTTACATCATAGTTTGTGCAATTACAAACTCTTATGCTGATATCCTGAGTTACTCGGCTCCTGAAGCATTACTGATGCTCGGCACATGTTGTTTCTTGGATAGCTTGGCACCTAAAAAAAATTGTATCACTCAACACCTTATGTTACTCGACACATGAATAACTCGGTACTTGATATCACTCGGCACTTGAATAACTCGACACTTGATATTACTCGGCACTTGAATAACTCAACACCTACTCTTTGCTCAGCATGTATAGTGAAAAATGGTTAAGTGTATTGACACTCAGCCACCAAAATTATTCTTTAAACCAACACTTTCATCCTAGTGTATCACTTCACAAGAAAAGTTTTAGCAGAAATATTCATTACTTGAGGAGAAGCAATTTGAGGAAGGGTGGATTTGTCATATCCCCCTAATTATGAAAATATCGATAAATGATATAAAAGAAGTTTATAATAATCATTTTTATGATTATTTAATAAAATTATATATATAGAAATAATTATTATTTAAATTATAAATTTATTGTCAATAAATATAATTAAAATATGAAGAAAATATAAATCGATAATAATATACTTATAATTTTTTATTATCATACTATATTTTACTAAATATGAGAATTAAATTTAATATAAAAAAGTAAAATTATTTAGTATTACTAATAAAAATATAATTTAGAACTTTATATTTAATATAACATATATTACTAATATAATATATGGACTACTTATGAAAGGACATGACTCTAGGTATGAGAACTTATTTATATAGAATATTATAATTTAGAAGGTATCATATTTAGGTAATTGGAAAATAGGGATAAATGGAAAGAGACAAGAAGATTGAATGAACATTATAAAATAATAATTTGAAGAACAAGACTCATGACTAAATTCTGAGACAAGTATATTTGAAGGAATAATTGAACTGAAACATGAAAGGGACATTACACTATAATAGAATTGTTCAATCTCTTATTCTTAGTTGAGAAACCATTTTAGTCAGTAATCTATTATTAACAAATAATAATATAGTTGATAATGATTAAAACTATATCTGATTTTATTGAACTTCTTTAGGCTTTAACACAAAATTCTTTTCTTGCTCATAGGTTTTAACTCATAGTGTTTCTATAGAACCATATATGTGTTTGAGAAGTTACTCCCTTTCCTAACAATTGAATTTTATTATTATTATTATTGTAGAAATGTGTTGCAGTTTTAATAACTATTTTGCAATTAGTTTCATTTGAATACATGAATGAGAGTAAATTCCCATCTCATTAATATTTGATATGATGCAAATTCTAGAGTATTTAAGATATTCACATCAAACTATGTTCATTTACAAAGGGCTAGACCATGAGATAGCCACTCTATTTATGGATCATTTGCTATAAAATTTGACTACTGCAAATCTTCAATGGCCATCTCTTCTATATTTAGTTTTTTGTGGAAGGTAAATAGATTGCTTGTCTTTGCTAAAATATTTTGTGATTAACAATTGCATACCATTTAGTACATTCTATGTAAGAGAAAACAATCCTCAAACCAATCCCATCTTTGTAAGAATTGAAACAAAGTCAGGCCATGGAGTTGGAAGTCCTACATTCAAAAGGTAAAGCTACTTTACCCTCTTTAGTGTAATAGAATATTTCTATCTCTTATTGTTTGTTGAGAATCCATTTTTATCAGTAATCTATTAGTGGCAGATTTTTTTATGGAAAAAAATATAGTTGATAATGATTAAAACTATATCTAATTTTATTTAACTTCTTTAGACTTTAATAGAAAATTCTTTTCTTGCTCATAAGTTTTAACTAACAATGTATTCTATAGAACCATAAGTGTGTTTGAGAAGTTATTCCCTTTCCTAACAATTGAAAGTAAAAAATATTATTATTGCAGAAATGTGTTGTAGTTTTAATGGCATTTTTTCAATTAGCTTCATTTGAATACATGAATGAGTGAATTCCTATTTCATTATTTTTTTTTCCATTTTTTTATTCGAATTTTATTTTGTTGCAATTAAAAACTATTTCCTTCATATTTAGAATGGATTCTAGATAGATTTCCCTACAATGTTATACCAAAAAAGTATTTCCCTTCTTTTGTCACATTTAAGAAACTGTACAACATATGCTACTATCGACACATTCAAGTAAAAGTGCTAGTACATTTTATCAAAAATAATAATAAGAGCTTCAAGAATTTTTATTATATAGATATTGACAATTGAATATGTAGATTTATCTATAGTCTCTATCTTTTCAAAAGTAAATTTTTTTATGAATTTTTTTTATGAATCAGAAGTATTACACTTTATTCAATAAATTTTTTATCTGAAAGTAAATTGCATGCATGTAAATACATAATGAAAATATGAAACTAAGACATGCATCAACAACACATAACACGTGGAATTTGGTAACCTAGAAACCCTCCAAAAATAAGAAGGTAAAACTGGGGTGGGGATGATACCCAAAAAAATTCACTGCAGTAATATTGTTCAACCACTTCTGATGGTCTGCCCTGTTAAAGTTCTGCCCTATTAAAGGCTTTACACTGTGTCAATAGTGACCTGGTTAGAGGATTTACAAACACTTAACATGAAGTGTCACCCTGTTAAAGGATTTAATCACCTTTTGATAAGGATGTACAAATAGCTGTTAAGCCAATCTATATATATAGGATTTCTTTTCTAATACAATGTTAATAGAGTATTAGGTATTATAAACCTGATAGTTTGCAATCCTTGATTGCTGAATGTAGGCACTTGTTCTGGCTCTCTCTTTGATTTTGATCCTCTGAGATCTAATTTCTGTTCATCACCTTTGCTTTGTTATGATCAATTGAATATTGAATTGCTGCTCTTACTCTCTATGTCTTCTTTTACTGAATTCATATATGTTTTTCCCTTAACACTATTCTCCTTCTCACATCATCATTACAGTGAATGTTTTTTTCTTCCTTAAAAAGACTTCGAAGACTTAGGGTTAGATATGGATCTACGATCCACATTGAATCTCAATTTCCCACTCAATACTTCCCTTTTTGCTGATTGGTTGCATGCCTTTCCAATTTTCCAATTGGTTGCATGCAGATTGCATAGAAAATGTGAAAGATTCATTCTTATCTCTAGATCTTTCGAGATTTACCTTATGTCGGCTTACAAAAATGGTTTACATCATAGTTTGTGCAATTACAAACTCTTATGCTGATATCCTGAGTTACTCGGCTCCTGAAGCATTACTGATGCTCGGCACATGCTATTTCTTGGATAGCTTGGCACCTAAACAAAACTGTATCACTCAGCACCTTATGTTACTCGACACTTGAATAACTCAGTACTTGATATCACTCGGCACTTGAATAACTCGGCACTTGATATTACTCGGCACTTAAATAACTCAGCACCTACTCTTTGCTCAGCATTTATAGTGAAAAATGGTTAAGTGTATTGACACTCAACTATCAAAATTATTCTTTAAACCAACACTTTCATCCTAGTGTATCACTTCACAAGAAAAGTTTTAGCAAAAATATTCATTACTTGAAGAGAAGCAATTTGAGGAAGGGTTGATTTGTCATATCGCCCTAATTATGACAATATCGATAAATGAGATAAAAGAAGTTTATAATAATCATTTTTATGATTATTTAATAAAATTATATATATAGGAATAATTATTATTTAAATTATAAATTTATTGTCAATAAATATAATTAAAATATGAAGAAACTATAAATCGATAATAATATAGTTATAATTTTTTATTATCATACTATATTTCTACTAAAATATGAGAATTAAATTTAATATAAAAAAGTAAAACTATTTAGTATTACTAATAAAAATATAATTTAGAACTTTATATTTAATATAACACATATTACTAATATAATATATGGACTACTTATGAAAGGACATGACTCTAGGTATGAGAACTTATTTATATAGAATATTATAATTTAGAAGGTATCATATTTAGGTAATTGGAAAATAGGGATAAATGGAAAGAGACAGGAAGATTGAATGAACATTATAAAATAATAATTTGAAGAACAAGACTTATGACTAAATTCTGAGACAAGTATATTTGAAGGAATAATTGAACTGAAATATGAAAGGGACATTACAGTGTAATAGAATTGTTCAATCTCTTATTCTTAGTTGAGAAACCATTTTAGTCAGTAATCTATTATTAACAAATAATAATATAGTTGATAATGATTAAAACTATATCTTATTTTATTGAACTTCTTTAGGCTTTAACACAAAATTCTTTTCTTGCTCATAGGTTTTAACTCATAGTGTTTCTATAGAACCATATATGTGTTTGAGAAGTTACTCCCTTTCCTAATAATTGAATTTTTTTATTATTATTATTGCAGAAATGTGTTGCAGTTTTAATAACTATTTTGCAATTAGTTTCATTTGAATACATGAATGAGAGTAAATTCTCATCTCATTAATATTTGATTTGATGGAAATTCTAGAGTATTTAAGATATTCACATCAAACTATGTTCATTTACAAAGGGCTAGACCATGCGATAACCACTCTATTTATGGATCATTTTCTATAAAATTTGACTATTCCAAATCTTCAATGGCCATCTCTTCTATATTTAGTTGTTTGTGGAAGGTAAATAGATTGGTTGTCTTTGCTAAAATATTTTGTGATTAACAATTGCATACCATTTAGTACATTCTATGTAAGAGAAAAAAATCCTCAAACCAATCCCATCTTTGTAAGAATTGAAACAAAGTCAGGCCATGGAGTTGGAAGTCCTACATTCAAAAGGTAAAGCTACTTTACCCTCTTTAGTGCAATAGAATATTTCTATCTCTTATTGTTTGTTGAGAATCCATTTTTATCAGTAATCTATTAGTGGCAGATTTTTTTATGGAAAAAAATATAGTTGATAATGATTAAAACTATATCTAATTTTATTTATCTTCTTTAGACTTTAATAGAAAATTCTTTGCTTGCTCATAAGTTTTAACTAACAATGTATTCTATAGAACCATAAGTGTGTTTGAGAAGTTATTCCCTTTCCTAACAATTGAAAGTAAAAAATATTATTATTGCAGAAATGTGTTGTAGTTTTAATGGCATTTTTTCAATTAGCTTCATTTGAATACATGAATGAGTGAATTCCTATCTCATTATTTTTTTTTCCATTTTTTTATTAAAATTTTATTTTGTTGCAATTAAAAACTATTTCCTTCATATTTAGAATGGATTCTAGATAGATTTCCCTACAATGTTATACCAAAAAATTATTTCCCTTCTTTTGTCACATTTAAGAAACTGTACAACATATGCTACTATCGACACCTTCAAGTAAAAGTGCTAGTAAATTTTATCAAAAATAATAATAAGAGCTTCAAGAATTTTTATTATATAGATATTGACAATTGAATATGTAGATTTATCTATAGTCTCTATCTTTTCAAAAGTAAATATTTTTATGAATTTGTTCCTCCCTCTTAGAGGAGCAAGATAATGTGATTGGTGTCTTTTTGTAGTCTCATGTTTTTTCTCTTACTTCCATATCTGATATGAAGTTATTAAATACTCTATTGTTTCATCACTAACCCTTAATTCTCAAGAATGTTGAGGACACAATAGGCTTCTTATAGGGACCTGAAATACTCATTGTTGTACAAAAGGATAGAAAATTAGAATTCACAAAATGGAGAGTGTTCTGATTAGAAGAGATGCCCACATCCACAACCAATAAAACTTATCAAAACAAGCACCAAAACCAATAGTGTCTAAAAATATATCCTAAAAAGAGCAAAAGAAAAAAAAAAGACAACATAAAGGAAGAGGAAGCTAGCCTAATTCTTCTACCTCATCTTTCATCTCTTGGTGAATGCTTTTGATCTTCTATGTGACCTATTTAATGTATTTCTAGTCGATCTAGATCTCTTTCTTCTACTTATTCTTGGTGTTACAATAGGTAAATTTTTTAGGACCAACATCCACCTCTTCCTTTTTTGCTTCCTCTAGGTTGAGCACAAGCTAAACCTCCTTACCCTATTCCAAGTTACCCAACACCTTGTTTATACATCCACTATAGCTTCAAGGGAACCCAGGCATCTAGTCAGCATATATTTAGTCACATTTTCCATTTTATCTATCTTCTTCTTCTTCATTTCTTCAATAATCTACAGGTTCCCCTTCTTATCATCCTTCTTGTTCTACCATTTCTCATGCTTCTTAGTTAACGTCTCCTCAATTTCTCTTCAAGAGCTTTGCATTTTAAATTCAACATTTTGAGGGAATGTAAAACCCATTTATCTAGTTAGATTGAGTAGAGGGAAGCTATTTTTGTTGTTCATCAAACCCCATGAGGAGGGTCGATAGCCAAATCATATATATCTTCCTCAGTAAGCTTGAGTTTGAACTCCTCCTCATCATCCACTTGCAACATTGAAATCGTTGCCTTCCTCTTCTATTTATCCTCCCAAAGGACTTGTCCATTTTTTCATTTTATTTCAAACTACGAGAGAGTCCTTTAGTCTCCTTCCCATAAACATCTTTTCAAAGTGATGTATAAATCATATTCAACTATGACGAGTGGTTTCTCTAGGTTCCCCATGGTCAATATTTTGTTGTATTGATTATGGGTAACTAACTATTTTTTTGGCATATGGTCTTTAATTTGTAGCTTCTTCACATTGTATTTAGTACTAAAGGTTTTTGATAAGGGTTAGAGATTGGGTTTTTGGATAGAATTATTATTAGGGTAAGAATTTATATAATGGTTAGGATATATTTATGTAAGAATCAAATGAATATTTAATAATTATAACAAGATCATTAAGGATACATTATCCATATGCATAATTATATCATATAGATAATCTAAACATGATTGTACAATCTATAAGTTAGATATCATGAAACTTCTATATGGGTTCAACTGCATGACCCTGTCTCCAAAGCCATCGGAAGTTGTCCATCTAGTATACAAGATGGGTGTGTGGCCAAGTTCTTTTACCTCACCAACCTTAGAGTGTTACTCCCTCAGGTTCTTCCCCACATGAAGAATGTCAACCTAGCATGAGAAGCCTATCTTTCTAGCACACGATGGATCAAATAGATCCAGTATAGTCATGAAACATACTACATCCACACATGTGCCTAGTAGCCTAATCATACAATGTGATAGAGAAAATGAAGACAATATAACTACACATCTAGTCATATGCAATACAAAAAAAATTGTAATATATCTAGTCAAATGCAAAAAAAAATAAAAAATTTAAATGGTAAGTATATCCTTACGTATGCACTAAAATTAAAAATAGCAGAATTAAATACTGTAAAGATGAATGACATGACCAGAGCACTTGTTTGCTAGAATTTTCTGAATAAGAAGAAACTAAGCATACGGTATCCATTTGTTAGTAGTGGCGGGTAGATCATGAATCCATCTCTAACCCTCCTTTCGCCATATCACACCCATCCCATGAAAGAGTTAAACATCATACAAATGGACAACATAGAGATTGATTCCAATTACATCCAACTCAGCCTTAGATTTTAGGGGTAGCTACATTTCTGAATCAGTGTAACCATAACCAACAGAGAATTCAAAATTAAAGGCAGCCAGTCAAAAGAATTTATCTAGTTTCATTAATTTTACGCACGCTGAATTCAGCAATTTTCACTTTAAGATCACTGATTCACCTTTCAGAATTTACTACTATTCGTTGTTGAAGTTTTCAAAACAGTCAGTGTAATAAAAGAACTGGTTTTCTCTTCATTAATCTACAAGAAGATACATCAGACACATCAGTTTCCCTTTGGCGCTCGCGCACACATATAAACGATTGAGTTGTAGCACTTAAGGTAAAATGTTTCCGGACTCCTAACGGGCAACAATGTCCAGAAAACAAGAATGCATGTTTGGCGTCTCCAGCAAGTTGGGCTCCATTAACCTGACCGCAACATCTCAAATTTTGTAATTTCATTAATTTTGCCACCAACTGCAGTGAGAAATAGTAAAATTCATTTGTACATGAATTCCCAGTCGAATTGGCGTCAAAACGAAAGCAATAACTAGTGACATCATCTGCAATTACTTAACAAGTCTAACGGTTGGAAAGTCTAATTGAAGAGCACTAATTGACTTAACAAGTGACTTGATAAATTGTGCTACAAATTGACGGTTTTGGCTATGGAGGGGTCAAAATGCATATGTATAATCAATTTGTTTATATTTTTTAATAAATTAACATTCAAATGTAAAATTTTAATTAATTAATAAAAGTGTATTTTAACCCCTGCATAGACAGCACCCAAATTGAGATGCACTACATTCTTATGATGTAAGGATATGATTTATGTTAAACTAGAGGAAAAGTAATACTGACAATTAGTCAATTTTGTTACTCTTATAGTTACCGCGAGAGTTTCTTCATTTCCATTTTGTATATACCTTGCAATATATTGAAATCCAATTTGGCCAACACTAAGATGATATTATCCTTCAAGCTGAAAATTTTAAAAATATATATAAATTTTATTTTTTTAAATAATGATATTTGTACCAAATAAACTGATTTCTATAATAACAGTATGCATCAAATCTTACCTGGAAACATCCATTTCATATATTTCTATATAACATCGTGTTTCCCATCGAGAGAAAGTAGAAGACAATTCATATTGGAGGGCGTCCTCTATTAAATTGAAGAGGAGCCGAAATTGTAATCAGTATAAAGTTTGTGTATAACGGCCTCTAGCTTCATGATTTCAAAAATAATGCATAAATTTAACTATATAATTTCTATTAAATATTTTATATATAATTTGATTACAGTTTAAATTACTTTCAATATTCTATTTTTAAGAATTAATTTTTTTCATTCAACTAAAATACTTAAAAAAATATTATCTGTATTTATATATATAATATTTTAAGAAATACTATTATATATTATTATTATTGAATTTTTTTATTTTCATATTATAATTAATTTATAATAGTATATATGATATATATGAATAGAATTTAACTATATAAGATTTGTGTTGATTAAAATATTTTACATACTATGATAAATTTATTATTTTAGCATTAGATTTATATTAAAAACTATTAAAACTAAACTATTATATGACACTTGTTCTAGAAGTTGCTTACTCATACCTTATTGTAGTATAAAGTGGATCAATTATTGTAAGTTTTAATATAACACAATAATATAATATTTATCTTTAGCCTATTCATCAATCTAATAAGTTATGTTTATGCTTTCTGACTCACATATCTCAATCAGTATCAATATTTCTCTAGCAGGTATGAGTTTTGACAATAGAGTCCATGCAGAGCTTTGAGTTATAATTTTCAAGTATGAATTAGCACTCTGATCCATTTAAGAGATTGAGTGAAGTGCAATTTTGTGACCTAATGTGCCTCAAAAAGATGTTTCTTCACATGTTCTTAAAACAAGTCAACATATAACATCCACTATGGTTATATGTCCTTAATTTATTTGGTCGTCATGATGGATTCAGAATGAAGTGTTGATATAGATGAGAAAAAAATTCTATTGGAAGTTTAGTTTTCAACTTTTGGCAAGCCTCATTACATCAGCTGGGAAAAATTGAGTATGTTGTTGGTTTCATGCACTATAGAATATAGATTGGATAATGAAGTAGTTTGAATTCAAAATATTTTATAGCATGATATCTTGGAGTCACATTCTATTGTGACATTAAAAGTTCCTAAAAAGTTATAGATCATCTAATTTTTTATGATAGGATATAGCACACTGAAATGACTATTATCTAATTTGAGATCTTGTTCAAGAAAATATTTTTTTAATTAAGTAGAATGCAAAAAAAACCCAAATGTTAAACATGCACATCTAATATCATCCATGAAAACAAGCAATAGGGCTTGGAGGTCAATCCCCAAGACCATCAAAAAGCTTATAGAAATTTTACATCAACAAAAGTATAAAAACCTGAGAAAAGACACAATCAAGGCAAAAGAAAGAAAGAAGAAGAGGGCTTTAAGAGGTATAGCCTCATCATCTACTAGGTTCTTTAGCTCTTGCTACCATGAGAGAAGGCATTTGGCAGCCTTTTTCCAAGTCCTTCCCTCATTTGTCCTCACAATCCTTTTATTTTTTTTGCTTCTTTTCTATCTTTCTTCATAGAAAAGCCACATCCACAATAAATTGTGATCAAATTATCTATCTTGTCCTTAAGCCTTTTGATCTATTCCACACTTCTTGCACAACCTAGACAATTATTTGATGTTTCCATCTTTTCAGCCGAAGGAAAAGAGAGATTTAATATTGATAATCCCATTTTTTATTGACTTGAGGGAGCTTCCTAATCTCACATTTAATCCCAAGGACTTGTATAATAAGTTCCTCCACTCCATCGTTTTAACTCCCTAGATTGGCTATTCCTTTTTCCCTGCTATTGATAAATTATTTTGATACATCCTTGTCACTTCCCTTAATGTTTTCCAAGGAGCAATTTATAATACCTTCATAAAATTTACATGTCACATCATCCTTTCTTGTATGTGCTCCACATTCTCAACAAGGTGACTTCCCATGGAAGAGTTGTTATCAATAATAATTTTGAAACTTAGCCCTTTTCTACATGATCAAGCAATCACCCATAGCAATCATCAACATTAACCTTAGCTCATCATTTCTCAAGAAAATATTTCCAATGTATAAATTTATCTTAATTTTTAATCAAGTTCAAATCTAGAATTTTATCTTAATTAAGAACAAATAGTCTTGCACAATATTAATTCAAAATTTATGTTAATAAAGAATAGAGAGCATCTATATGCACCAATACTGTGACAAAATTCATATTTTTGAACTCTGAAGAGTACTTAACACAACAGAGGTGAACGGTGAAGGTGGTAGATGTTTTTTTTTTTGGTTTAAACATCATGGATATTGACTTAGCCAATCTCAAGAAAGTGCTTTTAGAATTATTTTATTTTAGTGCAACTTGTGACCAACTATACAAAAGTAGACATTCACACAAAAATGAAGTTCATGTGTGAAATGCATTTAAAAAGGTGTATTGTATGATTATTCATAACTATAAATATTGTAATTTATTACAGAAATTATTAACCTAGTAATATGTCTTATGTAAACTGCATAAGATGGCAATTATATAGTACTTTCATAAGATATTGATTCCAACATTTTGTTAAAAGTAGTATTCTATGCCACACTAATAAAGTGTTGTGCCCAAAGAATATTGGAAAAGGGAACTAGAAATGTAGAATTTATTTCACCTATGAATTTTGATAAAAATACATTAGAATGAACCCTAGAGTCAACTGTTTAATGAAATCCACTTTTATTTAGAAAGCACTGGGACACTAGAAAGCACTCATGGAAGACAAATTTCACCTAAGATGTACTTATGGGGTAACAAATTTGGGCCTCCACAATAAGAACACAAAATCTTAATATGTTAAGATCAACCCATTGGACAGTTGTATGATAAATTTATACTTTTACATCTAGATGACGGTGGCCCTAATCTTTTTCAAACTTTGACTAGATCAAAAGGAGCTTTGAATACTCATTTCTTGACTCCCATATCATGATATGAGAAGCCATCTCCAAATATGTGAAAGCTTTTAACTCCTCTTCTAAGATCAAAGTAAAAATCATCCGATTTGGTTAACACTTTGTTGGGATTTAAATATTCTTTTGTTAATTCTGTAAGAAGTTGGTAAAAAAGGCTATTGATATGAACTAATGCCTCCTTCTACACATTCAGGATGATCGTTCATATATGAAGAAATTGCTGACATTGTTTGTCCATGGATCTTGTCATACTTCATAAGCATATAAAAATGTTAATATTGTCATCATGATTCAATTTAAGTTATTTATATTTAAAAATTTCAAACTAAAATTAAAGAAAACAAATCTAAAAAATGAAAATCATCAACTAAGCATCCTATCAACCATACGAGCTCATAGAATCTTGATTTATTAAGAAATATTGAGGAACTACTAGGAGGATGGCATGCAATAATAATAGTCCACTTGCTTGAGTCATCAAGAAATTTCAACTAAAATTTATTTAAGACATGTATGCATACCGCTTTTGTAATGAACTACATCATGTCACATCCTTGGATATGAGTTACCTAACTTGTCAATTTAGGCAATGTTTTGCAAATAAATTCTATAATTTTCTTATAATTGTCTAGAATGTTTTCTATGATGGAAATCTTCCAACCTTGTACAATAGGAATGGTAACAAGTTCAACTTGTTAAAGTGTCAAATAATCATCAAAAAAGATCATCTAATAGAGAGACAAGAGTTGCTTCTTTGGCCAAAGCTATTTTGTTGTGACCAAACTCTGCATTATCAACAACACTAACTGCCAACATATAATATTCAATTGTTTGCTCCCTAACTACAATCAATTTTGAGGCCCCATAATTTGCTACCAACTGTAATGAAAAATAATAAAATTAATTTGTACATAAATTCTCAATTGAATTGGAATCAAAACTAAAACAAATATAGGTAATCTCATCTGAACTTACGTTGAACCACAGGAAAAGTAATGATACAATTATTCAATTTTGCCACCCTTATAAATATGAGATAGGCTAATCTCTAAAAAAAATGTACTAAAGACAAAACAAAGTCAAACTTTTGTTTTCTAGATTCATAAAAACGTAGTGATGTTGAAAATTGATCAACTATATAGTTTGTAGGAAAGATAGCCACATAATTACCTCAAAAGGTTCTTCACTTCCATTTTGTATATATATATATATTGCAATAAATTGAAATCCAATTTAACCAACTGTAAAACGATTTTGTCCTTCAACCTGAAAATTTTACTTAAAAACCAACGATATTCCTAACCCCCACAAAGTAATCTCTATAATAACATTATGGAACAAGTCTTGCCTGGAAATATCAAATTCATATATTTCTATGTAACATCGTGTCTCCCATCGAGAGAAAGTAGAAGGCCATTCATATAGGAGGGCGTACTAAGCCTATAATATAGAAGAGGAGGAGAAATATAATCAGTATAAAGATTGTGTAACCTCTAGCTTGATGGCTTCACAAACAATCCAAAAATTCATTACCTCTCCCAGAAAACTGTTGTGCGTTATATCTTGAGATTTCTCTAATAATTGTCTAAGATGAGCAGAGCTGAAGACTTTAGCGTCTTCCATAACCATCTCTCCAAAAAATGAAATACTTGAAGCTCTTAACAGCTTGATCATACTTGTCATCATGTGTTGCTCATCACCATGCAAAATGAACTGCCCTTTGTTGTCTTTGAAGTTGTTCAACACTTCTTTCAATGCACAACATGTTAACAAATAAGTAATCAGTGATTTCAAATTGTTCGCAAGGGCAAAAAGTAAGTTACTAGATCCATAAATGAATCACAAATTATTCCTATGGGTACCTGTAGACACATAATAACTAGAGAGTCGGAACACTCTGAGTCCCAAAGTCGTGGCATTCAAATCTTTTGTAGCACTTTCATAGCTGCATCCCAACAGCTGCATCCATTTAATACATAATTTTAGCACTTGTGGCAATTTTAATTTTAACAAATCAAATCTAAATATTAAGAGAGGATTTTAACACATTTTGTAATTTTAACAGTCCAAATGTTAATGCTTGCAAGAGGGAATATGATTTTAAGTACAGACCCATAAATGAAATCAAGAGCCACTTTTATTTCAGCATGAAAATATTGATCTATTCCGGAGGCATTGCAATGCACCAACCATTTGAAGGCGCTGGATTAGATCTCCATCTCCAGCCCCACTCTGCATTTCTTTTAACAATATTGTGAATTGTTTGTAGGAACCATGTCCTAAACAAATATGCCACATCATGAGAGAACAAAAAATGTGGAAAAGAAACCAATCACAACTATTGTGGAAAATCAAAAGTCCCATTCATTAACCATTAACTAATTAAATATTACAAATAGTTTATCAACAAATTCAGCATAACATTAAGGTGCCAAAATACAATAAATATACATCACATGTCCATCATAAACTTGAAGAATAATAATTTAATAACTCTTAAGTTCACAGCATCCAATAATCAAGATTACATCAATAAAATGATATCATGCATCATCGCTTAGATACAAGTACAAGACCATATGATAGGTTCTGAACTTGACATGTGCCCTGAAGTGTATTTGGTACCCAAAGCCATTGGACATCGTCCATCTACTATATGAGATGGGAGTGTGGCCCATGCACTTTTACCTCACCAACCATGGAGTGTTTACTCCCCAAGATTCTTCCTGGCACTAGAAGCTTAGCTTCCTAGAACAAGATGGATCAAATGGATCCAGTATAGCTATGAAACATACTACATGCAACCATGTGCCTAGTAGCCTAATCATGGAATGTGGCAAGGAAAAACAAAATAACACTACACATCTACCCATATGTGGTAAAAGAAAAACTATAACATATCTACCTACATGTACATTTCTTTTAGCTAATGCATATTTACACATATGCAAAAATGAAAATAAGCATAGTCACACAGATATGCTACATGTCAGTAAATAGCATACTTAAATGCATTAAATAAATGACTTTGCCAAGCACTAGATTCATCAATGATACTGAAAAGAGAGACAAAGCGTAATGAACCCTACTTTTCAGAACTTGATAGGTTGAGAGAAATAAAAACATAATGCATCTGTCTCACCCTCCCTTATGCCACATTACATCCTTCCATGAGGTAGGGGGCATCATACACATGACAACAAGTAGAAGAATCCCAATCACCTAACTTCAGTGGTTTCTCTTATAATAGTTGCATTTAGTCTATAAGTTACATTCCTTGTGGCTAATACCAAGGTTTCAACATGAACGACTAACTATATATAAGGAACAATTTCACATGAGTTTTTTTATAATAATCTACTTAATAGGCTACCAGCTGTAAGATAAGTCTTTATCTCTTCCAATATTACTCTTCTAATTCTAAATCTATGTATTTATATACAACATCATCAATAGAAAAAGTAACTAAAACACAATTTAACTCAAACGAGAAATCACTCAAAATAGTGGTTCATTTAGAAGATTGCATAGGAGCTTGTAGTTTTCATCCTTCAAGATGGAAAAATGGATTCAACATGAACTAAGTTAGAATTTACTAGTATAGCAGTACTAGTATAATGTTTATCCAACAACTTACTGATTTTAACCAAATCACATAGTCCTTATAAAGTACCTATAAATTTAGTGACCACAACACATGCAAAATTATTGTTTCAAATTTAGAACAAGTTTTGAGTATCGAAAGAAATTAGTCCTCTCCCTACCTACTTATCAATTCCATTAATGGATACAAATTAGTATAAAATTTTAATATAATAGACATTTCCAATTGGAAAAGTGTGATACCATATATAACTTAGCTAAAGTAAATTTATCTAGATCATATCTTTCAACAAAATTTATTTTTAGATAGAAATACTCAAATTCAATCATTTTGATTAGTTAGCCTACAAGGTGACACAACTTTGTACTTTTATGCTTATCAAATAGTTTATAGTTTTTTACCAAACCACATAGTCCTCATAAACTAAAAATAAATTTAGCTAGGTCAAAATACATGAGAAGTTATTGTTTCAAATTTAGAAGAGGTTTTGAGTATCTAAAGAAATTAGTCCTCTTCCTGTCTAGTTATCAATTCCACTAATGGATATGAGAATACCTACTCAATTTCTATCAGCATCCGCATTCAAACTTCTTATCCCATTTATTTCATAATGATTCTAGTTATCAAAATGGTCAAGCTACTATCATTTAATGAAGGAAAAGAGTGTTGTAGATAGGAATAACCTTAGTTTTGATTTAGATCCTTGTCATAGTAATTTAGCTAAATTTCCAAAGTATCTAGACCCAAACAATTAACACATAGAATCATAATACTAAAACATTAATATTACTTGTATCAAGGAATCTAAGATTAGATTTTTACAAACCAAAATTTAGATGAGAAGATGTTGTTGTACCACAATTCAAAAGGACCATTTTTCACACAATCTAATAGAAAACTAGCTCTTTTGCTTAGCGAAAGGCAGACAAGACATCACATGAAATTTTTACAGCAACCACCAATCACGTGGGCTTCTACAGTAAAAAAACTTAGTCTTCTTAGTTCCATACTATGCCCCTTGTTGGTCTGGTTTTCACTTAAATTTTATCCTAATGCATCTCTAAGTGAATGTTCCAATTCCCTTTGTGAAAATTAGGGTTTTATGTTTTTAATTTTCTAAACCCAAAAGAACCCTATTTTTTTTTCACTAAGTTTTACCCTAGAACGCCTTTGGATTACATTCACATAGCATGCCCTTTCAAAAAAATTAAGGATGTATGGAAAAATATTTTAAATACCCCTTTTATTTCTTACCGACTACTTTTCAAAAGTTTTTTTGTGTCATCTAACATTATCTTAGGTCTCCAAAATAATCTTAACCCAAGATTTTATTTTAATATTCTATAGGTTTATGAATTTTATTTGAAAAATCATTAAGTAATGATGTAAACCTTGATCTCCTTTAAGATCAAGGGTTGTCGCTATGTCACCAACAAAAGTTGCTAGGTTTTTACTCTTGGCAACATAGTGACAGCCTACCACCTATCTATAGGACCTAGTTAGAAGAAGAAAGGTTTCAAGAATAAGGTCTACACCATCAATCTTCTCACAATTGATGGTGTCTCTTTGTCGCCAAAGAAAACTATGTCATTTTCATCCTTGGAAACATAGCAACAGCCCACCACGTGGATATGTGGTAGAACAAACCCTTGAGGAAAGTGCAATAGGTTTCTATGTCTTAAACAGGTGGTTCGAACGTTAGATTTTTGGTTGCCATATGGGATTTACTTTGAAGGAAATGAGATGTTGGTCCACACCATCAAATCTCCCAATCGATGGTGGTCTCTTTGCTACCAAGGGAACTTGCAAGATCTTTACCCTTGGTGACATAGTGGCATGATGACATGTGTTTGGAGGTGTAAATTGGTCCTATGTAAGTTGTCAACAAGGAAAGAAAACTTCATAGGGAAGGACTCAATTGGATTGATTTCCAAATAGGAAGGTTGATGTCGAGTCACAAAATGTTTTATTTCCTGATCGTCAGATTTTTCAAAAAATGGATAGCCTATTTTCAAATTTGAAGGGTAATGCCACTCTATTTTGTTGTGATCCATTTATGAGAATCAAAGCTCCTTGTGCAAAATAAAACATGGAATATAGTGCAAATAGTCAAGAATTTCTTCATGCAAATGTATTTTTGATTTCCTAGAGCTAGAACCTATTGAAGAGCCTATTTTTCTGCTAGTTGAATCATAAAAATTTCTATATCAATTTTTAATTGCAGCATTTAGAGAAGAAACAATAAAGCCAGGTAAGTATATCAGTCCACATAATTCAAAGAATTTTAGTTTCTCTTCATTATTGTTCAATATGCCTCGAAAAAGGGTTTCTCTAGGAAGGTAGAATATGCTAGTAGAAATATCCGTGATGATTTTTTGGAACAATTGAGTGAATCTACAAATGAATCGTCCCAAATAAAAAAAATATTTTCTATAAATCCTAGACTCCAAATTGCAGATGGTTTTTTTGATAAGGGAAATTGGACTAGGGATGCCATACCTTCTAAAACAAGTCTCCAATTGTTCAAAAAATGATTTTTAGAGAGGAAATTTTTTGATCCCCATGGAAATATCTTGAATTTTGACTTAGTTAAGCTAGTAGCTCTTGGGGTTTTTTATAGATTTAAACCTGCTCATAGCTATAGCTCGAAACTATGACCTAGTATCTAGGATGGCGAGGAGAATAAATGGAAAATTTTTAATGAAAATCACTATAGAAGAAATTGAAGAAGTTCTTGGAATGGACCCAACCATAGATTATCATGACATCATTGATTTTTAGGGATTGGAGAAAGAACACTTCTCTCATAAAGATTAGGTTAGGCAAGGGGTACTAAGAGGACACATGGGCACAATTGGTAATTTGACGTTTGTTACAACATCAACTAAAGAACCTTTCAAGAGTCAATTTTTCAATTCTAGGGACATAGACATCTATATGAATTTGTGCAAGGTATTTGGTGAAGAGGAAAAAGAGTTTATGTCAATAAAGTTCATGTATATGACAATATAGATCTCTTCCTTTGGCGTGGATATTATGTTTTCTTTTGCATCCTATCTAGTAGAAGAAAATTTCATAGGTCTAATTGGAATTTTAAAGGGAATAATTGTGAAAACCTTTGGCTTCTATTCTTTATTGATGCATATGTTTTTGTAGAAGGGAGTTACTTTCTTTGAAAAGGAAATGATGTTGACAAGAGAATATGAGGAAGAATCTCTGCTAGTTTAATTGTGGAGTGTAGATATTGCCTGGGATTTAGAGGAGGCTAGTTTTGTGAGATTTCATAAATACTTCACATCTAGGTTGAGGAGCCTATTATTAAAGGATAATCCCAAGATACCTAAGGCATTGCTAGACTTTGTCAAGCCTATGTATCATGCTACTAGTCTAAAAGTTTCCCATAATTTCTTGCAAATATCATACTATACACTGTGTCAATAGTATTTAGAGTATATGGATTCCATCGAACTCTACATCTACTTATCTACCAAGAACCTCTTAAGGTGGGAATAGCTGAGATGTTATGAAAAATAAGTATCTTGGAGGAAGCCAAACTGACTGGTCAGTCTAGGAGCTCTATATTCCCATCTTGTACATTTTCTCATTAGTTCATAATCACAAAAGGTGGTTGGTTGTTTCTATATAAAGTTTTAGTAAATGTCTATCCATCATGCCCGTTTGAATGACAATGAAGGATTTTTTGAAATATTCAGATAGAGGGCTAAGATTGGTGCTAAAAAACATCAACCTTATTTTCTTGAAGATGTGATAAGAAATGAATTCTCTCTCTAGGAACAAGAGATCAAAAAGGATAAATGGAGAGTTTATTCCAAGGTTTTAGAATTTATTAATTTTTTTGACAAAGATTATAAGCCTTTGAAAGATGCAAATATAAAAGTAAATACGATAAATAAGTTAATGATCACTTTTCTAGAGATTACAAAGGCCATGAATCAAAAGAAGACATTTTTTTATCAATTCTTATCTTGGAAAGGCCCAAGAAGTAATGAAAAAATTGTCTTTTACCCCTGTAGTAGGATTAGGACAATTGGTTATTTAGAGGAGGTCTAGCTATAATATAATTAAGAATAAAGAGCCTATAGCTGACAAGGAAAAATAAATTGTTGGAAGGTAGACCTGAAGAGCCAAAGCCCAAGAGGTAAAAGATAGAAGACAAGGAAGTATCCCAAATAGAGGAATATACACCTACTCAATCTCCTTTGCATATAGGAGATGAAAAACCCACTAAGGGGAAAATGGAACAATAAGGATCCCAAGAGGGAGTTTTTATTACTGTTATAGAATTAGAAGAAGGAAATCCGCAAGAGCCTCCCATGCCTAGCCTTGAGCTAACTATTTTTTGATTATAGAGGAAGGGAATTAGACCTCGTGGTAGAACAAGTTAGTCATGAATTTCTTTTTGATGACAACTTTGTTAAATCGAGAGCTTTCTATCAGTTTGCATGGAGAACAAGTATTAACAATTTGAAGAAAGGTGTAATAAGATGAAGGTAGAGCATCCTAAAATGGAAGAAGCATCCATACAAGAGCAAAAAAATGATGATATGATGCAAGATTTAAAAAATTTGGCCCCTGAAGAAGGAAGAAAAATGATAAGATCATCTGGGGTTTTGGTCTTGCCAAATTGGGACATTGCAAACACCATGATTTTTAACACTATTACCAAGTAGTTATGTGTAGATGAAAGGGTAAAAAAGGAGCTAAGAGGTGCTAAGTTTAGTGAAGATCAGGCTGCCTCAGTGATTTGGTCTATGAGAAGAGGATCTAGAGCCAATTCCTCTAAGCTTGATGATACTGACATGATAGGAAACTTGATTGTAAAAAGGGTAGAGGATAATCCAAATGAAGAGGCCACAGAGCTAAATGTTAGAATAGCCAACCTCACCCTAGCCATAGCTAGAAAGGAAAAAAAGGAAAAATTAGAATTACAAGAAAAATATGAATAGGTTTTGGGGGCTTACAATAAAGAAGTGTTGAAAAGATTGGAGCTTGAGAATAAGATGATAGGACAGTCTAGCAGAACTAGAATTACTTATCATCATCCTCTAGTTGAGCCTTTTAAATCAACTCCTCTTATAGAAATGTCAGACACCCCACTGAGACCTCAATATTATACAATAGTGGATTTTGAAGAAGAAAAGAGAAAACTTTGGGTATTACATGTGGAACTAGATATCTAGTATGAGGAAAAGTTGAGGAAAATAATTATGTATTTGGTGAATTGACCTAAATTTTATGAAAATTTGGAAAAAGTAATGAACATATGGAATGAGAAGAAAGGAAATCAAGATTCCTTGGAGCCAATTGTCAATAAATGGAATAATAGGGACAAGGATGTCATTCTTTTATGTTTTTTAGTTATTAATTTGCCTTGTGAGAAAATTGAAAAGACTTTTGACTTGACTAATCATCTCTCTGAGTTTGATAATAAAAGAATTGCAATGTAGAGGAGAATCATAAACTATCTTTCAAAATATATGAGTAGAAACTTTGAACTTTTCCCTCATCCACTGAATAAAATGGACCAATTGAAACATAAAGAGAAATTGGCTACAAAATTGGATGATCTATTATGCCTTAGGCTCAATAAGGTCATAAATGAAAATGGACATGTATGGTTGGAACAAGTTGTTAAAGTTTAGATAGTTTATGATTCTTTAAGAGAAGATTTTATTGAAATAGATAAATTAGGAGAATATGTTTTGAAGAAACAACATGAGATTCTAAGTTTTAATTGGCCAATTGACACACTTTTTGACAAGTGGATGGCAGATTTTACACTTTCAAAATAGTTAGTGCTTGGTGAAACTAATGAGGATGAAATGGAACAAGATGAATTGCAAACAAATGATGCCTTAGTTAAAGAACAAGAAGACAAAGATAAATAACTAACTGCAATAACAAGAATAGAGGTCCAAACTGATGACTTCACAATATGAGAATCAAGTGTGACTGTTAGTTTTTTAGTACATGATGACTTGGATGGAGAACCGCAAGTTAAGCTTAGTCTTCAAGTATTAGAACTAGGTACATCAGAAGCATCATAATTAGTGCCAATTACAAAATTCCTTAGCTACAAAGAATCTGCAATAGAAGTGGTCCAAAACAAGAATATTCATGATGCAAATCATTCTATTGCACCAATTTTTGTCTTTTATGATAGTAACTTTTGTAATTATCTTTATATCTTAAGGAAAAATGTCAATATTGTCTAGGCCTAAATATTTTTACATCTCATACTATATAAATGAGATTACAAGGCTACAAAAGGGGTCCAAATTATTGTGTAATTTTTAATTATTTCTAGTTTTATTCTGTCTAGTTTCCTTGATACAAAATTTATGATGTATTTTCCCTGCAAGTATGAGAATACACTAACATTCAAAGATCATGTTGTCCTATCTTGATTTGTTTTGAGTATTATTCCAATTTTATATAATTTTCAAAAAGAATTAATACAAAGATGGACTATCACCATATCTATTTTCTCTAAATCTTGTCTCCATTGTTATTGATTGGTTATCTTGACATTGTATGGGCAAAGCTTGTTCAATTTAATGCAACTAAGATAGGTTGTATGTCAATTCACTATTGCTTTTAATTCAATGAATTAAGTAAATTCTTCAGTGATATGATAGGATTTCTAGGCAGTAAGAAGGATATGAATAACAATGAGTTTTAAGGAAAATTGCTGATAATATTGATTGTAATGCAACCGATTAGGTAAAAATGGTTGGGTAGAATCTGAATCCCAATGGGTGAGGCACTGATCCTTTATTTTAGTTTGCATATGAAGAGAACATGTATAAGCATCAAGAAAAATCTTAAAATTAAAATCAATTTTACCTTAAATGTATGAAGAGTATCATAGCTGGTCAATACTTGATTGCACTTAATCTATGTGTTTTAGTTAGCTTTTGTTACCCAAAATTACACATAAATCTAAGAAGAATTATGACTAAGCATCTGCTATAGGGGGTAAGTATTGTAATAGAATGTCAAATAATGAATTTAGTGTTAAGATAGTATCAAGTTTTGAATCATTTTATTCCTTAGGTGCACCCACCTTGCTTTTGTAGAGCCTAAAGAGTAGAAAATCTTGATGATTTTCATGAAGTTGGGTCTAGATTAGAGAATCCCTTAGTTGAACATAGGAAATAGCTAACCCTTAGACTATGTTTTCCTTCATCACCTTGGTATCAAGTATTTTTCTGCTTGATAGTTTAAAAACACCAACACCCCTTTTAGGATTTTTTGGCACCAATACATCTATCTCCTTGGTCACAACATGACTAGGTAACCCAAGAAATCACACAATATATTTTCGCTATTTAGAGATTCAAGTTTTAGTATAATGTGCTTAGTGATTTTTAGTGAATCTTGAAAATGGAAAAGAGACGTTATCATTGAATAAGAATTAGCTAGAATCTAATAAAATTTGGTTCAATTTTAAGCTCAAACATCTAGACAATTTTCCACAACATGCTAAAATCTAGTTTTTACAAATAAAAAATTAGTTAGTTGAAAATCGGTTAATGCTATTACCACATTAAGACCTAGGATGTTCTCAGGTTTTCTACATTGAAGGTTTCCCTCTAAATTTGGCATTTTGAACCAGTAATTCTTACTCCATTAATAATTTTTGGACATAAAATTTCCACATGCCAAACGTGATTTCAAATTCCCAAATAGAGTACAATGCAAGATTTAGATGTTTATGCATTAATGTAATGAAATTGCAAAAAAATGTAAAACTCCCACGCATGCAACATGGTGTGTTTTAATAGGAGAAGGAAATACTTGAAACACAAAGGAAGAATAAGCATTTAAAAAAAGAACCTAGTAATTCTTTGCAGCTCACCAAAAAAACCTCTTTTTCTAGCTATCAATGCCTTCAAATGCATAACTAAAATGTTATTTTTGTAATGAGCACCCTAGAAATGCCCAAAAAATTGAACCGACTACTGATAGTGATTTTAATGTCTGTGCATAGATTTGAAACCACATAACATGAACAAGAAAGAATTTATGCAAAATTGAAGATTGAGCTAGTATTGGAATAATATTAGTTTTCAAGCTAATAAACTTAAATACATAGAAAACTTTCCAACTCACTAATTACTCCAGTAGTATAACATGTTATTCCAATCATGATTTTCCAACTTGCCACTATAGTAATATGAATAGTTTCATGCTATAGTGCCGGTACTGTAGAAACTTCGTTCAATCAGTCCAAGATCCTCATAAAAAACATTCTTGCACAATGGAATAAGTATCAAACAAAGAATGAGAATGGTATGAGCAAACATCCAATCCACCTATATCTAGAAATCAACCCAAGCTACCTATTAATGAAGCTCATATTAATGAATTAAAAAGGCCAAAGCACAAGGGAATTATGTCTACAATGTCACAAGAGAGGATAGAAATCCTCTAATGCCAAGAATAGATCTGTAATTCATGCATCCAATTTGTTCTCATATTCAACCTACCTAGCAATAGACACAAGCTCTCCTTTTATTCCTACTTCATAGGGTCGACCACTTTTCACAAGCAATGTGTGATAAATAAAATAAAATAAAAGGCTAACAATCACACAACCAAACAACTATGAAAGTGGGGATACTACATCTTTTGCCCCCATTTCATAACTGACCTAAGATGCACATTTTTACTCGCCCCTACTCTCTCTAACTAATTATAGGAAAATTGTGAAAAACATAATGAAAACATTTCCATATTATGACTAATTAATGATAATTGTTTGCCAAACATGATAGACTCTTTTTAATCAATAAATTGATCAACATTCTCACATTACTTTGATCACATTTCTAAAGAAGACAAGAATTTAATTTTTTTTTCTAATTATGAAAATAACACAACATACATATCGCAATTAGTGAATTAACACATATTTAATAAGTGGTGTGTGTGAGCTACACAAGATGATCCATCCATCCCTTTCTAAGAGGAAAATCCTCTTTACCTCAACCATACTCTCATTGTGATGATTCCTACATCTACTCAAACACTCACAAACAAAATTGAGTCAATATCCATCAAATAAATAATTAAATCGACATTTAGAACATCATAATATCAATGTAATAACAAATGCATCAATATCCACAATGCATCATCACCATCATCAAACATAATTTATTACAACATCATCCTAAAATCCATTACTTATCATAAAATAACATTATAAGCTTAATAATATTTAACATTAAAAAGATATAACCAAAACTTCCAATGCATTAATTATCCATATAATCACACTAATAATCACATGTCAAAGTAGTAGTCAACTTAAGCACTACTTAATCCAAGTTAATTCAAGCTTTGACCAAGTCAAAATTAACAAGGTTGCCACATATTCACCATGTAGGGAAAGACAATGAAAGTTGCAAGATGGTTTGTGACATTGTTTGACAAGGGTGTGAACATGCTCATGATATTCGTATGCCTAAAAAATACATTGAGTATAAATTAGTATTGTGCATGGAGAAGAATGAATATTACACAGGAAAGAAATAGAGATGATACCCATAGATAGTATGGTGTTTCCATAGATTGTACAAACTTTTCATCCCATAGATTTGATGTTTTTTTTGGAATTATTTATGCTAAACTCCGCTCTTCCTTTAAATTAGACATCCCAAAATAAATTTGGAGTCCAACAGAGATTTAGAAGTTGAATTCTTGTGATCAAATTTATAAGTCCATGGCCATTTATACTATAAATACAATGAGTGGAATTTGAACACTTTGCATCATTCTAATTTTAGCCTATCATTTTTAACCTAGAAATTTTTTATTTTTTTATGAATAGTCCTTTTCTCTTAATAAATTAATATACTTGTTATAAATTCACAAAAAGAAGATCATGGGATACAAGATCACCTCATGAGAGTTCACATGGTTGTAGCCAAAATTAAGAACTATTCATAAAAAAAAAATTAAGTAGCCTCATGCAAAGATAAACTCAATGGAAGCAAAAAACAAAGGAACCAACACTAGAAAGAGATAGATAATCATATTCTTCTAATTGATTCATCAAATGAACAATATACACACTTTCCGTCCTATAGATTTCTTCTCCCCGTAACTTTGTATCCAAAAATTGGACTAAACCTAAACCTAAAAACTTTATTTATACTTGCTAGGATAGTCTATGAAATATTCTAGAATATTATAAAATAGGAAAACTGACCCAAAGAGACTTCTTTCCAAAGTGGCTTACCGAATATTCTAGATCAATAAAGAATATGGAAGAATGACCCCAAAATGGTTTGAACAAATCTAAGGTAAAGATCTTATCCTAAACAATTTTTGGTGCTCAATAACTTCTCCAACTTATTAGAGTCTGAAATGCACAAACATGTACAATCTTTATTTGGGTGCTCCTGCACCACAACCCCTTAGTCTACCAAAGTAGTACCAATCAAGGGGGTGGTTCATCTTGATCATTAAAACCCCAGTTATCACTAGGGTTAGTAGGAAAACTAGGAGTAGTCTAGCCATCAACAACGTCATCAATAACCTTATCTTTATCTTTATCCCATGCCGATGGCAGAGAGATAACCAAGTTTAGGTGGAAAGGCCACTTGCTAGAAGCAATAGGAGGAGCAACAGGAGGGGGAGCCACCATCCCTGAGGACCATCCAAAACCACATTGAGGTGAAGAAGCTAAGTGGCAAAGTTTCCAACCACCATCACTACCACTACTAGAGTGGTGGTAGGGAGCCTGGGAATATGGCATGGGTGAGCAACAAGCAGAGGAGTTACGACACCAATGATGGACCCTAGGTGGATTATGGTTAGCTAAGGAATCAAGATGCACTTTGAAAACTGTATAGGACACATAATCCTAATGATTGAGTAGCTCCTAAAGGTGGGCCACCTCTAGAGCCACTTTGTTAGCTTAGACCTAAGTTTGCATCATGACATTATTATAAATGTATGTTTTACTATACACAATAACATTGATATCAAGAAAATTGTGAGTGAAAAGAACAACAATCCTATCCTTCTATAAACTAAACAAAATCTCTATCCTGAAGGTATGCTAGATCTAGATAAATTATCTATGAATCTTGGGGGAATGACCCAACACAACCATATGCTAAGAAAAGGTTTCTGACATAAAAGGCTTAAAGAAATCATGTATCCACTACTAGTAATTTCAAGCATGTCGACAGAAAATAATAAAATGGAGAAATGATCATGGTTGCCAACAAAAATGATATCAAGGATCAGGAACCCCAATATGCTTGAGTCATAGCCTAAGGGGAAGTCCTTGAAAAAGAAAGAACCAAGAAAAATGGGCAATATTGGGCTCAGAGATTGCACACCAAATTGTACCAAAATGCATCCTCCATTGATAAAGAGAAGACTGCAAATTCCATCATTGGTTGAGCATATCCACCATGGGAAGATGAGGAGACATCCATCGATATCTTTCCACCAAGGTCGAATAGACTGAATTCCCACCTTGTGAAATAAATGATTTGGAATTGTAGAGAGCAAATCAAAAGTCTGTTGATCTTCACAAACAAGATAGAACTGGAATTGAATATCCTTTCAATATTTTAGGCTCATAGAGATCCTAGAAAAGAGGTCTTTAGTAGTCTTGATGCCATATTTGAAAATGCACAAAGCACTAGCGCCTTGATTCTTAGATAGAGGAATGCATTGAATGGAAAATAACAGGGACCACCAAAGGTTGCATTCATTCAAAGAAAGCCCATTATGAAACCCATCACTAGCCCAATAAAGCCAAGGCTTGATAGCTTGCCAAGCCTTACATACACTCTTGATAATAGAAGAGCCTTGGACATGAATAGGTTCCCACATGAAATTCTAGGGTTTGAAAGCCAATCCTTTTCCATGCAGACTTGTTGATAGGAAATCTAGAAGTGAGGCAGTGCTGAACCAACACTTTTCAAGCTTCATCACCAATGATAACATGAATAATCCACTTATCATAGAGTGTGTGCCCTTGTTTCTGAGTGGAAAGAAGGGCAAGACCTCTAGAATCTTTAGGGAGATGACAAAAATCCCAAGCAACATGGTGAAAACTATGATGATTAGAACTAGATGCCCTAGAAATAAATTCACAGAGTAAGTGTTCCTACTTAAGGTAAGAGGCTTTGGAAGGAGCATTACATGAGGAATAATAAACATGAGTAGCCACTAATACCTTTAAACAAATTTGGAATTTCCCTACAAGAGAAAGGGGTTTAGTAAGCTAGTATACAAGCTTTATTTCAATTTTCATGAGCAAAGCATTCCATAAGTCCACCGATGAAGCTTGGAAAGCAAAGGAAATGCCCACAAAGTGGAAAATCTCCTCGTAAATGGCATATTTTCACTCAAATTGAGAAAGCCAAGGTAGAGCTGGAAGAAAAGATTTCCTATAATAGAGTGTCTTGTGCCATTAAATAGCTAAACTAGAAGCTTTACAAAAGGTTTCCAAGCATTACAAGGCATTAGTAGAGTTCTCCTCATCTTCCAAAAGAGTGAGGAAAGAATCATTAAAAAAATTCCCATTGACAAGCTAGGAAGAAGATTCAAGACAGGAAATGCCATGAACCAAACTAGAGGAAACAGAGTGGGATTATAAGTATCCAAACCCTTCAGCCACAAGAACATACAAAGTTGGAGCCAAATAGAAACCCTTCCTAATGGATTGAAAGAGCTTGAAGGCTTCAAATTGAGAATTTCTAATTGTAATACAAGCAGAAGCATCTCTAAAGAGCATCTCCATAGATTGAAGAAAGTTAGGGCCGAACCATAATGCCTAAAGGATAGCCAAAATAAAGGTCTATTCAATGTGATCATAAGCTTTGGCAAAATAAATTTGCAAAAACAAAGTTTGCTAATTGGATTTATGAGCCCATTTCATGCCTTTCCAAATATCAATGATGTTGTCAAGAATATACTTGGACTTAATAAATGGAAAGATTTGAAAAATCTTAAGAGATATCACCTTAGAAATGATTGTGTGTGACACATACAACAAGGTGATGGGCTGCCAGTTACAAATATCCTCAAGGTCATTGGATTTAGATACGAATTTAATGTTTTTTTGTTAATAATGGCTTCTACGATCTTAGTATGGTAAGCTTCCAAACATACTTTGTGTAGGTCTAGAGATATAGAATCCTAGAGGTGTTTGTAAAATTCACAAGGGAACCCATAACACCTAGGGAACTTGTCATCTACAATAGAAAAGATAGTCTCTTTGAGGTTAGTGATGGTGAGAAGTTGTTTAAAGAAAGCCCATTGCCTGATTGCTAGGTTGTTTGGAGTAACATAAACACACTTTCTAAGATCTTCCAACTGAATTTTCCTGCAAAGAAAAAAAAATTCATAATGATGCAAAAAAGCTTGGAGGATGTGAAGGAGATTGGAGAGAATATTTTTTCCCTATTTAATCTTTGTAATACCAACTCTAGTATGCCAACCTCTAAAAGCTTGGAAGAACTCTTAAGAAGCTTTATTACTAATCTCCAACCAATGAAGGTGAGCTTTGATTTAGGCCTCTCAAGAAGCATAGTTATCCATGATCTATTTATCACGGTGAAGCTTGGCAAGCTGGATTTGTATGTCAACATCAATCAAGTTAAGGGTAAGAGCTTTTGAAGCCTTCCTGAGGACCTTGGTAATTGTTTCATAAGACCTTTCTCTGAAAATTGCTAACTACCTCCCATTGATACAAAGAAATCTAGTGGTTCTCATCATAGCATCATTCCACCATTGAATCTAGTTAGATTGAGAGTGAGGATGTGGCTCTAAATTTCAAACAAATAGGATGTGATAAATAGTAGAAGAATTCATTAGCATCAATGTAGAGGAAAAATTACATTTTGATTGCTCACTAGATAGTTGTTTGCCAAAAAATAGAAAAATAAATGGGATAGTGGTCTGACAACATCACATCTGGTAGAGGAATGACAAGTAACTCTCGCTCCTTGGAAAAGGAAAAAAGGATTGTGTACTAATCATAGCACGATCAAAACATTTTAATATATGGTCAGAGAAAGCTCAAAAATTAGACCAAGTGTGCCAAACTCCACTTTGTTGGTGGGGGTTAGCATTGGGATCAACAAGGCCCAATTTATTGTGAACATAGTTCCCTTTCCCAAACTATCCAACAAAAAGGAAAAATGCCTTCTTTGTTAGAAGCCATCTCAACCATAATAAAATCACTACATATCACCCAAGTTGTAGGAGGGATGTTGTTAGTCATCCCACACCATAGTTGAGATCTTTCCACAAAATCATTGGAAGCATAAACATTAACTATACCAAAAGAATAATTATTGAGACAAAGAAAATTCCAAATGATTCTATCTGTGGGGTCAAAACCATGTGAAATAATAATAGAATGAAGGTGAGGTGATAGGATAGTAACTACACCACCTCTACTATTTTTATACTAAGACAAAAATATAATGTTGTCTAGCCAAATGACATGGCATGTAGAAGAAACCATGAAACCAAAAATTTTAACTTCTTGCATAAAGAGAAAATCTAAATTGCCAAGTCTATGATGGGTATCCTTGGTTTGTGAGACCTTGTACATCCCATGATAAAAAAATCATGAAAATTCTTCCACATCTTCTTCATCCTCAAGAGAGGAGTAACTATTTTGTTAAAAAGTAGAAACTGGGAGGACTGTGAAAACACCGTACATTCTATGTTATAGTGAATGATGTTGCAAGTGAAGTGTGAATCACAATAAGAGTGGTAGCCCTTGCAGTCACCTCGATCCCATGTAAAACAAATGGGTGTGAAACTTGTGAATCAACAAGATTTGACTCTGACAAAACCACTGTCAACCTTGTAATGGTTGAGGTTTGTGTTCAAGTTTATATAGGAGGAACAGAAATTACAACAATATACATCTTAATGGGAGCCAAGGAGGCCTTACCTTTCTATCTAATAGTGGTCCATTCCTCCTTTTTTTTTCTTTCCACTGGCTTAGCAAGAGCATTCTTAGGTGGGGGTATAACCCTAGGTATTTCCAAAGGGTAATCCTTGATCCTATGTTTAGCTAACTGATGCCTATAAAAGGTGTTGGACAGGTTCAATTAGAGCACCTTTTGAGTGAAGGTATTGGAACCACCTTGAATCTCTAAAAAATCCTTAAGATCCTTACAAAGATTGATGTCAGCACAAACATGTCACTAAGGGAGAGCATTAAAAAACTTCATGTGCTCCTTAGTAACAACTTGGCCAAGAGTGTTGGCAATGGACTTAATAAACAACCAACAAAGAAAAGGTAGAGCAGGGAACTAAACCCAAACATGCACCCTAAGCTTTTTTTCATTAGAAGTTATAAAGTATCATGACCATCATTGGAACACAAGAAAGGAGGAGCAAACTGATCAAGGGCCATTTCTGAAAATCAAATCAGCTTGTGATGGGTTAGTGAATTGAAATAAAAAAAAACTTTGGTAAGGTTTTGCATAGCATCAAGGAAAACTCCATGAGGAGTCTAGATCTTATTATACCATTCTCAGAGCATGGCTTTACGACGAGTCTTACCCACAAAGTACCCTCTCAAAGTATGGTGTTCTACCCATTCACATGGAGAGTCAAATTCTTGCAGAGGAAAGATAATATCAATATTACCTCATGAAAGACCTTCAAACAAACTTGTGAAGATGTTTGTTCAATGGAGGCATCATGGCTTTCCAAAGTAGCAGTGTGAACACTAGTATCAACTACTAGATCGTAGCAGGCTAGAGCCATTATAAACTAGCCAAAAAAACTCCACGCACTAAATATGGTATGAAAGATGGAGAACATAGAAGGAAAGCTTAGACAGAGAGCCATATGCAAGGAACCTCAAGCAATGCATGAAACCCGAGTAGGGTGATTGAATTGATTTCATAATTTGGCCTTTCGAAAATCAGCAAAATTGTTTTAAACCTAAGAGATGAATATTAATTTTTATATTTTAGAAAGGGAATTCCATAACATTGATTCTGATGCACACTCTTTTCTATGACTAATTAACTATGTAAAACTTTGAATCATCTTAAAAGAAATTAAAACTCATACTTGTTTTTACATGTAACGTAAGATCAACAAACATGTTATTTGACTTTAATATGTGATCAATAGAAATAAATTTTCTTTGTTATAAAAATATTCATCACACCTGATACATTATAGTTAAGCAAATAATTCTAATGACTTCTACAAATATAGTTTGTCGTTCACTCCCTTTTTACATTTATAATAACATTTCACTTCTATTTAATTTTATTTTCTAAATAAATAAATTCTTTAACTTTTTACTAAATTAAAATAGCAAATATAATTTTAGTGAGAGGAAGAGTGTTCAAGTTTTTCTAATGTTTTCATAAAGGGTTGTTTCAACATAATAATTTTTATGTCATTATCAACTCAAATTATTGAAATCATGTTACATATGTCATTATCAACTTTAGAATTATTATAATATCAAATAATATATGTCATGGCATTATGTAAAGTTGTCTTCTTAGTACACTTCTTATAGACTTTGGACAAGACAATATATGTCATGGAATCATGTAAAGTTGTCTTTAGTACACATTTTATAGACATGGGATAGGACATTTTACAAAAGTGATTATGTAAATGGAATCAAATATGCTAGTTTTCTAGCTAGTAAATAATGTACGATTTATTTTTTAACAGTATGAAAATTTAAATAGGAGTGTTGAATATCATGGAATTTCTTTTTTAATAATATTTTTTATATTATATAATGTATTGTCCATTAAAATGTTATTTAGGATCATTTTTTAAGTTTTTATTAATTAAGTAAGATTTATTTTGAAGAGAATATTTTAAGGTAGTATGTACTTACAAAATATATATTTTTAAGTTAAATGTGGTTGACCGTTCTTTTTTAAAATCTATATTTGTTACTTAATTTTATGTTTTTTCGACTTCTTAGTCTCTTATTCACCCAAGATACACATTTCAATCAATTCCAAAATCACGTCCAATTTCTTTAAAGGTCTTAACTTTCTTATGTATCTTCAAGCAAAACCTAGAAAGATATGTCAAACACATCCACTTATAAGAGATCAATACATATAAACTTTAGATTCTTTTAAATCCTTGAAAATTATTTATTTAATCTAGTAGAAGAATGTGTATTGATATTAATAAGAAGCCAAAATGGGGGCTAACCAATAACAAAAAATAAGGTTGAAGATTAGTCGAAAGTCAATAACATACGATTATAGATGAACTTATTTCTATAATTAAACTTACTAGATCTACAACTATCAAGTAATATATTGTCATAATTATACAAAAATCTAGCCCACTTTACATACATGGGCCAAGGCCAAGTCCATTGATAAATAGCAGAGAAGGCCCCATGTGACAAATAGTAACTAATAAACAACATAAACTACAAAAATGTAAAACAAGAGACCAATAGCTAACTCTCATTCTTCTAGTTGTTTGGGTTCTCTAGAAACAATCACAACCAATCATACACTAGAAAGGCATATGATGAATGGGTAGTCTCCATCTCCTTGGTTTTGCTTCTGTCCTCCTTCCCATCCCACAAAAGATGAAGGGTGGCTACACTAGAATGCATCGCATGAATAGAAAAAATTTCAAACTTGTCAAACTTATCTTCTAAGTCCTCATTTGTTTTAATTAGACTAGTGATGGAGTCCTCCAATTTTGTAAAATCTAGATTAGTCAAAGGTTGTTTATCATTAGTATCCTAAGGCACATCCTTTCCCTCCTTCTAATTATCACCCCCAACCAATTTATCATCATGGGCTTCCATTTTCTCCTCCACGGCCTAGTTTTGACCTTCCATGCTAAGCATCCTAATAGGGGAGGTAATTGTCCCATGCTCAGCCATATCACCCCCTTTCCCAAATTTGGGATTTTCATCTCAATTTTATAACAATTTGACACATGAGAAGGCATAGGAATTTCTTGACCCCACCATTGTTTTCTTCATTCTTTTCTTTTCTAGACATCTCTTCATCTTCCTTTTCTCAATAATTTTTGTTCATAGCTTTCAATTTGGGTCTAGGGCCACCTTTCTTCCTAGAGTTTTTCATGGAATTATAACTAATAATTTTCTCCTTACTAGTAGGGGTAGAGGATGTCTTCTCTCTTACTCTTTTATTTGACCTATATTTTCCTCTCTTGGTTGTAGCACCAGTATTTTTCATGTTTAATACCTCAATTTTCCTCGTTTTGACCTTCCTAATAATGGTAGAGGTCTCCTTGTAATCCTAGGTTTGCAAGAAGGGGACAATGTTTGGTTAAAACTAGTGATTTTAAGAGGGGAAGGGGATGGAATAGGAATCCAAGGGTTAAGGCCTTTGGGAAAATGGAAGAGGTGAAACATTAAGGCTTGGTGGTATATAGTAAAACTCTTACCCTCTTGTCTCTTCTTGTGTATATTCCAAATATTGTCCTCCATAAAATGTAATATCAAGTAAAGGAAGGAGATACATTCCTTATTCCTAAAATGGTTAAGAATGGGAGAGTGGTAATAGTTAATCATTGTGTACCTATCCTCCATGGTGATGTATCTCATAATCCCATAGAAAGCCATATCCTAGGGCTCAGGAAACTTGTTTTGAGAAAATCCACTACAAAACCAAATAGGGGCCTCATTGGGTCTAAAAAAAATTTCAAGCTTATTTTCTCTATGACCCTCAATTGCTTTCTACATGTTTCTTCACACCAAAGAAAACTAGTAGAATTCACAATTAATTGCTTGGTAGCATCAAATGAAACTCCATTCATATTCATCAATTAGTTCTTCCTACAGTCAACAAATTTCCAAGAAACCTTATTGTTGTAGCCTTCAACCCAATCCATAAATGGAATTAGACCCTTTTCTCATAGGTAAGTCCAATCAATCTATCTTTCCTAATGAATTCTTCAATTCTAGGTAGCTCAATCCAAGCATTGGAACTCTTCATGGTATCTTCTTCTTTGAGCTCTATCACTCTTTTAAAATAGTCATCATTACATTAAAATATTTTCTTTTTGAAGGAGTGATAAAATTTTCATCTATTGATTGCACTCCCCATGCCAAGTCTAGTGATTGAATATGTACCATGTGCGTACATTGCTAGGATGTCCATCACTTGATTCCCTTCATAATACACATGATTTGTAGTGGACTTAAATAAAATTTTTAATAATATTTGAGTATCCATTATTATTGTTTGCGTGTGCTAGCTCATCTTGGGGACCCCTTTAATGACCTCAATTACAAGTAAGGAATCTCTCTCCACTACTAATATCAATCTCCAACCCTAGAGAAAACTCATTGCCTCCACCTCATTACCAGACATTTTTCTACCATTACCTACATAATCTTTAATACAATTCCCTTCTTTACCTCAAATGATCCTACCAATAGTCACCTTATCATTTCTCCTAGGTTCATCGAAATTGAGTTTCCTCCAATTTGTTGGGGGGGGGGGGGGGGGGGGGGGGGGTTGTGGTGGGGGTGACTTTGATCTACCACCACTCAGTTTTAGTGTCTTCCTGTTACTCCATTATTTCCACTAGATGAACTATATTCCACACCTTCGCCCAAATATTATCTAGTTGTGTTGAGGGGTGAGGGGAAGGCTTCAATTTACAATTCAAAATACATTCTCTAATAAGGGCCATAGTTATTTGAAAGACCACCTCCTAGGTGGAAAAATTTCTCTATGAATATAAAATTATCGAACACTCATTCTACATATTCCTATATATATAAGGGGAGATGGATTTCCATAGCAATTTAATGAGGGGGTTTTGGTAGGGACACTTCTAATTTAATATAAATTGTTGAGAATTACTATTCAAGACCAAAGAAATACGTAATTGATTAAATAATTTATGTCATATATGAGTATAGTATGAGTAATGAATTAGGAGGTGGGGGATAGTCTCCTCTTCATAATAGCATAGCATGCACTAGTCAACCATTTAGAAACCTCACCTTTGGAGGTTATCAATCATGAGGATACTATTATGCATTATAGATCACTAGAAGAAATTATTCTTGGGTAGGAAATGAGACCTCCAAACCTTTCTCTAGTCCGAGGAGCTTCCCTCTCCAACAATACTATAATAGGCCCACTTCAAACTGAAATTCCCCTAAGATTGTTGTCCCAAATTACTTTGTCTCTATCTAGGAAGGAAGGGATATAAGTTTCTATTATAATATTCCCTAATTCTCCATAGAGCACTTTCCTTGTAAGGTTAAGATTTCCCCTATTGAGAACTCTTTGTTTGCCATTATCAATATAATTCACCACCATGATCCCAAAGTTAGTCACCCCATTATCCTTTAGAGAAGCACACTTAGTAAAGGTTAGTGGGAGGTCTCAAATCCATCTATCATTCCAAAACCTTACCAAATTTAAATCTCCATTGTTCCATCTAATCTCTCCTCTTAAGAGCTTAGAAATCTTCAAAATGTTAGTCTAGATCCTTAATCCATTTGGGAGATATTCATTATATAAAACATGATTTAAAGGCCTTCCAAATAGGTATTTGAATCTCATGAATTTGCACCATCCAACCACATCCTATTGATATCTCTAACCACGATTTTCTATTAGTGTCAAATACTTAGTCATTTACAAGGATGAGTTAGATTATCATCATTGTGACCGTGCTACTCTATAGAGGTTGAGTAATGTACATAAGAAAGTATATACCAAGATTTATAGGATGCTAATAAGTTTATGGTCACTAAATGATTTCTATACGAGTCGACCTCAACAGTGACTGGGCAAGTTTCAAGAATACATGTTCCATGTTACATAATGGGTTTCGAGTGCAATACATGCCAAGAAACAATAATGTCAAGCACCAAAAAACAACAAAGGTCGAGCAATGCAAAGTTGACATAAAAGTTTAAAAAGTAATAGAATTTGAGATAACACACTTTACAAGCCAACATGGAAGGAAGAGTTAAATTTTGTAGAGGTTGTTAAAAAATATATAATACATGCATAGATTGTTACAGATTATTTAAATGACATGGATCACATATCCCTATTTTGTGAGATCAACAATTCAGATGGAGAGTCTATTATGTAAGAATCTAGAAAACTCTTTATGAAACTCTATAAATAGTGATGATCTTAACCTAGGTTGTGTGGAATGTGTGTGTGAGAGAGAGAAAGATAAGAATATTATATGAAAACATGGAGTAGTATATAGTGAAGGATTGAAAATAGATCCAAAGTCACTGAAGGGTACTGTTATCATCTAATGGAGAAAGTGACCTATTCATAGTAGTGAAGTGAAAGGGAAACAAAAGTTTATCAAATTAGAGGAGAGGATCATTTGGTAAGGAAAAGACTTGAAATTATCTTATAGAGAATACCAAGAGTTAGAAACATAATGAATTTTAATTGACTTGAATCAGGGTAAATCTCTTAACAAAGTGGTCTTAACAAATCTTTTTAAATCTCATGACAATGACCTTAATTTTTTGTAAGTGTTAAATCCTCTAGCAAGGTGAGACCTAAGAGTCTCTTAAGCTTTTAGTAAAGAATACCCCTCACAAGGTAGATCATATATTATGGTAAAATATTGTAACCGTTGTAGGTTAACTTTATTGCTACAGTAGTAAAGATTTGTGGGTGGCATCCCCACCATAGTTTTACCTTCACCTTGGATAGTTTTTGGGTAACAAGTTTTGTGTTATATATTTATTTTCATGCATGTCAGAGATCATATTTACATGTATATTTTTATTGATAGATGTGAATGAATTGGTAAAAATTCTAAAGTGTTTAAGATTCTGATTTAAACCTCTACACCCCCCTCCCCTCTCTTAGTATTGTTTCTATCCTATTTATATGTCCATTAGTCAACAAATTGTATCAGAGCATTGGTTCTTTGAGAGAAACTTAACATCTTGGAGATTAGATATTGGAAATTGAGAATCTTAGCTTGTATAAGGTTATTAACAATCAAGTGATTGACATCCAATTCATACTACATAAACTTGAGAAGGCAAGACAAGATCTGGAGGATTTCCTAAAATGGAGAAATTAAATTTCCATTCAAATAATTTTTTTTCCTATGAATAAGTTGAGACTAAAGGATTTTTTAAACGAACAATCAAAATGACAAAGCATCTGCATATCTTCTTAAAAAGAAAAAATTCTTGAATGAAGGAATAAGAGGGTTAAGAGGAAAACATGAAATCCAATCAATAATACTATGTGAAGTGAATGAACAAAATAAGAAAGATGAAGAAGGCATAACTATGATAGAAGAAGACAAAAGTGTAATGCTACTAGATTTGAAGAAAGGATATCATGTGTGCAAAATCTCATAAACACTCAACTAGACATGATGAATTAGCCAATGCTTGCAAATCAAGAATTGAATCACAAGGATGTGGAAATTGCAAAGCTCAAATCATAGAAGGACATTCTGAAGAATGAATTGAAAACTAAGAAAGAATGCATGGATAGATTTGAAAAACCAAAATAGGCAATAAATTACTTTGAATAACTTATGAAGTCATCAAGTTATTCTAATGGGTCAAGACATTCATGCACTAAACAAGGAAAATCATCGGAGAATGGAGAACTGAGGAATGCAAAGTCAAAGGAAAAACCAACATAATATCAGTGTTGAAAACTTGGTCATACTACAAATATTTGTCAAATAAAAAATGATATGAAAAATTCTAAACCTAAGTTTACTAGTTACTATTTTTACAGCAAGAAACAAGGACATCAAATGCATGAGTATAGGTCAAAAATGTGGAATGAATGTACTACATCTAGATTTGAAGGATATTTCTATAACTGCCAAAAGTATGTACATAGAGCATATGAATGTAGGTCATAGACAAAACCTTACAAGAAAAATAAGAGGAAGAATTATGCAACTAACAATGCATGTTCCAAATGTCACAAGTTTGGACAATGAAGAAATAATTATAGGACACAAGTACATTCTGAAAATCATGCAAAAGACAAAGGAAAAGGCAAAGTGGACATTGAGAAAATCAAGAAGGAAATGAATCAAAATAGTAAAATAAAGTAGAAGATGGAACTAGTGGAGAAAATGGAGTTGAGGTCACCCAATCCAATGGAGAAGGTGATCATGTCATCTCAAACTAAGAAAGAGAGGTATGTACAAAACCATATACTTAATTAATATATCATGTATTAGGTCCTTACATGAAATGTGCCAAAAGTTCATATATGCATATACAAACATGCATAATAAAAAAAATTGTAAAAGGTTTTTGAGTGTCAAAATATTATATATGTTGACCAAGAATTTCAACATTGACAAATCACTTTAGAAGAGGAATGATAGAGATCGAGTGATATTGAAGAGATTGAGCTGTAAAGAAAATACCTATTTAAAAGGCATCAATAATGTCTAAGGTAGAAAGCTTCCACTCACCTAAGTACTTAGCATTAATGGATACCCTAAATTGATCAAAAGAGGGTATATGATAACTTTCGTAGACATTATCACATACCTTGCACATATATTTTCAAGAGCAAAGAGTGATTTGGAAATTTTAATGACTAGCAAAGATTTCAAGAGCAATTTGGATGAAGAGGCTTGAATGAGTGAATATTTGAACTATGTTGAGTATCTAGGGAAGAAAGAACTTCAAACCCTAACTACAAACATGTCAACTTCATCAACTACTAGAATGAGTCAAGAGGTTAGTAAAATCCAACTAGTGAAGAGTGACACTTGTCCTGCACCAAAGTTTTGTGCTACTCTAAAAATTGTGATGAAATGATATTGAATGGGTCCACTATCTTTGATACCACCTAAAGTCATTATGATCCATAACGTCAGAAGTTGTTACATGTGTAAAATTAGAGAAGTAGGAGACTACAAGATCAAAGAAGATTATGAGAATTTTTGCAATGAAGGAATATTGAAGGATGAATTTAAAGTTGTTAAAAGGAAAGGGTTAACTTATGCCATAGAATTCTCAAAAAAATTCAAGATGAATTCATTAAATTCATTTTGAGTAGAATTTATGACATCAAGAACTAGCTACAAAATGACCCATGGAGATTACAAAGAAAAAGATAACAAGATTACAAGCCATCTTGCCCTAGAGAAGAAGAAAATAATGCAATATTTGTGGTGAGAGGAAATTAAGGAAAACATAGGAGTTGAGTGAAATGGACATAGTTTGTCCATCAAAAACATTTATAATCCACTAGTTGAATTTATACTGAGAGTCATTGCTCACAAAATCTATCAATCAAGTAGATTGAATAGTGTGCCATGTATGGGTGTGGATCAAGTGTACAACATTGTAATAAAAGATCATGAGTATGATCTTGACAAGTTGCATAAACTACAACTTGAAGAGAAAATGGCACCCCTAAGAAAAGAGAAGAATGCAATGTGTAAGTTTAGATCCTTCATTATATGTTTTTTCTTTTATATAAAAAAGTATTTTCTTGGAATTGGTAATGTTGTATAGGATTAAAAAAAACCTATGAAAAGACAAATAAATGAGTATATTACTCATTTGGGAGAAGACTTTGAGAATGTAATGGATGCTTACTTTGATGAATTTAAGCAAAGGATGGAAAGGAGAATGAGGATACCTGAAGAATTGGTCACAAAATATTTTAGTGACATATGTTTTCTTGTGGATATAGAAAACACTTTTGTATAGGTAGTTAAGTTGAGAAAGGCTTGGTTACAAAGTTTTGATTATGAAATAGATAGGATGTAGTGAGTGCAAAAATTGATACACTACTAAAAAAAGAGATGGATATCGAGGTTAAACCTTTCAATAAATATGAAGAAGCTAAAAAAAGAATAACTATAAATATAAATATAGATTCTAAGGAAAAGAAAAGGAAAATAATGATAGAAGATTTGGAAGCTAAAATGGGAACCCTAGGGAAGGGAAAAGAAACATTACAATTGATACAAGGTCTAGGTGGAGATAAAGAAAAAGGCAATAGTGATGAGGAAGAGGAAGAAGAAGAAGTTGTATGGGAGAAGCCTTAGTTGTTGTCATGCCTCCAAGAAAGAATGATCAAGGAACTAATAAGAATTTGGTAGTAACACCCCTCTCTCCTCGACCGCCAAAGAATCTAAGGACTAGAGCAATTGCTAGAGCCGAGAAGACTACAAACTAGAAATTAGTAGGGATTATAGAGCCTAGAGTTCCCACAAAACCAAAAGAAGGAGATTGGTTAGAGGACCACCTAGAGGGAAATCTAAGTATATTGATCAGGTATGTGGAGACATAAGGAGCTCTCCAGGTTTATCTAGTTGTAGATTTGTAAAATATGATACACTAGATAATGATGATAGAAATAAAATTGAGGAGGCTATGGTAGAATTGATCTTAAACTTCAAACTATCTCTTAACAAAGTAGAGAAATAGATACCCCAAGATCTATATGATAGATTGAAGATAAGATGGGAATAGGCAAAGAATGAAGAAAAAAAGATAAGGATTGACACACTAATTAGAGTAATGACTGATCTATCCTAGGAGCAATAGGATACATTTTTGGAGCAATATAGGAGTAGATTTGCTCCAAAGTATAGTATTTTATTTTTTATCTTACTAGATAAAAATGAAGGTATGGAGCAACAAACTGAGATGCTTTGGGAAATAATTTGTGGCTTATCAACAAAGAGAGACAATATAGACACTATAAATATAAAATATGATTACATTAGTGGAGAAATTTAACATGTGCCAAGTCGATAAGGTAGCATGTCCACTATACATGCCAACACCCCTGACACTCCAGAGGCCAAGTAGTCAAGGGTCATAGGTATAGAGGTAGATGGTGAAGAGAGAGATACAAGTGTAAATAATAAGATTGTTTCAACACCTCATATTGAGGAAAGAAAAGAATCAAATAAAGTTGAACCAAGTAAAACTATTACTGTCTTGAGCATAGATGCACAAGAATGACTAAGTGGTGACACCACTTCACCAACTCCTAAAGAAGTGCCGAGAAGAAACACTCCTTCATTGAGAAGGAAAAGAGAAATAAAAGATGTTTAACCAAATATTGAAGTTAGTCTAGATAAAATAATTGAGATGCCACAATTGGACCTAGAAAGTATCACCTTGGAGCAAACAATTTTGTTGCAAGAAATTTTGTCAAAAAAGAAAAGGCAAGAAGAGTTAAGGAGAAAGCTTAAGCAGAAGTGATTTATAACAATAGTTGATTAATCCAATGTCTAATATATGGAGACAAATGAGAAACTAATGGATTGGTCAACGAGAAGATTTGAAAATAAGATTGTGGACAAAGTTTCCATAACCATTATCGAGAAGAAACTAAAACTATAAGAGAGAGTACAAGCTATGATTGAGCTAATACAAAAGATACAATATTTGTACATAATTTTTTCAGATGTGCTAAGATTCACCAATCACATCTAGAGACAAATAAATCAAATTCAAGCTAAGATGAAGAGATCTAGTAGCATTATTTTTGAGTCAGAATGATCAAGTATTGATCATTATAATAATCTACTGACTACTCAAGTCACATTGGTCAAGGTTCAGGTAACTAACAACAATATGAGATCTAAATAAATCTCTATTTAGGAAATGATGATACCTCATTTGGAGGTCATGTAGAGAGAACTAAAAATAATTGAGGATTTTATCACAGAATATCATAAGCTCTCAATGGCTGATAGTTTAATTGATCAGGTTGCAAGAGTACATATGCAAATTACTATTTTGGAGTTAGCAAGAACCACATGAGCTCATGCATTAGCCATGATTACCATAGTTCACAAGGAATTTATTTAGTATGGATTACTTCCACCCATTTAACCACAATATAAGTGACATATAGCGTTGAAAAACAAGGGTGAATGTAATGTAAAGGGGGAAATGAGATGTCAAATAAAGGTAAAGGGAGAAATACAGAATTGAATAAAGGTGAAATGAATTTTTCATTCATTTTTACATTTTATATTCATTTATTCATTGGCATAATTCATAAGACTTTGGAGTAGAACTCATTTATTAGAATGTGTTGTAAAGATGTAAATACAAAAATGTTTTTAAACCACTAATGTCAAAGGGAGAGATAATTAGTTTCTCTAACCACTATTGTCTATTAGTGTCAAACACTTAGTCATTTACATGACAGATTCAAAAGGTCATCACTACGACTGAGCTACTATATAAAGGCCAAGTCATAGACACAAGAAATTATGTACTAAGCTTTATAGGAGTTGAGTACGTTTATGGTCACTAAATAATTTCTATAGAAGTCAATCTCAATAATGACTAGGAAAGTTTCAAGTAGACAAGTGCAATGTTACAGAGTGTGTGTCAAGTGCAATATAGGCTGAGTAATAACAATGTGGAGAATTAGAAAATAGAAAAGGCCAAGCAATGCGAAGTTTACATAAAAGTTAGAAATAAAACAAAATTTGAGGTAACACATTTTACAAGTTGACTTGGAAGCAACTTTTAAAGTTTGTAGAGGTTGTTACAAAAAAGTAAAAAGATGTGGATCACATATCCCTATGTTATTTGAATAATGATTCATATAGAGAAGCTATTATGGAAGAATCTAGAAAACTCTTTAACTAGCAATGATCTTAACCTAGATCAGGTGGAATGTGAGAGGGAGATACAAAAATTATATGTGCGAACATGGAACAATATATAATGAAGGATTGAGAATAAATCATAAGTCAATGAAGGGTTTTGTTATCATCTCACAAAGAAGTCACTTATTCATAGCAACAACGTGAAAGGGAAAGACAAGTTTATTTGATTAAAGGAGATGATCAGTTAGTAAGGAGAAGATTCAAAATAAGGTTATAGAGCATACTGAGTGTCAAGTATTGAATCAGTTTTAACCAGCTTGAATTGAGGTAAATCTCTTAATAGAGTGGTCTTAATAGATCTTTTTAAATCTCCTAAGAAATTCCTTACTTTTTTGTAAGTGTTAAATCCTCTAATAAGGTGATACCTAAAAATGTCTTATGATTTTAACAATGTAGACCCCTCACAAGGTATATCATATATTATGATCAAACATTGTAACCATCATAGGTTAGCTTTATTACTGTGATAGTGAATATTTGTGGGTGTCATCTCCTCTCCAATTTTACCCTCACCCTGGAGGGTTTATGGGTAACAAATATTGTGCTATAAGTTTACTTTCATGCATGTGATAGATCAAATTTATGATGCTATAGTAGATTTACATTACAAGTTTTACATGCACAAATTTATTGATAAATGTGAGTCAATTGCTGAAAATTTTAAAGTGTTTAAGATGATGATTCACCCCCCCAGTATCTTTTCTATCCAATTTAGACCTCCACTAGTCAAGACATCTTGAGCCAATATCCAATGTATTTTAGTTCTGAGAGCCTTCTTTACATCCCCTATTCTACTAGGGCTCAATCCTCCTTGAGATTTTGGTTTGCACACTTTATTACAAGACTCATTTTTATTTTTTTCCTTTGTTACCGACCATAGAAAATTCCTTTAGTTTTTTCTAGAATGTCTCTGAAATGGCTTGATATCTTAAATAAAGACAAAATTTAGACTAGGATCTCCTTACATGTAGAAAAGTTGAGTTCAAATTTCTTGGTACTATTAAGCACCTTACCCTTTAGGGCCATTCACTTCTTATGCATTCTTTCCACATCGTATTTTGAAAGTTGAAGAATATGTTGATTACTTAAGATTTTACACTATAGGAAAAGAGATTTTGAAGGGCCCTAAAACTCATTACATGAATATTATAAAAGATAAATAATTGAAGCCAAACCAAAACCAAAATTCTAAAAAATATTGGTAGAAAGACAAAAAAAAGCTAGTAGAAAGACAAACACAAACAAAACATCAGCACAAAAAAACCATAAAATGAGAAAAAATTAACACACAAGTGTCTAGAAAACACAAAGGAAATTCTTTGAGCAGCTCAACTACTTCAAACTCAAGTTTCTACATTTTATCTACAACCTTCTTAAGGTCTAGGATCTCTTTATTTGTAGTTTGGTCCTTCACACAAGTGTTTTCCTTAGTCTATTTTCTATGGAAAGGCATACTGTCCCTCTATTTTTTTTTTATCACCATAAATATGGATGTCAACCTTGTCATTGTGTGTGTTCTTCTGCTTGAAAATCAAGATCATCAAGTAATAAATAGAGGACTTTAGAATTGTGAAAATCTATTCTAGAGAATTTGAGAGCTTCTTCTAATCTCCTATTCTTTTTCTCCAAAGAGAAGAGCTATTCCTCTATATCATTGATATTAGCACCCTTAAACTCCTCAATTTCCACTCTATCCTTTCCAAAACCATCCTAATTTGTAGTAAATATGGTATCCTTCCCCACAATATAATCTTTAAATACATCCCAGTTTGTTGTCCAAGGCATGTTGTTTAAGCTTGATCACCCCTCACATAAAGTTGATGGTGTAATAAGGTTTTATGAAATAGTACAAAGACTAAATGGGTAAATTTTCTTGACTAATTTCTAATAAAACTAAGGAAATTTATAAAAGGAATATAGTAGATATGAAATTTGATGTTTACAACCATTTCAAGGTATAGGTAAACTATTTTACAACTTTTGAAGGAGAAATTAATTCAAATTTTATTAACATTTTTTTTTAAAAACATGGTTTTCTTTAAATTGCTCCTCTAGTGCTAAGAAGATATAATTTTCCATTCTCAAAGCTAAACATTGTGTAAAGAAATCAAGGGAAAGTTGTCACCAATATAAGCCACTTATGATAAGGGACTTGATAGAAACATATATGATAGCAACACATCGGGTGATTTTATGGAGCATATCAAAGAATAATATATTTTTGGCATAAAAAATGTAAAAATATATATGCAGTGGTAACTTATGGTCATTGAAAAGAAAAATGAATAACTAATTGAGCGTTGAGAATATGATAAATGAATTGAAACATAATTGGATTAAGATGGAATAAAAATAGGAGCAAGAAACATCATATGCATCACTTGGTATGGTGAACTCATCATCAAACTAAGCAAATTATTTTCTTAGGGGGAGCACACTAAAGAATCATATCTACAAGTCTGAAAAGTTGAGAATAAGTAAATAAAAGATAAGGTATGATGCTACAAAATGTTGCCTTAAAATTTTGAAAAGTTTGACTAATTATGTGTTGATTTCTCATAAAGGTCATGAGGTATATTTTGTAGTAGTTCTGTGGTCATATTCATTAGAGAATGAAGGAACTAATAAAGTATTCATTAACTAGTGGAAAGACACTATTCTTACCAGTGGTAAAGGTATAGTGTTCACCCTTAGAGAAGATAATGTTTATCAATAAAATATTTGTTAAGTAATGCATTTCACACCTTTACTTTTATTTGTCTTCTCAAGAGAAACATTGAGCATTATCTGATGATTATGTAATCTATGTTTTAAGATTCTAGAAGGAAATTGTGATTGAGTTTATTGTGATCCATAACTAGTCATTTAAAAATTTATGAGATTTTATTTGTACTAAAATATTGTTTGTATCCAAAAGAATAGAGAATAATGATGAGATGAAGGCTTTGATTATCAACAAAGAAGAATCAAGACTAGTTTATACACCACTTGGGAACAAAAAAATTGAAGTAGACATTGGTGGAGAATAATGTGCTATACCATTAGGAGTTCTACAACTGGAATATATTGAAGCATTTATTTATTGAAAATTTAAGGAATTGGGATTTGCAGTTCAAACAAGGATGTTTTGGTAACCATCAATGAAAGTTGAAAGTGATGACAAGCTATTGATTTCAGAAATTTTTGTAGATGATATCAATTTTGGAGAAATATATAGGATTTGTGTTGTATATTAAATGAAGAGGGAGTTTGAAATATGCATAATTGATGAGATTAATTTCTTCATTGGATTATAGATATGACAACTCAAAGATGATATCTACATAAGTTAGACCAAGTATGTGTAAGAAATTTTGAAGACCTTTAAATTGAATACTCAAAACTTGTTGGTACTATGATGATAACATGTTTTAAACTATCCAAGGAAGATGAATGAGATACTTTATATGATAATAATCTATAAGATATAGTGTGTGGGTGGGTGGAAGAAGTTGTGTGCCACTTTTGGGAAAATTGTGGTAGTATTTTTCATATTTATAATAATTCCCATCACTTCATGTATGAATTTGAGCAACATAAAAATTGAATCTCAAAAATACTTCAATAATAGGAAATGTAGGAGTCAAGTTTTCAAATATATCATTTGTTCGAATGTTAACATGGTATAAAATACATTATGGTAGGAATCCTCAAAAACCACTTTTTCAAAATGCATGTTCTAGGATCATAGCACGCATGTGTATGGCCCCCCTTTTTGGAGAAAAATAATGATTTTTTGTGATTCATTTTGAGGAAAGGTATCTAACACAACAAAGATTGATAAGAATATTTTTCCTTATCTTTTTATTGATTTTTTTTTTATAATAATAAAATTGTATTTGACCACAAAGTGGATTTTGAAAACCTTTAGTTTACGCCTATAATAATTTGAAGAAAACTTCTCCTATTTTCATTTTTTTTATTGGATTACATTCTATGTAGATTAATGACATATAATTCATTTTCTAAAAACCATAAAATGAAAACAGTTATCAAAATTTTAGTTAACCATACTATTTGAAGATTAAGTAACAATTTGGTTTACTAAATATTGTAAAAATACTAAAATAAAACATACCATTATCAAATTTATATTTCTAGAATCTAGCCAAAGAGTACTATAATGGGTTTTTGTTTAGTCAAAAAATTCATTTTGATAGTGCTCCAAAAAAAATGACAAGGTAGAAATTACATGTTCCTATACCCTAGCCAAACTTTTGCTAGCACAAGAATACACCTGGCCCTACCAAAACTATTCCAAGCCGAAATCCAATGCAACCCATGGCTTATCAAATTCAAATTTTAAGAAATAGGTACACATTTCAAAATGGATACACATTTCTAAAAGTGGGTAAAAATATTTTTTTGGGTTTAAAAAAATATTTTCTTGAATTTTTTTAGAAATGGGTACTTGTTTTAAAATGTGTACCCATTTTAAAATAATGGGTACCTATTTTGAAATGGTTTGAAACATGATAAAGGAACAAACCCTACACAAGGATGATACCTTAGCATCCAATGAGGAGAAAGTTAGAACCATCATTGAGTTTGGTATATCTTGTAATTGTGTTGTACATAAAAGTTAAATATTTGATTAAAAAATATGAAGAATTTTTTAAGTTGCCAAATGTTGGTTCATGAAAAAATTCCCGATCTACCATGTCCAAGCATCTAAAAATTCTCATATAGGACAATTTATTGCAATTTTTTCAATAGAAAATAAAAGAGATAAACCATTTAGATACAACTAATTGAATTTTCATTACAAATATGATACAATATATGCAATTTTTGGTCTTTTTATCTTTGATTACAATTCACATACTACATAGTTTGGGAAGAAAACATCTGTCCAGAAAACCTAAAATACTTATTATAAGAAAAGCAATGGATAGAAAAGGATTGCTTGATGAATTAATTTATTCTTGTCGAAGATGATTGAAAAACCCACATGGTATCAAGATTTCCAAAGACCAATTTGTTATACATTAGCTAAACACTATCTTTTGTTGAAAACAATTGTTTAATTATATATTGTCTTTGTTGTTACACAAAATGTCAAGCTTTACCAAGTGATCAGTGTCTATCAAGCTCACTCAGGCAATGAAGGCAATTTCCTATGTATGCTGAGAATTCTAGCGATGACGAAGTTTAGAGTTAATATCTATAGAGCTTAGTCGGGCATCAAAGGAAATCTAGTAAAGGAAAGTTGGCATGGAACTAGTGTTAACTGAGCTCATTTGTTCACCAAAGAAGAGTTGGCAAAATCCAGTATTAAGTTAGCAAAATCTAATTGACTTAAAGATTGATTGCTGATTAATTAAAAGTGTATTCAAGCCAACTTGACAAGGTAATTCATATAATTATAAGGTGAAGTCAAGGATTGACTAAGAGGATATGTGGAAGAGAAGAAGATTAATAAAGGAAGTGAATTAGAGGGATAGCAAAGTATCCAAGTTGACCAACCTACAAAGAACATTCCAATCAAGGAGGATCAAGTAACCAATCCAAAAAAAAGATTTGAAATCAGCAAGATAGTGAAATCAACAATTACGTCAAGTCATTGTTACTCTTTAATAATTGTAGTAGTGAATCAAATCTCCTATTAGAGATATCTTAACAATTATTTTCCAAATCCTCTAACAAGGTGGCATTTCTAAATTGAAGTGTCTAAAGACATCTACCAAGGCCATTCCTAATAGGGTGATCTAAATCCTTTAATAGGGTCACACCTAACAATGTGTTTTGTAACCTTTAACAGTGTTGGCTCCTAACAAGGCTCACTTCAGAAGAGTAAAAAATAGTAAGCAGTTGCAATTGGTGGTTTTTCCAAATTGGGTCTTCACATTAAATCTTGGTGCCTCACGTGTTCATGTTATTCGCTTTATGTTTCTGCAACTAAGTTAATTAAGGTTAATCACACTTAATATCTTAAGGTCTACATGTTTAGTATTAACCAAATAAGAAAGCATATATTTAGTATTAACTAAGTTATAATACTTCTTAGTGTAAACTAAGCTATTTTGTGCTACACAAGTTACATTAGTTTCAACAAAGTTTTAGTTTTCTATTATTGACATCTTAAGGGACTTGGATTTGTTTTGTGGTAACTAATTCACCCCTCTTTTCTCAATTACTCCTTTATACTTCCAGCATCTTTTTCTTCACTAAACACATTTTCATGGTTTTATTGTGTCATAGGGTATAATATTGTAATCATCAGCTTACTTAGTAATTAATATATTCAATAATTTCAACCAATTACATCTAAGTATTCTTAATTTTTGTTGTTACTTTTCATTTTTCCTAAAGTGTATATACGTGTGAATTTTTAAATCTTTTAAATCATTTAAACTTCTTTCATGCAATTTGATTGGCTAACATATACTAAATGCATTAATATTAGTATTGACCCAACATTAACCAAATTAAAGTAATAATTGACACACAAAGATTTTTTTTTTTGATAGATTAAATAACTCAAGGTACTCAAGGTTAAGTATTCAATCATAATAAGTTTTATAACTAAATCATCCAATATTTCATATATAAATACATATATTTCAACATTTTTATTCTTTTAACAATGATATAACCTTTGAAATATTGAAAAGATTCAAACTCAACAACCATCAATCTATATATATATATATATTTATGTGTGTGTGTGTGTGTGTGTGTGTGTGTGTGTGTGTGTGTGTGTGTGTGTGTGTGTGTGTGTGTGTGTATGTATGTATGTATGTATGTATGTATGTATGTATGTATGCATGCATGCATGCATGTATGTATGTATGCACATACATACACATACACATTCACATGCACATGCATAATAACTTGTATCAAACTATACCTTGATTTGTAGTTTTGTATTCAAATATTTTTAACGTATTTTTTATTAAAAAGCATATTCTACGTACTAATTCATCATTTTTACTAATACTATTATAGATTACTTCTATACAAATTACTTTTATTTTTAACTAATTTCATTAATATTTGAATTTAAGTGGAATACAAGCCACCATACGACACTTGTTTCATTTCAATTTCTAGGATAGTTTCACAAACTCTATATGTTCCATGGAATGTATTTTCCATGATTTCTTGAAAGGTTGATAATTGGCCTTATGAATCTATGAATTATTATAAATAATAATTTTTATTTTAAGTCTATGATTATTTAATAGTTAAAAACTAATATAAAGCTTTATAATTATACATAATGCTTATTATTGTATACAATAATAAAAATTTGTTCCTATAAATCTATGAATTATGATAAATAATAATTAATTTTAAGTTTTATTATTTATAGAATTTTATAAATATAAGCATTATACTTATATAGTATAAATATTTTTTATTTTGTTTTATGTTAAATTTTTTATTTTCTATTATGATAATATTGATATAGTAATAAATATCAATTATTATTAGTATTTGAAAATTTTCTAATATAAATATAATTATTCCATTTAAAATACACAAAGTTTATTGATGTATTTACTATATAACAATATTGGAAATAGATTATTTTAATAACTTAGAATATACATTTTTTTATTAATTTTTTTAATTTTAAACTATATAGATAACAATAGTTAACATATTTAGACTTTAGATTTTTTTAAAAATTAATAACTGCATTAATTAAATATTATTATTCAGTATTATGATTCTCAAAAAATGAATTATAAATCTTATTACTTTTAGTAAATAGGATAATTTTTTAAATTTGAAATAAATTATTCTCTTAAAATGGGAAGTCTGTAAAATTAATTAAATAGATAAATGTATTATAAAAATTGATTAACACCATTACATGAAAAACATTAAAATATTAAGCATAAGAAAACATGTGTAATCCCTGTAATAAAACACTAGCTTATAGATATTTTTATATATATAAAAAAGCCAAGAGTTATCCTTCTCGAGGTGCCTATTTCACTTAGTTAGATTATGAAAATAGGCGCCTCGAGAAGGATAATTCTCGGCATTTTTATATATTAAAAAAAAATATATAAGCTAGTAGCAAACGTGGTGCACAATTAATGATGTTAGTTGTTTAAATATATTATATATATGTTTATTATTATTATTATTATTTTTAAATATGATTTTAATTTATTAAGGTTATTTAATTATTGGAATTAATAATTTAAATTATTAATAAATATTAAACTAAAATATGGCATAATGTATTTGAATAATTAATTTTGAATGATTTGATAAAATGTTAATTTTTTAAAGGGTTAGTGTCAATTTTATATTTTTATACTTAAATATAGACCAAATAAAGTCAATAGAAATAAAGTTTAGTTCACTGAACATCAATTTGTGTACCTAACAAACATCTTTTTAAAGGCAATATCATTCGTGTTTTTGTTTACCTAGCACACTTCTTGTGTCTTGGTTCTTCTATAACTACTGCTTGATTTTACGTATATTATCTCAATTTAAATTGAAAATTTTAGACTTACTTTTCATTTCCCTCCGAGTGAAATATATGGAGATAGATTAGTTTACTAATTTTAAAAGTATGAAACAAAATCAAATTAATATTGGACGATAATTAGAATAAGTAAATTATATTCATTGATTTTTTTCTTTCAAATTATATAACGAATCTTCTATTTAATAGTTAAAATAAAGAAAAGTTATCCATAATATTGTCATCAAATATTAAGAGACATTGAAGCAAAAGTAAATATAATTTGTAAACATAAAGTGATATCACTAAATGAATTATTACAATTAATTAAGATCTATAAAAATAAAATATCATGAAAAAAGATAGGGTTTCTCAAAATAGAATAAATTAAAATCAAGAAAGTTTTCTTTATCATTTATCATTGTATGATGGAGACATTTTTAAAACATGGAATATAGTAGGAAGTGTTACAAAAAAATTACTGATGTGTCCAAAAAGACTTCTACAGACATAACATTTAAGAATAACATATCACATTAACTATATTTAAGGTGCTTAAGTCTATTTTCTTCATCCTTGTGCTTGGAAATTTGTCTACCCTTTTTCATTTTCTCATAAAGATCATATGTGAAAGGAGGCATTATTCTCAAACACTAGAGAGATTTTACATGTGAAACAGCTACAAATGTCAATCCTACTCTTTCTCTTGGTCCTATGTCAATTGTTGCTTTGGGAAGAGTCAATCCTTGAGATTTGTGAATAGTCAATGCTCATGCCAACCTCAATGGCAGTTGAAGTGTTCTACCTTCTGGATAGTTGGTATTTGAATTATCTTTGGATTATGATCTTCAAATGGTACTCTTGAATAACCATCAAACTCAACCATCACATATGTTGGAGGCTCAGGCGGAGCATTGCCTTAGTTGTAGACAATTTTTTGAATGTATCCAAGAGCCTCATTTACCAAGACCAGCCTCTATCCATAGATTTTAAGTTAGCATGACCCTTGAATCCTTACAAATTAACAACTCTGGATCAAGCTCATCATTTGAACAGTCATCTATTGTATTCATAGTACCTACTTTTGATGCAACACAATGTGCAACATGATGCATTAATGAATGTAGCATTTTTTTATTATGAGCATGAACATTTTCATTTGTTGAGAAAAAATAAACATCATTATCAAATTCAAAATTTGTTGCAACATCTATGCTGATAGAGGTCCTTGACATTAGCAAATGCCAATAATCAATTTGTGGGTTTGCATCTCTTAGATTTGTCAAAAGTTTTCGAAATCTTTGTTGCTCAATATCTTCCCCATCTTGTCTGAATATCTTATCTAATGTGACAACAGTCTTGAATTCTTTCCATAGCAACTTTGCACACTTATTACTATCATATGCTGCTCTATCATTAATAGGGGGCAACTGGCCCAGATCTCCCACAAATATTATAGATACACCTAAAATACAATTGAGGAAAATAATTATTTTTAAAACTATGTATTGATTCATGTATTTGATTGAAATACAATATATTTCACACATGTGTTAGTTCTTCATGATACAAAAATAGAATCTTTACCTCCAAAGCTTATATGTACAGATTGTGGGAATTCTTGGTGTAGTTGTGAATCTATATTTTCCAACATGTTTTGACCAATGAAGCTCATTTCATCAATCAAAATATATTTTATATGTGACATTTCTTCTTGAAAACTTGTGAGTCTTGCTCCTTCTAGTTGAGGAAAATCTCTTATTGGTATCCTCAATTTTGAATGGATTGTAGAAGCTCCTATATTGAATGCTACAACTCCTATTGGTGCAAGTAATAGAAGTGGAGAAGGGGAGGACATTGCTGCATTTTGAAGAGATTGACTAATGGCACCAATTAGATATGATTTTTCTATTCCTATTGTTCCTTAAAATTATCATAAACAATGGTTCTGCATTTTGATTTCTGTGGTAGTGTGTCATGATTATGTTGACTGCCTTTTTTTGTTTCTCACCAAGGGTCATGTAGTTTATACATTGAGGAATTTCATCATAGATAAGGCATCCATGATTCTTCATGTTACTTATGAAATTGATTTTTCTGGCAGTGTACTCTTCTCCTTGATAATCAACAGACCAATTTGTTTGTCTATCAACATCTCTTCTCCCCAACATGTCTATTTTTGAGCAATGTATATTTTGACCCTGGTGCAACCTAGATATAATCTCACATTCATATTCTATAGTATTTCTATGAACATCTTGATTTTCTTCAGTTTTAGGATCATTTGGGTTTTCAACATTTTCTGCAAACATTATACGTTGAAGATGCCAAGGGTTTTAATTGAATGTCTCCCAATTTTGTATGATAGAGGCATCATCATGACCAATATCTCATTCAATAGCATGGATTGGCTTGTAGAGAAGTAATTATATAAACAAAACTCAATCCATTTACTTGACTCACGTGAAGGGATAGATACAAACCTTGGAAATACTCTGACAATTGCACCTTTTTCCCTAGGCTCCCATTTGTTGTCTCTTTTTCTCTTAGGATTATATATCCATGATCTAGCTGCATCAATTAATGTAACACCTTCCATACAAAATGGCCTTTTTTTATAACCATAAATGAAAGATTTTGTATGTTCTTCATTGTTCTCTTCATCATTTTCATTTTCATTATTTAGAGTTACAAGTGTGAACATCTCAAGTGAGACATTTAGATTGACAAATCTTCTACTACACTCCACCAATGGAAGCTCTAATAACATATGGAAAGTTTCTTGAGCACCAATGTCTCTCTCTACTATTTTCTTAGTTAGAAGCCTCCTATATGGACGTGCTGCTAAATCATCTAGATTTTCCATATTGGATAGACACATCAACATTTGTTGGTATGTTTCTGAGCTTTTCTCTACTTTTGCTACATACTTGACGATATATTTTATGATAGCATCTTTGGAAAGAACAGGTTGCCAATCTATATTTTCTCTCCACAATTGTAGTATGTAGCGATTATATGAATTGACTCTATTATCATTTCTCATCGGTTCAAATTCCTTTTCCCCTATTTCCATGTCTTCATATAATTTTGATCCTCCTAGGTTTAATGGCCAGGGAGCATTATACCTACACTCCATGTAAGAAATATTATATTAAGCCCTTTCATTTTGTAGTAATTATTTATTAATATTTAATTATTCATTGGGATGAAATAATTACCTGCAAAACATCTTTCCCTTTTTTTTTCGTAGGCATGCACCCTCCTTACAAATTGTGTGTTGCTCCACACAGTTTAATATTTCTTTATAGTCACGATCCCAATCCACCTCTGAAAGTTGTCTTGTGTTTTTGAGACATGGATGTTGTTGAAAATTGACCAATACCTACAAATCACGGTAAGAAAAAATAAGTACACTAATTAATATCACATTACATGAATATATATAAATGTTTATTAACATGCCTATATATTTGTTTGATGAGGATCATTTCTAGGGTTCCATGCATGAACAATGGAGTGAAAATATCTTTCAGCACTTCTTCTTTCCTCCTCATTTGACCAGTCAATTTTATCCACATCAGGTGCTCCTTCAATCCATATGAATCCATGTATGTGTGGGGACCCCCTATGTTTCCATTCATATCTACACCAAAAGAACTTGACATTCATTCCCTTTTCTAGAATTTCTTTTTGAAACATTGAGTTTCTTAAGTGCATATAGTGTGCGACTATGTGAGGATAATATTTTGTCTTCTCCAATTTTGAGCTTCTCGTGGATCAGTTGGCATTGTTCCTGGCATAAGTGCATGCAAATCAAGCCAATACATATCCATTGCACTTAATGTGAAAAATATTGTAGGAGTACCAATTTGATGAAGCAAATATGTCAATTTTTCACAAGATTTAGTCCAATATGATCGTGTTCTCCTTAAAGATGTCCCAAACCGCATCAATTTATTTTACAGATTAGAGTGAGGTGTGTTTTCCATATGTTGTCGCAACTCATGGATGGTAATGGGCATATCTTTAAAGATTCTTTTCAAAAACACTAACGATGAGTTTTGTGCATGATGTCTCATTATCATGTTCAACACAAAATATCTAAACCTGGGATGTTTGCCAAAATGATGATCTCTATAACGCATCAAATGTTTCAAAAATTCATGAAGATAGACTTTCCATAATCATTGCTCTAACCAATCACAACTTCCATTAGGAAATAGTGTTGGAAATGCCATATCAAGTAATCCTAATGTGACATATTCATTAATGGGAGATACACCAATACTTGGCCAATCTATCAATGATGTTGGATGCACGTCAGGGTTGTTGACCCATGCACGAATAAGTTCCATTTCTTTCTGGGTATTAGGTGGTCTTGAAGCCATTGATGTTGTATGATCTATTATATTTCCTTCATCCAACTCCATGACTGGACCAACAAAAACAATCTCATTTGCATTTGAATCAAATTCCACATTGATTGTCTTTAATCTATCAAAGATATTTTCATCTACATTTCTAGGTAGATCATTGAGAGCATTTTCATTAATTTGGACATCTAAATAAAATTTAGCATGCTCTACTTTGTATTTGAGTGCTTTGTAGACACGATCCCTATTCACAGTACAATTATAGTTTGTTCCACGTCGATCTCTTCGTCTAACAATAATAATTCGCAAATTGTCTATTATGTGTGGCAATATATTGGAAACATGTTTTATATTTTGTGGGAAACTTATTGTATGCCCTTTATATTTATATTGACCACCTATCGCATGTGTAACTTGAAGTATAGGGCTGACACGTGCAATTAGCATTTCCTCAACTTGGGTCAAGTTTGCAAGCTCCTCAGGTTGTGGCCCTCGATCCATATTATTTAAAGAAGAAAATCTCTTGTTTCCCTTTTCTTGTCTACATCGATTGAATACTGGAGCTTCTGATGTACGGAACACTTTCATTCGTAGATAGCTTTCCTAACAAATATAACACATATGTGGCATTCTCAAGCTATCCAGTTGTTGTCAAAACAGAATTTAGAATGTATAGAAATTATCTTGAAGAAATTCAATTGGGTTTTTGTATGTTTTCTCTATTGCCTTGTCCACCAAAATTTATCCTGTTTTGGTTTGTAGGATGAGGCGTTTCAGGAACACACTCTATTTTTCTTGAATTTTCATTGTGATGACTCATTTCCACAAATGCAGGTAATGCTTGACTGTACCTCTCACTTGATTCAAAATCAACGTCATGTCTCCCTTGTGTTTCAAAATGAGATACTACATCAGATGTTCACTGACGAGTAATTCTCTCTCTATTATGTAATTCCAATTCTTGTAATGGAAATTTTGCCCTTCTTCTAGCATAATTTAGTTGTCGGACTTCATTGTTCCTTCTTCTTTCTTCTTCTCTTTCAGCTTGTGTCATTTGTTCTCGTTGCCGTCTGCGATACTCTCTGGTATGCTCTTTGTTGCTCCATTTGGTACTGTCTTCTTTCTTGATCTGATTGGAAATTCATACTTGATATATTCAATTCTATGAAATAAATTTGTAACCAAACATTAAAAAAAATAGTAGATCTAGTAAACTATTTTTTATTAAAATAGTTTAAAATATCACATAAATTTAGTGGCATTGTGTTTCAGATAAGATAGATATTTATTCATTTCTAATTAATATTTGAACACGTCACACATACATATAGAAAGAACTTTTTGTGTGGGTAAGAGAAGAAGATCTAAAAATATACTAAATACCAAATAGTCCTGTATGTATAATACTAAATTTATTTAAAAGAGAGGAAGAAAAAACATGCATTAATCAAAACTGATAAGTCAAACATACAAATTTATTAAAAAAAATGATAATGTCAAATAATATGACTCCTAGATTTCATTATAGTGATGCAAAAAAATGTGGAATTCATCAGTGAGGAAAAGGTTGTTTTCGCCATCCATGTGATCTTCATCATAGTGGATGGCTTTCATAAATTCAAAGAACCCAAATGATTTCTTCCATGCATCATGAATTCCCTTTGTATATTGTCCCATCTGTAAGATTTGAGAATCTTGGACACCTCGAACATGAAAGCTCGCAATATGAATTTCATCTGTAATTTTTTTACAAGACTCACAAGTGATTGTTCCCAATCTATCCAAATAATTTTGAATAATTTGATTTGATTGCACTGAGTTGTCTGCAAGAAGTGGGCTTGTGATAGTGTTTTCAGAATTATTTTGTTGAGCATCCATAGGTAATTTTTTTTTGATATCTATAATATAAGAATTTAAAATGGTTAGTATCAAAATGACAAATAATAATAGAATTCCCTAAAAACTAAATTACCCCTACTCTTCCTACTCCATATAGTAAATAAATCTAAACAAATTAAAAGGTTTTCTAATATCAATAATTTGAGAGCATATCTGAATTTTAAGAATATAACATGAAAAATAGTATAATCTAAAATTTTATATATTAAAAATGATCTATCTATTAAAAAGATTACTACTCATTAATAAAAATTAATGTATCATGCATTATAAATATATAAATTAATTATAATTGTACATGTGCATCTATGTTTATTTATCTAAACTTGGATGTTTGATAAATTATATAATGGATTGGTTTCAAATCAATTTTCATTTAAAAAAAAAAAAATAACTCCTATTTTTATTAAAGAGCTTCTTTAATGTATTATATTTAAATACACTTAATAATGCAATATCTAGTAAACTTACAAATTTTCATTTTTGAATTTTAATAATAAAATTTTATTTTAATAAGCCTAAAATGAAATATTATTAAAATGAACTTTCACTTTTGAATTATAATAATGAAATTACATAATTTCATTTTTGAATTTTAAAAAATTAAAAAAATAAGCTTTTAAATTTTCAAATGCAATTGGTTGAAATGAATGTGGTACCCACAGAGGCCTTCAACTGACGTAAAAAATAAATAATTTGTCCAAAATATTATCTCTTATAGAGAATCCACCCTCCATTTTCATAAAAGAATAAATTTACACAAGACATGGGTAAAAAGAAATTGCTTCTAATGTTGAAGCTTGAAACATGCTCTTTGAGCTCTATAGCATAAGCTCATATGCTCTAAATATTCTCCTCTTCTATTTTTTTTAAAAACATATGTTACATCTACATTTTTTTTTAATCCTTTTATATTTTCCTATACAAAATATTATCACTGTGCATTATAAGTAAAATGGTTTGAGTAAAAAATATGTAGATAAGATAGGTGAATGAAAGGTAAACTCTATATACTTTTTTTTATTAAAAAAATAGAAACATCTATAAGATTAATAATTATCTTATGTTTATTATATATCATGTGTAATTTAATCCTCTTACTAAAAAAGAAAGTATTTAATTTGAATGATTACAAAAAATTAGAAACATCTAGATATAATTAGAATATACTAATATATTTAACATAGCAAAAAAAAATCTTTTTTTTTTTTTTTTCGTATGTAAATATATTTTATCTAGATGTTTCTAATTTATGTAATCATTCATATCAATTTTTTTTTGGGAAGTTCAAATTATACATCATATATACTAAATAGAATAGGTAAAGAAAATTTATAAATCTTATTAATTATTAAATATATTTATTTTTAAAAATTAATCCTCCTAATAAAAAAGAAAGTGTTTAATTGGAATGATTACAAAAAATTAGAAACATCTAGATATAATTAGAATATACATATATATTTAACATAGCGAAAAAAAATCTTTCTTTCTTTTTCTTTCGTATGTAAATATATTTTATCTAGATGTTTCTAATTTTTCCATATTCAGAAGTCTTCAACCAAATCAATCACCTTAAAATATATTTATTGTTTCTTAGAAGAATGAAGCCATCTTAATCTTTATCTTTAATTCTATAGTTCTATAATTGTATTCATGTATTCCTAATTTTATTAGTTATAAATTTTTATAATTTTATATGTTTATATATTTTATAATATTTTTAATTTGTACCATATGATTACTCAAATACATTAAGAATAATCTCCTATACTTTATTTCAACAAAATTGGGCCTGTATATTCTAAATTTCCCAGAGAACAAAACTAATCTTTACTCTATTTTGATTTAATTCTTTGACCAAGATAAATTAAGTCAGGGTTCTTTATTTCAAAGTTCATAAAGACTAACTCCTTCCAATTGAATTTGTCAGCTCTTTTGGATATGTCTGATAGGAATCTCTTTCCTAAATCTCAAATTCTTTGTGTTTCCAGCTGTTCAGTAGCCAACAAAAAATTAGAGAAAATGGCCACCGTAATTTGAAAATTGCTAATAATCAAACATTCCATGAGTACCAAAATTCTTGCTAATTTTTTTATTATTATTTTTAACAATTCGGTTTTTTTATAGGAATATTAAATAAGATTTATTTGCTTGGTTTTCTGTGTAAATTTGTAAGAATGCAACAGAAGGTAGGAGGAAGGAAGAAAGAAGAAATAAGAGCATTGATTTCTTTTCTGCCATTCCGCCTGGCACAGAGCATTATTAACCCTAATTAGCTTTTCTAAGAATCTAAATGCGAGGATAGGAGAATCAAAACCAAGAATGAATTAATGAATGTGTAGATAACAGATATACAATCTTTTAAAGATTCCCCTTGTTTGATGGATTCTCTTTTTACATCGCTTCCCAAAATAGAACCGTCTCATCTACTACAAAAGAGTTTACACTGCATTCGCCTTATACAAAAATTCCTGTATGTAATTAAACTCTGTACTTCATATTTGAAGTTTTTTTAATTTATGAAAAATAGAAAGAAATCTACAACATTTCTAATCAGAGTAGAATTTCTATTCTAACAAAGTTTCTAAGAAATTTTAAGGAAACTATGTAGATTTCAAAATAAGAAAAATCCACACAATAAAACTTTTCAAAATGGAAGAAATCAAAATACATAAACATACATACTTTTTGAGAATATTGGTTGATCCTGTTGCTCAATCCAATGTTTCTGTTGCTCAATTCAATGTTCAATATAAAACAAAAAGACCTCTTGCCATATATAATGTCAAAAAATTGAAAACACGTCTTACCTAAAACATGTAATGGCTAAAAATGGAGTGTAAGGTAAGACGTTTGGCTTTCTATGTCATAAGAGATTATTGGCTTTCTTGTTAATGGAGTGAATGGGAAATGTTTGATTGTTTCTTTCAGCAAGAACAATTCATTTCACACCATTAGCACCTCTAAAAACTCTTTCACTCTCACATGAGATGAAGGGAAGATGATTGAGTACATTTTCTATCACGTAAGACATTTGGCTTGCTGCATTTCCATGCAATAATGAGTGAAAGGAGGTATAACTATTCAGCTACCTATCAATTTTTTTAAAAATGTTAGATTGTTTACAACGAAATTTGCTCTCATTGTAGAAGCCTCTTGGCTTAACAATTTTTTTAAAAATGTTAGATTGTTTACAACGAAATTTGCTCCCATTGTAGAAGCCTCTCAGCTTAATAAGTTTAAACATCGTAAAACATGTGTAATCGCTGTAGCAGAACATAACTGAATCATTACAATGACGTATTCAATATTCAATAATTGCAGGGGCAAAGTTTTCAAATGCTCATAAAGATGATGCAAGGAGAATCAGAAACAAATCTGTAAAGCTAGACATTACAGCGACTTTCTTATGTAAGACGCTTTTATGAAGTTACGTTTGACATAATTTGATTCTACAGCTTGTGCCAAGAGATAACCATCAGTACTAAGAATCATACGAATCATATTGTGTCTAAGTTAGAGTTAAAAATAGATATGACATTTGAAGAATCATTTAAAATTATAAATTTACTCTTTGTAAATTTTTAAGATTACTAAATTAAAATATTGAGCCATTCTGTCCACTGCATAGTCAATGGCTATTTATCTTGTTGGTAAACAGATTTGTCACTATAAAAATGGTCCAACGGAGTGTATGTGGCAAACTGTTCACAACAGTTGGATAGGCCATTTTTACAGTGACAAATCTATTTACCAACAGACTTTTGGCAACTCTACTAGGAAGACCGAACAAGAAAAGATTGACAGTCACCTGTGATGAAGCAGGATGGTGCTGCCCCACGAGAATGTTTTTCCAGTTTTCCAATCAAACCCTAGCTTCCAAGACACCCAAGAAGATATTATTTTAGACTTGAACACTCTAGCCTGGAGGTGTAGACAAAGTGCTCAACAATATCATCAAGTAAATCAAGTTCTAGAAGAAGAAGAATTCGAAAAAATCTTGTGAAGAGCTCCTATTGGTCAAAATGTTGTAGTCATTGAAAGAATAGTTGTTATTCCAAGAAGAAATAGGTTGAATCCGGGTCACATCCAAGGGAAAATAAATAATAACCAATAAAGCAGGTTGAAAAATCACACATCCAACTGGATAGGCATAAAGGTCTGGTAAACAATGATTCTGAAGCCCTTCATAAGTTAGATTTCAAGCCGGTTACTCCTAACAAGCAGAGAAGATTAAGTCTGTTAGTAGGTCATCTTCACCACCAAAGGCTACTGTTTCTCTAGTGGCCTTTCAAGCTATGATCCTACTAGGTACCCTTGTACCCATACCCATCAATTTGCAATCTTTTAACATCATTCTCCTAGCAAGACATAGACAAAGCATGCAAACTGTTTGCCAAAATATTTGTGTAAATGTGCACATCAGTTTTTGAAGGATTGGGTGATATACTTTGAATGCAAAGTAGACATATATGCTTTGAAATAAAGTGGCGATTTAATATACATTAAACTCAAAAGCATAAACACACCTCAAATTTGTGCAATCATAAATGAAGGAAAAAGTTATATTTTAAATGAAAATCCAAGCTTTAAGCCATAGATATTCATCAAATTAACTCAATAGGAAACTTTGAGTGATGCATGGATATTTTATGAATAGTTTTCAAATTGAATTCTGAAGTCTCCAATTTGTAAAGTACATTGAGGGAATTAAAAGCATTTAAACTAACCAATGGAATGAGCAACTAGTAGGCCATGAAGTGTAAATATCAAAGGCCTAATTATGCTCCCATTCTAAAAAGTGCACTTCCTAACATTGGCGATACCATCTTAGGAAGTATTTTCCTTGAAGAATTGTGGTTGTCTCTTGAGAGCGAGGACATCACCCCTTTAGCCAAAAAAATATTGGAAAGTGGCATAGCTCGAGCAAGAGGGCACCTCATCTCAGCATAGTGTCCTAATCTAGTGTTGGAATGCATGAAAGTCTATCATCCAATTACCAAGGAAGTCATTTCATCAAATAATAAAGTGATTGTCTATCTGGATCCTGTTTCTATTGCCATTGCTTTCTGATTACCTACCAGAGTGCAATATGCCAACATCAATTTAAGAACCACCAAAGAGTACTATATAGGAAATCAAACTCAGTGTTTCAACACCATTGCTAGATCGTGGCTCTTGCAACCAAGGAAAGGGAAATCTCAACTAGCCAAGTTCATCCATAGATCATTGTTAAAAGAAGATATAACAAATATGGTAACTCTATTAAGCAGGATAATAGAACTTCAGGATTTGCATGAATTTGAAGATTGGATGTTCTTATTTATTAACATGGTCTACGAAGGGAAGCAACACATTGATTGGGCTAAAATTATCAGTGACTCACTGCATAGGCAACTCATAGAACTCTAAGAAAATGATTATTTCTACATGACTTTTTATCTCTTCTATGCTATTGCAAGTGCCAAAATTTGGCCAAGGCTTAACCGACAAGGTATATATGATGATATAGCTATTATTTACAATCGTCTTACTTAGATTCAATATGATAGTAGCCTGCACCACTTTAGAAGAGTTAATGATGCATTCACAATGTTGACTGTAAGAGAAATTCAATGAAACATGGGACTTAGAATTCCACTAGAAGCAATGATGAAAGTACAAAAGTATCGAAGTGTTTTCATATAGTTCCCAAAGTTCACTTATATCAGGTTAGCCAACTATGATGGGTATCCCCTTATGTTACCTAGATTTGTTGATGATAAATTGGTCTTAATAGAAATGTGCAAACACATTAGTCAAATTAATAAGCTTTGCAAGAATAGGAGGATAGATGAAATACCCTTCCCTACTAGCATTGGACATTATAGTTGTGATAGCGCATCAAATACGAGGAACATAAAATGATCCATCACCACAATTAATTAACATCCTTATTTCATGTGTTTATAAGATAGTAAATTCTATGTAGTTAATGAGTTAAATCTAACCCCCAGCCTTGGTCACTTTCTGGCTCTAGAAGATTTTTGGGAAGATTGTGAAAGTGATTTTGAAGTTATGAAGAGAGATTGGACGTAGCTCACTATAAGGCATGTGATAGACTTCAAGGTGGATATTGATGATGAAGCTTCATTGGTTGGTCCCTTCTACTATGAGAAAATTGAATTACTAGACCTTCCCCCTATTGATTGGCCAATTTAGGAGTTAAAAAGCCTGAAGGAAAGAACTGCCTTTATTGTTAAAAGAACAAGGGAGTGGGGTGAACCCACAATAATGGGTTCCAGTTTTTTGGGATGAAGGAAATTTTAAAAAATGGAAAATTTCACATATCAAATTTACCATATGTTCGAATGAACATTCAAGTTATGTTCGCAAATAATGGGTTCCACTTTTTTGGGATGAAGGAAAAAAAAAAAATGGCAAAATCCACATATCGAATTTCCATATGTTCCCATGAACATTCAAGTTATGTTCGCGCAAACATAATTATAATACATGTTTGTGCGAACACTTTTGATATATATGAGGTATGTTCACGCGAACATACCTCATTAATATGTTCACACGAACACATTTTACAATGACTTTTTCTTTCAAAAATGTTGTTTTCTCCATTTTACTATTCATTTTTATGGTGTGTGATTCTAATTAGGATGTTGGAGCAAAAGTGTTTGATTGGTTAGCCTCTCACATCATTTTCCGTCATTCTCCTCTAAGATTTTTGTCATTCAGCTATTTCAGGTATGTTGATATGTTATTATTTAAATATTTTTTATGTTTTCAAAGCATATATTCATGTTAATTTAATATTTTTATTGTTTATTTATGTTACTTAATTCTATTAATTTAACATTTATCATTTTGTTGTATATGTTAGTTATCTATTAGAAAAATATTAATATAGCATTAGAAAACAAATTTAGAAAAAAAATTAGTGTTAAACTAGATAAATATTAGAAAAATTATAGTTTAGAATATTAGACAAATATTAGAAAATGATAAAAATGGTTAAATTAGAACATTAGAAAAAACATTACATAAAAATATTAGAAAAAATATTACATTTAAATATTAGTTTTTATTAGAAAAATATTTGAAAAAACATTACATTTAAATATTAGGAAAACATTAGGAAATATATTTAAAAAAATTAGTTTGGAAAATATTAGAAAACTATGAGAAAATATTAGAAAAAACATTATAAAACATTAGAAAAATATTAGAAAAAAATATTAGAAGATATTTTAAGAACTGCTAGTCTTGAAAATTATAAAATATTAAAAAAATAATAGTGTAGTATATTTAAAGTAAAATTTAGAAAAATATTAGTTCTATAAGAAAAATATTAGTTTAATTAGAAACAATTTTTTTAGAAAAATATTAGTTTTATTATAAAAACATTAGAAAAAAAAATTTAGAAAAATATTAGTTTTATTAGTAAAGCATAAGAAAAAAATTACACTTTTAAATTGTAGAAAACCATTAGAAATTATTAGAAAAATAATAGAAAATATATTAGAAAATAATAGAAAATATATTAGAAAATATTAGAAAAACATTACTGGGTGAAATATTTAACAAACATTAATCTACAATATTAGAAAAAATAAATTAGTATTATAACATTAGGAAATATTTTTATTTAACATTAAAGAAAATAAATTAGTACATAACATTAGAAGATATTAGAAAAAAAACATTTTATATTAGAAAAATATTAAAATGTATTTGAAAAAAATTACAAAATATTAGAAAAAATATTGAACTTGAAATATTAAAAAAACATAAAAAAAGAAAAAAAAGGAAAAAAGTAAATTAGCACATAGAAAATTAAAAAAATATTAGAATGAGCTAGATCTCCATAACCATAGAACACTAACTATAACCCTAAAAATAATAGTAACCATAACCCTAACCCTAACTCAAACTCTAACCCTAACTTGAAAGCTCTTTAACCCTAATCTAACCCTAGAGTTAACCCTAATCTAACTATTTAATCCTAGAAATCAACTGCTAATTAAACTCTTTAATCTAAATGAAACCGTAATCATTACCCTAATCTAACCCAAGTGAACCCTTTAAGTCAAACCTAGGTACTGATCTTTAATTCCTAAAGTTCTGCAAAGTCAAGTTCCCTTTAACTCTAACTCTAACTTTAACTCTCATACATATGATCATATAAATTTTATTGATATTTATGTTACAAATTATCTAGACATGTGATGTACGTGATTACATATATCTTTTAATATAAATAAAAAAATTTGTGTACTAGACTTAGAGAGACATGTGTACTTGTTAAATATGTATGTATTATATACAATTTACAAATTTTATATAAATTATCTCCATCATTGTATAGATATAACTTCACATGATCAGCTTGCTCATCATCCTAAGTGCACTGATGAGGCTCTTGTTGTGACTCCTCCTATTGTAGTTCCTGCTATAGCTCCTGATGTGATTCCTACTACAACACCTGATGTAGTTCCTGGTTCCTATTGCAGCTCCTCATGTAGTTTGTTAGGTTGCTTATGGTGGGGCTTGTGCTATGGCTCATGGTGGGGCTTGTGTTGTGGCTCATCATAGGGTTCATGGTGGGGCTCATGTTGCAGCTCGTGGTGTGGCTCCTAGTGTTGATCTAGGTGGTGTAGGTCTTGGCATGGTTCACGGTGTAGCTCCTGTTGGAGGTCCTACAACTATAGCTCCTATTGGAGGTCCTATTGCACCACCTCCATTCATTGATATCAATGCATTATTTGCATTTGTAGAGCAAGAGGTGGCTAGATTACAACAGTCTATATTGTGGTCTAATGATGTTCTATATAAAGACATATGTGCTACCATATGTAGGGGTTTACAAGATTTGACTGCTAGATTTAGAACTCACCATTCACTTACCCAAGACATATTAGCTACCATATCTAGGGACCCTAGAGATAAAATTTTAGGAGATGCATCTTTTGATGACATCAAGAGGGTGGCCCCCAAGGATGTCATCAAACAAGATCTCTTTCTATCATATGAGGGTACATAGGGTAGCATGAGAGGCTATTGAGTCACACAATGTAGAGATCCTATTATTGTGAGTATGATCTATCCTCATTTTTTAGTTGCACATGGTCGTTATCCTAATAACAACTAGATACCTCTTTATTTTGCACAACAATTGTACATTGAGTTCTACATGGGGTTCAATGTCAACTACTTAGACATTCCAAATTATTGTAGAAAGGGGCATGGTCAGATAGTAGATCATGACCAATATTGCAATGCACAACATCTACCACCTCCAGATGTGAGATAATTCATTGGACAAAGATTTCCTCTAGTGACTCTAGCACTAGCGCCTATTGTAGATAGAGTTGTCACTACTTCCCAGAGGGGAGCAATTGATAGTAATGGACACATTTCATTTGCAACTGCTAGTATCACATTTGATTCTCTTGGTCATTATATTCACACTCGATAGAGTCATCTAGGTTGACCATCTTTAGAGGCATCTAGTATCACTTTAGGCACCTCCTCTAATGAGGCATATAGAGCTACTGGACTACTAGTATAAGGCGATGTTCATGCTCTTTCAAACTAACACACACATATGGATTTAACACTGTATTTTTTGGAGGATTTGTTACAGAGTATCAGTTATATTTTTGATACACAGGGGATGCCGGTTCACTTAGTGATCGATGGCATTAGACACCATCAGAGTCCCATAGTTCCACAAGCACAGATCACATGAATGAAAGTCACCACATAGCATAGCTCACAACATTTTGCACGAGGCTCATGACACTCTATAGATCACTTGGGAATACAAGTTGGAGATGTTAGGATCACAGCTGAGGGCCTTGATGATTTTGGTGAGAAATTATGAGGGCTATCTTGGATTGATACTAGTCTGAGGATGGGATTTTTATCATACATGGACATGTTATTCTGACTCGACACTGATTCTACACCATTACCCAGCTAGTTACATAGTCCACTTCACTCATCATTACTAGTAGTTGGAGATTTTGGTGTTGAGGGTGGTTCAATAGGTGTCAGAGTTTCAGGAGATGATGCTGGAGTATTAGGACACACTAATGTTTCAGATAGTAGAAGTGCATCAATAGATGATATGATGGCATCTTCTGATCATATATATATATATATATATATATATATATATATATATATAAAATTTATTTTTAAATTAAAATATATGGAATTTAAAGATTCAGCTCAGATAGATAATTAATTTAAGAAATATAATAAATCATCTAGGCATAGGTTGCCGAGCACATGATTACATCTAGTGATGGGTCAGGGCATTTACATTAGAGATGATTCTATTGAGGCACCTTGTAGTGCTCAGGTACAAGTTTTAAATAGTTTGTAAAGTTATTTATGTTTCGTACAAGATACATGCACTCATATTTAATTTGAATGTACACACACACACATGTGTCTGTATGTGTGTGTGTGTGTGTGTGTATATGCAGGGCTTGGTTAATGTGCCTTAGCCAAAAGATGTACAAGAGACTCGATCAAAGGGTCATTCTATTTTTATGCATCTTGAGGGGTCCCTCTAGTAGTCTCTGTGTGTGTGTGTGTGTGTGTGTATCTCTCTCTCTCTCTCTCTCTCTCTCTCTCTCTCTCTCTATATATATATATATATATATATTGATGCATTTATATATTGGAGACTTTGTATATATTCTAGACACTTACATACTCATGTATTTTAGTACCTTGATGGCATACATACGTGTTTCACTATTTAGTTGACTATTTACTACTTTAGTAGTTGAATGGTCACATGTATATGAATTGTTATATTTTGTTACATGTATACATGTTTATTTAAGACTTACAGTATGTATATGTATGCATCTCAGTATCTAGATATTTGACGTAGATGCTTATTCTTGAGATATACATGTCTGTGTATTTATTTTATTTTATTAGAACATTCCTCATCTATTAGATTATAGATTTAAAATGTTAGATTTTATTATCATCATTACTGTTAAATTGATTACTAGGAACTTAGAAGGATACATATTTGTTAAATTATCAATTAGTAGAGCTAAAGATAAATATTAGTTGTATTTGGATAAAAATATGCTAACTAGGTAAGCCAATACATTATTTTAAAAAGCTTTTACAAAATATAATATTTAAAAACACATTAATAAACTAATAAACTAAGAGTATGACCCTACAATAAACTAACATTAATATATAATTTTTTAATAAACTAATGATAACTAAGAGTATGATTGTACAATTTTAAAAACACATTTAATTCAAGATGAAATTCAATAGGTTAAAAAGAAGTTCATAAAAGAATTTAGATAACATATTAAATTATCTTTGATACATATCTATCTAATGATGGCACAAGTTCCAACTAATTTACATAGATCAACCCTATTTAGATCAAGTTATTATTAAATTCATCCATGGTAATTAATATTATTAAAATGTATACATTGAAAAGAACATTAATAAATAATAATTGACACCTTTATGATTTCCAGGCTCAGCAATCACTGCAAAGACATCTCTTGCATAACAAGTACATATACATGTGTACAATATATATAAGACAATTCAAATTGTTAATTAAATAACAAGTTGAGAGTAACTGACAAGTTGAGATTAATTTTTATGATACTTACCCACTTTTACCAATCCAGAGATATGATTATGATAATTAGAAATCAATGGAATATCATCAAAATTTTCATCATCTTTATCAAATGTATTATTAACATCAAGTGGTACCAAAATCCATAAACCTATATATCCATGTGTTTGATTGATGCATTCTTCATAGTCATCATCAATACAACTGTCACAAAAACATGAGTATTATCTTGTCTTCAATGTCCACTTGTGATTATCTGTACTTATGATTGAATCTAAAGAATGTGTCTTTTCTATCCTCTTTCAACCATGCATGTGTTTTCTATTAACAAGTGAAAGTTCATTAAATTGAAAATATGGACAAATTAAATTTAAACTTCAACCAATTGAAATATAAAATTTAATAATAAAATTTTATAACTTAATTTCATAAAATTTAAACATATGTACACATCCATACCTATTATCTCCCAAAAGACTCTATATGGTACCTATCGACTCATTCTTGATGATGTCCTGACCATTCAACAATATCATGTGCATCATTTATATGAACTCCCTGATAATTCATTTGACATTTTTGTAGAGCACATTTGATGTGAGCTCTAGCACCATCATGTTCACCTTTTCCATGGCCACTCTCGAAGAAATTTCATATGTATTTTATATTCTCATTGCAATGATATCTAGATAATGCATAAAATGGTCTAGATGATTTGAACTATGCGGCACATCCATCAAACCAAACATGATGTTTATCATTATTTATGTCTCTTCCTTTCAAATAAGAAAAGAACATATTGAAGCAATGTTTTACACAGTGAATTTCATGTTCTTTATCATCACTTATATAAAAATGATATTCCATTTTAACTACTTGTGCTTGAATTGTACTCTGAACACCATCCAAATCTAACTGTGCATGTCTATAACAAACATGTACCATAATAGTGACCTGCTTAGAAAAGTAATAATATAATTGAATTCCTTTCTGATGAACAAAGGAATAGTTCTCTACAAAATCAACAACTGATACAATTATTCCAAGTGGGAAATTATGTCTCAAAGTTTGAAGCTATTGTGCTTGCAACTTTGCAAAAAATGTGTGATGAATATAAGGTTGAATAAAATTCTTAATTTTTTCCATAAATGTTACAATAGGTAACTCCTCTTCAACATATTCCAGCCTTTTTGTCTTTTTTCCCAACATTTTTTCATTCTTCACATACTTATAACTTTTGCAATTCATTTTTTTTTTTAACATCAATATTTTCAATTTTCAAAGGAATTAGAGCCAATTCACCACATATTTCACATAATCCTTTGATGCAATTTATTTGACAAGCTGGATCATCTATTCTATCACATAGAATGAATGATATAAACTCACTTCTTCTACTAGGAAGAGTAGCATGAAAACCATATGTGTCTTCGACAAACTTTCAAAATATCTAACAGTGGAGATCAAGCTTAATATGATGATGATACCAACATGTTTCAAACACTCTGTTTGACCTCACAAAGTATGCCTTCAATTTTTGAAACAATGTTTGCCCAACTTTTACATTATGATGTTCACTACAAAATTACACATATCACTCATGCTATCTTGTGTCCAACCGATGTTTTGTATGATGTTCATATCGACGAGATACAATCCTATGCCTGATAACATCTCTACTATTTGATGAAGGACAAGTGTTATCAATCCAAAATGATATGACTAAATTTTTTAATACCTCTTCAATCCTATCAGAATAAGGTGCTCTACACATGATTGCCTGATTGCCCTCCATAGTACTATCATCTAGAATTAATATTCCCTTAACATATTCTCTCATTGTTTAACTACTAAAACCCATTTTAGAGAAAATTTGAAGATATTTGTCTATTTTGGGTCATATTCTTATTTACAAAAGACATCAACATCACTTTTCTTGTCATGGACTTATCTCTAGCTCAAGAGTGTTTTCATATATTTCTCAAACCTTGTTTAACATTTTCAATCACATTAGTTTTCATGTTAGAAAATCTTCTCTTCTTTGATATTGTGTCTACACCTAACAATTTCAATGCCTCTTGCAACTTCTTTTGTGTAAGAAAAACTGAAAGAAACTAAGCTTGTTCATGTGTTTTAGTGTTATCAAATTTAGTCATTATTTCTCTTATCTTCTTATTCATTGACCTTTTTTTAGAAAAACTTAAGGGTTGATTAGTAGTTGCAAGTCTTCTCAATTTATCCTCATCCATTTTGAGCAAATGATCTAAATTTTTATGAGAAATACCATTCTTTATAGATTGGGTAATATTTAGGAGTTGGTCTACACTAGTTCCTACACTTGATCCTAACCTTTCTCTAACTTATGTTATTGGAATTTCTACAAGGAGTGAGCTTGAGCCTCCTCCAACATTTATTGTTTGAGATTCTATAGGGAAAGATTCTAACCCTTCTCCAAATTTTATTATTTGAACCTTTGTAGGGAGTGATCTTGAACCTTCTTCAACATTCATTATTTGAGATTTTGTAGGGAGTGTTCTTGACCTTTCTCCCATATGCATTTCTTCTACTTCTGTTGAGCCTTCTCCAACATTTCCTTCACCTTGTTGATTCTCTACAACAAATTTATAAATAAATCAAATTAGATAAAAAAAATAAGATTGAAACATAATTAAATTCAAGACCATAAAAAAATTAATATATATAATTGCAAACCTTGTTTAATTTGATGATAACGTGCCATAGTTTTCTGAAGATTTCTATGTTTTACTTCATCATATGTCTTCCTTGCATATTTGTTTTGCCTTCCTTTCTTGTTTCTATTTAAAAAATCTAAAAAGTTAAAAATTCACCCTTGCCTTGATAAATTTCATGCAACAACTATATAAAAATGTCATCATATGGCTTCACTATTTAAAAATTGACTTGTCTATAGGTGACCTCAACATATTTTTATTTTTTGTATGCTGGCATGAAGAAAAATGATTTGACATGTTGAGGCAAACATGTCAAATCATTTTTTTAGTTGTCATAAAACTTAGCCCCACATGTTCACATGAACATATGTTCATACAAACACCTTTAATATGTTCAAGTGAACACCGTGTTGGCGCGAACATGTGATTTTAGTAATTTTTTACCTTCTTTTCTAAAAAATAAAATAAAATTGGCTCTTTTGACACCCAAAATAAAAAATGAATAATCTCTTATTGTAAAATAAAAAAATGCAAATTTTTACTATTCGGAGAAAGCTTTCCAATGACTATAATTGTAATACATATTATATTCATTAAGACTTTCAAATATAAGTTTAACTCATTATAGATTCATTATCGATTGAACATCAACTGACTTTGACACTTTGGGAAAATTATTAAATTAGGTCAAAAAAAATTGAAAAATATTTAGGAAATAGGTTATTGAGATAACTTTCTATTCAAAAAGAAAAATAGATTTATGATAAATTGAGTTCAAGTTATCTATGTCAAAATGAATGTATGTCTGAATTATGATTGGTATCACTTCAAAACTTCATAAACTATACAATATTCAAAAAAATTGAATCAAACCAAATGCATCCTCTAGATATTGATGTCACAAATCCAATACCGAAAGAATTATGTCATTATATTTTATAGAAAAAAAGTTATGTGTGTCAAGTGGACTATCACTCTTTAAAAATATTGAATAATAATATGTACCACTTTTTAGAGGAGAAGAAAAAGTTTACTAAAATATTTTTAAAAAAAGAAATTAAAAAATATGGTTAGAAAGTAGGAATAGAGTACTAGAAATCACTAGTTTACATCATCTAGAAATTATTCATAGTTTTTGAGATATAGTCACTCGAATCTAAGGTTTGTTTCAAAAATATTGATTTCAGTGTCAAAATTGGTCAAAAAGTGGAACAAATTATTATGGGATCATGCAATGGGTCAGTAGAATTAGAATAGAAAAAGTGATTGATAAATTTCATAGTAGAGAGAGGAGAAGTAATCAAGGAGAATCATCTCAAATGACATTGGAGGAAATTTCTAGTGAGAAAATGTAGCAATTAGATACAAGTGATCTACATAAAGATGAAGATCTAAATCAACTAGCTACGTTTACAGTCAAAAGGAGGAAAAAACTGAAAGGTAAATTAGATCGAGTGACTCATGAAGGAAATGAAACTAGTGAGAAGGATCAAATAACCCCTCAAACTATGGAGCCACACATTCTAGTCACATCCTCACATGACATAGTAATTTCTAATTCAAGCCTCTCTCCTCTTGAGATATTATTAATAGACATTATGCAGTTACATAATCAATTATCTAATTCAGAAGATTTGATGTTGATTTTTGAAAATACAATAGGCAACATGGAAGTTTCACTTCTAGCTACTAGACATTCATGGCCCCAAACTAGTCTCCAAAAGAAGAATAAAGTTGTTCAAATGATTCTGCTTCCATTCAATGCAATCTCTAGTTTCCTTTAAAAGCCTCCTAAAGTTAAAAAGAATAAAGTGATGTCTAGGTTGGCCACTGCTAAAACTTCAAGCAATCTATGCATATAAATAGCAAAGCCCATAATAGAGAAGAATGTTGATGAAGCATCCATGTCATATTTCATTCTACATAAGATTGATCTTGGTCCATCTATTGCGGAAAGAGATTTTTAGAATTTTGAATTGACTTCTACCCAAATGTTACAAAGAGTGAAGGATGAGAAAAGACCAAAGGAGAAACTCAAAGAGAAAGTTCAAATTCTGGTGTCTTACATCAATTTGAGTTACTTCGCTAGCCTTAGCATGCCCTAATGGTATTCTTGATCATGTTGTTGAAAGAGTAAACAAATACAAGTCACATAGTATGATGATCAAAGCTTGGATAAATAGAATGATAGAAGATGTTTCAAAACTCACAAATGGAGTGAAGGAAATATATGGAAATTCCATTGAATGGATACAATAAATTTCTAAAGATCTAGAAAGCAACAAGGAGTAGAAAGTCTCCTAGAAAAAAGTAGTTGATGAACTAGAAGGAATCTCCAAGTTAGATATAAACACCCCGATTTTTGAGAAAATTGTTAATGATCCAAGTGAGAATCAAACACATATCTGGTGTAAAAGTATTAACTAGAAGATGATAAATATCAGCAAAGGAATCACTAAATTTGAAAAAACTAATAGGTCCGTGTGAATAGCTGAAAGTGAAAGTTGCAGATGAACTAGTCTCTATTATCATAGGTAGACCAATAGTAAATGATCTTCAACATATTGATTGCCAATTTCTTCTTGATTCTTCTAGTTTAAAAATTCATTTAGAAATGGAGAATTGAGTGTCAAATTCTAAAACTATGATGAAGCTTAGTCTGGTCACTGTCACTCTAGAAGATTGCAATGTTTTAGCCTATAAACAAGAGCTAGAAGAGATCCAGGATAAATACTTTATGGAAAAACTCAGGATGGAAAACGTGTTCATTCCCAATTATGATTCAATGGTGATCATCCTCAATGCTTATAGGACTTTCCAGGATAAGTCAATCATGTCTAGATAGATAGAGTTCATATCTAGAAGACTAGTGATTGGATATATATGCATTGTTAGTAATTCTAGCTTAAGTTATGTTTTCGTAGGTTTCCTTGTATAAGTTATTTTTAGCGAGGTTAGTTAACCTCTCCAAAATTATGTATTTTGGAGGTAGTTATTAACCATGAAAGGGTAGTTCTTAACCTCCATGTCTATATAAGGAGTCATTTTTGGCTTTGTAAAGGGACTTTTTGGATTTTAGAAAAATTCAACAGTATCCTAAAATTTTGATCAGAAGATAATATTTGGAAAGTGTGTACAAATTTTGTGTTTGTAATGAAAAAAATTCCTCCCAGGTTCTTGGTACAAGAAAATAAAGGAATGTACAATTTGAGTTCCCTTCTTTTGAATCTAAATTGTTACAAATATTGATTCTCTTTGAAGTGAGCATTTTCATGGTATTGTGCAAATGTTTATGAATCTTTGGATCAACATGGCGCTAGTGATAATTCTCAAGTGTAGATCTTGATTGTTGTAATTAGTAGTTTAAGTTAGTCCAAGAAAGCTTTGAAGTCATTTGGTGCATTTAGTCCAGGAAAGCTTTGAAGTCTTTTGGTGCACTCGTCATCAATGGATTTCTATTGATCTTTTAAATTTTTTTTTCTTATTTGAAAAATTTCAAAATTATATCATATGAGGGAGTTGCCTTTCTAAACATAGAGGAAGGCCTCATATCAAGGGCCTATCCAACTATTGTTAATAGTTTTCCACATACACTTCATTGGGCCATTTTATAGTGACAAATCTATTTATCAACACATCCATACCATTATGTATATCTTCCAATAATCCTTACTATTGAGACTAGTGTACTGACCACTTTTGAACCTTTACAGTTTTTTAAAATAAATGCATTTCTAAACCCTTAACATTTTCATTCACTAATAAGTTTTTATTTTTATGTTTTAAAGTTGTTAATTTTTAAGAAGAAAAATGTTTATAATATATTTTAAATAAATTTAAGTTTTATTTAATATATTAAGTTGGTTAAATTATGATGTAATTTTGATTCTTTTTCCAATTTAATAATAATTTTAATATTTATTTTTTTTAAATTGTATTTTTTAAGAGAATTAATATATAATTAAATTAAACATTATATTCTTTAAATAATTTGAAAAAATATTAAATGTGTCTTTCTTTATAAAAATAAAATAATTTGTCTAATTAAAAATTATGACAAGAGCCTATAAACAATGGTAATTTGTAAGCCTTTCATGTGGGAGGTGTTGAGTTTGAATTCACTTAACACATAAAAAAAATTAATTACTATAAATACAAATAACTAATCTAGGCTTCGGTTGTCTAATAATCAAAATAAAATAAAATTATGACTTAGTATTTTTTTTTTAATTCAAAACAAAATATGTTCTATTTAATTTTAAATAATATATTAATATTTTTTTTTAAAATTTTCAAATCTAATTAAAATGATTTCATATTTTTTAATTTAAGAAATGATAAATTATAATCAAATAATAAAATATAAAATAAAATAATTATATATATATATATATATATATATATATATATATATATATATATATAACTATAAGGATATCAATAATCAGAAAAGGAATAATAAGAGTTTAAGTGGGAGAGGCCAAGCCTTAGCCACATGAGATCACAAAGAGTTTGAAAGTTAATTATAGAGCATAGAAAGTAATATATTATGCTAAAGCATCATTATTGTCATCAACCCCAGCGATCCAACCCCTAGGGCCTTCCATCCAAAAAATGTTGTTATTGTCTTGGATTTGGTGCAACATTGTGATCTATTGGTCAATGGCATTCTTGCTAAAATTGACTTTTTTACTGAGTTTTTTTCCAAATTTTCTTCAAAGTTGACAAAGTTATCAATGTGACTCCTCCAATCATATCTATCTTTCAACTCATACACAAACATGGTAGAATGCCTAGCTTGAAAGAACCTTCCAAGTTTCTTCATCTCCAAGGTCATGTTCACATTCACCTACAAGGAAATTTTAATGTATGTAACTTTTTGAAAAAATACACTAAGGGATCTAGGGGAGTCTTGATACCTTTCTTCATTTCTGCTTTTCTGGATCCGCCAAAGAATGTTAGAGGAAAACATATGCCAAAAAAATTCATATCTTTCTTTACGTTATTTATAAAACCTATAATAATTTCAAAAGTAGTAAAAAACATAGGGTAAAAAATACCAAACTTGCAACAGATAGTTTTGGAAAAAGTGCAATAAAAAAAAAGTTTCTACTAGTTTGCAGACTCCCACAAAAATTACAAATAGAATTATTGTTTTGATCCTTTTTAGTAGGAAGATTGTCGAGAAGCAACAATCATTTAAAACACTTAATTTTAGGCTCAATAGTAGACTTCCAAAGTTTTTCAAGATGCTTTTTCCAAATGTTGTCATCAAGGTTAGAGTACTAGAGACTTTTGAGATAAGTAGTAATATTATTGTTAGCAACAATAATTTTATAAATGTTTTTAGCTTTAGGTTTTTCCATAATGCTACCATCTGAACCATTTCCTTTTAAGAAATCTATGAGAGCCAACATGGTAGTTAGTAGGTAGATCTTTGTTGGTTTTGAAAATCATGTTATAATTTTTTTTTTAGGAGGAGGGATATTGTATTTAGAATTGATATCCTCCCAACTGATAAGTCTATCATTCTCAAATAGAGATATGAATTGTGAAATTTCCAGATTGTTCCAGTGCTTGGTAGAGTAGCCTTAAGAGAGGGCGAGGAGTTTTCCAACAAGATGCAAATTCCACAAAATGGATTTTTCACCATAGAGTATATTTTGATCAAAGAGGATTCTATTAGTTATGAATTTCTTAGTATGTTGCCAAGCTTTCTAGATAGTCTTAAAGAGCGATGATCCTTGAACAAGAATAGGGAAGTCACCCTCAATGATATCACAAAAGGGGATGTTCTTCTAGGTTCTATCTTTTTTAGGGATCCCTCTTTCAATACTGCATCTAATAAGGACCTTCCAAGATTCTTCACCCTCTAGTGAGTGAAAGATCCATTTGGTGGCTAAAGCAATCCCTTGGGTTCTAAGATCTTTTAGGCTCGATCCCCTAAGGAGCTTGTTGGTTTGGCACTAGTCCCACTTCATAGCATGATTTTTTTTGTTACATTTACCATTAGACCAAATAAAGTTTCTAATGGTCTTCTAAATATCTAAAACTTCATACTTATTAAACATCCTGGCATAAGAGTAGTAAACATTGTAGGAGGAAAGAATTTTTTGACAAACCTGGACTATACCAGCAAGGGAGAGGGATCTGTTATGCCACTTATCAAGCCTATTAAAGATATTATTCTTAACCCAGATCCACATATGCCTAAGGGAGGGCTCAATGAAAAGGTGATATCTAGGTAACACAATTTTTTGAGGTCCTGCCCAAAGGAAACTAGATTTAGCAAACTAGTTAAGGGGTTGATCAGACCAGCTAAGGCAGATGGAATTAGTTTGAGAGATATAGGAGCAAGATATGGAGCATAAGGAATTGAGATTAGTTTGGAGGGCATAAATATTAGCCTTATTGACTTCAAAGAATAAAGAAAGAAAGGGGGCAGAAAGGGATTTATTTATCTCAACTTGAGCTAAGGCATCTTTGAGAAGGATTTTGACAAAATTATAGAATAGGGGGGGAAGCCAAAAGCTTCAAGAATCATGTGTGTGATGTCCCATTCAATATAGTAATAAGCCTATTCAAAATAAAGGAGAAGCATACCAGAGTTTTGATTTGAGCGTTTGGACCAATTCATGGCTTCCCAGCTAGCAATTAGATTTTCAAGAATATATCTACCTTAGATGAAGCAAGTTTGAGTAGAGTTGATAAACTTGAGAAGAATAGATTCAAGCCTCAAAGGCATAATCTTGGCAAGGATTTTATAGGAGACATTAAGGAGAGTAATAGGTCTTCATTTTTCTAGGATAGCCAATAGTGCCTCTGTCATATGTATTAGAGTATAAATCATAAGGATGCTTAGAAATATAGTCTTGGTTAGATTTATAGAATTCACTAGAAAGGCCATACGGGCAAGGGGCCTTGTCATTCTTCCTAGTCTTAATAGCCTTTTCAATTTCTTCAAGAGAGATATTTTGGTTAAGAAGATTATTGTCTTTGCTAGATATAATGTTGGGGATAAGTTTTTTAAACCCATGTCTAAGCATCTTAACTTCAACAGAGTCTTCTAAAGAAAATAACTTACTATAAAAGTTGATAAAAGCTTCTTTTATACCTTCTTCCTAAGTGATTCCTTGGTTGTCCACAAGGATTCTATTAATAGATTCATTACCTTGTTTCTATTTTAGAAGATTGAATAAGAATTTAGAACTTATATCACCATTTTGGATCTAGTGAACTCGACATCTAATCTTGGCTCCCTTGATTTTGATTTGTTGATGGTGCCTAAGGTTGTTCCAAACCTAAGAAACTTGAGAACAAAGATTGATATCTTGGGAATCAGATTGGATATTATTGGTCCCAAGTGGGCTCCTTACATTTTAGACAAAGGGATATCCCTACAATAAAGTTGTCTAGGATACCTTGTCTTGTAATCCTATCTCTTTTGGCATATGTTCCATTTACACCTCCAATGACTACAAAGAATAGGTGAGCCTCTAGGACTAGCTCTCTAATCTTCCCAATATCCCCTGAATCTTTGGGGTTGATTTTAATATAATTGAAGATTAGGAAGAAAAATTTAGTGGCCTCCCCTTCACTTAGAAGGATCAAGAAAAACTTCATTGGAATAGATTGGAGTCTTCTAAGACCCTTTTTGACCCTCTAACTAGAAAGTCTAATAATCACAATGGCATATGGCACACATGGTGCAACTTTCAATAAAGCCCCTCCATAATTTATGCTAGAATTTATATATTTTATGCCAATAAAAACTCCTCTTTCCTCCCTGATAAAATTGGCACTACTACATTTACCCTCATTTTTCAACCAAAATTTTTGACCATTAACTAAATAAGTTTAGGTTGGTCGGAATGTTAAGGCAATTTTTTTTAAAAAAATATTTCATGTAAGCCTTATGGTGGTAAAAAATTTGACCAATATGAGGCTTATACATAAAGAAAAGAAAAATTCCTCACTTTCACTTTGTCTTTCATGCATGTGGGTTTTTAGTGTTTTCACATGGGTTTTGAAGAGAATGTGATTGGATACTAGACTTATCAAATTTGGGATCGTTGGATGACCGCTAGATGTTGTTTCATGTTATGATCAAATCTAATACTTCTTGTGATGCTACCTTTTCTTTTGTAGAAGACATTGTGGGTTGGATCTTAATGTGCATGTACTTTTACCACCTTAGCTGATACCTTACCTACTGGGTCATGGAAGAAATGGGACCAACGATCAATAGTTGATTTGATAATATTATTAAACATTGTGATTTGTTTTTATAGTATTGTTAAAAGTAGATTGTAGTTCACCTTTTTCTATATTCTCAGTATTAGATTTTTGAGACTTAATGGTACTTTTATAGCTCACTTTATGATTACTTTCTACTAGATCCCATGGTTTCCTTGCACCCTATTGCATTTTATTTGCATTGTTTACATCAATAATTGGGACTTCATGTCCAAGACCTAGCATATCCTCTACCCTAACTTTAATTTTCTTCAAGCATTTATGCTTTTCTTATGGCAAGGGGATAACGAATCTAGTTGACATCACCCCCTTCCTCTACTTGTTGCTAGCATATCAAAAAGGTTTGAAGCCCAAGAAATTGGCCTTCCAAAGTCATTTTTGGAAAATGAACCCCCTTTGCCTCCCATATTTACATATGAGCTCCTACCAAGCCCAAAAATTGGCCTTTGCATTCAATTGGTAGTTTCAAATGAACCAAGGAAATTTATTGGAGGTACCATACTAGGTCCATGGGGCTATTAAGTCTATGACCCTAGATGATCCAAAGTATATCCTATACAATACTTCATGTTTATTCTTCATAAACTCCTCAGCACTACTCTCACCCTTTGGTTCACTTTACCAAGCTTGACCAGCCACTCCAACAAGTCTATGCAATGGGCAAGAGAAATTTGGCCAAGTTGTCAATGACCTTAATTATTTCTAGGTGATAGGTTACTATAGGCATATCTGACTAGAAGGTTTTGTAGCAAATAGCATGTCTTGGACTAGTCTTTTCAAATTACTAATTCTTCATGCACACAATCTATTATTTAGATTATTAGCAAGCCTTCTAAACCAATAATAATTTTCTCTAAGTGATGACTTAAGTTATTACTAATACTGTATAAAATGTGGAAAGCTTCTACAAAGTGACCGGTGCACTCTTAGTGCTAATCATTGGCTTCCACCATGAAACAAATGGAAAAAGAGAGTATGTTAATAGATTTTTTGAGAGAATTTTTTCTGTGGAAAGATAGCAATATTATTTACCAAATTAATAAAATGTAGATGATCACATTGATTAGATTTTTTACAATTTAAATACCTTTACAACCATGACCCACTTTTGATTGATTTTAAGCTCAAACACTTACAAAAAAGGAGACTCAAATCGATAGCAGTTAGGGAAAATTTTAATTTGGAGATTGGGTTTTGTTTAGATTAAAATTTATATAAAAAATATTTCTCAGATATAATATGCCTTCAAAAATTCTTGCAAAAGTGGGACAAGAAGCATTTAGTCTTTCATTGCTAGCAATATCATGTGTACATATCACCTTTAACATCTTGTTCTTAAAGAAAATGACATGGAAAGTTCTTGAAATTATAAATGTACATAAATATCCAATTCTAGGATGTTTTTTATTTGAGAGGAGTTTAAGACTAATTTAGTGATGGAATATCATTGGTTGAAGGTTTTGTAGTTTGAGGTGCCAATACTGAAACATTCAGCACCAGATTTGCTGCATTTAAAACATTTCGAAAGGATGATTTTTTACGATACCAAGAGATGGCTCAACCTTGTGTTAGTTACTAGTACGTTATGTGACTAGTTAGAATATTACATGGTAATAATGATTTAATGTGCTTGTCCCCAATCACAATAATTGGTTGTTTGTGATTGGATGTGTTTGTCTCCAGTCAAATCTTTTGGGTGATTATGATTGGATGAGTTTGTTTGCAATCATAATTTTTGTGAGTAGAGGGGTGTCCCTATTCAAAATTTTAGTTTTGGATAGTTGTGTTTGCACCTATCTAATTTTTTTTGACATCAAATAAATGTGTTAGTTCTAACCATTGAATAAAAGCCTAGTAAGGTCAAGACTCAATCCTATTGAAGAAGCATTGTGAGATGAGTTTCACTATTGTTTATTTTGAGTAGATATATATTCTACTACTCATTCCTTTTGGGGTACTTGATGAACTTCTCAATTTTTTCATCAAGTATTGTTAATCCACTAATGGGAGGGGGGAAATATCTTGGTTATGGTTTGTTAGTTTGTTTAAGTTTATTTAGAATTTATTTTTCTTTCTGTGATTATATGATACCATAATTTTTTTTCATTAAGGGAGTTATTTTAGGAGGTTCCTCTTATATAGGATATGAAAATCCTATAATATATAATGTCTTGTTAAATGTAAATGTGTGGAATATAGAAGCACTTCTGTGTATAAAATTTTGTAAACTTCTAAAATTCAGCCCAAATTTTTGATATATAAAGTTATAAACTAAAGGCACAAAATACACCTATTATGGCCCAAACACACACAACCCCTCATTTTTGTTAGTTGGGGCACAACCCTGAGCATTAGTTGGCATGGTAGGTTGTAGCACATGTAAACTATACAACACATAACCAACATATTTTTTGGTTTCCTAGTCTAATGAACATAGAACTAGGGGAGGAATTTATGAATCAAAGATAGAGAGGAGAAATATTTAATAGCAGAATGAACTTCAATGCAATAGGGGCCAAGATGAAGCACACAAAGACCTTTTTAAATTATAGAAATTGAGGGACTATTGACTAATTCCTAATCTAAATGCACTTGTGGTAGCAAACATGGGTATCTCAAACATCAAACTCATAGAAGTCATTTTTTGTCAAGTTAGGCTTATCAGATTTGGTTGATTTGCATGTTGGAACTGACTTGAAATGCTTTCTATTGACAGCTTTACCATGTTAGAATCTACATCAATGAAATAATTTTTATCCTTGTGATTCAGCTATTTTTGCCTACAATGCTCAATTGTTTCGTAATTGTTTCAAGTTTGATAATTGCTTGCTTGTTGGTGACACTTGCTCAACTATGTAACATTGTGATGATTTATTTTCTAATTTTATTGTAATATTAATCACTTTGAACTTGAAGTAATCTTTTTTACCCTACAAGGTCGATGTTGCAAGAATTTCATTATGTGTGGTTTTTTTAATCACACCTTTTAAGGATATGTTGTCCTTTATTCCTGTTGTAAATGACCTATGCATTTTTTTCTTTTAAATGGGAGAATTTTTTTGTCTTTAATTAGGATTGCTGTTTGGAGATTACAGTGTGGAAGAGTGTGCTTGTTACTTGGAGATAATCAAAACATATGAGAACAAGCCAACTAACAATCTTCTGGAGCATACTAACAATGACTATCTATCACGAGTATTCTTCATACCTCTATTGAATAAAATTTATGTACTATTCATGTAGATTCAATACCTAGAAATATTCATTTCTTTTAGCTAGGAATACTAAAGATAAAATGACTGGGAAAGAATGTCTACACTGGGTGTCTGCATGCGGTCATTGAGCTAGGGCATTCAGGCCCTAGCTCCTTTCAGTGCTTTTTGTGTGTGCGCCAGAGGGGGGAGTTGTTTCAGCTTGTGTGGGGGAAGGCGTCTGGTCTGAAATGTCTTATATTTGTGGGCAGATCTCTACTGTTGGGTCAGTCTACAAGCAGTGGGGTTGTTGGTTTGTGCGGTGCTTGGTAAGTGGTCCCCTGTGGTGATCACTATAGGCTGGTGGAAGAATGTCTAGGGGTGAGCCTTTAGGGGCTACACCTTACATCATTTTGTACAAAGTGGAGGACATCCGTCTGCCAAATCAAGGGGCGAGGGTGTTTGATAATACCCTTTTTTCTCAGAGCTCAGGAGTTACGGCATCGAATCCATCTAGCAGTTCTTGGATCAAAAAGATTAACAGGTGCCTGGAGCGATGCAAAGAAAGACCTAAATTGGTAATCCCTTACGAGATGATTTTTGAGGATGTGGAATACTATTCAAAGCATTCGTTGTATTATACATTTTTGGGTTTAAGAGTGTCCCTCCAATTTCTAGAAAATTGGGCTCAGAGAATTTGGGAGCAAGAGGGTGAAATGGAAGTCACGTTGCTTGCAAACAACTTCTTCATGGTTACATTCACCTGCATGGAAAATCATAATAGGGTATTTGAGGGCAGGCTCTATTTTTACAACCAAGTTGGGCTATTTTTTAAGCCATGGCATACAGGATTTAACCCCTCTAAGGAGCTTCTGAATCGAGTCCCAATGTGGGTTCAACTACCTAGATTTCCAATAGAGTTTTGTCAGGAGGATGTTTTCCATATGCTCGCTTTGATGTTGGGGAAACTAGTAGGGTCCTCAACCCAAACCCTTGGTAAGAGGGTTATGAATTTTGCTCGAATTTGTGTGGAGCTTGATTTGAGTAGACCACTATCAGATGAAGTTGAAATGTGTGTAGGATCACATTCTTGGGTGCAGCAACTCGATTATGAGACCCTTCCCTTCCGGTGCTGACTTTGTCATGAATATGGCCACCTATTGCGTAGGTGCCCGAAGGCCAAGTTGGTGGATCAGAAGCCTCCGCCCCCTCCTAACAGTCTTGGTGCTGATAAAGGGAAGAAGCCAAATTTAGGAGAGGAAAAGGATGCTGAGGGCTTTGTTCAGGTCAAGGCTCGCAATCGTAATAGAGGTCAAAAGAGGACTTTGATGGAGAGACAAGAGGAGGATACCTTTAATAGATTTGAAGTCCTAGATGATTTGGGGCAGCAAGAAGTTATTCCAGGATTTAGTAGCATGGATCAATTGGTTGTAGAGCCCGATCAGGAGATTGTCTCTTTTGACCCTCCTCCTACTCCACAGGTTGAACCTGCTATGCCTATGGTCACTGATGGGTAGGCAGGGGCTCAGGTGACTCTGGGGTTAAATGCTGATCGGGGATAGGAAGTAGTGGGCACTACCCTTCCTGCAAGGAGTTTTGTTTCAGATATGGATAAGTGTGGCAAGTCTTCTCCCCACTTGGGTATTCTTCAGAACAATGGCAAGAAGGGGGTTTCTGAGAAAAGTGGTAAAAGTGGGCGTAAGAAGGACATAGAGAAGATTAAGATAATTGGGGAGAATCTGGTGGAGTTAGGAGCTATTAAGATGTTGGATTCCCATTTCTTAGCTCCCTAGAAATGATCATTATTTCATGGAATGCAAGGGGCTTGAACAACGACCCTAGACAAAAAGTTGTTCGTGAACTGGTTAGAATTCATTCTCCTGATGTTCTTTTTCTTCAGGAGACCAAAGTTTTTGTTGAGTGTATGATGAGTATAGCTCCTAAATTGTGGAAGAATAGTCAATGTTAGTGAATTGGAACTTAGGGATCTTCAGGGGGGGTAGCATGCCTCTGGAACCCACGAAAGATCCAACCTATGTGGTGGATATCCTTTAGATCATCTGTTTCCCTAGTCTCTCTATGCTATGAGTTGAGTGAGTCTATTCTTCTCTCCAACGTCTATGCCCCTATTAAGCTCCAAGGTAAGATCCTTACATGGAATAATATTCATTTTGTTTGTGGATTATTTCCTTATTTGCCATGGATTATTGTTGGAGACTTTAATGCTATTCTAGATCTCTTTGAAAAATGGGGGGGTATTGCAAGACTTGAGCCCTCCTCTGTGCTTCTTTGTGATAACATTTCGGCACTAAATCTCGTAGATATCAAGCCTAGTAATGGCCAGTTCACCTAGAATAATAGAAGAATAGGAGACAATTGCATCACTGAATGATTAGATCATTTCATGGTATCCTATTTTTGGGTGGGTGGATTGTGGTCATCCAGGACTGAGATATTAGACTGGAGAGGATCAGATCACTGGCCCATTAAGTTAGTTATCTCCTCCAACTGGCTTCCTCAGAAGCCACCTTTTAAATTCCAGCTTATGTGGTTGAGGGACCCAGATCTTTATGGCTATGTAGCTGAGTGGTGGAAGGATGGTAGACCTACCTTTGGTACAACAGTGTATATTTTTGCTAAACTCCTACAATATGTTAAATATTAGCTTAAAAGATGGAACAGGTATTGCTTTGGAAATATTTTCCAAGAAAAATATGCGGCCCAGGCTGAGGTGAATGATATTACCAGGTTGTTAAGGGAAGATGGGGTGTCAGAATATTTATTACGGGAGGAAGCTAGGGCTCTGAAAACTTTGGAGGAGTGGGAACTGAGAGAGAAAATCTATTGGAAATAAAAAGCTCAAATTGAATGGCTTCAAGAGGGTGATAAGAATACTGCTTTCTTCTTCAATTTAGTTAAGGCCAAACAACATGGTAACTCCATATCAACCTTGGTGAATGTTAGGGGGGAGATGCTCTCTTCTTCTCAGGATATTTTCAGTGAAGCTGTACAGTATTTTGAGTCTTTATTTAGGGAGGCTTCACAGGGGAACTCGATTGAAGAGGCCTAGGTCCTCTCTTGTATTCCTTCTTTAGTCTCTTTGGAAATGAAAGAGCATCTTATTAGTGCCATCTCTTTGGAGGAATTAGAGGGGACTATTTTCCAGATGAAAAAAGGAAAAACTCCAGGTCCAGACGGCTTTCCGATTGAGTTCTTCCAGGAATTTTGGGATATTATCAAGATAGATTTACTGGCAGTTGTTCAAGAATCCCAGAGGAACAAGCAAATGCTTCAGGCTCTGAATTCTACTTTCCTTGCTCTCATCCCCAAGGGGGAAGGGGCTGATCAGATAAGTCAATTTCACCCTATCTCTCTTTGTAATGTTATTTATAAAATCATATCTAAGTTGATAGTTAAGAGATTAAAAAGTGGCTTCCAATGCTAATTTTTGAAGAACAGAGTGGCTTTGTGATGGGGCACCAGATCCTGAATGGGGTGGTTGTGGTGACTCAGACTATTCATTCTATGGCCAATTCTAAAGACAAGGCTATGTTCATTAAGTTGGATATGGCTAAGGCATATGACAGAGTCCATTGGTCATTTCTGCAAAGGGTTATGGGTGCCTTTGGTTTTGAGGAGGAATGGATTTGGTGGGTTATGATTTGTGTGAATTTGACTTCTTTCTCAGTCTTGATTAATGGGGAACACTCTAATCTCTTTGGTGCTTCTTGGGTATTATAGCAGGGCGATCCCCTATCTCCTTATTTGTTTCTTCTTTTGGCAGAAGGTCTGGGTTGGTTGATAAAAAATAATGTTGAAGGGGGCTTTATTTAGGGCTAGCAATGGGGAGGAGGTCTTCTTGTGCAATCTCACCTATAGTTTGTGGATGATACGACTTTGATGGGCATGGCTACCATTCGGGAGGCTTCTAATATAAGCAAAGTGTTGGATGTTTATCTTGCCGCTTCAGGTCATTTGATTAATGAGGACAAATCTTCCATTTTTTTCTTCAACACTCCACCTTCTATTCATAGGAGAGTCACTCATATTCTCAGATTCTAAATTGGAAGTCTTCCTGTGTCCTACCTCAGCATTCCTATCTCTATTGGTAGGCAGTCTAAGGAATCATGGAAGGTCATTCTTGACAAGTTTTGGGCCAAATTTACTCATTGGACCCACCGCTGGCTATCCTTTGCTAGTTGGGTCCAACTAATTCAATCTATGGTTCAAGCTCTTCCTCTCTATAGGAGTATGGTTCAGGTGGCACCGATGAGCTTTGTTAGGGAACTAGACTCCTTAGCAAGACAATTTTTATGGGCTAGTAATCTATCTTCAACCATGTGGAGTCTTGTCAAATGGGAGTTTGTCTATAGCCCAAAACAGTTTGGTGGTCTTGGTTTACGGCAATCAGTGCTAACTAGTACTGCTTTGGCTACCAAATTGTATTGGCATTGGTGTGTGGAACAGGATCAAGTTTGGGCTAGAGTTTTGTCTCTAAAGTACCTTCCAGGGATCTACCATAATGATTTTCCTCGATATAGCTTGTGCGGGATAGGCTCTATGATTTGGAGTACTCTCAAGAAAGGGGTTGCACTCATTAAGGGTGGCTTACATTGGATCTGCAAAAGTGGCTCAGAGGCTCATTTCTGGCATGATGCTTGGGATGGGTATCCTCCCCTGGTTATTCAGTATCCTAATTTGCACATGTTGGCCCAGAGTTTTTGTGATGCTGGTTGGTCAAGAGTGTGCGACTTTAAATCTTTTTCCCCTCAGGGTTAGCTAGTGGAGGCAAGGTGGAAGAATCTAGAGGAATGGCCTATTTTTGGTTCGAAAGTGGAGTAGGCTGAGCTCTAGTACATTCTTTCGGGGCGAAATTGTAATGCCCTTATGGGTGATAATGTGTTGGCCTGGTCCCCTAATCCCAAGGGCATTTATACTATTTCCTCTGGTTATCAGGAGTTGCTCTCCCAAAAGCTGGTGGGAGGGGAGGTTTAATGGTGGAAGAAAGTTTGGAGTCAGTTTTCTTGGCCAAAATGTAACTGTTTTACTTGGACCTTGGTTTGGAATAGGTGCCTAACTTGGGGCAATATTCGAAAGAGAGGTTTTTCCAGCCCGTCGAGATGTATCCTTTGTAGTAGTGAGGAGGAAGACTCTGTGCATTTGTTCTTCCAATCCTCTTTCACTCTACAGCTATGGCATTTTTGGTGGGATGTTTGGAAATGACCGTGCACTCACGCTTCCTCTCTAGTGGATTTTTGGTTGAGATCAGGGAGGCCCCTGTCCTTGGCTCCCTTCTTGCAGGATGTTTGGTATACTAGACCTACCTTTTTGCTATGGAAAGTCTGGCTGGAAAGAAATTGGAGAATATGTTGGGGAGAAGCTTTGGGGATTTAGCAGGTTTGGATTAGAATTTTGGGAATGATTCAGGACACAGTCTTAGCTAAGAGTGAGGTGGTGATGCCTCTTGGGAGGGATGATGTTGTAATGGTTGACAGGTTTGGAATACAAGGAATTTCTCTAGACTCTGCCTGTACTAGGAGAGGCTGAAGGGAAAAACATTAAGTCCAAAGGATAGGGAAATGGATGACCCCTCCGGATGGCATTTTAAAAGTTAATACTAATGGTTCATCTAGGGGAAATCCAAGGCCTGTTGGTATAGGTGGGATTGGTAGGGACTCTTCTAGAATGGTGGTTTTTATATTCTTGATCAATAAAGGGATGCAAACTATTAATAGAATGGAAGGGTTGGCTATTCTTTATGCTTTGCAGAGGGCATATGCTCTTGGGTGGCATAAGGTGATTTGTGAATCTAACTCTTAGGTTCTTGTGAATCTTCTCCTTGAGAGTAAGAGTTTGGATGTTAGCTAGGAGTTGTCTTTGATAGTGCAACAAATTTTATAGGTTAGTTCTATGATGGATTCAGTGTCTTATACCCATATTCCAAGGGAGTGGAATAAGGCAGCTAATAGTTTGGCAAAATGGGCATCTGGAAATATAGATGGTTGGCGGATTGATGAGTGGGAGCAGTTGCCAAGTGAGTTACGTCAAGACTTGGAGAGGACATTGACAGAGGATGTAAGTGGAATTAGGGAGAGTTGATTTTGCTTCTGCAGTTTTTTTGTGGTTTCTAGTGTCTCCTGGGGTTTAGGCCCTATTCTATTTTGTACTACTTTGCTCTCTTTTTCAATAAAGTTTTTACCCCTCTTTTTTTCAAAAAATAAAGATAAAATGATTGAAAGAAGAAATAGATTTAGAAGAACCTCTTTAAATGAATATAAGAAATTTGTGTTAAATCATTTTGTGTTTTATCTAATTTGTATTGTGTTTCTAAGTGATCAATGGAAAATATTTCTTATATGTGCATCCTTGAGTGAGGAGTGCCATTGTATGGGACATGTCTCGTGTTCCTTCATTTCCTTTTCTAATTGCACCTTTCAGTTACAAGTCTTCTAACAATACGATTAGTTAGTATAACATTTGTTAATAATGAAGATTGTATCCCTTCATGATCATTTCAAGATGCACCTTTTCCTTGTTAGATTGGCATCCTTTCATTCAATAATTAATTAGCCTTAAGTTATTGATTATAATATTTTTCTTATTGGATGCGAATAGTAATAATCTCACTAGTCAGTGTGCATTACCTAGTGTAATAATATGGTTCATTGGTTTAATAGATCTCAAAGTTTGTCATTTTTTCACTCAATCATTATCATAACATAATTATTGTTCCTCCATATCGATATTAGTTATGATTGTTGTATGCTTATTATTGCTCAGTCATGTTGATTGATCTCATCTTGATTATTTATATTTATTGATACAACTTCTCTTGATTTTGTGTATCATCCTATTACATAGTAATCATGGACCATCATTAGATATACATATGATCATCGATCGATTATCACTTGGTTTTTGGTTTTCATAGTAGCTGTCATACATATCAACACTTGGGAATTAGAATACCCATTATAGATTCCACATTTGCTATTCTGTATCACTCCATATTGATTTAGTAATTAGCTCATTAACCAAATCACTTCTCATGATATTGATGTGTATTGACTGCTCTTCAACTTCTTCCATGCATGATGCAGATTGATATCTTAGCTACTAGTCAAAATAGTTCTAAATGATGATTTATCCATAGTTGTGATTCTCTAATATGAGATCTTGTGGTGGTTATTGCTTTATAGTTTATGTGATGACTAGTTTGAAGATGTCATGCTGACCAGTTTACCCATACAACATAGAGTGTCTGATGCTAATGAAAATGAAGATGAGTAGAATGTTCACCATCCTTCTTGAAGGGGATAATCAAATGGAACTAACCCTTATTCTTCCTAATGCAATTAGGGAAACCGTCTTATTTTTAGGACTTCACAGCTTTCCACATCTTATTCTTCTACTAACATATATGTGTAGATACTTTTAATTATTCTAACTTCTACTGCTACTATTGTTCAAGGACTGCCACCCCTTGATCACAAAGTTCACAATTGCTTTAGTATTATTGGTTTAAGTATGAGGATATCATAGACTCTGCAAGCCCAAGGTAGGTAACCCATTGTGATACATTGGTCAAAGTGCTTTTGCAATTAAATTAGAGAATAAAGCATATAGAAATATTCATATGTTATGATGTGGCTTGTGAAATTACAAGAACAACTGGTTCCCCTTGTGAGTTTTATATGTGTGGTGAAAAGGTACAATAATTAAGGATAAATTACAACACTAAGATTTTTTGTAGCAGCTATGTATGGGTTGAGGGGAATGTTTTAGAGATGGATTGGTGAGTATTCATATAAAAAATAAACATTTCAAGTGGTCTTATATTTCAAGTGGTCACGCTAATGCCTTTTTTTCGTTGTCACACCAAGAAATGCAGTGAAAGAGATGACACACCTAGGGAAGCATCTACCATCATAAAGTAGGATATATGCCTTATGGATGCCTATAAATAGTACTTCATGGAATAGTGCACATGACCACATTAAAAATCAATGTCCATAACGAAAGCAAGAGCAAATATTTTGGAAACATAAGGAAAAGGACTTATGCTCATCTAGATGGAGCTTCTCATTGATCTATTGGACATTACCCATAATTTTTAAGATATTCTACTTTTTTTAATAGTTCTAAGAAAATGAAACATCATCCCATTGTCTGATACTTTTGGAGGCACTTCTCAATATCTTCCAGTTTATATTCAGCACAATGATGGAATAGATGAGCAATTGATGCTTCAAGGACCAAATTATTGAGTTTGGAATATGATATTATAACCTTTCCACTAATCTACTAAGTTTCTTAAATGGAGTGTGTAGGATGCCATTGACCTTGAGCTCCTAGTTGACACTTTACTGCAAAATTTAGCTCACTATTGGTTTATCACTTAAAATCTCTTTATTTTCACCAAAACTATTGCACAAGTAAGGTTTGTTTGGTTTACTAGCTAAAAAATACACTAAATTTACGAGTAGCTTTATTTAATACTTCAAATGTTGCAATAGAAGTAGTAATATGGGGAGACTTTGTATTGTTATCCTTCTATATGCTTTTTACAAAGTTGGCTTTATGTTGCCAATTCTATACCATTTCAAATAATTTGAATGCATACAATTACAAGCATAAGATTCTTACAAAGAAAATGTATTTGGAATATTGGCTTCATAATGCCAAGAATATGAAAAATATGAAAACATGAAGATCAAACTATTAGGTAAGGAAAGAGTTTGGCTCTAGAATAAGCTTTTTAAGAAAATGGTACTCATGTATTTATTTGATAACATTGTACTCATGTGTGATAATCATGTATTCAATTGAAAATATTGTACTCAAAGTTCTTCTATTTAATAAAAGAGATATTTTTTGTTGTGGTTGGGTTTTATCCCTCAAGCTCAAGGGGTTTCTAGCAATGACTATTTGTCATCTGGCGGTGCTAATGTATGTAACTTGATATCTTTTTGTTTTGATTTTTTTAATTTTGTAACATTATAAACTAGTTCTTGTTGTATTCAAATTGGTGGAGGTTCTTACTCATCCTTGTATTCAAGTCATGTCATGGGTGGTGGATACTTAGGTGACAGTGGCTCATCCTATTATTAAACTGTAAGTATAATTTTTAGATTTTCTACTATCGAATTTTAGTCTCTGATAGTGAAGTCTAATCATTTATTTGTGAGAGCTTACTGGGGTTTGAGTAGTAGACTACAAAGTTATCTTAGTACAATGTCTCCTTAACACATCTCTATGACATATAAATATGTGATCATGAGGTTGCCATAGGTTGGAATAGAATCAAGCTCTAAGAGGCGTAACTTAATTTTTTACAGGCAACATTCTTTTTATATGAGAAGATGTTCTTGTAGATTGAGGTGGTTGTATGAGAATCAAAGTGTAGAAATATTATACAAGCTACTAGTTGGCAGCTTGAAAATTTGAAGAGATTTCGGTGGCAACATTTACTATTTCATAAATTAAAGATATTAATATCTCAGATGTGAGAAGGCATAAGATGCAAGATGAGTAGCACATTATTGTTTTCTTGTATCTGGAACTTTTTTATTTTTGTTGGAATTTTCATAGAATGACTCTTGCAGATAGAGGTTCTATGCATCATCTTCAAGTGCATATTACAAGTACATTTCAGTATTATGGATGTAATGCTAATCTAATTTTTTTTTGCATATTCTTACCTTTCTAGCACTTTTAATGATGGGATGTTGTTAGATTAGAAAGATATAACTAAGTTTGAACTAGTATATGGAAAACTAGAAGATTTCCTTTGTGATTGCTACAAAGTGCTTCATTATGCCCTTGATGCTATCAAAGCCTATGATGAAAAATAATGTTGGGATGGTATTCTTGTAATTGAGATACAAACCAAGTTGGCATAATTTTTTCCCTTATGAGATAATTATTGGTTTTTAGATTTGAGGGAAAGGCATGCCAAATCCTCTACTATAATGCCCATGTTGCTACAAAACTTAAGTGGTTTAATCTAGACTGATGTTTGTTATGTTTAGACTATCATCAGTAAAATCCTTAACCCACTACTTTGAAGATAAGTTCTTTCTTTAGAAATTAGGATATCAGTTAATTTAGGGATTAAAGTGGGAAGGTAAAGGCTACACTACACATATTTGTTTAAAGGTTAATGCAACACTCTCTGCAAGGTTTCTTGTAAAGGAACTTAAGCTCCCAAGATAAAGTGAATGTCAAGAAAGTTAGACAAAGATGAGCTAAACAAATAGATGGGGGATGTCTTGATGAAATATTGATGTGTTTGATTATGAGAGTTACCCTTGATTGATAAAAATTGGTCTATGTGATGTATGTATGGGTTTAAGCTGCTATATTTGAGTGCTCTAATCTTTCAAAGGAATAATATGTAGGAACACAACTATTTATGGAACCAATTCAATCAAGGTAGATGGTTCAAGAAATTTTTCCATTGATACAACAAAAGGTATGGCTTTGACTAAAGAATTTTTTATAGTGTGCTTGATAGAGGTCATCCTTGATTGATTTAGTTTGTAGTTATTAAGGTAGTTGTGGGTTCACGTAGGATATAGGGCTGATAAAGAAAACTACCATTCATGTAGATAATATAAGCTATTTCTCCCAAGATCTTAGTTTTGTTAAGATTGTGGATTGTGAATCATCCTATTGATCTTTTTGGGTTATGCCTAAAACAAAATTTAGGAGGAATTTGTGCAAGTAGAAGGTGGGTGGGGTACAAGGGGATTTTCCTATGATGCTAAACCTAACACATCTGAGGTATATATGCCTACTTGGCTTAGTTTTGGCTTGTGGTTGTACACTTATGATACTATTAAATTAATTTTCACAACTTTCATGGAATCATGTCTATATAATTGCATTGTTCAAGGAATAGTGGCAGTGGATTTGTGGAGTTGTGATGTAGACTAGTCCAATACTAAGATTCTTCTTTTAGATTTGAGTGCTGCATTATTATATAGTCAACTCAAAGCTTAACATGTAATTTAATTGGTCTCATTTGACATGAATTATCATGGGATGGATATATTTTATTGTTATAGCCTACCATATGTTCTATATTTTATTGTTAAATCCTACTAAATTTACTGACTTGTTGATACTAGTCATCGACATAGGTACGCTGTCAGATAGCAAAGCAACTGAAACATATAAATGGATGTCTCTAAAATTTATCCCATGCAATGCATTTGAAAGTAGGAAGAATCAAACTAGAGGAATATTGTAACTACCTCTTGAACTGTGCCTAACTTTAGTGCACTGGTTAAACTTAATTCTTTTCTATTACACCTCTTTGGGGATCATTAAATGTGCTCATGTATTTTCTTTTAAATAGAAGCTATTTTATGTAAATTAAGTAAATTAGCTTTTGGCTTCCCAGGAGTTAATACTTATTATTGATAATGTTTTTTTAATGTGACTTTGTATTGATTTATGCTTGTATAGTGGCTTAGTATGGTTTAAATAGTATAACTCATTGTCATACTTTAATGGTTTCAATGGTTCTTGTGGAGTACGAGAGTGAAAGGAATCAATGAAAATTTTTCTTTGTGATCCATGGTTTCAATGGTTCCATAGCCGCATAGGCATAAGGTTCTTTTTAAGTGATCTAGTGTTTCCCTCTATCTACAAACTCTTGAAAGTAGACTTCAGTGTACGCTACAAAGTCCTTCATGCATTGTTAGGAACACAATATCTTTTATGCAAGTATGATGACCAAGAAAATAAATTAAAGTTTAATGATTTACAAGTGTTTCTTACACAATGATTTGAAACATCTTTTTTTAGGAGGGTTGCAAATATTGTGTTTCAAAGAGGCCACAACCTTGTAGCTATGAGGAGCACATATGTTACCACTTACATATGAATGATGGTTAAAAGTATTTGTCCTCACAAGGCCTCTCAAAAGATGGCTACACAAAAGTTCTCAAGGTTTTGTCATATTGACACAAGGGCTAGGTAGATTTCTCAACCCAAATTTAATTTTCTTCAAACTAAAGCAATGCAATTGGGATTATTTCTGACTTTTTTGCATATTGACATCTCGGGTCCTCTATTCTTGTGGGATGATCAAAACCACTAGCTATTTTTGCAGAGTGCATCTAGGTTCACAAATGAAAGAGCATAATACTCACTTCAAGAACCTCATTTGAAGGTGCAAATTTAACATTTCTAAACAATTTATTGCACTTAACTATTTAAAAGACTTATTCCTACATTAGCCACCTCCAAAACTGAATCACTACGTATAGGCTAGCAGGATGTTTTGTGCTTTGATACCACTGTAGGATGCTGCACTATTTCATATTGAAATTTTTGTATCCTGAACTCTCAGAAAAATTTTCAAACTATTTGCTTTATTTTACCACTGTGAAAACAAAACTAATTTTTCCTTCAAATAAAATCTAAGGATTAGCTTCTTTAGTTTGCACAAGCTCTGTCCTTTTCTACATGAGAGTTAGGAGTCATACTGGGCTGGTTACTTGCACAGGTTCTTTGTGAAAAGCATTTGATTATTTTAAAATAAAGCATGGAGTAATTCTAAAACTAAATAACAAACAATTTTTTGTACTAGAGCTTTGAATTTCTAATATTTACAAAAAGTATTCCACCAATATGACCACCATGCAATGTTGACTACTACTATGTAATATACTAGCCCATGAAAATTTGATGCATTTCTTGAGAAATGCAGTATATTATTTATAATTAGAGAGTAGAGCCATATAAAGAATAAATATACCTATTAAGAACACGCTTGCCCCATTTGAATGATTTTCAAAAGGTAATGTCCATCTGCCTGGAGCACACATAGATCACATCTAATTCATATTTCCTTTTATATCTTACTAAAGAGCATATATTTCCTTGAGAAAAATATTGCTATACATTAATATGTTTCGATCTTTTAGTCATCTTCATTAGTTGATGCATTAATAACACTAGTCATTGCTATCAGGATTAGTCTAGGCATGCTTCTGATATCAACTAAGTAACTTTCACCTTATGACATCTCTTTGAGGCATTTTGTAAATAATTAAGATACATTGTGTATAACTCTACATTTTGGAAACATCTAGACCTTTTAAAAATTATAGGATCATTTTAGTTACATTTGAAAACATTAATCAATGATGTCCATATGTGCAGATATAAATATTAACTACAATATGTCCAATTTATTTGCAGATATATTTTCTTGTGAAGAAAGACTACACCTGACAAGATGAACCCAAAACAAAATAATGAGAAAATGGTTACATTGTGGGCTTAGTTCTAAAGAAAACTTGATGAATGTTATTGTCCTTACAAAAAGTTTAACAGCTTAAAGAATCAAATAATTCTAATCACAATAGCCCAGAGTCATTGTAGGCAACATGGTCATGTTGAAGGGGGTCACGATTTTTGTCCACTGCTGAATGTAAATTTTCTACTAGAGGAACATGGATGTGTGCATATCGAAGCTAAGGATAACACTCCCATGGAAGAAGATGATAATGTGCTAGAGGACATGATTGAAGAAGATGGTATTGGGGCAGGTGATGAAGAGGCTCACAATGATGGTACTAGCAAATCTGATAATGATGATGAAGATGATCTTGATATACCTTCCCTTGAGAAGGCACATGAGCCATTATACAAAGGCACCCAAAAAACTCTACTCTTTTTTATAGTGTTGTTGGTGAACTTAAAGGTTATGAATGGTATATCCAATGTAGAAATGTCACATATGCTAAGGTATGCCATTTTTTTCATCTTCAATGTTAGCATACAATTACTATTTATTATATTAAAAATGCATATTTGTTGTTGTAGGTTGATTAGTGAGTTTTCATTACCACCATCAAACATTTTGCCTTGTTCGTACCAAGAATTATCTAACATTATGAATCAGATTGGAATGAAGTATCAAACAATACATGCATGTCCCAATGATCACATTCTATATCATAAAAAAATGAATTTGCAATAGAATGCCTTGATATTCATATTAGTAGATATCGGTCAGATCAAATAACAAAAAAGGTGTCATACAAGGTTCTTCGATACATTTCCATTATTCCACATCTTCAATAATTATTTAGATGCACTAGCTTCGCACAATTTATGGATTACCAAGCATGAAATAGAAGTCAAGATGACATTATGCGAATGCCTACCAATGGTTCTACATTTAAAGAGATAGAAGAAACATGGTCACACTTTAAAGAAGAACCTCATAATCTGAAGCTTTCATTGGTAGTGGATGGTGTCAATCCATATGGAGACATGAGATTTGTTTACTCAATGTGGCCTATTTTTGTTATTAAGAATAGAATTCCTCCTTGGATGTCCATAAAGAGGGAGCACGTAATGTTGTCAATGATTGTGCCAGGTATTTTTTTATTTAATAGTTATCTAAACTAATTTATAAATAGTGCATAAAAGGGGTCATAATAATTATGTAATGTTTATGTTCATTCAATTACTAGGTAAGTACCAAGTTAAAGATATGAATGTGTATATTGAGCCCCTAATTGATGAGTTTTTGACATTATGGAATGGCATCAATATATATGACATCTCTAGACAATTAGGACATTGATAATTTCAATTCCATGCAATGCTTGTATGGACAATACATGATGCCCCCTGGCTAACTCATTTTTGTAGTATGTTATATTGTTAAGATCACATATTTTTGATTTTTTATAGTGCTTAAACATTACTATCATATTCTTAAGTTGTACATGATAATTGTACATAATCCAATTGTACATGATCTTTAAGTTCTTTAGAAAAAGGAAAAATTTGCATGTCCATTGTGTGGCCCGGAGATGAAATCTCTTCATTCGAGAAGTTTAGGAAAGCAAGTTTTCAATGAGTTTAAGCACTTTCTCCACAATAATCATAGGTATTGAATTGACAAAAACATCTCTTCAATGGAAAAGAAGAGACATCATCAAGGCCATGATGAATGACATTGTATCTATGAAAGTTGGAATACAATCGACTAAATCATTGAGGTAATGTCCAATTTGTCACCTAAAGTTTAAAATTTATATTTTGATATTGTCTTATATTTACTAATGTTGTAATTGATGCTTGTGATGTTTATCAAGGCATTGGTGACCAATTTCCTAGAGTAATGAAAAGTTGTCCTACTCAATTTAGTTGGTTACCATACAATAAGGATCTCCCAATTGTGCATTTGTTTGATTTTATACATATTGGAAAGAATGTAACAGAGACACAATGGAAAATATTTGATGGAAGGCATGATAGAGAAAAAATTGCCATAATTTGTACTAACATTCAGGAATCCAATCATGCACTAAAAGATTTCATTGAATCAAATAGAAATGGAGACCACATAAATACAAGTGCCCTTCCTTGGTTATTAATGGAGTAACAAAGTGATGCATTAAAAGAAATCATAGAAAAAAAGAAATTCCAACAGGATTTACTACAAATATAAGCACTCTTCTATCAAAGAAAGGTGATTTTGGGCTAGGGATGAAAACACATGATTGGTATACCTTCATTAAGCTACGTCATGTTATCTACTTATAGTATATTTTTAAAATTGAATGTACTACCTATTGCATTATTTAATAATATATTGAAATGATAATTTTTTAATGATTGGAGTACGTCCTACCTCTATCCCTTCTGCACCAATTTGAAAAGAGTATTAAACAAGTTATATATGATCTTGGAAAATACATGAGGTTAGAAGTGTATTTTCTTAGATTCATAGATTTTTATCTGAAAACTATTGTATAATTTTATTTGAAATCTTGTTTATGTGTTTTTGCATGTTGAATCTCTTTTAGGTGGTTATCATCTAAATAGATTGATAAAAAAAATATAAAATACTGGAAGAGAAAAATTCCATAGCTTATATGTGAAATGCAAAAGTGTTTACCTTCAACCTTTTTCAATGCTCAAGAACACTACCTCATACATCAGGTTGAGGAGATTGAATTGTGTGGACCTCTACAAACTAGAGCAATGTGGATGGTTGAGAGGCACTTGAAATTTATGAAGGGCATCATTCGACAAAGAGCACATCCTAAGGGTTCTATGATAGAGGTATATATGGTATACCAAACCATGGTGTACATTAGTGAATATCTTCCAAAGTTAGCAACAAATATCCATGTAGATTGCATTTGGGATCCCAACTCTAATGAAAAATTTGAAGGGGAGTACCTGATGGGGAAAGGTAGATTGAGGAGAGTGAGAGGTAATTATAAGTTTTTTTTTGTAGTTTAATAATGCTTATCCATCATCAATATATATAATTTGTTTCTAACTGTTGTAATTGTCTTCTTTATAGTTGGTCATGAGTGGGATGCACTACATTTATATATTGTAAACAATCTTGATTGGATGATGGTATGGATTGAATAGTCTCAAGAAAATCGTCACTCATTAACATGGGATGATGTTGCATCATTGGTTAAAGAAGCTCATCGTAATGAAGATCCCAATGTTATGCCAATGGTACTTGATCTAACAATCGCTTAAGAGATACAAAGGTACACATAAGATTACTAATCATGAAACATAAGTTTAATATCAACTCATAGATCAATTGAAATAATCTTGACATGTTTGAATAATTGTTGGTCAAACACCACAAAGCTATGTACTACCATGGCTATAAAATTTGCACAAAAAAGTTAGACAAAATGAAGATAACATGTGACTCCAAGATAAGTGTTGTCTTTGTAGCCACCAATATCTAAAAATTGATACTATGGAATTTTGGATGATATGCTTGAGTGTGACTTTAATTAATTTGAAATAGTTCTATTTGTTGTCAAATGGTTTCGGTTATGATTGAATCAAATGATCCTGATAGGACTATTATTGAACATAATAGTAGATTTACTATGATTAATACAAGGTCATTTGAGGCAATTAGAGATGAGCCCTATGTTCTTCCAAGTCAATGTGAGCAAGTGTTTTACTTCAGTGTTCCACACAAATCAGGTTGGTCATTTGTTGTTAGATATGACCCAAGAGGAAATCCAGTAAAGTATAATGTGATCGAAGAAGAAGATATTGAAGAAGCACAAGATGAAGTAAATGATTATCAAGAATGACAGTTACCTAGTGATGAAGAAGAAGAAGATAGTGATGATTTTGGTCCTATTGATGATAATGGTGATAATGATGATGACAATGTTGATGATGATCATGATCATGGTGATAAATATGGTGATCACATGGTTATGATGTTTATGATGATGATGGTGATGAAGATGATGATGATGACCATGAAGATGGTGGTGGTGACAACGATGATCAAAGTGACAAGTACAATGATGGTGGTGGTGATGATGATGATGACATGGATAAAGATCACCATGATCAATGAAATGTCTAGGTAGGATAAATGTCAACTATGATGGGGTCATGTACAACCAAATTTTTCTTTCCAAACCATATGTGAAGATATAAACATTAAGTAGAACATGTAAAATATTTTTTTAGATATACACATTAGTTAGACCAAATTTTTGGTTAACTTAAGAAAAAATGATTTACATATATAATCTACTTTATTATTAATATTTTTTTTGGTAAGTCTATTACTTTAATTTCACTACACATTTCTAATACTTACTAATTTTATTCATAGGGCAATATGGATGCACCATCTTAGACACCTTCAGTGGAGGTAAACATTAATTATTGAAAATTTTAATGTGAATATAGAAAAAAAAATCATATTATTATGTTCTTTTATTTATGGCTTCGGATTTATTTTCATGAAATTTTACTAATATTTGATGTCGCAAATGATAGGAAAAAGCTAGAATGACTTATGATCAAATGCAATTTGAAATACGAGCATCATTTCTACATGACATCACCCTTAGTGCTAACCTTGTGTTCATCACCCAGAAATTTTTTTTAAAATGCATAGATGAACTTGTTAACATTATCATCAATGATGACAAAAGTGAGGAGAAAGAGGCACTGAGAAAAGAATTGGACCGTAGAATCCAATCATTGAAAGTAAGTAGTAATTCGACTAAAGCAATAATACAACTTCAATAGATGTTAATATTTTATAGTATCTTATGGATCATGATCTCTAATTTTATGTGTTCTTGTATAGACATATGTGCAGACATATGTGCCAATTGTGACATCACATGGTGAACATGGTGAGGGTTGTTGCGCATGACCTTCATGTAAGTAACACTTTCTTTGTTTTTTTTCATCAACATTATAACACTTAATTTATTTTTTGGATATTTCTAACTAGAATCCCATTTGATATTTATCCATTGCAAATGTCTTTGCTAACAATATTTTATTCTTTAGCTCATGATGAAGTGCAAACTCCTCCTTCAGTTGGTGGTCCAGTATTGCCTAGTGCATTGTTAGCAACAAGGACCATGCAAACATCCTCATCTATGCCCACTAGAACTAGTAAAACCTTTTTTTGCTATATTTTGTAATGTATTCCTACAAGTTGATGAATAATGAAGTAGCATATTAGTGCTTAAATGATATCTACAGAAGCTTACATACACACAAACACATGCATACATAAACCACACATACATACATACATACATAGATACATACATATAAACCCACGCATAGAGAGACATAAAAATAGGTAGAGAGGTATTTCTACAAGTTGATGGATAGTGAACTAGCATATTAGTGCTTAAATGATGTCTACAGAAGCACACATGCCAACCACATAGGAACATAGGCAACTTGAATGCATATATCAGATGTTGCCAAACATGGACTTCCATTTCCTAAATTTCTAAAATGTATGTTGCAAGACTTATGCCACATTTTCTTCTACCTATAGAGTTGACATAAAGCATTCCATGGGTCTTGTAAAATTTTACACCTAAAGATAAATTTCTAACAAGTTTATTGTTTCTTCCTGATTTTGTTGGCCTGTATGTCTTTCATGTTCCTTGACTTACCATTTGCCTACCCTATTGATCCTACATGTTTCTCCTAGAGGTAATGTGGAAAGAAATTTAATAGACTCATGTTGAATATTTGAGCCTTATTCCTTCTTTGGTTTGCAAACTATTGATTTAGAATATTTTGGATGATTATTGGATACTCTACTGGCATCTTTCCAAATGATAACTGGTGGCTACTCTCCCTTTTGACACAACTCCTTCTTGGTACCTCTATTTTTAGCTTTGCAGTTAACTTTATCCTCTTCCTGAAATGACACTTATTCTCCTAGCTAGATCGTGAACATGACACTAGTAGTTTCAAGACAAGGTGGCTATGCTAAAATTTATTCCTGGTCATATTTTGACAAAGAGACACAAATGAGATAGACCATACCCATTCAACTCCAACCAATCACACCTTATGAATTATGAGTCTCAAACTTGAATGATAAACCCAAAGGCATTTTATGATTAAAGGAAGATCGATGCAGAGCATCTATTCCTAGTCATATCTTGACAAATAGACACAAATGAGATAGGCCACACCCATTCAACTCCAACCAATCAAACCTTTTGAATTATGAGTCTCAAACTTGAATGATAATGCCAAAGGAATTTTATGATTAAAGCAAGAATAATGTAGATCATTCTATCACAATTAATAAGAAAAAGAAAAATATCTCACAATCCAAGGACATCCTAAAAGGCTTAGTGAAAGGACACACTAGTTATTGTGTCTGCATAAGGAAAAATATGTCACCCTCTCTCTTTTGCTCCACTTAGACTCTAGAGAATTAATATACAGAAGATGGCCCTTCCAAATTCTAATCTACTCTATTTCAAATATTCCATCTAAAATGAATGGCTACAATAGTCACTTTGAAAAACTAGAGTAGACTTCGAATCCAAATTAAAAGAAAACCCATGTTATTATAATATTGTCTGCTCTCAAACTGCAAATGGTGCTTGACACATGTTGCTAAAATTTAATATCAGCACTAATCACAAAATAATGCTTACAACAAAAAATCAAATTTTTAGTAATTAATTCAGAACCTTTTCATTTTGATATTTAGATTAATGCTAGTTGACTATATGTATTTAATTTTAATAGTTTTTTAACCTTCAAGCACAACATAGAAGTGCACCATAATAGCTTTTACCCCCACATATCAACTGTTCGTTTTGTTAGTCTCAGAATGGTTTTGACATTTGAGTGCCAACACAACTTAACCACTTTCTACATTGAAGCCAAGTACACTATGTATGCTAAGCCACAACTTGTGCCGAGTCAGAAAATCCATAAAGTGCCAAGTGATCTTCAGGTGCCAAGTGAAGATCAAGTGTCGAGTGACTTTAGGTGCCAAGCATGATACAAGTGCTAAGTAATATTTAGGTGCTAAGTCATAGACAATGCTGAGCATTAGGAATCAGTAAGTGTCGAGTTACATTGAATGCACATATGAGTTTATAACTTCACTACTTCAGATGTAAACCATTTTCATGGTCGACATATGATGAATCTTGAAAGATTTAAGTGATAAGATCGAATCTTCCATGCAATCTACATGCAGCCAATAAGAAAAATGGAGAAGGCATGTAACCAATAATAAATGTGCAAGGAATGAGTGAGAAATAGAGATTTAATATGGATCATAGATCCATTTCTAACTCTAAGTCTTCGAATGTCTTTATAAGGAAGATGAAATCTCATTGAATTGAGTAGATGAATGAAGGAGTGAATGAAAAACTTTAGTGGAGTTAAAAGTTAAGAGTAAAAGACTTAGAGGAAGAAAGTAGCAGTAAAATATTTAGTTGATCAGAACTAAGCAAGGAATATGAAGAGACATCAAATTTCATAGAATCAAGATCAGAGAAAGCGGATCAAGTGATTGAATTCAGCAATCAAGGATTGTAAGCCATCACATTTATTATACCTAATACTCTCTAGCAATTGTAATAGAAAGGAAACCCTATGGAGATAGGTTAGCTTAGCAACTATTTTGTTGATCCTTTAAATAGGTGATTAAATCCATTAATAGGGTAACACTTCATGTAAAGTGTTTGTAAATCCTTTTAACTGGGTCACTATTGATATAGTGTAAAGCCTTTAACAGGGCAGACCATTAGAAGTGGTCAAACATTATTGTTGTAGTGATTTTGTGGGTATCATCCCCATGCCATTTTTACCTTCTTATTCCTGGAGGGTTTCTGGGTTACCAAAATCTCAAGTGTTATGTGATGATGCATGCATGATCATTTCAATAATATGTTGTTAAAGGGTATAAAAAGTGGACAAACGCTAATACTTCTGATTCACCCCCCTCTCAGAAGCATTCTTTCCATTAAGATATTCCAACAATTGGTATCAGAGCTGCAAGGTTCTCACAAGGAGAAGTCTAAAAACTTGGATAAAAAGATCTAAATATGGAAGTCTTCAAACTTGGGAAGATTATTTACAATTAAGTGATTGATGTGCAACTGGCTCTACACAAAGTAGAGGAAGCCAATGAGGAACTAAGAAAATCCTTGAAAAGAAGGAAGGATATAGCCATAGCTGAGAATGATATAAACTACAAGGAGATTGATACCACAAAACTATTTGCCAATGGAGACACTAAAGAGTTTGATGCAGAAATAGCATAATTGATGGAGAAAAACAAAGTTCAAGCAGATGAGATAAGATCTCTCAAGATGGAACATGAATCACAAGCCATAATGTTATGTGAAATCACTAAACAAAAGAAAAGAGCTGTTGAGGATAGAGTCATGATGGAAGATGACAAAAGAAATCTTGCAAATAGACTTGAAGAAAAATGTATTGAATTAACAAGGATCTCAAACATGCAGATGGATACACTTGCCCAAATGATGAACCTTCATCATGAACTTAATATGAAATACATTGAGATCTCTACTTTGATGATGTAAAATGAACAATTGAAAAATGAATTGAATAGAGAAGAAGAAATAGCAAAGAATCTCAACAAGTCAAGTGAAGCCATCAAGTACTTTGAACAGTTGATGAAATTCCCAAGATTAGCCCATGATACATCAGGACTTTGGATACAATAGCACTAAAGTAGGGGAATCATCAAAGAATGTTGAACAAAGAAGTGACAAAGGTAAGGATTCTAAACCCACTTGTCATTACTGTAATAAAAAGGGGCATACTACTAATGTTTGCAGGAGTAGAAGAATCAATCAGCTAAACACACCCAAAAGTAAGAGTTACTATCACAAATGCAACATGTAAGGACATATGACACAAGATTGCAGATCCAAAGTCACAAGGAAACAAAAATTTGATAGACATTGTAATAATTGTTTGAAGTATGGACATAGAGCATTTGAATGTAGATCAAAGCCTATGTGGACATCAAATCAACCAGCAAAAATAAAAGGGAATGAAAGTCACTATCATTGGGATTATAACACTAGGTATAGCTATCATTATTGTCAGGAATATGGACATATTCCTGAAAATCGTATAAGGACACACTTCAGAGGGAATTATAGTAGGTAGCTAAGTCAAACCACTTGTTTTAGCTGGTTGAAAACTGTTCATATCAGCAGAAACTATCCTACAAGGTCCAAAGCATCAAAAACTGAATCCAACAAAGGAAAAGAAAAGATTGATGTCGAGAAAATAAGAAGACAAATGAATAAGACTTGGAAGAAGAAAGATGAGTGTAGCACATCAAGTGGAGGGATCAGTTCACCCAATGGGTCAAGTGATCACACTTCATCAAACTAAGCATAAGAGAGGTGTATGAGACTGATATGCAAAGTTGCATCATACATTAGTCCCAAGACAAAGAAGTACTGAAAAGAAGAAATAACCATGAAACAAGATGCCAAGACAAAATTTTAAATGATGATGACGAACTGTCTTTGGAAGCCAAGTAAAATTCTAGTGGATGCCAAGTTAAATAACTCCAATGGAAGCAAAGTGAAGTAGAAATGTAGTGCAAGCCGAGTAATGTTAAAAATCTCTCAAATTTTGAGTGTGCAGTTGAGCATTTAATACAATGGAAATAGGGTATATTATCACAATTTTAAGCACTTTTTCTTCATCACAAACCAGAAGAAAAGGAGAAGAAAAGAGCAAAGCAACTTCATAGTGGAGAATCTAGTGCTCCAAACAAATTTCAACTTCTTTCAACAATGATTAAGCATAAATCTCATCGATCAAAGGTATTTCATTCAAGTGCCAAGCTATGTAGAGTTTGAAAGTTTGTTTGTATTTTAAAACCCTAGTTTGGAAAACAATGGCATCTGGGTTAGGAACCACTAAAGGAAAGGAAAGTCATGAAGTACAATTGGCCAGTAATGAAGTCAAACAACCTAAATTCAAGCCCATTCCAAAAGTCACCTACAAAAATGACCTGCCGGTGCATTATCCATTATTCCATCCAAAGTAGTTATGATGCAGGATGTAAGGAAGTGTTATAAATGTAAAATTGGCACCATAGGTGATCTTGAAATTTCCCAAGCCTATGAAAAACTATGCAAGAATAAGATTTTGAAGGATGAATACAAGATAGTCGAGAGAAAGGGTTTGAACTATGCCCTAGTTTATCCTATAGTATTCAAAATTGAATGGATACAGTTTATTTTAAGAAGAACCCACAATGGATGTTTATGGTTGGAAATAGGTCCAGTTAAGATTACAAAAGGGATAGTACATAGGGTTACAAGTTTCCCAACCCTAGATAGGACTAAGACCCTGTGCAGTGAATCCAAGGAGGTTATTGAGAAAAACACAGGTGTCTATTGGAATAAAAGAGGGATGACAATTCACACCATCCAAGATCCTCTCATTGAATTTGTTGTTAGAGTCATTGCCCATAAATTCTACCAATCTAGTTGATTGAACAATATGCCATGCATAGCTATTGATGTAGCATACAAACTAGTAAAGAAAGATCACACATATGATTTGTTAGAACTTATGTTGCAACAGATAAATGAAAACCTAGGAGCTATAAGGAGATCAAAAGCTACTCAATGCAAATTTGGTTCAGTTCTTATGTGTATGTTCTTTTATGTTATGAAAGAGTTTCCCTCTATAGGAAAGGTGAATTGGGACCCTAACAAAACTGCAATAACACAAATCAATGAGTTCATTGATCAAATGGGTGATAACTTTGAAGCCCAAATGACAAGCTATTTTGAGGATTTCAAGATATCCATGAAGCAAAGGGTAAGAATACTAGTTTCCTTATTGGAAAAACAAATCAATGACATATGTTTCCTAGTTTATATAGATTTCACCTATATCCAAGCAGCAACTCCAAGGGTGAGATGTCTAAGGCCATTTGGTTATGAACTAAATGTGGATAAAGCATTTGAAGCTATCACTACTTTGCTTGCAGAGGAAATAGACAAGTCTGCCAAATCTTTTGGCACATATGATATGGTTAAATCCAAGATTGAAATAGAATTAAAGACTACCTCTGTAATAAAGAAAAAAGATAAAATGGTGAAGAAAACAAAGAACAAATTTGGTAAAGGAATTAAGGCAGAAGAAGAAGATGAAGAAGATGATGATGACAATGAGGATGAACAAGAACAAGGGCCAATGGAATTAACTCTAGGTCTGGGTTAAGATAAGGAGGAAGGTGCTAAGGAAGAAGAAGCCAAGGAAGCACCAACTCAAGCTGAGCCAAAGAAAAGCAAGGCAAAAAAATAGCCTCCAGCTCAACCCAAACCAAAGAAAACTGCCATGACATCACCCCAAAAGCCAACAACCAGAGCTACAACAAGGGCCTCCACACAAAATGCTAAAGAAGAAGCTACAAAGAAGAAAGCAATCAATATTACATAGGAAGAGCCAAGGAAAAGAAGCAAATATGTGGCTCAACCTAATACTGATGAGGAAGATCAATCTGAAAAGGTAAGCCATTCTCCTAAGTCTTTAGGTGATACATTATGTGAAAAGATTAGAAATGGAGACTTAAGTAACATAAATAAAGTTGATTTCAATAAGTTCACTAAAGAGGAACAAAAATAAATAGAAGAATCAGTTTATGGAATGATGGCACAGTTCAAGTATACTCCTCTTGAACTAGATGGACAGTTGCCAAAGGAACTGTCTAAAATTGTAGAAGACAAATGGCACTTTTGTTTGAAAATGGAGAACGAGATTAAAGAATCAACCCTAGCAAGCATACTGCCTAATTTGACTAAGGAGAAAATAGAGAAAGCAATCAAAATGCATAACACTAGGTTTATACCTAAGTATAGGGCATTCTTCATTCTCCAAAACAAAATGGAAGAAATTGTACAAAGAACAACAAAATCGTGGAAGAATTTGTACAGAAAGGTTGAAGATGTTCTTGAAGAAGAATACAAGGAAGAAGCTACTTCTCATCTAGAAGAGAGAAGAACAAGGAGAGAAAAGAAGACTAAAGTAGATAAAAAGATTGAAGAGGAGGAAGGAAAATATGAAGATAGGGGTACTGGTGAGCAGCACGAAGATCAAAGTGTGCAAGACACACAACTTCAACCTCCTAGTCCTCCTCACTCTACTGCCACACCTATAGAATTCATAAAAATTAAGGATATTGTTGACACCTCATGTCAGAACATCAACCCATTAACTATAGAAGATCTCACTAAGATCCTTGACCAAACAACTCTACAAGTAAAATTATGTACAAGTCCAATTTGGGTTAGTGTGGATGACTTACAAAAGTTAGTAGAAAACATAGTTAGAGATAAGGTGAAACCATAAGAACCACCTTCCATCATCTCTATAGCTACTAGTAGTCAACATCAAATGCCAACAGAAGTTACATCAGGAATAGTTGACACTACAGTGCAGAAGCCAAGTGTAGAAGGAGACAAAAATATAGCACAAACAGGATAGACTATTGTTTCTGATCCTACAGCACAAACACAAGGTGTACCTCCTCACATTCTTATTATTGATCAAAGTAGTAGACAGAAGCAAAAGGAAGCAGAGAAAACCCCCAAAGAGTGTGAGGCTATACAAGCATTGATAAATTTGCCTACCCCAGAGACTCCTCCTAAACAACCTAGAAATGTTGCAATGCCACTATAGATGTCAACACCAGGATGAAGTACTACAAAAGTTGCAAGGCTACTTCACTATGGAGACCCTGAATTAGATGAAGAAATAGTCATACCAAGTTATGACTCAAAAACAATAACCATTGATCAAATCATTGAGGTCCAGGAAGCATTGAATAGAAGAAAGAGGTAGGAGATACTCAGAAAGGAGTATAAAAAAAAGCAAACATTACATGAGATTAAAGACATCTTTATGGATGCCTTCATTTTGCAGTCACTAGATGAGTCCAAACATATAATGAAACAATTGTCAGATATTGTTGACCAAGTGACAAATGTAAACCAAGAGACAAAGGTAAAACTTATGGAATGGTCTGAGAGAAAATTCCAGGGGAAAGCAAATGAGAAAATATCTAGTCAAATTGCACATTCCTAGGTTGAATTGGAAAAGGTAATAAACAAAGTGAAAAAGGTACTTGAGAATATATTCTCATTGTACAAAAAGTTGTGTGACTTTTCATACTTCACACAGGAGACAAGCCAAATAATAATGAGCATGGAGAGGAATCTAAATATTTCAAGCATGCAGTTACCAAATGATCCAGCTCAAAGTGAGAAGCATTTTTCTCAAATGCTTCACACCCAAAGGGAAATAGTTGTATTAATAGCAGAAGAGGCTACCATCAAGGCCAAATTGATGTAGCTCCAATCTTCCATTACGCCACATTTGGAAGTACTTCATAAAGAATAAGTCTATGCTGAAAATATTCTCAAGAAAGATACTAATCTTTCTACCTTAGACAGACTTGTTCACCTTACTGCAGAGACTGCCATCCAACATAAGTCATTAGAAATTGCCTTGAATAATTGGGATGTAGCTCTCAAAATAATTATGGATGTAAATAGTACATTTTTGGCAAAATATGGTCTTAACCCTTAGTGCCCTTTGACATTTGTGTCAAAAAGGGGGGAGATATATATTGTAAGTTAAAGTTGTAAATGGGGAGACAATGATCAAAAAGGGAGATATAATGTTTTGGGCAAACTGTAAATAGAGAACAGACAAAGAATATCAGTATACGAGACATATTCAACATAGAATTTTGGTCACAAAGATAGAATAGATAATGGCTCAATTAACTCAGGGGGAGTTATAATAATTTTGAGGTATATATTGTAAGTTACAAAATTTTGATCAAGTTTTTAAAACCTCTGTATATATACCAAGTAGATTAGTGAATGTACTCATAAGATCAGATGAATAAGGCTTAGTTAAGTGTTTTTGCCACTCATGTCAAAGGGAGAGATTGTTAGTCTCAGAATGGTTTTGACATTTGAGTGCTAACACAACTTAACCACTTTCTACATTAAAGCTGAGTACACTATGTATGCTAAGCCACAGCTTGTGCCGAGTTAGGAAATCCATTAGGTGCCTAGTGATCTTCAGGTGCCAAGTGAAGATCAAGTGTCGAGTGACTTCAAGTGCCAAGCATGACACAAGTGCTAAGTAATATTTAGGTGCTGATTCATTGATGATGCCGAGTATCAGGAATCAGTAAGTGTTGAGTAAGATTGAATGCACATATGAGTTTGTAACTTCACTAATTCAGATGTAAACCATTTTCATGGCTGAAATATGATGAATCTCAAAAGATTTAAGTAATAAGATCAAATATTCCATGCAATCTACATGCAACCAATAAGAAAAATGGAGAAGGCATGCAACCAATAATAAATGTGCAAGGAATGAGTGGGAAACAGAGATTCAATATGAATCGTAGATCCATGTCTAACCCTAAGTCTTCGAATGTCTTTATAAGGAAGATGAAATCTCATTGAATTGAGTAGATGGATGAAAGAGTGAATGAAAAACTTTAGTGGAGTTAAAAGTGAAGAGTAAAAGACTTAGAGGAAGAAACCAGTAGTAAAACATTTAGTTGATCATAACTAAGCAAGGAATACGAACAGGCATCAGATTTCATAGAATCAAGATCAAAGAAAGTAGATCAAGTGCCTAAATTCAGCAATCAAGGATTGTAATCCATTAGGTTTATTATACCTAATACTCTCTAGCAATTGTATTAGAAAGGAAACCCTATGGAGATAGGTTAGCTTAACAGCTATTTTATTGATCCTTTAAATATGTGATTAAATCCTTTAATAGGGTAACACTTCATGTAAAGTGTTTGTAAATCCTTTAACCAGGTCACTATTGATATAGTGTAAAGCCTTTAATAGGGCAGGCCTTTAATAGGAAAGACCATCATAAGTGGTCAAACATTATTGCTCTAGTGATTTTGTGGGTATCATCCCCAGCCCAGTTTTATCTTCTTATTCTTGGAGGGTTTCTGGGTTACCAAAATCTCAAGTGTTATGTGATCATGCATATGTGTTTCTCATAATTGCTTAATGTTGATATGCATGCGTGATCATTTCAATAATATGTTATTAAAGGGTATATAAAGTGGACAAAAGCTAATACTTCTGATTCACCCCCCCTCTCAAAACCATTCTTTCCATTAAGACATTCCAACACTTTTGTAAAATCAAATATTCTTAAATAGCTTGCAATAAAACAAATTCTTATCAATCAACACTTGGAAAATTAGGTCAATGCTAATCATCCATAAACACCACAAGAAGCTTTGAAGAAAAAATGAAAATAAGGTTGTTGGAAAAAAGTAACACCATCCCTTCCAATTGTTGCTAGAAACTTTACATCAATTGAAAAAGAAATATGATTTATACAACCTTGGTATATATGCTATTTGGCCATAGGGTTGCTCTGCAAATAACATCAATAGCAACATCAACATACAACTAGTTACACAAACTGAGGCATGCACAAACTAAATCAAACAATAAATGGTTTTTTTTTGAGAAGATCAACCCTTGTAAACATTCCCATACCCCCAACACCAATAATATTATCTCTATGAAGATTCTTCGTGACTACCCTGATGTCCTCAATGTTAAAACAAACAAGAGTACTATTAGGGTGCATGGAGGATTGCTCAACAAAATGAATATGAATATCCTCCACTAAGGCTCTTTTTTTCATTACTCTCCTTATTACAAAATTTCCTAACTATACTAGTTGTGATTAACAAATTATATGAATAAAGCATTGAAAATAAAGTCTTTGAGAACTTTGATAATTAGGCCTCATAGTCAAAATGAACATCAGTAACCCCATTCAATTTCATGATATTCACTACATAGGTTTGTTTTTAGTTGTATTCATTATTGTTGCGAATGTTGAAAATTAATTGTTGCACTAAACTTATGATTATTTCCATGAGACAGATGTTGATTATTATTGTTGCAATGTTATTTCCTTTCTTTCACATAGGCATTCTCTATTGCTTAATAGATGTTCTTTTCTACTATGAATGCAATAAAAAATAAAATTCATCATTTAGTACATCTAGATTGTAATTTTGATAAAATTTTGATTGGTGGCTTCTCTCTGTCTTTCATTTCATTTGGTGTCTACTTTAATTGTCATGATGTTTCAGTTGATAGAGCAATAGAGAGTAGTACTTTTGAAGCTAATCAATTTCTTGGAGCAGTTTGTGTGATTAGTACTGGTTCATATGAAGGGACATTGTTGCTAAACAAGAAAACCATGTTTCTGTTAAAAGAAAAATAGCTTTCAGGTGCTTTAAAATTTTTATTATTTAAATTGTAAATTTAGTTTACTTTTACATTACTTATTTTGGACTGATAAACCCTTTATGCTTTCGTAGGTGATAATTCTTTCTTTGATCATCTTTTTCATATGACATTGAGATGATTTCGACCCACCATACATAAAAGGTACGTAGTTTCATATCATTACTACATAATTTTTCTTTTCTTCCATTTATTGTAATATATTAAAGTTATTGATGTAACAATCTTTTTATTTTTAAAGGTGGAATTTACAAGCTATGGAATTAAAAAATTAGCTGATTGCATCTTTTAAGGAGAAATTTGGAAAAACCATTTTTTTATGCTGGCCTACTTCTCAAAAAGCACCAAAGCATATAAAGACTATGAGGGATCAATATAGAAGGGCTCTTAAGGATAACCCAAAGTATGACCGTCCTCCTCTAATTCCATCGATGGAGTGGAATGAAATAATAGAAGATGCAAGGGAGAAAAGGCTATATGAAAATAGAGCAAATGAAGTAGCATAGGCCGAAAAAAGGTATGTCATGATAGTATTAAGTACATTGTAATCATGCACTAATTATTGATATTTGTAAATATATAATATAAGATGTTTGAAATTTTTCATAGATTGTAGGACACATCTGTGGCTACAAAAACAAGACTACAAAAGTTTGGCCAACACAAACTTGGCTCTAGTGACTATATGAATCTCTAGTCTCAACTTGTAAGTAGGAACAATGAAATTTCATATAAATTTTTTTTATATAATGTTGCAAACAATTTTGTTTAATGAAACCATACATGGAAAACTAATGATATTAAGAAAAAAATATAGGGCACAGAATTCAATGTGGAGCTCACAGATGAATATAGAAAAATTGCCTTGAAGGAAGGCTACAAAGTTGTAGCTGCATGCCTATGTGAAGAATCTGAAAGCCTTGCCGAAGAATCCAGTGCACCAAATGATATCTCATAGGTAAATTGGTTAGATGAAAAGTAAATGAAATTGAATAGTTGAGAAGATTCTTTCATGGTATTAGTTTTGAATGTAAATTGACTACATAACAATGTGCTTAACATTTTACTACAACCTTCATATCCTACCACAAAACATGCTCATGATGAAGGCCATGATGTGCATTTTAGTGGTGGAGGTATTAATTTTCTATTGGAAATTAATTATGTAATTATGAATACAATTTAACATCTTCAATTGCAATTTGATGTGTATCTTTTTTTGGAATATTTTAGAGCATGTTAAACATCATGCTGAAGGAGTGGAGCATGTTCCAAGTGTTCAACATGTTGACATGGCAGCGGATAAAAATGTTAATATACATGATATGGCATTGTCATGTAAGAAAAATGCATGTTATTTTGTAGTAGTACTTAATTACAGATTTGTAATAGTTAAAAAAGAAAAAGAGTATACCAATTTATCCAGTTTACTTGTTCTTGCAATAAAGCCCCCTTTAGTGTAGCAGCCTCCTACTCCACCAAAGAGAAGGAGCCATCATAATTTGACATAATACATGCCAGAAGAGGAGGAGAATGATGTAGATATGGATGCTCCTATGAGTTATTTTCTTAAGAGAGCTAAGAAAAATAAAAAGAAGAAATTATGTTTTAAAAATGCTCTTTGATAAACCTTGATGGATAATGAAAGAACTTTGTTTTAAGTAATTATCTATGAATGATGCATATTAATAATGATTTTTATTTTATGTTAACGAATATTGTTATCTGTTCATGAAGTCTTGATTAGTATTGTGTATTAATGAATTTTATATCATATTAATGAATGTTATGTGATTGTATTGATTGAATGTTATCGTTCATAAATGGATGAATGAATGAATGAAGTATGTAATTAGATGATAATGAGTAATTTAGATTGATGTTAGGGGGAGGGGGGTGAGGCCAAATGAGCTTCTACCTTCACGTGGTTGGCCTTGTAAAGTAAAGAATATTATAGTATTCTTGAAACCAAGTGAAGCTCAAATTAACATAAAATGGACACTTTGCATGTGGCAGGTCTAAAATGATCCAAGACTAGTGCTGCCCATAGCATGAATTTGTAAAATACATTTTGATATCACCAATTTCAACACTCTATTTGAAGCATAGGGGTGGCCTATAGTCTTAGCATGAATTTTGAGTAATGCCTCAATCCAGATTTCCCCAAAAGTGGCTGGAAGAAGCCTGTACAAGTCTAAGACTATGAACTCTCCTTGCCTTGGCCAAGAACTTGCTAACTCTCTAGTATTAGGGCAAACAACAGACTGGTGTGGCTAGTCTGCAATCAACCAATAAGTTCAAAATTAAAGGAATGAGCCTTCCTTCACCAAGGATTGCCAAGTAGCAATCTCAAGTGTATAAATTTCATCAATGCTCCAATCCTTATTAAGAATATTGTTCCAATCAATATCTAGATGAAATGGGGACACAAAGTGATTGGTAAAATGGTGAATAATGCCTAAATGTTTGAAACTTTCATCCTTATCTCTTCTAAGGTCATTCCAATGAATCCAAACTAGTTTTGTTACTTTGTGTTGAGAAATCCCAACATTAACACCCAACTAAGATTGATCGACCCAAGACCAATGCATCACATGAGGAAACTACATTCCCAAGTACCATAACAAACATGATGCACTCGTAGTCTACCTCTTCATTTGCATATATCAAAAGTGGCGGTGTCCTTGGAGAGTAACTAATCATCCCATGATGTGAAATGGTATCACCCTCAAGTTTGAAATCATGTTTCAACTTGTGGCCAGAGTCATCTATCCAAGCTAATACCATGTGTTCTCTTTTAACTACAATGCTAGAATAAAGTGATATTTCACCTATCGCATATAATGGTATGACTGCTCAACTTCCATCTCATACAAGTCATCTATCTCATCAAGAAATTTTCCTTTGAATCATCAAAAAATATAAATTTCTTTAAACTTATATGTTAATCCTTGTAAACCGAACTCAATCCTTTCATAACATCACTATCAAATCACTATCTTTTATAATGCTAATTAGTCATGCAACATATCTTCAGAGAAATTTGAAGATTTAAATAACTGTATAATCCATAAACTTGATTGCAAAATTATCAAATTGTTTCCTAAAACATAATAGAGAAAGAATTACTATGACTAATACCACTAATGTCATTGGACCTATATATTGCTTTTAACTATACTAAAGGCTATGAAAACCTGTGATCATTCCCTTCTTCAATCCAATCATTCCAGTGACATAATAACATTGTTGTGCTTTTTCTTTGAAACTTCTTTTGTTTTTCAATCTTAGACCTGACACATGCATTTTATTTCACAAACACTCTTTAGAATTTTGATCTTCTATATTTTATACACAACACTATGTAACAAGTTCACTCAGAAATCTACATTCATGTGCCTACAATTTTTAATCCTTTTGAACACTAAACTGATATTTCTCGAAGTTTCAACTCACATACTCAATATCATAAAAATAGAAATTTATATCATATAAGACACACACATTACCTTCAAATTTGATTTGAAATTTGTAATATTAGTTGTTTGTTTTGAACTGCATGTAGTTATAACTACCCCAGCTTCTCCAAACAATAAGTTCATAAGGATTAAATTTGAAAGATAAATCTTTTTCTTCTATGTATATAAATTCTTGTGTATTTGGACTCTTTTTATTCTATTAATTACTATGTTGTTTATCTTACATGTAATTGCCTAACTGCATATTTCACATTTCTAATTATTGGATTTATAGCCTATAATCTCACATGGAAAATATTTGAAAGGTAAAGCTTGTATTTTTTTCTCTATATATATTCTTGTATGTTTCATAATCCTGATAATTACTATGGTGTTTCATATTTTTAGGTCACTAAAATGCAACAACCAACAAAAAAAAGTTGAGGGGAGCAGCTCTAAGGTGGATGAGAGCTTAGAAGAAAGTGACGAGGAGCCAAAGGCCAAGAAAGGAATTAAGGTAAAAGAACATGCCATCCTTTACCTATGATCATATACATCTATGTTAAATTTCTAAATAAATTCTTCATATTATGAACAAGGTTAGAATTTGAAACCTATGTTTATCTTCTTGTAAGTTTTATTGAATAATGTTATACATTTCATCAAAATTAGAGTGAGCTCTTTGAGTGCTCCATTATGTTTTATCTTATGCATTTCTAGCCTTTTGATTCAGCTAAGATATAATTGTGATCTTGTTGCTTATCAGTGGTTGCAATGGTTGTATGTGAGATATGTATTTTCATGTTTGAGATATATTCTTGGATATAGTTGTATTTTTTTCCATTCTTGAAACTTACCAAAGTAAAATGTTTTTCCCATTTTTAATGGTTATTTTTTTCACCATTGCATGCCTAGTCAGTAATGATTTTTCCTTAATTGAATTTTCATAGTAAGTGTTGGGAATAATTATGAAGTTGGAAATATGATTGCAAAATCCTTGAGTAAAGTTGGTACCAAGGGTATAATAACCCTTGAAGAAGGAAAAAGTGCAGACAATAATGTATACATCATAGAGGGAATGCAATTCAATTATGGATATATTTCCCCATATTTTGTGATAGATAGTGAAAAGATGACAGTAGAGTATGAGAATTGTGAGGTAACTAATATATGGATCAAAATAACTTTTTCCATTTTTAGCCTATTTTGAAAATGAGCACTTATCATTTAGCTATTGTAAGATAGTGGTTGGACATGCATTAGGAATCAGGAAACTTTACGTAGAAATAATTTTTTTTGCTTTGAAACCTACAACTCTTCTTAGTTGATAAGAAAATAAAAAATGCAAGAGATATGATTGGCATAGTGGAAGATGCAATTCGTGGTGTTTATCCTATCTTAATAATTGTTGCTAAAGATTGTTGCTTTAAAAGTTCCTGGATTTGGAGAAAGGAAAAGTCAGTATTTGGATGACATTGCTGTGTTGACTGGAGGTATTATTTAGTAGTATGATTATCAAGTCAACCTAAATTTTTGTCTATTAATCATTTATCATAGTAGATTTCTATCTAATGTTAATTATGTTGGTCAATTTTTCATAGGCCATATTGAACTAGCCTTTTTAATATTTTCAACATGAGTTTAAATTGAGTGCAAAAAGTAAGTTGTTAGCTTAGGATTATATCATTTCAGAGTTCATTCTCCTAATATGTTATTCAGTAATATAGACAACTATAAACATCTAAACCATGTATTCTAATGTAGGAAGTATCATTAGAGATGAAGTGGGGCTAGCCCTTGACACTGTTGGGAATGAGATTTTGGTAACTATTGCCAAGATAGTGTTGAAAAAAGATTTAACAACAATAGTTAGTGATGGAATGACTCAAGAGGCTTTTGAGAGAAGAGTTAATAAAATTAGTAGCATGATTGAGGTATGCCTTCTTGTCTCTCTATGTGTGTTCTTTAGGCCTTAACATGGACTATCAGTCTTATGCTTTGTAATTAGAGAACTTTAGTTTTATTCTTTATGTTATTTCTCCTTTGTTTGCACCTATTATCTCATCATGGTTAACACACTATCTTTTTTTGAGCATATCAATATATTGGCCAAGAATAACTCATTAAAAAATTGTGCTATTGTTAACCTAGCTTGTAGAATGTATTTGAAAATTGTAGATTTTTTGTTTTTCTAGGTTTCTAAACAAGATTATGAGAAAGGAAAATTAAATGTAAGGATTGCTAAACTATCTGGGGGAGTTGCAGTTATACAAGTGAAGTTCTTGAAATGTGTCCAGTCTTCTATAATGTTTCACTATTAAATACTTCTCTAAGTAATATATAATTTTTGTCAATGTATATCATTCATTAAGATAGGCTTTACTATGCCTATAGCATTATGATAATAAATAAGGATGAGGCAAGTTAGGTGATGGATGATAAGAAGTATGATTGATAGGTAGGAGCACAAATAGAGACAAAGTTGAAGGAAAAGAAGTTACAAGTGGAGGATGCTTTGAATGCTACAAAGGTATGGCAATCCTCTTTGTAAATAACTTTATCAATTGATATGAATGCGTAAAACTCCCATGGCAATTCCTATGCTAGAAAAAATTAACTATAAGCCATTTGTGTATGGAATGACAAAGTATTTTGTCTACTATTCTCCAATAGTGTAAAGAGGACTAATTCTTCTGTCTACTATCCTTTGATCCTCCCTCGTAGAATGACAAATTAATTGAAGTTACATTAATTGTATTGGAGCAATTCACTAATTAATTTCTATAAACAAGCAGTTATTGAAGAGGTCATTGTTGTTCGCAAAGGGTGTGCTCTTTTGAGGCTTGCTGCAAAGGTTGATGCTATTAGAGATACACTTGAAAATGAGGAACAAAAGGTAGCTTAATTTTGTGTTCGCTACATGAGCAAGTATGGTTGGCATGGAAGTGGCTTGATAATCTTTAATGGATATGTAGATAATGCTTTTTCATATAAGACTTAGCTCTGCAACGTGTTTGTAACATCTAGCCCTAAAATTTGCTAGTTCTTTGGTATTTGTAGATTTGTGCAAGTATTTTTAAATGAGCTTTGAGCTACCTGGTGAAACTAATTGCAAAGAATGCAGGAGTAAATGGAAGTGTTGTGGTTGAAAAGGTTATTCCAACTCCTGAGAAATTGTTGAATAGAATCAGGTATATTTAAACTCAATTCTTTCACAACTATTCAATGGAATCTCATTGATTTAAGCTCTTTTGCCTAGGTATGTCCTATTCAATTTCATTGAACATTAGCCTAAATGCAAATAGCTCTTTCTAGTCCTTATGAAGTGTATTGAATTTAAGTAAATTGGCATTGTGCCTAGGTGTAAAATCTTATTCAATTTCATTGGATGTACAAAATTCAATTTTAAAAAATAGGTATAGTTTTGACAAATAGAATTTGTTGTCTTGTATGCTGAACCTTTTTTGAAATGCTTGTTTTATGTTTCCAAGCATCATTTCTTAGGAATTTTGCATTTGATGTTTTCTTATTTGATGCACTTGTTCTTCCATTCACAAAGATCTTGAGGTAATGAATATTTCTAAGGATTTGTTTATTACATGAATGGTTTCATTTGGTGTTTAATATGTCCTATGATTTTGACCTAGGCAATGTATGCATACTTCAAACTATATTATCCAGCTTGTTGCATTACTTGTGTATGCACATAGTGCATCCCTTGTTGAGAAATCAAAAGACAATGTAGAACCTCCCCTTGTTACCACCTTTGATGGTGTTGATTTTCCTTCAATTGAGCATCCAATAAAACTTATTCATGGGCATGTATCTTTTAAGCTCAAAATATCCCAGGTAAAGTTGTTGATGCCTAGGATAAGTAATTTTCTACTTATTTTCTTACTATAATTCTAATTTATCTGATTCTTTAAAAGTTATAATAGTTTGAATCTAATATTAGTTAAACTTTAACTTATAATGGTAATTTTTGTGCAATTTCTTTTAATTTAAAGTTGTCGTCTAAATGTGACAATAGGCTATTTCAAGTATGTTTTTATTATTGAATATAATTGGAATATGTCTTCATGTTTGATAGTTGATATGATTGACCAAAATATTCTACAAGAATGGTGATTGCTAACAAAAATTCAAGAAACATAGAAGAAAATGAAGTAGAGACTTATACATCCATTTTTGTGAAATACAATCATCTCTACATGGCAAGAAAAAGACCATGCATTTCAAAAATGAAATGTTAAGTGTAAAATTCTTGAAGAAATACATTCATTATGCTAAGAGTATGCATCAACCTGCTAACAGATGTGGTGATTTTTTTGAGGTTTTAAATTTTTTACATTACTTTTGTGTAAATTATTTTATATTCTTATGTTTCTTTGTTTTACAAACCCACATGGAAGTAAAAAGTCATGTTCAAAGTTGTGTGCTAATGATGATAATTTATAGGTATGAGATTGAAACATGAGAAGGATTTTTATCATTTGACAAATTTCTCTATTTTCCAATATGCTTTGCTCAAGTATTAAAATTGGATGTAGAGTCCACTCTCAAAGTCCTTAATTTTGCAATATACCATATAGAGCTAACAGATATGGAGGAAAGGGAGCAAGGAAGAAAACAAGAAATCAATAGGAAATGTCATGCTAATGGAGATTCTACCAATGGGAGACATGATGATAATAATGATGATAATAATGATGATAATAATGATGATAATAATGATGATAATGATGATGGTGATCATCTAGATGAGTCAGGAAATAGAGGAATTTATAATTTGTTGTCACTTTTTCTATCTTTCATTGTAAAATCTAATGAACTAGACAACTCTATGTAATGAGCTTTGGTGTTGAAATGAAGATCAAGAAGATAAAAAAAGGGTAGCAAAGACGAAAGGAGTGATGGAAGCGAAACACAACAAACCATCCCAGAGAAAGGCAACTTTACAACTCTCTTGCTTGTGGATTTTTCATAATTTGATGACTAACATTAATCAATTCTACTGATTTGTATGAATGAAAAGGAGAGAAGCAATAGAAGATATGGATATTGACTCAATAACTATGCCAACTACAATGGACATTTCATCTGTAAGGTCTCTTGTTTTCACCTATTCTACCAACATTTTTCATTTCTGTTTTCGATGTCTACAATTGAAAACTAAGATTGTTGGACTGCATAAGAAAGCATGCTAATTTAAACTACCAATAGACACAACTTGACAATTCCTATTTCTAAAATAGTTTTCCTTTTATATAAGGATTTTCAATTTGTACACCTAAAAGTAAAATAGAACTAGTATGCATTATGGATTTTCTTGGATTTTTGAATGTGATATTGTTGCTAGTTCTTATGGGACAATATGCATATCCTACAATATTGGCTTGCCATTAGACGACATTTCATGGAGTCAGTCAATAAAATAGTTCAAACACCTTACCTATAATTCCACATTTTGCATGCATGTTTACCAAGGTAGTTGGGTGAATGCACAAAGTTGGGTCTTCTCGAGGGTCTTCTCGATCAATTTTTTTTATGAAACAAAAACCCATTAGAGCTCTCACTGCCCTGATTTCAGAAATATAAATTTTATAGAGTTATGATTTTATTTACTATTTTATTATTATTTTTTAATCAATGGTGGTACCTAAATGTAAAATAGCAATGTTGACTAAAACTTTAATAACTTTTTTATTTTATATTTTTTCTTCAATTAATTTATATGTCATCAATCTACATTCAATTCTTTTGAAGTTAAAAAAAAAATTGAAAATTTTGAAATTTTGATCAAATTATGGTGTCCGTAAAAATTAATTTTAAAAAAAATATTCATTAAAAAATTCAAGAAAAATATTCTCATCAATCTTTGGCGTGTCAGGTAACTCTATTTAAAAGGATTCACAAAAAATTATTCATTTGTGTCAAATTATGGTGTCTGTACATGAGCATGGTATGGTCCTGAAATAGGCATTTTGAAAAAGTGGTTTTTAAAGATCCATACCAAAAGGAAATCTATCATATAGGTATACAAATAAATTACATATTCAGAAAGAAGATTCTAGGCACTACAATTTTTATTTCTAAAGTTTTTATATATTTAATCTCTAAATGGCTCAAATTTTGGCATGAATTGACAAAATATTTCAAAAATAGGAAAAACACTTCCACTTTTTGGCCAAAAGTGAGACCCAACTTCTTGCACTGACCCAGTTGCAACTTTAAAAAATATATTCTCTCAATATATCTATTTTTTGCATATCCAAGAACCATGGCTTTTGATGAGCACATTACATTTAGGCATCATGTCAAATAGTTCACATGACTTATCTATGCTTCCATTTTGCAAGCATCTCTCCCAAGGCAAATACTACTACTTCATCTACACCATCTGAAAAAATCCTTTATGCTTTGATGGATGTCTATAGCTTATCCCAAAGCTCTCATTTAGTAGTTATGAGATGATCAATAAAGAGGAAACAATGGAGAGCTTAGAGCTACACAATTTTTAGATGATCATATGAAATGAAATGGGTGTGCAAGTAGAAAGAAACTAGAAAGACATTGTCTATAGATGAAGGCATGAAATGGATGGTTTTGGAGCACTCAACACAGACACTCAGCATTCTGTACATATCATCATTCGAGATCAAATGGGTTTGTGGGATTATATGCATAGTGAATAATAAAGGAGGAAATTGAACCCTCCCTAAGCCTCACACTTGTTGAGGTCCACTTCAGCAATGGCCCTTCTTGTGAAATTGTTGTCTAAAACCTTTCTAATGAGATAATATGTTATGAGCTCTTCATCAATGGGATGGAACATGAATCCAGGAGGTAGTTGTGCATCACCCATATCATGACTGTAACTAAAGTTAAGAACCTCTATTATTGAATTCTCTTCCCTATCACCAATATTCATTTCGTTTGCTATTCATAATTCACATGATGCATTTATTCTATTTATTTTGATTTTCTTAATATAGTTTATGACTATTATATAAAATTCACTCTAATTATAGCCATAAACTATAAATATAGAAGTTGATATATGGTTTGACTACTATCAAGAATGGAGAAGAAGATCCCCTTGAGGGACAAAACACTGAACAAGAAGATAAGGTAGTGCCTAGTGAAAAAGAGAAGGTAGAAGAAAAGGTCACAAAAAAAGGAGAAGAGAAGAAGGAAGACGAAAAGAAAGATGAAGACGAGAAAGAAAAAGGTGACAAGGAGAAGACAGAAAAACAAGATGAAACAGTAATGGCTGAGCAGGAGCAGCAACAAGACCAAAGTGTGCAAGGCACACAATTTCTACCTCTTAGCCCTCCTTATGTAACCATCACACTTACAGACACTATAACTATAAAAGATGTTCTTGACACTTCTGCTCATAACATCAATCCTTTAACTATAGAGAATCTCGAAATGATCCTTGCCCAATCCACACAACAAGAAAAATTATGTACGAATCTATTATTGGTTAGTGTGGATGAGTAACAAAAGGTAGTAGCTAACAAAATTAGAGATAAGGTGAATCCACAAGAACAACCTTCCATCATCTCTATAGCTACTAGTGGTCAACTTCAAATGCAAATAGTTGTTACATCAGGAATAGTTGACACCATAGTGTAGAAGCCGAGTGCAGAAGGAGACAAAGATATAGAACAAATAGGATAGACTATTGCATCTGATCCTATAGCACAAACACAAGGTGCACCTCCTCACATTTTTATAATTGACCAAAGTAGTAGACAGGAGGAGAAAGAAGTAGAGAAAACCTCTAAAGAGCAGGAGGCAATATAAACATTGATAAATTTTCCTACCTCGAGGACTCCTTTGAAATAGCCAAGCAATGATGTGATGCCACTGCAAATGTCAGCACCAAGATCAAGTACTACAAAAGTTGCAAGGGTGCTTCACTATGGAGACCCTGAATTAGATGAGGAGATAGTCATACCTAGTTATGACTCAAAAACAATAAGCATTGATCAAATCACTAAGATGCAGGAAGCATTGAATAGAAGAAAGAGGCAAGAGATACTCAAGAAGGAGTATAAACAAAAGCAAGTATTACATGAGATTAAGGAAATCTTTATGGATGCCTTCAGCTTGTAGTCACCAGATGAGACAAAGCATATAATGGAACAATTTTTAGATATTGTTGACCAGGTGAAAAATAAAGACCAAGAAACTAATGTAAAACTTATGGAATGGTCTGAAAGGAAATTCCAAGGGAAAGTAAAAGAGAAAATATCAAGTGAAATTACACTGTCCCATGCTGAATTGGCAGAGATGATTGACAAAGTGAAAAATGTACTTGAGAATATATTCTCATTCTACAAAAAGCTATGTGACTTTTCATACTTCACACAGGAGACAAGCCAAAGAATAATAACCCTGGAGAGGAATTTGAAGATTTCAAGCATGCAGCTACCAAAAGATCTAGCTCAAAGTGAGAAGCACTTTAATCAAATGCTTCACACCCTAAAGGAAGTAGCTATGTTGATAGTAGAAGAGGCCACCATCAAGGCCAGAATGATGCAGCTCCAATCTTCCATTACCCCACATTTGGAAGTACTCCATAAAGAACAAGCCTATGTTGAAACTATTCTCAAGAAAGATCCTAATCTTTCTACTTTAGATGGACTTTTTCACCTTATTATAGAGACTTTCACCCAACACAAGTCATTGGAAATTTCTTTGCATAATTGGGATGTATCTCTCAAGATGATTATGGAGGTAAATAGTGTATTTTTGGGGAAATATGGTCTTAACCCTTAGTACCCTTTGACATTTGTGTCAAAAAGGGGGAGATAAATTAAAATGGGGAGATATAATAAGGGGAGATATAATAAGGGAGATATAACAAAGGGGGAGATACATTGTATATCACAGTTATAGAGTACAGAAATAGGGCACAACTTAAGAGTATCAGATATATCAAAATTTTGGTTACAAGAATGGATGGCACAATCAGCTCAGGGGGAGTTATAAGAATCTTAAGGTCAGATAAATAATGCTTAGTTAAGTGTTTTTGACACTCATGTCAAAGAGGGAGATTGTTAGTCTCAGAATGGTTTTGACATTTGAGTGCCAACACACTTAACCACTTTCTACATTGATGCTGAGTACACTATGTATGCCAAGTCAAAATTCCAATAGGTGTTGAGTGATCTTCAGGTGCCGAGCAATCTGTAGGTGTTGAGTGAAGATTAAGTGCCAAGTGACTTCAAGTGCCGAGCATGATACAAGTGCCAAGGAATATATAGGTGCCAAGTCATAGATGATGCCGAGCATGATAGAATCACTATAGGAGCCGAGTGAGCTAGTTTTCTTATATGTGTCAAGCATCAAGAATTAGAAAGTGTCGAGTAACATAGAATGCAAATATGAGTTTGAGAAGGCACAAACTCATATTAAACCATTTTTATGGCTGACATATGATGAATCTCGAAGGATCTAAGTGATAAGATCAAATCTTTTGTACTTCTTATGCAATCTGCATGCAGCCAATAAGAAAAATGGAGAAGGCATGCAACCAATAATAAAAGTGCAACGAATAAGTAGGAAATAAAGATTTAATATGGATCATAGATCCATACCTAACCTTAAGTCTTCGAAAGTCTTTATAAGGAAGAAGAAATCTCATTGTGTAGATGAAAAAAAAGTGTATGGGAGAACTATAGTGAAATTCAGAGTGAAGAGTGAAAAGACTTAGAGGAAGAGAGCACCAATTAGATATTCAATTGATCAGAACAAAGCAAGGGATATGAATAGATATCAGATCTCAAAGAATCAAGATCAGAGAGAGCAGATCAAGTGCCTGAATTTAGAAATCAAGGATTGTAAGCTATCAAATTTATTATACCTAATACTCTCTAGCAATTGTACTAGAAAGGAAATACTATGTTGATAGGTTAGCTTAACAGCTAGGTTGTAGATCCTCTGAAGAGGTGATTAAATCCTTTAATAGGGTGACACTTAATGAAAAATGTTTGTAAATCCTTTAACCAGGTCACTATTGATACAATGTAAAGCCTTTAATAGGGTAGGCCTTTCACAGGGCAGACCATCAGAAGTGGTCAAAACAATTATTGTTGTAGTAATTTTGTGGGTATCATTCCCACCCCAGTTTTACCTTCTTATTCCTGGAGGGTTTCTGTGTTACCAAAATCTAGTGTTATATGTTATTGATGCATTTGTTTACTTCATGTTTATTTCATATGTTTACATGCATGCAATTTACTTTCAGTTAAAAGTTTTAATGGATAAAGTGTAATACTTCTTATTCACCCCCCCTCTCAGAAGCATTCTTTCCATTTGAATATTCCAACACCTGTGACCCCTTTTGACCCATATAAATGATTAATATATATCCCTAGGGGTCCTAAGACTCCTAGAGACATATGTTGCAATGAAATGTGTTGAAAGGGGTCATAGGTTTTCTAATGACCACTTTCGATAGATATAAATTATTATAATATGTTCCTAGGGGTCCTAGGACACCTAGCGACATATATTGTCATGACATGTGTTGAAAGGGGTCATGGCTTATCCTATGACCCCTTTCAACCCATATGATTTCTTATATTATGTTCCTAGTGTCCTCGGCCACCTAGAGACATATGTTGTCATGAAATGTGTCGAAAAGGGTCATAGGCTATCCTATGACCACTTTTGACCCATATAAATGATTATAATATGCCTTTATGGGTCTTGGGACCCCTAGAGACATATGTTATTATGAAATGTTTTTAAATGGGTCATAGCTTTTCTGATGACCCCTTTTGACCCATATAAATGATTATAATATGTCCCTACAAGTCCTAGCACTATTACATTTGGCCTCATTTTTTGACATTTATTGGTCGAAATATTGACCCAGTTTTTGACCAAATTTCAACTAAATTTGACCAATCTATTGGTCTAAATTATTCTTGTCAAAATTTCAACCAACCTACTAGTTGGTGGAAATTTTGACTAATTGGTCGAAAACATTCTAGAGCCATGGTGCAAGTTCTACTAGGAATTGGTCAAAATTTTGACCAAGAAGGTAGAAACACCCGAGCATTGGTAGAAATTTTGACCAATGAAGGTAGAGAATTTTGACCAATGATGGTAGAAAACACCCAGGTGTTGGTAGAAATTTTGACCAATGAATGTAGAAAATTTTAACCAATGAAGGTAGAAAACAGTTAAGCGTTGGCAGAAATTTTGACTAATGAAGGTAGAAAATTTTGACCAATGAAGGTAGAAAACACCCAAGCATTGGTAGAAATTTTGACCAATGAAGGTAGAAATTTTGACCAAGGCCTGGGTGTAAATTTTTTTTAGGCCTTCTATAAAACAGCTCACATGCCTTGTGTATGATTTCACATTTTGCATGTATCCTACACTCTCTCATGTTTATATGTTTAAGTTGTGATTGTCCTCATAGACATGCATGCAAAAGTAACAATATTAGATTTCCACAATTCATGTATAATGCAAGTTCATTTTAGATTTGATTGTGTGTAATTTTTTAGCATCATGGTTTCAGATCACTCTTTGTAATCCATCATCAACTGGATGAGAGAGTGTAGGATGCATACAAAATGTCAAATCATATGCAAGGCATGTGAACTATTTTATAGAGTGCATGAAAAAAACTGATACTAACTAATCAAACTATCTTAAACACCAACAGTAACTAATATGAACAATACATTATTAGTTATATGATTGTAGTAGAAGGGATGGAAAGCTTTTATAGTTATAGACCACAAGTCTAGCATTTCAGCTGTTAGTGCAAAGAGCATGACAACATAATAATTACTTAATGAGACAAATCATTTATGTTTTATGAAGGCAATCCATGGGTGACAAGGCCCACCAAAAGATAAAACATATGATAAACAGACTCATTTTCATGTTTTGAGCATATGGGGTACAAATAACATGACTTATTATTGCACAATTCAACTAAGTTTAGTTGATTTCCATAGGGATTATCCCCATTTAATGGTGAACATTTTGCCACATTTCAAGACTTTTGATGACTTAACTCACTTGTATTATCAGTTAGATTTGACTACTCACATTAAAAGAAACAAATATGCAATGCAAATGCATGTGCCAAAATAGTGAGTTGATAAAAAAACAAATATGCAATGCAAATGCATGTGCCAAAATCAACAACATTGATGTTCTTTGTTAGCACACTAGTCCATTCACTATGTTTCAAATGTTCCTTTTGACTTGTATGAATTAATCTAGCACCTAATGATGAAGGGTGGGGATGCTTGATCTTCTGTGAATCCTTTTGCTTGTGATTAACTTCATGTTTGATAGGTCGACCACCAAACTTCACGTTTGACAGGTCAACCACCATTCTGAACTACATTGTCTACATTGTTTCTCTTCTTCTCTATCATTTTCTTCTCCTCATTTATGGCTTCACTAATGAGTACTAGTTTCCTTGCTATCCCCTTGAACCTTTTAGGTCTTACTATACTATTTTTAAAGCTCAATCCCTACCATTTGGTAACCAAAGCTTTAGAATAAACAACATTCTAACTCATCACATGAACTAGAAGTCAATAGAAAACATTATGTTTCCTACTTACACTAGAATCTTCCATGTGATAGCTTTGAGAGTCCACAACCGTATGGGCAGGCTTGAAATCTGCTATATAAGGCATAATTACAGCAATCATTAAGCATACACCATAACCTAGTAAAATCTCGTTGGGCTTGCAGTTCTATTCGTAATAAGTCCTCTTTGGCATAGAATACATTGTCATGAATGTTATTTGCATTAGGTTCTTCAACTTCAACATTCACCTCTATGACCTACATACAAATTTTCAATTATTAATATAACCACCAAAAAGCATCACTGTATAATACATAATGAGAAAATTATTTTATTTTTTCAAAATGTTTCGATTATGGAAGTGCACCACTAAAATATTGACCCTAGAAAACCTAATTATATTTGCAGCCACTAAAACTATCATTACAAAGTACGAGCCAAAATAAACTAAATTAAATTCTTGCAATCCATTCTTTATGATTTCAACTTTACATTTTTAGGTTTGGAAATTCTTAGTCTTATTGAGAATGCTTGATTCTTATGTCTACATATCGAAATAGTAGCAACATGAGTGTGAAATCAAAACCTGATAAAAGTTCTAGACTAAACAACATTTGTACTTGATAAAAGTGCTGAAAGAAGTCGTATTCATAGTTTCCAACAATACAGATAAAGGACACTATTAGATACCTAGATATGTGAACTTGTGCTAAGCTTGTCCTCCAATCTTGATGTTTCCAAAGAATCCCATGATCTTCCTCACGCAAGTAGACACAATTCCCAATAGTTTGGACTCCTCCAGTGAAATATGTGAAGTGTACATCAGAATATTTAATATAACCCAAACAATCACACCCCTAACATAGGCAATATTGTTTGTCATTAAGAGCTTTTTGTGCTTATTTGAGAAAACATCTAATTTCTCACACCTATTATTAAACAAATGCATTTATACATAATTTAATAACTAGATCCATGTCAACTGTCATGTGCACAATATGTCTATTGGCCAAGAACCTTTAAAATCATTTAGAAGTAACATAGAATTCAAAAATGATAGCTAAAGAGTTCTTATCCTCCTGCCCAAATTAGAGATCAAATCATTTAATAGGAATCATTTACTAGATGGATCCATGTCAACTATTATGTGCACAATATGTCTATTAGCTAGAAAGTCAAACTTCTTTTAAAAGCATCTATATGAATAGATTAACATTGTTTTGTGTTACAAAAAGACAATTCTAAGAAGAAAACTAAAGTAAAATTAGTTATTTTGAACTAAACATAGAGAGAGTGTCGGATACAAATCAGGGAGTTCAAAATTTCATATACTTCTAGCAAAACTAGATCTATTGTTTTATAGCTAGAAACACCAAATCCATGTACACATTTGAATGCTTGCCTCTAATATACCTCCCTTTAGAAACTGGAACAAATCCAGCACTCCAACAAAATAGCTAAACAGTCCTGACAACATCCAACATATACATTAAACCTTATGCACAAGATCTACTTGCCTATGATTATTGTACATGATTACTTCTAGCAGGAGTATAAAAACTCTATGAACAGACATTCAAACAAAATTATAGGATCAAATCAATTCTTTAAAATCAATCAGAGATAGTGCTGAAATCATATAATTGAGCTAAAAATTTCTTATTAGAGTAGATTAAAACAAGTTGATACATTATTCATATATATTTTTGAAATACTACCTTGTTTAAAGAATGAGCATTTTTACCCAGACCATCCTCTCTGGCATCAAATTCATTTTTCCACGAGTTTCTCCTGTAGTATAGTTTTTGAGGGGATCTAGAGGTGGCAAACGAATTAATTTTCGATCTTCAGACTCTATAACCATCATTTTTGACATATTGATGAGGGGCAATCACAATAATGATAGTCAAATCATAAACGATACAATTTAAAAAGGAACCATATGGTAGACTCCTCCTAGCACTTCTTACTCTTGAACTAGGCTTTTCTCAATCACTTGGTTACACACATTTCCAATCCCAACTAACAATGGATTCACCTTCACATGTACATTGTTTAGTGTCTCCAATCAGCAAATAAACCCCTTGTTTGGGTAGAATCCCTATCTTGTTTAATTCTGCACGTGCTTGGTTGGTAATATATCATACATGTTAGAATAACTCTTTCCATGAGTATAGGCCTTCATCCTCATGGAAAGATCTTCATTTCCTTAAAAACCTACTGTAGCAAATAAATAATTAAAAGAAATCTACTGGTTCTACAACAAGTATAATAGCAAACCTATAATAACATGAAACTTATCAACAAAGTACTTGGAATGATGAAGGAAACCTTATTAATGCACTTGTAGAGCCAACCAATCGGTTTGCAAACCTCAATATGGAATTTGAGTTGTAGAATATTTAAGTTTTAATATTGTTGTTCACCAGTCCATACATACCAGTCCTTCAATATTTTTCCCTCCCCTTTACATCAGAGACTCTTTCCAATTTATAAGAAACACTATAATAACTGACTCCAACCAACTATCATTGTTGAGTTGGGTATTTTAAAATTATTACAAACTAAACTTCCCTCTAAACCATTCGTTACCTTTTTTATTTAATGTTTGAACTTGAAAAACCGTACAATTGTTTTATTAAACATTAAACTCATTTCTATACCTAAACCTATCTTGAAGACCTAATATTATTTTAGCATCATGATAGTTTCCAAGACTGCCCAATTGATTTGATGACCTTATTTATACATTCCTTCCTTCTAATTTGTTTTGAGGATCTTCATGGTCTTTATAATCTTCAATTGTTGCTTGAATATTTGAGGTGCTCCTTCACCATACTTCCCACCATAAAAAGAACTCTTGCCCCAAGAGTTGATCTGTGATCCATTGTTCCTTGCTCCCATCTGCTGCTGAGGGGTGAAATTATTCCCCAAAGTGATCTACTCCTTCATCCTGGTTCCTATAAACACACACCAAGATTTAGATACATAAATATTTGGATTAGACTATCCTCTTGCTTGATAGTATTGTTGTTGCACATTAGACTGCTGGGAAGTGTATATTTGTCTCTGCTCTATCACCATATCATCTTCATCTATCTGCCCTCTTAGAGGACACTTCATTGCTCCAACCAAAACAAAAGGTTGTTCAACCAGCCCTACCACCCCTAAATTGTCCTGCCTCTTAGCCTGGCATTGCTTCCAACCAGTATCATAATGTGGAGTACCCTGATCTTGCACTGGAATATCTCTACCAAAACACATCAGTATAGTTTCCTTATGACTCGTCAAAAATGGATGCAACTTATACTTCACCTTTCCTTGTTGAACTAAATATGTATTTTCATAGCCATTATGCATGACTCTCCTTGAACATTGCCAAGATCTTCCCAAAATGAGATACCCACAAGTCATGTGCATGACATCACATAGTACCTTGTCTCTATAACTCCCAACTAAAAACTCAACTATCACTTGATCTTTAACCAACAAATTTTGATTCGTATTGACCCAAGTAGCATAATAAGGAGCAGCATGTGCAAAAGTTTTCAAATTCAATTTCTTAACAACTTCATAAGACAACATATTATTACTTGCCCCTAAATCAATTATAAACTTACATACCTTGCCTTGAATGAGACAATTTGATCTGAATATGCCTAGATCTTTTGGTATTTGATTGCTTCTTCCCATCAATAAGCACTCTCCTTCTTCTGGAATAAGTTCAATTGGTTCATTTTGCTCATCCTTTCTTGGCTCTTCATCAACCAAGTTTACTCTTCTCTCTCTCCCTTTATCTTGCTGCCATTTAGGACACCGAAAGGACTGATCGCCTACTTCATTACAAGTGAAGCATCTTCCTGTGAACACTCCACTTCCTCTTCCTCCACTTCTTCCACCTCTATAAGCCCCTCTTGATTCTAAAATTTTTTTGTCATTATCTTTATCATTGCTGCTCTGAAAATCAGTAGTACCTCTTCCTCCTTTTCCTCTCATGGAAGATCCACCTCTATTGCTGCTCTGCTTTTCTTGTCTCCTTCTTATCTTCTCTTCAACCCTCAAGGCTAACTGATAACATTCATCAACTGACCTCGGGGTAGTAAGACTAAGTTCATCCTAGATATTGAACCTTAGTCCCCCCATATACCTTGCAATCTTTTCTTCCATCTCTTCATCATGATCCACCCTAATATCAAGCTTGTGAAATTCCTTAGTGTACTTCTGTACATCCATCTCCTTTTTTCTAAAATCTCTCATTTTCTTGTACAACTGTACTCTATAATCCTTTGGAAAAAATTTTGCCTTCATTTTGTCCACCATGGTATACCAGGATGTGATCTTGGGTCTACCATTCTTCCATCTATCTGCTTGGATGCAATCCCACCACAACAAAGCATGTCCCTTCAACCTGGACTTTGCTATCTTCACCTTTTCCTTCTCTTCTATCCCTTCACACTCAAACCAATTTTCCATAGCACTGAACCAATCTATTAGTTCTTCATCATCCATTTTTCCTCCATACATAGGTAAGTCTGTCCTTACCCTTTTATCTTCATTTATTATGGCTTTTGCAAACTTAGCCATTCTTACTTCCTCAGGGTCCTTTTCTTCTTCTTTGGGTTCTTCTTCCTCTTCTTCATCTCTAACTTCTTCATCCATTCTAATGCTCTTATCTTTCTTCTCTAGTGCTGACAACATCTCCATCATGGACTTTATCAATCTATCTTTTTCAGCATTCTCTTTGTCCCTTTGTTCTAATGATGCCCTTAAATTTGTGTTATCTGCCACTTGTTCTTTCACTATCTTTGCCAACTCCATATTTGTAAACCTTGTAGGATTCTCTTCTTCTCCTTCAGACATGGTTACTTGATCAACTTGGTACAAGAATCTACTATAGGGTTACTCCTCTTAGGATAATTCAACTACAAGGGCTCACTAAGGGATTCAAGAACCAACTTCACAAGACCAATTACGTTTCCACAAGACCTTTCCCTCGCTCTGATACCAATATGATGAGGAGCAATCACAATAATGATAGTCAAATAATAAATGATACAATTTAAAAAGGAACCATATGGTAGACTCCTCCTAGCACTTCTTACTCTTGAACTAGGCTTTTCACAATCACTTGATTACACACATTTCCAATCCCAACTAACAATAGATTCACCTTCACATGTACATTGTTTAATGTCTCCAATCAGCAAATAAACCCCTTGTTTGGGTAGAATCCCTATCTTGTTTAATTCTGCACGTGCTTGGTTAGTAATATATCATACATGTTAGAATAACTCTTTCCATGAGTATAGGCCTTCATCCTCATGGAAAGATCTTCATTTCCTTAAAAACCTACTGCAGCAAATAAATAATTAAAAGAAATCTACTGGTTTTGCAACAAGCGTAACATCAAACCTATAATAACATGAAATTTATCAACAAAGTACTTGGAACGATGAAGGAAACCTTATTAATGCACTTGTAGAGCCAACCAATCGGTTTGCAAACCTCAATATGGAATTTGAGTTGCAGAATATTCAAGTTTTAATATTGCTGTTCACCAGTCCATACATACCAGTCCTTCAATATTTTTCCCTCCCCTTTACATCAGAGACTCTTTCCAATTTATAAGACACCCTATAATATCTGACTTCAACCAACTATCATCGTTGAGTTGGGTATTTTAAAATTATTACAAACTAAACTTCCCTCTAAACCAGCCGTTACCTTTTTGATTTAATGTTTGAACTTGAAAAACCATACAATTGTTTTATTAAACATTAAACTCATTTCTATACCTAAACCTATCTTGAAAACTTAATATTATTTTAGCATCATGATAGGTTCCAAGACTACCCAATTGATTTGATGACCTTGTTTATACATTCCTTCCTTCTGATTTGTTTTGAGGATCTTTGTGGTCTAATCTTCTACTGTTGCTTGACTATTTGAGGTGCTCCTACACCACATATCAACCAAAAAATGTATGCCCTCAACTGGTCGAGCATATCCATTCTCCATTGGGCAATCACTTTCAGTTCTACAGAATATAAGTGGTCTAGCTAGCCTTTGGCTTGGGCTATCATCTTCACTATGATATCCAACATAACTGAAAAGATGGTGTCATGGTGATTTTAAAAAGTGACATTTATTCAATGGAAGATGCTATAAGCGTGCATTGGAGTTAACATATAAGGAAAACATTTACTGTGAACATGAAATTGCAAATAGTGTACAAAAATAATAGACAACTTACCATGGATCCACCATTACCAGATCCATATCTTCAATACCCCTCTTCTTCATTGCTTCCTTGAAAGGGGCATAATCTTTGACAACAAACTCACAGTCAGCATACTCCACTGCATCCTGGACCAAATCCAAGAGATTTTTAAAAAACACTCATTATCCATCAAAGCTGTAATGCAACAGGCTTCATCCATGAAGTTCTCATTCTATAAAAAAATAATAAATCCTTCTGTGCTAAACACAGTGGAAACATATTTCTAATACAAATAATAAACAAACAACAGTAAAAAAAAAAGTAATATCAAAATTTTAAAAGAGGCAATACAATGTAATCAGCCTTTATTTACAGTTTACTAGCTACATATGTCTGCTCTGCAGATGTGTCAAGAGGAATCACTATGATAAATTGTAAATCTCTGTGCAAATCAAATATCGGAAATGAGTTTGGCTAACTGAATGAAATTTAAGAGCAAAATAATAATACAATTTTTGAATTTTTATGCACTTTCTTAAACTGCCTTTACAAGAATCCTACCACACGCAAGTAACATCTTCAAAGCTGATCTGAGTATAAATGGATGTCTGTAAAACCTGTAGACAGCAGTAAACAGTTGTATTAAATATATTAAAAACTTAACAGAATTGGTAAAAAACAAGTATATTGATATTTGACTAATTCCTGAGAGATAATTTGAGAACTGACCCAATAGTTGTGGTTCCCCATGTTGTTGCACTGTACATAAACTTGCCTGCATTCCACAATTTCTTGATTTTATTTCTTCTATTCATGGAATATAAAAAATATAAAAAAATTAAAAGATAAATATCAAAAGATATAATTAAAAGATAAATAATATTAGAGATTAATATAATTATAATAATAAAGTATATGAAATGACTTCATACGTCAATAAAGCAGTCAAATATATCCTTATGGAAGGATATCCAAAAGTGTAAGAAGCAGTGATTTCAGTGAGCTATAATGACATGGGATCATTGCAAGAGCAATATATCGCACTTGATTACCCTTTGTTTGGGAACACCAGTAAAAGCAGTGACAATAATGATCTTAAGAATCATGCTTTAAAATAAGCAATTAAAGTTGCAAGTTAAGACAGCAATAGACGACAGATACAAGGCAGTGAGTTAATGCAAACGGTAACAATGGCATTGAGGACATATTTTAGTGACTCACATGATGACAATGTAAGAAGAGTGATTATGTTGAGACAAACACTAAGGGTGGGATAAGCAGCAAGCAGGTGAATTAGAGAATAATAATTAATCAGTTCCTAAGATGATACGTCATCAAGTCAGCAATCGAATCTAAAAACAGAAACTAATTAGGAGACACCAGTTAAGAATACTATCAACAGAGCCTTAACAAATACCAAGAGCTGCCACTTTTAAAGAAGACTCATTACCAATTAAAAGTTCCCAGTGATCACCAATAAGAGAAAGAGTGTGTTTAAGACAAGGGAATCGATCTGCAGTTTATGAAGAGGTGTGATCTAACTATGGGTAGACAGAATTTAAGGAAAGATGTGTCCATTTGAAGGAAACGATTCTACTTTGCAACTTATATGATGGAAATCAGATTTATTTCATGAAATACCATAAGAAACTGATAATAATGAGGGGTCACAGAATAGGGGATAGTAAGAAAGAGATTCATAAATAATAATCAATAATCTTCAGGGAAGAGATGGGAAAGTAAATGAATCCTTTACACTGCTTTGTGTAACAGCAAGGCAATAGCATATCTGAATCAGATATGTATATATGCTATTAAGGATAAAGGGTGATCATATCATCATGTAAATATGTGAAGTAATATAGATATAATAAATAAAAATTTCTAATAACAATAATAATGAAACAAATATATTATATCTGCATTCAGTAATAATACTGTCAATAGCCAAAGAACTAGCTGCCCCAAAGGCCTACGCCTTACTGCATAAATCTAATCTCAATAGAAAAAAAGATTCAAAGGGATTCATGGTTCCCAAAATCACATAACTGCGTTTTAAAATGGCTCCCAAAATCGTAACTAGGGTTTGACTTGGCTCTCCAGACCAATCTTGAGCTTTTAATGAAGCCAACATGAGCATCACTAACAGCAGTAGAAAACAAGTATACTCTCATATTTTAGGCCCTCAAAGTGCTTACACCGGAATCAACACAAACTTCCATGCCCATCTCAATAGAAGATGTCTCCACCTCCATCGGAATAATTAGCGAGAAACCGATAAGCAAAAATTAGAATAATGTTCTTTTGTCCAGGCTATGTACACAGACATGATAATTTGCTTTGCTGAAAATAATATTTGTATTCCAGATTCATCTTTCAATTGTTACTTTCAAATAATGTGTGGTAATTCCCATCTATCTATGACTTCAAAAGTTAAATTCATGAAAAATGTTATTACTTCATCCTGTTTCTAAGTGATTATCAAATCACTATTTGGTAACATTGCTCTTAATCAAGATATACCTAACAAGTAATGGACTCTTTCTCAAATAGATTGATATGGATGAAGTTATTGTTCGCTCTTCTATCATCTGACACTTCAAGCCAAAGATATGCAGCTATTCCCTTGAGACTACAATAAAACTTAACTTGCACAAAGAGATATGCAAAAAAATACAACTATATCCAAGAATATATCTCAAACATGAAAATACATATCTCACATACAACCATTGCGACCATTAATAAGCAACAAGATCAAAATTATATCTAAGCCGAATCAAAAGAAATAACTAAGGAATGTTTTCTTCCAGAAATGCATAAGCTAAAACATATTAGAACACTCAAACAGATCTCTCTAATTTTGATTAAATTTATAACATAATTCAATAAAATTTACAAGAAAATAAACATAGGTTTTAAATTCTAACCTTGTTCATAGTATGAAGAATCTCGAATCTCCTTAGAAATTAACATAGACATAAATGATCATAGGTAAAGGAAGGCATGCTCTTTTACCTTAATGCCTTTCTTTGCCTTTGGCTCCTCATCACTTTCTTCTGAGTTCTCACCCTCCTCAGAGCTGCTTCCCTCAGCTTGTTTTGTCAATTGCTGCATTTTAGTGACCTAAAAATATGAAACACCAACAGTAATTATCAGGATTATGAAACATACAGGAATATATAGAGAGAGAAAAACACAAGCTTTACCTTTCAAATATTTTTCATGTGAGATTATAGGCTATAAATCCAATGATCAAAAAATGTGAAATATGCAGCAAGGCAATTACATGTAAGATAAACTACATCGTAATTAACAGAATAATAGAAGTCCAAATACAGAAGAATTTATATACAGAGAAGAAAAAGCTTTACCTTTCACATTTAATCCTTATGAACTTATTGTTTGGAGAAGCCAGAGTTGTTATAACTACGTGGGGTTCAAAATAGACAACTAATATTATAAATTTCAAATCAAATTTGAAGGTGATGTGTTTGTCTCATATGATATAAATTTCCATTTCTATGATATTGAGTATGTGAGATGAAACTTCAAGAAATATTAGTTCAGTATTCAAAAAGATTAAAAATTGCAGGCAAATGAATGTAGATTTCGAAGTGATCTTGTTACATAGTGTTGTGTGTAAAATATAGAAGATCAAAATTCTAAAGAGTGTTTTTGAAATACGATGCATATGTGTCAAGTGTAAGATTGAAAAAAAAAAAAGTTTCAAAGGAAAAACACAGCAATGTTATTATACCACTAGAATGATTGAATTGAAGGAGGGAATGATCACAGGTTTTCACAAGCTTTAGCATAGTTAACAACAATATACAGGTCCAGTGAAATCAGTGGTATCAGTCATAGTAATTCTTTCTCTATTATGTTTTATGAAACAATTTGATAATTCTACAATCAAGTTTATGGATTATACAGTTCTTTAAATCTTCCAATTTCTCTGAAGATATGTTGCATGACTAATCAACATTATAAAAGATAGTGATTTGATAGTGATGTTATAAAAAGATTGAGTTTGGTTTACAAGGATTAAAATATAAGTTCAAAGTAAGTTATATTTGTTGATGATTCAAAGGAAGATTTAATGAGGAGAAAGAAGACGTATATGAGATGGAAGTTGAGTAGTCATACCATTATATGAGATAGGTGGAATATCACTTGGTTCTAGCATTGCACTTAAAAGAGAATACATGGTATTAGCTTGGATAGATGACTCAGGCCACAGGTTGAAACATGATTGCAAACTTGAGGGCGATACCATTTCACATCATGGGATGATTAGTTACTCTCCAAGAAGACCACCACTTGTGATATATGCAAATGAAGAGGTAGACTGGTGTAGGGCACCCTGGCAAAAGCCTAAACAAAGAGTCATTTAGACTCATGGATGGTTTAATAATACAAGACACAAATGTAATGGGACCTATGGTCCATTTTATCTTTAAACATGTTTGATGTAACAAGCCTAAATTATAAAGGCAATGTAATAGAGGTTAGGGCACTATAAGGTCAAAATGTACCTAGGAGGCTCATAAGGGATCAATTTGTTAATCTTAGTTTAGTTTGGGAATATTAATGCCTCTAAGGTCTAAGACAAGTGTAATATGGTCTCTAAGTTTAATTAAAAGTTGTAAAAACACCAAGAGTGCTCAAAAGTTGTACTTTGTCATGTTGGCAATTTAGGTCTAGTAAGGCTTGTAAGGGGTTTAGGTGTCTTTGGAAGGGTTAGTGAAGTTATAAAACCTTTGAAAAGGTTAGTGAAATTTATTAAAGGCATATATGATTGTAAGTTGTCAAAGTTGACACTTTGTGTCAATGTAGACAATAAATTTCAATTTCTATCTAACTAGTAACAATTAGATAACTAACTATTATAGTTAGATAGCAATGGTTATTGGCCTTGTTTGGCTATTTAGTGGAAGGTGGTCAAGTTTTAGAGGATGTAGAGTTGGTGTTTGGTGTTTAGAAAAATAAGACATGTAATAGATTCTAGAAGCAACCAAAACAAGTGAAGATGGTGATAGGTGAGCGACAAAAGGAAGAGGCTCAAAAAGATGAGAAGATAGGGATAGAGGAGAATATCTCAAAGGTTTCTAAGTTAATGGAAGAGTACGTGGATGGAGATATCCAATTTGGGATAGTCATGTGTTCCTTATATGTTGCTATTGAAAACAAAGAGAATAGGGCTATTATGTTTGAATGCCAAGAAGTATGGCATAGGGAAGAGGGGTTGTAGGACATCTCAAGGATGATAGGGACCTTAAGGGATGAAGAATTTAGAGTCTTGGAAATAGAAATGATGAAGAATGCCACAAGTTGGTGCATGAAGATGACAAGAAAGATTGTTTGGCCTATTAAGAGGCTGATTGAGAAGAGGAAGTTGTTGAGGGAAGCTACTGAGATAAAGGTTCTAGAGGATGATTGTGAGGTAAAACATTGTGTTGAAGATCGTCGAGTAGAAAGTCTACCAAGACTTGATAAAGAGACAGATGTATGGGATGAGATGAATGCCATGCACTATATTTGAGGAATGGCGAGAGAAGGGTGAAGTGATGAGAGAATGCCTAGAACAGGGGCATGAAGAGGCAAAAGTATATGTTCATGAAGAGACCGTAGAGTCAGGGTTGTCTACAAGGACAAAGAACTCACAAGAGATGTGGGATCAAATAGGGGAAGTGCTGAAAGAAGTGGATGAAGGAGTGGAGCACCTAGCTTTTGATTAGGTGCATATGAATGATTTATTTGGTTTTGTGTCTAACACTATTATGATAGGGTTTCTAGAATTTGTACATGGTACATATTGTTTGATTGCAGGGGCATAGAACACTTGAAAAAAGGATATCATTTTGTTGTAGATCCACAACATGAGATAGATAAAGACTGGAGGAAGGGGAAGAAAACTTCCCAGTCCAAAGGGATTTGGATTGATTTGATCCTTGGGACCATGGTGCAGGGCACCTTGGCAAAAGCCTAAACAAAGAGTCATTTAGACTCATGGATGGTTTAATGATCCAAGATGTGAATGTAATGGGACCTATGGTGCATTTTATGTTTAAACATGTTTGATGTAACAAGCCTAAATTATAAAGGCAATGTAATAGAGGCTAGGGCATTATAAGGTCAAAATGTACCTAGGAGGCTCATAAGGGGTCAATTTGTTAATCCTAGTTTAGTTTGGGGATCTAAAGGCCTATAAGATCTAAAAAAAATGTAATATGGTTTTGAAGTCCAATTAAAAGTTGTAAAAGCACCAAGAGTGCTCAAAAGTTGTACTTTTCCATATTGGCAATTTAGGTCTAGTAAGGCTTGTAAGGGGTTTAGGTGTCTTTGGAAGGGTTAGTGAAGTCCTTTGAAAAGCTTAGTGAAAATTTATTAAAGGCATATATGATTGTAAGTTGTCAAAGTTGACACTGTGTCAACTTAGACAAAAAAATTTAGTTTATAACTAATTGGTAATAGTCAAATAACTGACTATTGTAGTTAGATAGCAGTGGTTATTGGCCTTGTTTGGCTATTTAGTGGAAGTTGGTCAAGTTTTAGAGGATGGAGAGTTGGTGTTTGGAAAAATAAGACATGTAATAGATATTGGAAGCAATAAAAAAAAATTCTCTCTTAACTAGCCCATTGTTCCACAGGTACAGTCATAACCAATACCTCTGAAATGATAGTTGAGTTTGGCTCTTGATTGATCATGATGTAGGAATCTTAAGAAAGTTGTGTCCTATCCTTTTCATGAATTTGCTTCCTTATTTCATAGCTTTTAGGTTCAAAGAATCTGACTGGTGTTTGTAAGACAGTGATTGGCAGAGCACAATTGGATTAAGACTTGAAGTTTTCCACAATGTGGCAACTCTTCCACCCTTTTTGATCTATGTAAACTTTGTGAACGGTGGATAAGTGCCACAAAATTGTACATACTTTTATATTATTTGTTTTATGTAGGAGATTGAGGAATATTCTTGAAGAACTACAATGACAGTTGGTTGCTGATAGAGAATAGTCCCTGGATAGACACCAGTCATATTAAAAGTAATTTACTTTTGGATTGAAGATTTTTGGTGATGGAATGTGTATGGGGAATCAGTTTTGAAGTGTTTATGTAATTATTCTGTTCTATTCATATGGTTAGAGGTCCTATTGAAAAGGCCCTAGATTAGTGACCCAAAAACCAAGGGTTTGGTGGAAAATGTGTTGTGTAAAGGGTAGAACCTTAAGAGCTTGAAAATTTGTTGTTTTTCAACCCCTAGAAGGACTATTTCATCCTTTTTAGTCATAGGGTTGAGTGGAGTTGTGGGTTACTATGTAAAATTGGAGAATTAGGCCTAGTGTGGATAGGCTAGGGGTATTGAATCTTCGGTATGGTCCAAAAGAGTTGATATTGAAACTTAGCAAGGATGTATAGATCCCAAAAGGGTATCTAAATTAGGTTTTATTTTCCCTAGTTGTTTGAGAACTATTGGAGAAAAATCCAAATAAGTGATTGGTGAGGGCCATTAGCTTTAAGGACTAGATATGAATGTTGGGTAAGAGATTAGTTGTCCAAAATGAATGGATGGATGGAACATGGTGGAAATTCCATGAGGAGATGATTCATGAAGGAAGAATGAAGGTTGAAGTCTTGGAAGAAGTTATTGTGTTTGGGAAACTCTAACTGCACTTGGGGTAGCCTAGAAAGTAAGTCCTTGAGGGGACATTGGAGTAAAGAGTTGTTGCTATATGAATGGATTCTCTGTATTATATGAGGAATATGGATACCACACACCACCTCTACATCATAGACTAAGAGTGCATAACACTTTTTATGGCACTTGGGAATGTAGTTTCTTCATGTGATGCATTGGTCTTGGGGATTAATCTCGGTTGGGTGTCAATGTTGGGATTTCTCAACAAGAAGTAATGGAACTAGTTGAGATTCATTAGAGTAACCTTGGAAGATATAAGGATGAAAGTTTTGGACATTTAGGTGTTATTCACCATTTTTCCAATCACTTTGTGTCCCCGTTTCATCTAGAGATTTATTGGGACAAGATTCTTAATAAGAATTGGAGCATTGATCTAATTAGTACACTTGAGATTGTTGCTTGGCAATCCTTGGTGAAGGAAGGCTCATTTCTTTAATTGAAAATTTATTGCTTGGTTGTAGACCAGCCAAACCACTTTGTGGTTTTCCCTAATACTAGAGAGTTGGCTAGTTCTTCTTGGCCAAGGTAGGGAGAGTTCATAGTCTCAAACTCATGCAGGCTTCTTCTAGCCACTTCTGAGGCAATCTGGACTGAGGCATTACTCAAAATTCATGGTAAGACTATAGGCCACTCCTATGCTTTGAATAGAGTGTTGAAATTGGTGATATCAAAATGTATTTCACAAATTCATGTTATGGACAGCACTAGTCCTGGATCATTTTAGACCTACCATGTGCAAAGTGTCCATTTTATGTGAGTTTGAGCTTCACTTGGTTTCAAGAATACTATAATATTATCTACTTAACAACGCCAACCATGTGAAGGTGGATGCTCATCTGGCCTCATATGTTATGTTGGATACAATTGTCCAATTGTGTGTTGTCTTTGATGTCACACAAATGTCATATTAGTTATTGGACAAAGTCTACCGAGCTTAGATGGTTAGCAAGGCAAAGAATAGAGTCTACTAAGCTCAGTAAAGAAAGTTTACAGTGTCTACCAAGTAGACAGTTGTTACCGAGCTTTCAAGGTTAAACAAATAAATTCAGTTCTTATCGAGCTCACTTGGTCATCAAATAAATTCAGTTCTTACTACGCTCACTTGGTTATCAAAGGAAATTCAGTTATTACCGAGCTTACTTGGTCATCAAAGGGAATTATGGTAGAAATAGTTCCTACCGAGTTGTTATGGACAAAGAAGAAATTTAGTTCTTACTGAGTAAACTCGGTAGCCAAAGGATTTCATAGATGTTGCAATGTTAACCGAGTTAAGATGGTTAACTCAAGAAATTTTTGGAAGCAATATTTACCGAGTAGGGTAGGCCAGTGAAGGATTTCATTAATTTTTGAAATAATGTCTATTTGGTATTTGTAGCCAACTGATTTATGGATTATTGGTAAATGTAACATGAGAATGAGCTAACTTGATAATCTTAATGGTATAAATAAGAGGTCAAGTTGCAAATTCTAAGTGTGGAAGTGGAATTGATGTGATATGAGGACTAATTATTGTGCAAGCAAATTTGAAGGATGATCAGAGATCATTGAGGAGAAGCAAAGCCATATTTGATCAAGGAGGATCTAATGATGTAGAATAGAGACCTATAATCAAAAAATTTAGTTGTATCTTATTCAGGTCAATTCATTATTGCTTTCTAACAATTGTAGCAGTGATTTTAAATCTCTTAATAGAGTTGGTTTAACAACCATTTTGTAAATCCTCTAACAAGGTAACAGTTCAGTTGAATTGTTCTAAAGACCTCTAGCAAGGCCACTCCTAATAGGGTGATCAAAATACTCTAACAGCGTCACACCTAACAGTGTGTATTGTAACCTTTAACAGGGTCGACTCCTAGTAGGGCTCACTTCAGAAGAGTGAAAATTAGTAACTATTTTCTTGGTGGTTTTTCCCATATTGGGTTTTCACGTTAAATATGGTATCTCCTATGTTCATTTTATTTTCAATTGCATGCATGATTGCTTGAAGATAATTAATAGTTTAATTTACCAAGTTTTAGCATTTTGGTTATGTTTACTGAGTATCAGTAGTAACTAGATCTTAGAGACATCTAAAGGATCTGTGATTAAAGTTTTTGTTAGTAACTTATTCACACCCCCCCCCCCCCTGCCCCGCTCAGTTACTCTATCTTTAATCCCAACAATTGGTATCAGAGCTTTTGGTGCTTATAGGAAAAAATTTCAAGGATCTAAGCCAAAAATCAGGATGTCTTACAAGAGGGAAATTCCAAGACTTAACAGAGACAAATTCTCAGCATGGCAAGGATTGATGAGACTTCATCTGGCTTCTATTAGTGATTCAAGACTGAAGTATCTTGATAACAATTATGCAGAACTTGCTGGTACATTATCTATCAATGATATTGCTTAAAAGAAGACTCACAACAACATGATGATAGATATAGCATCTGCTTTGAGTTATGAAGAATTTAATGTCATTAAAGATTGAAAATCTGCCTTTGAAATGTGGAACAAGCTGAAAGAGATCTATGGAGGAGATGATAATGTGGGAAGAGCCAAAGAAAAAAGTTTGAGAGGACAATTTGATCAAATGAGGATGAGAGAAGATGAAAACACTGCAAAGTATGTTGAGAGAGTCAAAGCACGTGTTATTGCTATCAAAGCATCTAGAGGAGATATCAAGGAGGAGATAGTTATAAGTAAAGTTGTTAGAACTCTACTTCCTATCTATGTAATTAGCGTCTCTATAATTCAAGAAAGAAGATGTGAAGAAAATTATAAAATAAATTTAGAGGCCATAGTTGGAGGACTGACTGCATTTGAGCTAGACAACTATGATAATTATGTTCCAGCTGCCAAAAATATTGAATCAACATTTGAAGCCAAGCTTTCACTCAAAGAAAAATGAAAGAAAACAAAGGATCCACAATCAAACAGTGATGAAGAATCAAAACAAAGTTCAGATAGAAATCTTGAGGTGGTTGAAGCTCTACTAGCAAGGAAATATTCAAGAGGCAAAGGGAAATACAAAGGTAAGTTACCTCTAATCTATTTTTCTTGTGAAGAAATTGGACATATTGGTGCTAGGTGCCCAAATAAGTAGAACACGGATGAGAAGAAAGGTCACAAGTATAATGGCAAGAAAGACTTCAAATCCTTCAAGGATAAAGGTAAGAAAACATTTTTCATGGCTAAAGATTCTAACAATTCTGATGATGAAGAAGAAGATGAAATCATTTACATTGTTGTGAAAGATGAGTCTAATAATGATGAAGAAATGGCACTTATTTCTCACATGAGTAGAAATGATACGTGGATTAGAGATAGTGGTTGTTCTCATCACATGACTGGTGATAAAACTAAGTTTGAACATTTTGAAGACTATGATGGTGGCAGTGTAAGATTTGGAAACAATGAACCTTGTTTTATAAAAGGAAAAGAAGGAATCTCTTTGACCAAGGAACTTTTATGTGATAATGCATATTGTGTAGAAAGACTAAAGAAAAATATATTGAGTGTGGCACAGCTACTCACTAATGGATTCAAAGTGGAATTTATACATGGAAAAGAAAGATTGTTGGATGGCAAAGGTCAGCTGATTAGATTAGACACTCAAACAAAGGGTAACTTATTTTATCTTGAACTTGGTGAATATTCATGTTTTATTTTTCAAATTGAAGAGAGTTGGTTATGGCATAGGAGGTTATGTCATGTAAACTTTGACAACTTAATAAAAATCAGTAAATTTAGGAAAGTAAGAGGCATTCCTAACATAAAGAAACCTAAGGTTGGTCTATGCAAGAATTGTCAAATTGGTAAAATGAGAAAGACTAGTTTTAAAAGCAAGAACTATCACACTGAAGAAGTTCTAGAAATTGTGCATACTGATTTGTGTGGACCTATTGCCATTGAAAACTATACTCTTGAGAAATTTTTCATTCTTTTTGTTGATGATTATTCAAGAATGATGATTGTCATGTATGTAAGAGATAAATTAGAAGCATTTGAAAAGTACAAATGCTATTTGGCAAGAGTAGAAAAGGAAACAGGCAAAAGACTAAAATGCTTAAGGTCTAATAGAGGTGGTGAATTCATTTCACAGGAGTTTGATAACATTTACATTGAAAAAAGAATCAAAAGACAAGTTTTAGCACCTAGAACTCCTGAACAAAATGGAATAGCAGAAAGAAGGAACAGATCTATCATGGACTGTGCAAGAACCTTAATGATTGACAAAACACATTGCTATCATATACTGAAAGAAAGCTATCACCACTGCAGTTCATATCTTGAACTGAGTATAGCTGAAAAAGGATTCATTCAAAACCCCCTATGAGTTATGGTATGGTTACAAACCCAATGTAAGTTACCTAAAAGTATTTGGAAGCAAATGTTACATTTTGAAAGAATCTAGAAAAGGTAAATTTGATGTAAAAGGTGATGAACGAATATTTTTGGGATACTCTTGCAAAAGTAAAGCATATAGATGTTTGAACTTATCTACTCACAAAGTCATAGAAAGTGCACATGTGAAAGTTGATGAGTTTGTAGAAAGAATAGAAGAAGAAAGTAAAAGGGAACCTGAAGACTACATGAGATTTGTTTACATTGAATGTAATACAATACCAAATACATATGTCAATCATGAATCTTCAACTCTTAAGTCTTCATTAATTGAGTCATGGGAAGATCAAATCGAATCAATACCTACCGAGCTGCAAGAACCCAAATTGCAAATAGAAGCTATTGAATTAGTACCTTTCGAGCCTGAGCAACTAGAATTAGAACCAAAAGTTGAAGCATAGAAGGTTAAGAAAGCAAAAATCAAGGAGCCTGTGTTAGCCAAGTATGTCAAGAAACATCATGCACTAAATCAGATCATTGGAGATAAATCAGAAAGAACAATGACAAAAAGTAAGTTGAAAAGAACTTGTTTACTTGCTGATTTTGAACCTAGAAATGTCAAAGATTCACAAGACAATGAAAGTTGGATTGAAGTTATGAATGAAGAAATAGAATAGATAGAGAAAAACAAAACATGGACTCTTGTACCTAGACCCAAAAACAAGAATGCGATTGGAACTAAGTGGGTATTTAGAAATAGGCTAAATGAAGATGGTAAGGTATCAAGGAACAAAGCTAGATTGGTGTGCAAAGGATACTCTCAAGAAGAAGGTGTAGACTATGGAGAAACTTTTTCTCCTGTTGCAAGATTCGAAGGTGTCAGAACCTTACTTTCATATGCTACATATAAAGGATTCAAAGTTTATCAAATGGATGTCAAGTCAGCATTTTTCAATGGCATATTGGATGAAGAGGTTTACATTGAACAACATGAAGGTTTTTTTGATCTGGATAAGAAGGACATGGTTTGCAAATTGCATAAAGCATTTTATGGTCCAAAATAAGCACCTAGAGCATGGTATGAAAGAATGCATAACTATCTTATTCAGATTCATTTTCAAAGAACTAATGACAACAATAGTTTGTACATAAAGGAAGGACTAGATAATAAGATTGTTTTGGAAAAAATATTTGTAATTGATATATTGTTCATAGGAAATGATGATCGTTGCAAATAATTTTTAGAAAAAATGAACAAGGAATTTGATATGTCAATGTTTGGAGAAATTAAATTTTTTGTTGGTCTTCAAATTCATCAAAGTAAGAATGGCATCTACATTACTCGATCTAAATACATCAAGGAAATACTGAAAAAGTTTGGTATGGAAGACTGCAAACCAGTTGGAACTCCTATGTGTACAGGATTAAAACTTACCAAGGATGATGAATCAAAGGAAGTAGATCAGACATTGTATAGATCTATGATTGGAAAATTGCAATATGTAGTGCACACAAGACTAGACATTTCCCTTGTAGTAGGAATTGTAGCAAGATTCTCAGAAAAACCAAAAGAAAATCACATGATGGCAACCAAAAGGATCATAAGATACTTAAAAGGAATTGAAGATTATGGATTATGGTATAAATTTGGAGGAAATATGGATTTAAAAGTGTTCACTGATGCAGATTGGGCAGGGAATGTTGATGACAAAAAGAGCAGAAGTGGAGGAGCTTTTTTTCTTGGAAAAAGGTTGGTTTCTTGGACAAGTAAAAAGCAGAATTGTACATCCAATCCACAGCACAGGCTGAATATGTTGTAGTAGCAGTAAACTGTTCAAACATTGTATGGTTCAAACAATTATTGGAAGGTATGAAGCAAGAAATAAAAGAACCTATCGTTATGTTTTGTGATAACATAAGTGAAATTAATATCTCAAAGAATCCAGTGATGCATTCAAAAACCAAGTATATTGCCATAAAGTATCACTTTGTTAGAGAATTGGTATAAGAAAAAGAAATTAGATTAGAATATGTCCATACAAAGAAAGAAAATTGGTGACATATTCACAAAGCCTTTACCTAAGGATGCATTCTTGTATCTTTGAGGTAAGTTAGGGGTCATTCCCCTATCTGAAGCTCACTAAAATACAATTTTAGTGATGCATCAACATGAACAGAATTGAAGATCTATTAGTTGATGCAACAAACCAATGAAAACATTTCATATGAATCAGTACATCAGGTACAATACTATTCAGTTGATTTTTGTTGTCTTTGGCATGTGTTGTCAAAGAGGGAGAGTATATTGTCATATTTTTCTAAAATTTGCAAAATAATAAGAGTTTATGTAAGAGGGAGAGATTATTATGAAAGAGGAAGTTTGTTGTATTTGAAGAAGAAAGTGAAGTATTCTATTACTAAAGACTTGTTTGCCAATTTCATTCTACTATGACATGTTGTGTTGCCATCAATGCCAAAGAGGGAGATTGTTGGATACAAATGTTCAATTGTGTGTTGTTTTTGATATCACACAAATATCATATCAGTCATCGAACAGAGTCTACCGAGCTCAAATGGTTAGCAAGGCAAAGGATAGAGTGTACTTAGCTTAGTAAAGAAGGTCTGCAATGTCTACCGAGTAGATAGTTGTTACGAAGCTTTCAAGGTTAAACAAATAAATTCAAGTATTACCAAGCTCACTCAATCATCAAAGAAATTCAGCTCTTATCGAGCTCACTTGGTCATCAAAGGAAATTCAATTATTACTGAGATCACTTAGTCATCAAAGGAAACTATGGCAGAAATAGTTCCTATTGAGTTCTCATGGACAGAGAAGGAATTTAGTTCTTATCAAGTAAACTCGATAGCCAATGGATTTCATAGATGTTGCAATGTTAACTGAGTTAAGATGGTTAACTCAAGAAATTTTTGGAAGTAGTATTTACCGAGCAGGGTCGGCCAGTGAAGGATTTCATTGATTTTTGAAATAACGTCTATTTGATATTTGTAGCTAACTGATTTATGGATTATTGGTAAATGTAACATGAGAATGAGCTGACTTGATAATCTAAATGGTATAAATAAGAGGTCAAGTTGCGAATTCTAAGTGTGGAAGAGGAATTGATGTGATATGAGGACTGATTATTGTGGAAGCAAATTTGAAGGATGATCAAAGATCATTGAGGAGTAGCAAAGCCATATTTGATCAAGGATGATCTAATGATGTAGAATAGAGACTTGTAATCAGCAAATTCAGTTGTATCTTATTTAGGTCAATTCATTGTTTCTTTTTAACAATTGGAGCAGTGATTTTAAATCTATTAACAAAGTTGGTTTAACAACCATTTTGTAAATCCTCTAATAGGGTAATAGTTTAGTTGAATTATTCTAAAGACCTCTAGCAAGGCCACTCCTAACAGAGTGATCAAAATCCTCCAACATGGTCACACCTAACAGTGTGTATTGTAACCTTTAACAGGGTTAGCTCCTAATAGGGCTCACTCTAGAAGAGTGAAAATTGGTAACTAGTTACTTGGTGGTTTTTTCCATATTGGGTTTCCACGTTAAATCTAGTGTCTCCTTTGTTCATTTTATTTTCAATTGCATGCATGATTCCTTGAAGATAAGTAACAATTTAATTTATCGAGTTCCAACATTTTGGTTATGTTTATCGAGTATCAGCAGTAACTAGATCTTTAAGACATCTAAGGGATCTGTGATTAAATTTTTTTTTAGTACCTATTTCACCACCCCCCCCCCCCCCCTCAATTACTCTATCTTTAATCCCAACATGTTATTGTTAATAACAAAAATAGGCCACACTAAGTAAACAGATCTCATATCTCCATATGGATTGACACCATTCGCTACCAATGAAAGCTTTAATTTATGAGGTTCTTCTTTAAAGTGTGACCATATTTTTTCTATCTCTTTAAATGTAGAACCATTGGCAGGCCTTTGCATAATTTCATCTTTAATTTTATTGCATGCATGGTAATCCATAAATTGTGCCAAGCTAGTGCACCTAAATAATTGTTGAAGACGTGGAATAATGAGAATGTACCAAAGAACCTTGTGAGACACTTTTTTTGTTATTTGATCTGACTGATATCTACTAATATGAAAATTAGGGCATTCTGTTGCAAATTCATGTTTTTTATGATATAGAATGTGATCATTGGGACATGCATGTATTGTTTGATACTTCATTCCAATCTAATTCATAATGTTAGATAATTCTTGGTATGAACGAGGAAAAATGTTTGATGGTGGTAATAAAAACTCACTAATCAAACTACAACAAAAAATATGCATTGTTAATATAATGAATAGTAATTGTATGCTAACATTGAAGATGCCAAAAATGGCATACCTTAGCATACCTAATATTTCTACATTGGATATACTATTCATAACCTTTAAGTTCACCAACAACATCATAGTCGAGAGTAGAGTTTTTTGGGAGCCTTTGTATAAGGGCTTGTGTTCCTTCTCAAGTAAAGGTATATTAAGACCATCTTCATCAACATTATCAGATTTTCTAGTACCATCATTGTAAGCCTCTTCATCACTTGCCCCAATACAATCTTCTTCAATCATGTCCTTTGGCACATTATCATCTTCTTCCATGGGAGTGTTAGCTTTAGCTTGGATATTCACACCTCAATGTTCCTCCAGTAGGAAATCCACATTCATCAATGGACAAAAATCATGACCCCCTTCAACATGACCATGTTGCCTATAATGACTCTAGGCTATTGTGATTAGAATTATTCGATTCTTTAAGCCCTTACACTTTTTTCAAGGACAATAAAATTTATTAGGTTTTATTTAGAACTGAGTCCACAATGTAGCCATTGTCTCATTATTTTGTTTTGGGTTCATATTATCTAGCATGGTCTTTCTTCGCAGGAAAATATATTTGCAAATAAATTGGACATGTTGTAGTTAATGTTTATATTTGCACACATGGAAATTGTTGATTAATGTTTTCAAATGTCACTAAAATGATCCTATAATTTCTAGAAGGCCTAAATGTTTGCAAAATGTGGAGTTATAGACAAAGTCTCTTAATTATTTGCAAAATGCCTCAAAGAGATGTCACAAGGTGAAAGTTACCTAGGTGCTATTAGTAGCATGCCTTGACTAATCCTAATAGCAATAAATAATGTGAGTAATGCATCAACTAATAAAGATGACTAAAAGATCGAAACATGGTAGATAATTTTATTCATGGTCTCAAGGAAAACAAAGACTACTTGACAATAGCAAGAAGCACATAGATGACTTAGAAATAGTCTATCACAATGAAAAGCATATTTTTCCCATCATAACACTAATAGTGCTCTACTATCTTATTTTTGGTAATAGAGACCAGCACAACCATCAATATGAACCCAAGGTTTATACTGAACAAATACAAGGTATGTAGTGAACTCTAGACAAAGTGCACTCAAATATTTATACTTCCTTGGTATGTAGTGATTAATTTTTCTTATTGGTTGATTGTTTTATGATTTATTAGAGGATTCATGTGCAAGAATAAATATAATAAAATTTGCAAGTTTCTATGCCAAACTAACTCCAATGTGGAAAAATATCTAATAATTGGATTTTAAACTAAGTAAGAAGATAACTGAGATAAAGAAGGAAATATATTGGCCTAGCATTTATTTATTCTAGCACAAATAAATTATTTACAAGCATGCACAAGTTTGAAACTAGCTCAAAGATTTAACAATTACACTAATAATAATATGAAATATGATTCAACAATTACACTAATAAGAATATGAAATATGGAAACATTCTATGTTGTCTAGTTATTGGTTGATGGACAAGACCACAATAAACCCATAGAGGAACCAAAATAGACCAAGCACAGTAGGGAGAGGTCTTATTTCTCCTCTCAATAACTTGGCCAACACAAATAAAGAGGTTCAACCATCATAGAAGTCAAGGTGGATGATGCAAGGAAGAACCATTGATTATCCTCAAACTCCACATTAATAAAGTAATCTCTAGCAGTAAATGATCCAAATCTAAGTCCCTAGGCTCAAGGTCTAGCAAAGAAGTGCTTATGCACTCAAATAGGGATATCATTTTAATCAAAGAGAAATTGGGACCTTTCCTATTATAGAAAAAGAGAAAGTTCCATATTTTATGTTATTTGATGGATCTTGTTGAAGTGTAGGTTAGGTCTAAGGATTTTCTTCATTGTGTATGATGAAATCTGTTTCTAATTTTTTTTTTAAACTAGTGTATACATTGCTCATACATAGGATGATGATTCAAAGAAAAAGTCTTAACAAAAACTACATTGTTATGGACTTTAGTGAGCCTATTTTCGACATACTTTAGTCGAGTTGTGATAGACACCCATCAAAATCTTAAAAAAATACATCTGAACTTGTGGAATTAATATATATGTTGATACTAACAGAATTTCCTAATAAATTTGCAAATACCTACATGTGTCACATTTTATTATTACTTGAGAACATAATGTTTCCCATCGAAATAATCAATACAATTTTTTCTCATACACTTGCATAGGCTTAAAGGTGGAAAATGAGTCAAAATCTATGCTCATACACCACTAATTAACTCCTCTCATGCTTTGATCCTTCTTTCTATTCTTTTCAAAGTCCAAGATCCTATGATACTCTACATTTATCACCACCACACAACCTACCCACTTACAAAAAGCTTTAGCCTGTATAATGATTGCATCCACAATTCCCTCAACCACTTCTATTTAATGCTTGGTTGACTCAGGGTCATGGGCATAATGCTCAATTTCTACCAAATACTATGTCTCTGAATAGATAAATCCATTCAGAAAGAAGAAGTTATAGACTTTATTTCTCCAAATGCTCCTGATTTTATAACTTCCATTAATAGTGAAGTCTAGGTAATGCTTCATCAAAATAGGACTCGAAACTACAAGAAATGGCTCAAAATAATTTTGTTTAAAATGTTAGGCTTTCGCTATCTCATATGAGAGTGGATAAATCAGATGGATGTTTCCCTAAAGTGACATCTCTAGTTTGAATGATATGTCTACTTTGGAAATATTGTGGAAACACTTCTCTTTAACACATTTTTTCAAACACTTGGTGTGCACCCTTAAATTCCACACATTTTTGGTACATGTCAATGAGAGTACTCCCTAAATAATCTTCAAACTCAAACCCATTCTTTATTATGCAATCAAAAACTTTCTTATTATAGAAAAGAAAACTCAGATTTGCACAAATCTTGAGAATCAGCATGAATGTAAAACATTTGAGAAAACCCTTTTCCTCTACATTTGGTAATAGATTATAAGGGAATCATTGCAAATCCCATTGATAATACAATACCTTATCATAACATTCTATGGCACAATATGAGATGAATGAATTTTTTTAAGCAATTCAAGTGTATCCTTGAAATTACCACACTTTGAATACATGCTCAGAAGTTTAGGATCTACAAAGTTTTTATTTAACTGAAAAAAAATTAAGTGCATCTCAAAATGTAGAGTCTTACCTTTTTTAATGGATTTGGCTATGTTAGATGCATAAAACTAACATGAATAAATATTAGATTTCAATGAATTGTCACGCTTATCTAGATCCTACAAGATTGGCATAGCCTCCTCCAATTGGGTCTCTTTGTAAAGTGTTTCACTACTGTAGCTATATATTTTGGTAATTATATTCATTGTGCTTAAGTATGCCAAAAATATTTTTATCCAAAATAGATGATCTAATTTGTTAGATGGATTGTCCATGCTACTCAAAATAGAGTGCTTGATGATTGACATAATAATGTGCATAGATTGTGTTTTGCTTCTTTTTTCTATTAGAGTTAACTGTAAGCTATTGCTCTTATCTTCCAAGCACACCCCATTCCCATAGTTTATTAGAACTAGATTTATATGTAGCATAGAGGAACTCTTATTCATGTATTTTTTTAGCATAATTGTAATTTGAAGTGATGTAAACTACAAAATCAAAGAAACCAAAATAGCACACATACCTATAAATACATGGACATAACAAATGGACTATCCTTAACCTCAACATAATGTATAACATTTCCTTTGGCATAGAGTGTAAGAGCATCCATTAATGTTCTCTTGTATAGACTCTGAGCCAAAAAAAGAGGTAAATATAGATACCAAGTAGATGATTATTAAAAATGATAAAAAAATATGTGCCAACAGATAATTTGAAGACAATAATTGTAGATTGTTGTATTCAAATTTCATTTTACATTGATACTGAGTGTAGGGTTGCTTTCAATGTCGCTTCTAGTGTGAACCTAAATCCACTTTGTTTGGTTCACAAGACCACATCTATGACTTGTTTGGTCTATTGTATCCATAATATAGGTTTTCATGAAACTAATTTTCTTAATGTTGTATTTGTTGATGTTGGACATGCCAACATGCAAGTCTGTGCAGTAGACTTCAAGAAGGGGGAAGTGAAGATCTTAGTTCATGCCTTTAACTACTCTCTAGGTGGAAGAGATTTTGATGACATATTTTTCAAGAATTTTGCAAGTGTTTTTTCAAAATTGATATCAAATTGATGTTCCTAGTAATGTATGTACCATGTGGCTGTGGGCTACATGTGAGAAGCTCAAGAAGGTTTTAAGTGTCAATCTTGAGGTGCAGGGGGTTGTGTTTGTGCTGCAACTTAGTGCTATCAGGAAACCATCCCTAAAAAACTTGGTGCTACTGCTCAAATGCAACAAGGGTTACAATATTCTCAATGTGTAATTCATAATGTTTTCGCATAGGTTTTTCATGGTTTCAAGACGTACACATACTATTTTTGCATAGATTTTCTTTCAAGACTGATAAGTAGGGGGTGATTGTGTGAGAAGAAGGAATGTTTCTAGGCATGTAAAGCTGAAAAAGGTATAGAAACACTTGAATATCCTTGTGGAGATGTTAAAGCCATGATGATATGCTACACATAGAGGCATATTATAATTCAGAGGCAAATATGAAAATGACATTTTTTTCCAGTTTAGAGGCATGCAATTTTTACAGCAAGATAAAAACCTACACAATATTGATTTTTAGAGAAAAACACATATTTCATCCAAAGGTGACAGAAAATCTAATGCAAGAAAAGATATCAAAAACCCTTTATTTTGTGCTGATAGATGCCCAACTACATGAAAAATACAAAAAATTCATCTTTTCTTAAATGCCAAGAAACCTACAAAGAGAAAAATGACATGAGAAGTGAGAAGCCATGGTGCCCAAACACCCGAGATAGAAGAAATAGATCCCAGTAAAGCTTTCTGCAAGCTCACACCCTCTGCACATTCCTCAGCTTGTCTACAGGATTTATATGACAAAAAAAATTAGGGGAAAAGAAATTCTCATACAAAGAAATATAATTCAAACCATATAAAAATGTAGGAAAAAATAATTCAAAAATCATGAACACCCAGGGTGTAGCTATGGCAGAAAACGTGTGTAGTGATATCATTTTTTTTTAGAGGGGTCTAAAAGATGAAATATAGCATACCCATATTAGCCATGGGCTAATATGGAAATTGAAACAAGAGGAAAATAGGGAAGCAGAAGTAGATGGAGATGAAACAATTTCTTCAAATGAATCTCTATGTTCATCATCAGTAGAAGTAGAGGTTGATGCCATGTAAAGCAATTTGAGGTTTGATATGAAAAACAAAAATAGAATAATGAGAAAGTAAGGAAGGGTGTGTATTTATTTAGGATTTGATCTTGTGTGCGATTGTCAGAAGGGACAAATTAAGTGTATCTATAGGAATAGTGCTAAAAATGCGTGGAAGGAATGCAGAAACATGTTAAGCAGACAAGTCAAATAGGATACAACATGTAAATGAAGGACCGTGAGGAATCTTGCTACCACTACGATGATGATGATGCAATATTTGTGGCATTTTTTGCTTGTAATAATAGCATACCCATATTAGCCATGGGCAGAGATAGAGCTTAACATTTGAGAAGGTCTAGAATAAATGAGTTCAAAACCATGAAAGAAAATTTGTTTCACTTCAAACCCTAGCCAAAAGCAATGGTTTCAGTACTTACCCTCTGCGATCCATTATATTGAAATTGAAGAATCACATGCTTAGCAACCAATCCTCATCATAACCTCTTATCCATGCTTGGGGTTCATATCATATCAAGAGGACTTTTAGGTCAAAGAAATGCAAAGAAAATTTACTGAGAATACTCTCCCGCACCTAAGTCAAGAATACAATGATAATGGGCATCAAGAAATTGCCATTTTAAAATTAAGCTCATATTGGTCAATATTTTGACCAATATAGACATTTTTTTACAAAAATAATATATGTTTCCTTGCCTATTCCAACCAATTTGACCCCATTTTATAAGATGGTCAAAAATTTTGGTCTAAAAATGGGGTCAAATGTTCTAGTGTAGGACTCCTAAAGACATATGTTGTCATGAAATGCATCGAAAGTAACCATAGGTTATCTTATTAAACCTTTTCACCCATATAAATGATTATAATGTCCCTAGTGGTCCTAGCACCCTTAGCAACATATGTTGTAATGAAATGTGTTGAAAGGGGTGATAGGACATCCTATAGTACATTTTGACCCATCTAAATGAATATAATATATTCTTATGAGTCCTAGGACCCCTAGGGACATATGTTGTCATAAAACATGTCAAAAGGGGTCATAAGTTTATCCTATGACTACTTTTGACCCATATAAATGATTATAATATGTCCCTATTGGCCCTAACACCCCTATACACATATGTTCTAATGAAATGTGGTGATAGGGGTCATAGGTTATACTATGACCCCTTTCAAACCATAGAAATGATTATAGTATGTCCATACGGGTCCTATGACCCCTAGAGACATATGTTGTAATGAAATGTGACAAAAAGGGTCATAGTTGATCCATTGACCCCTTTTGACCCATGTCAATGATTCTAATATGTCCTAGACCCCTAGAGACATATGGTGCCATGAAATGTGTCAAAAGGGCTCATAGCATATACTATGACCCCTTTCGACCCATATAAATGACTATAATATGTCCCTAGGGGTCCTAGGACCCCTAGTGACATATGTTGTAATGAAATGTGTCAAAAAGGGTCATATGTCATCCTATGGCCCCTTTTGACCCATATGGATCCTAGGAACCCTATAGACACATGTTCTCATGAAATGTGTCGAAAGGGGTCATACATTACCCTATGACCCCTTTTGAACCATATAAATAATTATAATATGTCTCTTGGGGTCCTCGGACCCTAAATGACATGTTACAATGAAATTTATTAAAAGAGGTCATAAGTTTTCTAATGACCCCTTTCAATCCATATGAATGATTACAATATGTTTGTAGGTGTCCTAGGACCCCTAGACACATATACTATAATAAAATGTGTCAAAAGGGGTAATAGATTATCCTATGACCACTTTCGAACCATGTAACTGATTATAATATGTCCTTAGGGGTCCTAGGACCCCTAGAGACATATGTTTTTATGATACGTGTCAAAAGGGGTCATGGGTTATCTGATGACCCCTTTCGACCCATATGATTGGTTATATTATGTTCATAGGTTCCTAGGACCCCTAGAGACATATGTTGTCATCTAATGTGTCAAAAAGGGTCATAAGTTATCCTATGACCCCTTTTGATCCATATAAATGATTATAATATATCCTCAGAGGTATTTTGAGCCCTAGAGACATATGTTGAAATGAAATGTGTCAAAAAGAGTTTTAGGTTATTCTATGACCCCTTTTGACCCATATAAATGACTATAATATCTCATTAGGGGTCCTAGGCCCTCTAGAGACATATGTATCAATGAAATGTATTGAAAGGGATTATAGGTTTTTTGAATGACCACTTTTGACTGATATAAATTATTATAATATTTTTCTAACGGTCCTGGGACACCTAGCAAAATATGTTCCCATGAAATGTGTCATAAGAGGTCATAGGTTATCTTATAACACCATTTGACCCATATTAAAAATTATAATATATCCTTAGGGATCTTGAGACCCCTAAAAACACATGTTGTAATGAAATGTGTTGAAAGGGGGCATAAGACATTCTATTACACATTTTGACTCATATAAATGATTATGATATGTTCCTAGGAGTTCAGAGACCCCTAGGGACATTTGTTGTCATGAAAAATGTTAAAAGGTTTCATAAGGTTTTTGTCACTCTTTTTGATGCATATATACAATTATAATATGTCCTTAGGTGTCCTAAGACCCTTATCGACATATGTTATAATGAAATATGTCATTAGGGGTCATAGGTTATACTATGACCCCTTTCAAAACAAAAAAATGATTATAATATATCCCTAAGGGTCCTATGAACCCTAAAGACATATATTAGGTTATGCTATGACCCCTTTTGACCAATATAAATAATTATAATATGTTCATAGGTGTCTTTGGACCCCTAGAGACATATGTTACAATAAAATGTGTTAAAATAGGTCATTGATCATTCTATGGCCCCTTTTGACCTATATAAATGATTATAATATATTCCTAGGGTCCTGCGATCGCTAGAGACATATGTTCTCATGGAATGTGTTGAAAGTGGTCATAGGTTCACTTATGACACCTTTTGACACATATTAATGATTATAATATGTACCTAGGTGTCCTGGGCTCCGTAGAAATATATGTTTCAATGAAATGTGTCGAAAGGGGTCATAAGTTTTTCGATGACTCCTTTAGATCCATCTAAATTCATATAATATGTCCCTAGGGGTCTTGGGACCCATAGAGACATATTTATAGTGAAATGTGCTGAAAGAGGTCATATGTTATCTTATGACCCTTTCAACCCATATAAATGATTATAATATGTCCCTAAGGGTCTTAGGACCCCTAGAGAGATATGTTGTCATTAGATGTGTCAAAAGGGGTCATGGGTTATCCTATGAGCCCTTTCAACCCATATATATGGTTAAATTATAGTCCTAGAGTCTTTGGACCCCTAGAGACATATGTTGTCATGAAATATGTTGAAATGGGTCATAGGGTAACCTATGACCCCTTTTGACACATTTAAATGATTATAATATGTCCCTAGGGGTCGTAGTACCCCTAGAGACATATGTTGTCATGAGATGTGTGCAAAGCGATCATAGGTTATCCTATCATCACTATTGACTCATATAAATGACTATAATATGTTGTTAGGATCTTGGGACCTATAGAGGTATATGTTGTCATGAAATATGCGTAAAGGGGTCATTGATTATCTTATGACCCTTTTTCACCCATATAAATGATTATAGTATGTCCCCAAGGGTCCTAGGACCCCTAGAGACATATGTTGTAATAAAATGTGTCGAAAGTGGTCATAAGTTTTTCTATGACCCCTTTCGACCCATATAAATAATTATAATTTTTCACTAGGGGTCCTAGGACCACTAAAGACACATGTTGTAATGAAATGTGTCAAAAGGGGTCATAATTTATCACCTGACACTTTTCAATGCATATAAATTATTATAATATGGTCCTAGGAGTCTTAAGACCTCAAGGGACATATGTTGGCATGAAACATGTCAAAAGGGATCATAAGGTTATCCTATGACTCTTTTTCACCCATATAAATGATTATAATATGTCCCTAGTTGTCTTAACATCCCTATAGACATATGTTGTAATGAAATGTGTTGATGGTTGTCATAGGCTATACTATGACCCATTTCAAACCATAGAAATAATTACAATATGTCCTTAAGGGTCGTATGACCCCTAAAAACATATACTGTAATGAAATATGTCGAAAGGGGTCATAGGTTATCCTATTGCCCTTTTCCACCCATATAAATGATTCTAATATGTCCTTAGGGGTCTTAGGACCCCAAGAGACATATGTTTTCATGAAATGTGTCAAAAGGGAGCATACGTTATCTTATCACCCCATTCGACCCATATAAACAATTATAATATGTCCCTAGGGATGTTAGGACCCCTAGAGTCATATATTGTAATTGAATGTGTCAAAAGGGGTCACAGATCATCCTAGGGCCCCTTTCGACCCATATAAAAAATTATAATATATGTCATTAGAAGTCTTGGTACCCATAGATACATATGTTGTAACGAAATGTGTCAAAAAGGGTTATAGGTTATCCTATGACCCCTTTCAACCCATGTAAATGATTATAATATTTTGCTAGGCATCCTAAGACCCCTAAAGACATATGTTTTCATGAGACTTGTTGAAAGGGGTCATAGGTTATCCTATAACCCCTTTCAAACTATATAAATGATTATAATATGTTATTAGGGTTCTAGGACCCCTATAGACATATGTTGTCCTGAAATGTGTTGACATCTATCATAGCTTATCCTATGACCCCTTTTGACACATATAAATGATTATAATATGTCCTTAGGTGTCTTGGGACCCTTAGAGGCATATGTTGTAATGAAACTTGTTGAAAGCAATCACAGGTTATCTTATGACCCCTGTCAATCCATATAAATTATTATAATATGTCCTTAGGGATCCTAGGAATCATAAAAATATGTTGCAATGAAATGTGTTGAAAGGGATCTTAGGTTATATAATGACCCCCTTCAAGCCATAGAAATGATTATAATATGTCCTTAGGGGTCCTATGACCCTTAGAGACATATGTTATAATGAAATATGTCGAAAGGGGTCATAGTTTATCCTATGACCCCTTTCAACCCATTTCAATGATTATAATATGTCTCTAGGTGTCCTAGGAACCCTAGAGACATATGTTGTCATTTATTGGGTCAAAATAGGTCATAGGTTACCCTACAACCCCTTTTGATCCATTTATACACATGATTTATATCCCTAGGGGTTCTGGCACCCCTAAGAACATATATTGTCATATAATGTATTGAAATGGGTCATGGGGTAGTCTATGACCCATTTTGACTCATTTGAACACATGATATATTTTCCTATAGGCTATACAACCCCTATCAACACATGTTATCATTTAATGGGTTAAAAGGGGTCATAGTTAACTTTATGACCACTTTCGACTTGTTCAAACATATCATGTATGTTCTTAGGGGACCTAGGACCCCTAGGGACATACATAATGTGTTATAATGGGTCAAAAGAGGTTATAGAGCATGCCATGACACATTTCAACTTATTACATGACAAAATATATTGATAGTGTTTTTAGGACCCCTAGGGACATAGATGACATGTTCCAATGGGTTGAATTTAGTTAAATGATATCCTATGACCCATTTCAACCCTTTACATGACAAAATATGTTCTTGTGGGTCCTAAGACCTCTAGGGACAAGCTTGTTGTGTTGAAATGGGTTGAAAGGGATCATAGGATAATCTATGATCCATTTCAATCAAATACATGACAACTTATGTTTCTAAGGATCCTAGGGTCCCTAGGGACATATATGTTGTGTTCAAATGGATAGAAAAGGGTAATAGGGTATTCAAAAACACATAGCTCTTATATTTCAATGGGTAGGAAGGGGTCATATGGTATATTCTATGATGCCTTTCAACACATTACATGAGAACATATGCTACTAGGGGTCCTAGGACCCTTATCATCATGTGTGTTGTTCTCCAATGGGTCAAATTTTGACTGATTACATGATACATGTTCTCAAATCAAATACCTATTCTCAAATCAAATATCTGTTCTCAAATTGGATACCCAATCAGGCAAGGTATTATTTTTTTTCTTTGGTACAAGAATGGGTGGAAAAAATGTCAAAGTTCATTTTAAAACACTTTTAGGCATTTCAAAATGTACATATTTTTCACACCACCACTTTTTGACACACCATGATCTGGCACATACCCCGCATCATAATGGAATAAGAATTAAATGCACCACTACTAAAATAAATAAAGGGATGGCCATTTAATGGATTCATGTTAGCACATGAAAATGGGTCATCATAATTATTTGATAGATTTAGCAGGGTGAGGAAGGGAAACAATTAGAGATGAAGATAAAGAAGACAATTATTTTAGGTACAAAGATGAGTAACAAAATGTATTTAGAGATTGTGAAGAACACAAACTCTTGGAATAAAATGGAGAATTAGGGAAAGAATCATCTAGATTTTTTAATTTCTCAACACTGTGGTATATATGATAAAAAAATTATTCAATGCAAAATTTTCCATAGTCAAACCATTCTAAACAAGATGAACAAAGTCACTCTTTTGGATATTTTCAAGTTTTCTACTCTTCTAAATTATCTTAATGTTCACATAAAGAAATTTGGTAGAATTAGAAGAAAAAGGTTGCAGGAATGCAATATTATCCTAAATAAATCATGGGGTTGGTTCTATTGATATGGGTCATCCTCAATCAACCCAAAACTTATAGATCTAAAGAACTAATCTTCATCTTTGCAAAAAAAATTGTGTAATAAACAACTTTTCTAAATTCTCCATCCATGAATTCAAGGATCTCTCTATCATTAACATAAGGTAGTAAACCACCAACATCTTTTTTCAAGAATTCATATCATCTAATTCCTCACTCAAAAAAGATCTTGATGACCCTTTTTGACACATTCGATGACATTAACCGTGCTTAGGGGTCAAAAGATACTCTATTACCCATTTCAACTCACTTTTACACATAATATATATTCCTAAGACCCCTAGGAATGTATTTTCTTAATTAACAACTCAAAAGGGGTCATACAGAACTTTATAGTCCCATTTGACCCATTCAAACACATAATTTATGTTTGTAGGGTTCTATGAACATATGTGGTCCTACCCCTTTGGAACCATATTAATGATTATAATATGTCCCTAGGAGTCATAGGACACCTAGAGACATATGTTGTCATGACATGTGTTGGAAGGGGTCATCGGTTATCCCATGATCCCTTTTGACCCATACAAATGATTATAATGTCCTTAGAGGTCATAAGACTCTTAGAGACATATGTTATAATTAAATATATCAATTTGACCTATATAAACAATTGGAATATGTCCCTACAGATTATAGGATCCCTAAAGACATATGTTGTAATGAAATATGTTCAAAGGGGTCATAGGTTATCCTATAACCCCTTTCGACACATATAAATTATTATAATATGTCCCTAGGGGTCTTGGGACCCTTACAGACATATGTTGTAATGAAATGTGTTGAAAGGATTCATAGGTTATCCTATAACCCCTTTCAATCCATACAAATGATTATAAAATGTCCCAAAGGGTCTTTGGACCACTAAAGACTATTGTTATAATGAAACATGTCGAAAAGGGTCATAGGTTACCCTATGACATCTTTCAACCCATATAAATGATTATAATATATGTTTAGGGGTGCTAGGACCCATAAAGACATGTGTTGTCATTAGATATGTCAAAGGGAGTCATAGGCTATCCCATGACCTCTTTCGACCCATATAAATTATTATAATATTTTCTTAAGGTCATGGGACCTCTAAGGACATATGTTGTCAAAAAATCTGACAAAAGGGGTCATAGATTATTCTATGACCCCTTTCGACCCATATAAATGATTATAATATGGTCCTTGGGGCTAGGGACCCCTAGACACATATAGTGTACTAAAATGTGTCAAAATGGGTCATAGGTTTTCCTATGACCCCTTTCAATCCATATAAATGATTATAGTATGTTCCTAAGAGTCATAGGACCCCTAGATACATATGCTATAATGAAACATGTCAAAAGGGGTCATAAGGTTATCTTATGACACCTTTCGAACCATATAGATGATTATAATTTGTCACTAGGTGTCCTATGAACCCTAGGGACATATGTTGTAATGAAATATGTCAAAATGGGTCAAAAGTTGTCTTATGACACCTTTCAACACACATAAAAAATTATAATGTCCCTAAATGTCTTAGGATCACTAGAGACATAATTTGTAATGAAATGTGTCGAAAGGGGTCATAGGACATCCTATGGTCTATTTTGACCCATATAAATGATTATAATATGTCCCTAGAGGTCCTACAACCTCTAAAGACATAAGTTGTAATAAAATGTGTCAAAAGAAGTCAGAGGTTACGTATGACCACTTTAAACCAATATAAATGATTATAATATACCCCTAGGGGTCTTGGGATCTCTAGAGACATTTGTTGTCATGAAATGTGTTGAAAGGGGTCATAGGTTATCCTATGACACCTTTCAACCAAGATAAATGATTCTAATATGTCTCTAGGGGTCCTAAGACCACTAAAGACATATGTTGTCATAAGATGTGTCAAGAGAGCTCATAGGTTATCCTATGACCCCTTTTAACACATATAAATTATTATAATATGTGCCTAGGTTCCTGTAAACCCTAGAGACATATGTTATCATGAAATGTATTAGAAAGGGTCATAGGTTATCCTATGATCCCTTTTGACCCATATAAATCATTATAATACGTCCCTAGGGGTCCGAGGACTCCCAAAAACATATGTTGGAGTGAAATGTGTCAAAAAGAGTCATAGGTTTTTCTATGATCCCATTCAACACATATAAATGAATATAAGATTTCTTGAGGGATCCTAGGACCCCTAGAAACATATGTTATAATGGCATGTGTTGAAAGTGGTCATAGGTTGTATTATGACCCCTTTCGACCCATATAACCTATGACCCCCCTTTGAGCTCTAAGGATATATATAACCTTGCAACATGTCAAAAGAGGTCATAAGGTTACCCTATGATTGCTTTCAACCCATATAAATGATTATACTATATCCCTTGGGGTCTTAAGATCCATAGAGACATATGTTGTAATGAAATATATCGAAAGATGTCATAGGTTATAATAAGACCCATTTCAAACTATAAAAATGACTATAATATGTTCCTTGGGGTTGTATGACCCCTATACACATATGTTGTAACGAAATATGTCCAAAGAGATCATAGGTTATATCATATGACACCTTTTGACATATATAAATGATTATAATATGTCCCTAGGGGTCCTAGAATGCATAGAGACATGTGTTGTCATGAAATGTGTCGAAAGGGCCATAGGTTATCTTATGACCCCTTTCGACCCCATATAAATGATTATAATATGTCCCTAGGTGTCCTAGGACCCTTAAAGACATATTTTGTAATGAAATGTGTTGAAAGGTGTCATAAGCTATCCTATGACCCATTTCGACCCATATAAACAATTATAATATGTCCCTAGGGATCCCCGGACCCCTAGAGACATATGTCACAATGGAATGTGTCGAAAGGGGTCATAGGACATCTTATGGCCCATTTCAACTAATATAAATGATTATAATATGTTCCTATGGGTCCTACGACCTTTGGAGACATATGTTGTAATGAAATGTGTTGAAAGGGATCATAGGTTTTCCCATGATCCCTTTCAACCCATATAAAATATTATAATTTTTCCTTAGGGTTCTTAAGACCCCTATAGACATATGTTGGAATGAAATGTGTTGAATGGGGTCATAGGTTATTCTATGACCCCTTTTGACCCATATAAACAATTCTGATATGGCCCTAGGAGTCTTAAGACCCCTAGACACATAATTTGTTATGAAATGTGTTAAAAGGGGTCATAGGTTATCCTATGACCCATTTTGATTCATATAAAAGATTATAATATGTTCTTAGGTATCTAAGGACCCTTAGGGACATATGTTGTCATGAAACATGTCAAAAGGGGTCATAAGGATATCTTGTGACTCCTTTTAGCCCATATAGATGATTATAATATTTCACTAGGTGTCATAACACCCCTACAGACATATATTGTAATAAAATGTTTCAAAAGGTGACATAGGTTATACCTTGAACCTTTTCAAACCATTGAAATGAATGTTTTATGCCCCTAGGGGTCCTATGATAGCTAGACACATATCTTGTAATGAAATATTTCAAATGGAATATTAGGTTATCTTTTGACCCCTTTTGACCCATATAGAGGATTCTAATATGTCCCTAGGGATCCTAGGACCTCTAGAGACATATGTTGTCGTGAAATATGTATAAAAGTGTCACAAGACATCCTATGGCAGATTTCAACACATATAAATAATTATATGATGTTCTTAAGAGTCCTAGGACCCCAATGGACATATGTTTTAGTGAAACATGATGAAATGGGTCATAAGGATATCCTATGACTCCTTTCAAACCATATAAATTATTATAATATGTGCCTAGGGGTCCTAGGACCTCTAGAGACATATGTTATAATGAAATGTATCAAAATGGGTCAAAAGTCATCCTATTACCTCTTTCAACACATAAACAATTATAATATGTCCTTAGGGGTCCTATGACCTTTAGAGATATATGTTGTAATGAAATGTGTCTAAATGGGTCATAGCTTATCCTATGACTCCTTTCGACTCATATAAACCATTCTAATATATCCCTAGCAGTCCTAGAACCCCTAAAAATATATTTTGTCATGAGATGTGTTGAAAGGGGTCATAGGTTATTGTATGACACCTTTCGACCACTACAAATGATTATAAAATGTCCGTAGGGGTCCCAGGAACCCTAGAGACATATATTATAATGAAATATGTCAAAATTTGTCAAAAGTCATCTTATGACCCTTTTTGACCCACATAAACAATTATAATATATCCCTAGGGGTCTGATGACTCTTAGAGATATATGTTGTAATAAAATGTGTCGAGAGGGGTCGTAGGATATCTTATGGCCCAGTTCGACCAATATAAATGATTATAATATGTCCCTAGGGGCCCTAAGACCCTTAGAGACATATGTTGTAATGAAATGTGTCAAAAGGGGTCATAGCTGATCCTATGACCCTTTTCAACCCATATAAATGATTATAATATGTCCTTAGGGATCTTGGGACCCCTAGAGACATATTTGAAATGAGATGTGTTGAAAGGGGTCATAGTTTATCCTATGACCCCTTTGACGCTTTGACACATATAAACAATTATGATATGTCCCTAGGGGTCTTGGGAGCCCTAAAGACATAATTTGTCATGAAATGTGTCAAAAGGGGTCATAGATTATCCTATGACCCTTTTCAACCCATACAAATTATTATAATATGTCCTTATGAGTCTGAGGACCCCTTAAGACATGTTATAATGAAATATGTCAAAAAGGGTCATAGGTTATCACGTAAGCCCTTTCAAACTATATAATCGATTAAAATATGTCCTTAGGGGTCTTGGGAACCTTAGAGACATGTTGTAATGAAATGTGTCAAAAAGGTTCATACGTTGTCCCATGACCCCTTTCGACCTGTATAAATGATTACAATATGTTTATAGGAGTCCTAGGACCTCTTAGGACATATGTTGTCTTGAAATTGCTGAAAGGGGTCATAAGCTTATCCTATGACTCCATTTGACCGATATAAATAATTATAATCTTTCCCTAGAGGTCCTAAGACCACTACAGACATATCATATAATGAAATGTGTTGAAAGGTGTCATAGGTTATAATATGACTCCTTCCAAACCATAGAAATGATTATAATATGTCTCTAGGGGTCCTATGACCCCTAGAGACATATATTGTAATAAAATGTGTTGAAAGGGGACATAGGTTATCCTATGAACCCTTTTGGCCCATATAAATGATTATAATATGTCCTTAGGGGTCTTGGGACCCTTAGAGACATGTTGTAATGAAATGTGTCAAAAGGGTTCATAAGTTATCCTATGAATCCTCTTAATTCATGGAAATGATTATAAAGTATCCCTATTGGTTCTTGGACCCTTAGAGACTATAATAAAACATGTTCAAAGGTGCCATAGGTTTTTTTATGACCCCTTTTGACCCATATAAATTATTATAATATATTCTTACTATTTTTAAGAACCCTAGAAACATATGTTGTCACTAGATGTATCAAATGGGGTCATAGGGTAGCCCAAGACACTGTTTGACGCATATAAATTATTATAATATCTTTCTAAGCTCGTGGGACCCCTAGGGAAATATGTTGTCATGAAATGTGGGGAAAGGGGTCAAAGGTTACTATGTGACCCCTTTTGACCCATATAAATGATTTGAATATTTCCCTAGGGTTCCTGGGGCCCTAAAGACATATGTTGTAATGAAATGTGTCAAAATGGGTCATAGGTTTTCCTATGACCTCTTTCAACCCATATAAATGATTATAATATGTTTGTAGGAGTCCTAAGACCCTTAGTTAAATATGTTATAATGAAACATGTCAAAAAGTGTCATAAGGTTATCTTATGACTCTTTTTGACCCATATAAATGATTATAATATGTCCCTAAGGGCCCTAAGAACTTTAGAGACATATGTGGCAATGAAATATGTCAAAATGGGTCAAAAATGTCTTACAACCTCTTTTGACCTCCATAAACAATTATAATATGTCCTTAGGGGTCCCAAGACCCCTACAGACATATGTTGTAATGAAATGTGTTTAAAGAGATCATAGGACATCCTAAGGCCCATTTGGACACATATAAATGATAATAATATGTCAGTAGGCTTCCTATGACCCCTAGAGACATGTTGCAATAAAATATTTCAAAAGGGGTCATAGGTTATCCTATGACCCCTTGTAACCCATTGAAATGACTATAATATGTCCTTAAGGGTCTTGGGACCCTTAGAGACATATGTTTTCATGAAATGTGTTGAAAGGAGTCATAGGATATCCTATGATCCTTTTCAACCCAAATAAATAATTATAATATGTCCTAAGGGGTCCTATGACTCCTAGCGACATATGTTGTCATGAGATATGTTGAAAGGGGTTATTGGTTATTCTATGACCCATTTTGACCCATATAAATTATTATAATATGTCCCTAGGGGTCCGAGGACCCCTATAAACATATGTTGTAACAAAATGTGTTGAAAGAGGTCATAAGCTTTCTTATGACCCATTTGACCCAGGACTATAATATGTGCCAAGGGATCCTAGGACCTCTAACAACAAATGTTGTAATGGCGTGTATTGAAAGGGGTCATCGGTTATCCCATGACCCCTTTTGACCCATATAAATGATTATAATATGTTCTTAGTAGTCCAAGACCCTTAAGGATATATGTTGTCTTGAAACATGTCAAAGGGGTCATAAGTTTATCGTATGATTCATTTTGACCTATATAAATGATTATAATATGTCCCTAGGGCTCCCAAGACCTGTAAAAACATATGTTGTAATGAAATATGTCAAAAGGTGTCAAAAGTTATAATATGACCCCTTTCAAACCATAGAAATGATTATAATATATAAGTAGAGGTTCTATGACCCCTAGAGACATATGTTATCATGAAATATGTCAAAAGGGGTCATAGGATATGACCCATATAAATGATTTTAATATGTCCCTAGTGGTCCTTATACACATAGAGAAGAATTTTGTCACGAAATGTGTCGTAAGATTTCACAAGTTATCATATGACCCCTTTCAACTCCATATAAGTGTTTATAATATGTCCCTAGGGGTCCTAGGATCCCTAGCGACATATGTTGTAATGAAATGTGTCAAAAAGGGTCATAAGTTATCCTATAACCCCTTTAATCTCATATAAACAATTATAATATGTCCTTAGCATTCTTAAGATCCATGGAGACATATGTTGTAATGAAATGTGTTGAAAGGGATCACAGGACATCCTATGGCCCATTTCAACCCACATAAATAATTATAATATGTCCCAATGGATCCTATGGCCCCTAGAGACATATGTTGTAATGAAATGTGTTGAAAGTGGTCATAGGTTATCCCATGACTCCTTTCAACCCATATAAAATATTATAATATGTCTTTAGTGGTTCTCGGACCCTAGAGACATTTGTTGGAATGAAATGTCTCAATTGGAGTTATAGCTTATCATATGACCCCTTTCGACCCATATAAATGATTTTGATATGTCCTTAAGGGTCTTTGAATTCTTAGACACATATTTTGTTATGAAATACATCAAAAAGGGTCATAGGTTATCTTATGATTATAATATGTCACTAGGAGTCCCTATAAACTTACAGCCATATGTTGTAATGAAATGTGTCATAAGGGGTCATATATTATAGGATAACATCTTTCAAACCATAAAAATGAATATATTATGTCCCTAGGGGTCCTATGATAGCTAGACACATATCTTGTAATGAAATATATCAAAAGGGATAATAGGTTTTCCTATGACTTTTTTTGACACATATAAAAGATTCTAATATTTTCCTAGGGATCCTAGGACCCCTCGAGACATATGTTCTTATGAAATGTGTTCAAAGGTGTCATAGGACATCCTCTAACCCATTTCAACTCATAGAAATAATTATAATACTTTTCTAGGAGTCTTAGGATCCTAAGGGACAAATCATGTAATAAAACATGTCAAAAGGGACCATAAGGTTCTCCTATGACTCTTTTTGATCCATATAAATGATTATAAGATGTCCCTAGGGGTATTAAGACTCATAGAGACATATGGTGTAATGAAATGTGTCTAAATGGGTCCAAAGTTGTCCTATGACCCTATTTGATCCAAATAAAAAATTATAATATGTAATTAGGGGTCTTAGGACTCCTAAAGACATATGTTGTAATAAAATGTGTCAAGAGGGGTCATGGGATATCCTATGGCCCATTTTGACCCATATAAATGATTATAATATGTCCCTATAGCTCCTATGACCCCTAGAGACATATGTTGTAATGAAATGTGTCAAAATGGGTCATCGGTTATTGTATCACCCCTTTCAACCCATATAAATGATTATAATATATCTCCAGCATTCATGGGACCCCTAGAGACTTATGTTGTAACAAAATGTGTCAAAAGAGATCATAGGATATTTTGACCCATATAAACTTTTTTAATATGTCCCTAGACATCCTAGGACCCCTATAGACATATGTTGTCATGAGAGGTGTTGATGATGACTACAAATGATTATAATATGTTCTTAGGGTCCTAGGAAGCCTACAAACATATGTTGTCATGAAATGTGTCAAAAATGGTAATAAGTTATCCTATAACCTATTTTGACCCATACAATTGATTATAATATGTCCTTAGGGATATTAGAACCCCTAGAAACATATGTTATAATGACATGTTTCGAAAGGAGGCATAGGTTATCGCATGTCTTCGTTGGACCCATATAATTGATGATAATATTTTTCTAAGAGTCTTAGGACCCCTAGGGACAAATGTTGACTTGAAACATGTCGAAAGGGGTCATAAGGTTATCGTATGACTCGATTTGACCCAAAATAATGATTATAATATGTCACTAGGGGTCATAAGACCACTAGAGACATATGTTGTAATGAAATGTGTTGTAAGGTGTCATAGGTTATAATATGACCTCTTTCAAACCATAGAAATGATTATAATACATCCCTAGAGGTCCTATGACCCTTAGAGACATATGTTGTTATGAAATATGTCAAAAGGGGTCATATGTTTTCCTATGACCCCTTTTGACCCAAATAAACCATTCTAATATATCTTTAGGAGTCCTAGGATCCATAGAGACATCTGTCATGATGATAGTGTCGAAAAGGGTGATAAATTATCTTGTGACCCCTTTCAACCCATATAAATGACAATAATATGTCTCTAGGGTTCCTAGGACCCCTAGAGACATGTTGTAATGAAGTATGTTGAAAGGGGTCATAAGTTATCCTATGACTCCTTTCGACCTATATAAAAAATCATAATACATCAATAGGGGTTCTAGGACCCCTGGGGTTATATGTTATTATGAAATGTGTCAAAATGGATCATAGGATAAACTAAGCCCCATTTAAGCCTATATAAATTATTATAATATATTTCTATGGGTCCTACAATGCTTGGATATATATGTTGTAATGAAATATGTTGAAAGGGATCATACGTTATCTTATGACCCCTTTCAACCCGTATAAATGACTATAATACCTCTTTAGGGGTATTGGGACCCCTAGATACATGTATTGGAATGAAATGTGTCGAAAGGAGTTGTAGGTTATCTTGTGACCCCTTTGGACCCATATAAATGATTCTAATATGTCCCTAGGGGTCCTAGGATACATTGAGACATACTTTGTCATGAGATGTGTCGAAAGGGATCTTAGGTTATCTTATGACCCATTTCAACCCATATAAAAGATTATAATATGTTCCTAGGAGTCTTAGAATAAGTAGAGACATATGTTGTCATCAAACATGTCAAAGGGGTTTGTAAGGTTATTCTATGACTCCTTTGAATGCATATAAATGATTATATTTTATCACTAGAGGTCTTAACACTCCTACAGATAAATGTTATAATGAAATGGGTCAAAAGAACTTTTAGGTTATACCGTGACCCCTTACAAATGATAGAAATGATTATATTATGTCCCTAGGGGTACTATGATCCTTATCAACATATGTTGTAATGAAATTTGTTGAAATGGTTCATAGGTTATATTATGACCCATTTTGACCCATATAAATGATTCTAATATTTTTCTAGGGGTGCTTGGACATGTAGAGACATATGTTGTAATGAAATATGTCAAAAGAGGTCATAGGTTGTCCTATAACCTCTTTTGAACCATATAATAAATTATAATGTCCCTAAGGGTCCGGGGACCATTAGAGAAATATGTTGCAATAAAATGGGTTGAAAGGGGTCATAACTTTTCTGATGACACCTTTTGACACATATAAATGATTATACTATGTCCCTACAGGTCTTATGACCCCAAAATTATATGTTGTTATCAAATGTGTCGAAATGGGTCAGGTTTTTTTATGACCACTTTTGACCTATTAAAATTATTATAATATGTGCCTAAGGTTCCTAGGACACCAAGAGATATATGTTGTTATGAGATGTGTCGTAATGGGTCATATGTTATCGTATGAACCCTTTTGATCCATATAATCCATTATAATATTTTCTTGAGGGTCCGAGTACCCTTAAAGACATATGTTATAATGAAATGTGTTAAAAGGGGTCACAAGACATCCTATCGTCCATTTTGACCCATATAAATGAATATAATATGTCCATAAGAGTCCTTAGACTCCTAGGTATATATGTTGTCATGAAATATGTCAAAAGGGTTCATAAGGTTATCCTATGACTCTTTTCAACCAAAATAAATTATTATAATATGTCCCTAGGTGTCCTAAGACCCCTATAGACATATATTTTAATGAAATATGTCGATAAGGGTCATAGGTTACACTATGACCCCTTTCAAATCATAGAAATTATTTTAATGTCCCCTAGAGGCATATGTTATAGTGAAATGTGTCAAAAGGCATCATAGGTCATCCTATGGCCCCTTTTGACCTATATAAACTATTACAATAAGTTCTTAGGGTCTTGGGACCCCTGGAGACATATGTTGTTATGAAATGTGTTGAAAGTACTCATAAGTTATCCTATGACCCCTTTTGACCCATCTAAATGATTATAATATGTCCCTAAGGGTTTTAAAACCCCTAAAGTCATGTTGCAATGAAATGTGCCTCAAGGAAAAATAGGTTTTTTAATGGCCCCTTTCGACCCATATTAATAGTTATAATATGTCCTTAGGGTCTTGGTACCGCTAGGGACATATGTAGTAATGAAATGAGTCAAAAGGGGTAATAGGTTATCCTATGAGCCCTTTCGACACATATAAATGATTATAATATGTCCTTTGGTGTCTTAGGACCCTTAAAGACATATGTTATCATGGGATGTGCTAAAAGGGGTGATCAGTTATCCTATGACTCCTTTCGACCCATATAAATGGTTATATTATGTTCCTAGAGTCCTACGACCCCTAAAGACATATGTTGTCATAAAATGTGTCAAATCTTTTAACTCATATAAATGATTATAATATGTCCCTAGTGGTCCTAGGACCACCTAAACACATATGTTGTGTTGAAATGGGTCATAGGTTATCCTATGACCCCTTTTGCCCATAAAAATAATTATAATACCTTCCTAGGGGTCGTGGGACCCGTAGAGACATATGTTACAATGGAATGTGTCAAAAGAGGTCACAGGATTTTCAATAAATACTTTTGACACATATAAATTATTATAATATGTTCCTAAGTTTTCAGGGAAACCTAGAGACATGTTTTCATGAAAAGTGTCATAAGAGGTCATAGGTTATCTTATGATTTCTTTTGACCCATATAAATGAATATAATATGACCCTAAGGGTCCTAGGGCCCCTATCAACATATGTTGTAATGAAATGTGTTGAAAGCGGTCATGTACAACATCCTATTATCTATTTCAACCTATATAAATGATTATAATATGTTCCTACGAGTCCTAGGATCCTTAGGGACATATGTTATCATGAGGCATATCAAAAGGGGTCATAAGGTTATCTTATGACTCCTTTCAACCCATATAAACAATTACAATATGTTACTAGGGGTCCAAACACCCCATAGACATATGTTGTAAAAACATGTATCAACAAGTGTCATAAGTTATATTATGACCCCTTTCAAACTATAGAAATGATTATAGTATCTCTATAGGGGTCATATGACCCCTACAGACATATGTTGTAATGAATTATGTTGAAATGGGTCATAACTTATCTTATGACCCCTTTTGACCCATGTAAATGATTCTAAAATGTCATAGACCCCTAGAGACATATTTTGTTATGAAATATGTCAAAAGAGGTCATAGGTTATTCTATGATCCCTTTCGACTCATATAAATGATTATAACATGTCCCTATCCATCCTAGTACCCCTAGAGACATATGATATAATGAAATGTGTCAAATAGGGTCATAGGTCATGCTATGGAAACTTTTTACTCATATAAATTATTATAATATGTCCCTAGCATCTTAGGAACCCTAAAGACATATGTTGTCATGAAATGTGTCAAAACATGTCATAAGTTATCTTATGAACCATTTTGACCCATATAAATGATTATACTATGTATTATATGGATTCTTGGGACCCCTACGGACATATGTTTCAATGAAATGTGTTGAAAGGCATCATAATTGTTTCGATGACCCCTTTTGACCTATATAACTAATTACAATATCTTTTTAGGGGTCTCAGAGATATATGTTGTAATGAAATGTGTTGAAAGGGGTCATAGGTTATCCTATGACCCCTTTCGACCCATATAAATGATTATAGTGTCCCTAGGGTTCCTAGGACCCCTAGAGACATATGTTGTCATGAGATTTGTCGAAAAGGGTCATTGGTAATCAAATGACCCCTTTCTATCAATTTGATTGGTTATATTATATTCTTAGACCCCTAGAGACATATGCTACAATGTAATGTGTCAAAAAGTGTCATAGATTATCTTATGACCCCTTTTGACCCATATAAATGATTATAATATGTACCTAGGGGTCTTAGGACCTCTAGAGACATATGTTGTAATGAATTATGTTGAAAGGGGTCATAGCTTTTTTGAGGACCCCTTTCCACCCATATAAACTATTATAATATGTCCCTACGGGTCCTAAGACCCCTAAAGACATATGTTGTCATGAAATGTGTCAAAATATGTCATAGGTTATACCATGACCCCTTTGAAACCATATAAATGATTATATTATGTCCCTAGGGGTCCTATGACCCCTAGAGACATATATTGTAATGAAATATGTCAAAATGGTTCATAGGATATCCAATGACCCATTTGAACCATATAAATGACTCTAATATGTCCCTAGCAGTCATTAGACCTGTAGAGACATATGTTGTCATGAAATGTGTCAACCATTTTGACACATATAAATAATAATTATATGTCCCTAGCCATCTTGGGACCACTAGAGACATATATTGTAATGAAATGTGTTGAAAGGGGTCATAGCTTTTCCGATGACCCCTTTCGACCTATATAAATGATTATAATATGTCCCTATGGGTCCTAGGACCCCAAAAGACATATTGTCATGAAATGTATCGAAAGGGGTCATAGGTTATCCTATGACCCCTTTTGACCCATATAAATGATTATAATATGTCACTAGGGGTCCTGAGACTGCTAGAGACATATGTTACAATAAAATGTGTCGAAAAGAGTCATAGGTTTTCTGATGACCACTTTTAACCCATATAAATTATTATAATATGTCCCTAGGGGTCCCTTGACAGCTAAAGATAGAGGTTGTCATGAAATGTGTCGAAAAGGGTCATAGGACATCCTATGGCCCATTTTGGCACATAAATAAATATAATATGTTCGTAAGAGTCCTAAGACTTCTAGTGACATATGTTGTCATGAAACATGGTAAAATGGTTCATAACATTATCCTATGAGTCCTCTCGACCCATATAAATGATTATAATATGTCACTAGTGATCCTAAGACCCCTATAGACATATGTTGTAATAAAATGTGTCAATAGGGGTCATAGGGTATCCTATGACCTTTTTCAAACCATAGAATTGATTTTAATATCCTTAGAGCTCCTATGAATCTAGGGATCCTAATAAATGGTTATATGCGACATATTTATATGGGTTGAAAGGGGTCATAGGATAATCTATGACCCCTTTCAACCAATATAAATGATTATAACATGTTCCTAGGGGTCCTAGGATCCCTAAAGACATGTTGTAGTGAAATGTGTTAAAAGGGGTCACAAGTCATCATGTGGCCCCTTTTGACATATATAAATTATTATAATATATTCCTAAGGTCTTGGCACCTATAGATACATATGGTGTCATAAAATGTGTCGAAAGGGGTTATAGAATATCCTATGACATATTTTGACCCATTTAAATGATTATAATATGTCCCTAAGAGTCCTAGGAACCCTAGAGACATACTTTGCAATAAAATGTGTCTAAAGGTGTCATAATTTTTTTGATGACTCCTTTTGAACCATTTTAATAATTATAATATGTCCTTAGGGTCCTTGTACCCTTAGAGACATATGCAGTAATGAAATATGTCGAAACGGGTCAAGTTATCCTATGACCCCTTTTGACCCATATAAATTATTACAATATGTCCCTAGGTATTTTAGGACCCCTCGAGACACATTTTATCATAAGATGTGCTGAAACGGGTCATGGTTTATCCTATGACTCTTTCTAACCTATATAAATGGTTATATTATGTTCCTAGTGTATTGTGATCCCTAAAGACATACATTGTCATGAAATGTGTCAAAAAATTTGACTCATATAAATGATTATAATATGTCTATAGGGGGTTTGTGACCCTTACAAACATATGTTTGTCAAAATGGGTCTTAGGTTATCCTATGACCCCTTTTGACCCATATAAATAATTACAATATCTTCCTAGGGGTCTTATGAGCCCTAAAGACATATGTTTTAATGAAATGTGTTAAAACAGGTCATAGGTTATCCTATGACCCCTTTCAACCCATATAAATAATTGCAATATGTACTTAAGGTTGCTAAGACCCTTACAGACATATGTTGTCATGAGATGTGTCAAAAGGGGTCATGTCTTATCAGATGATCCCTTTTGACTCATATGATTGATTATATTATGTTCCTAGGATCCTAGGACCCCTAAAGACACATGATGACCCCTTTTGACCCATATAAATAATTATAATATGTCTCTAGGGGTCTTGGGTTACTTAGAGACATGTTGTAATGAATTGTGTTGAAAGGGGTCATAAGTTATCCTATGACCCTTTTGACCCATATAAACAATTATAATATGTTTGTAGGGGTCCTATGACCCCTAGAAACATATGTTGCAATAGAATGTGTTGAAAGTGGTCATAGGTTTTTTGATGACCACTTTCAACTGATATAAATTATTATAATATGTCTTTAGGAGTACTTGGACACCTAATGATGTATGTTGTAATGAAATGTTTCGTAAGGGGTCATAGGTTATCCTATGACCCCCTTTTACCTATATAAATGATTATAATGTGTTCTTAGGCATCCTAGGACCCTTACAGACATATGTTGTAATGAAATGTGTTAAAATGGGTCATAAGAAATTCTATGACCCATTTCAACCCATATAAATGATTATAATATGTTTCTAGGTGTTCAGGGACCCCTAGGGACATATGATGTCATCAAATATGTCAAACGGGGTCATAAAGTTTTTATCTCTTTTTGACACTTATAAACAATTATAATATGTCCCTATTGGTCCTAAGACCCCTATAGACATATGTCGTAATGAAATGTGTCATTAGGGGTCATAGGTTATACTATGACCTTTTTTAAACCATAGAAATGATTATAATATGTCCCTAAGGGTCCTACGACCCCTAGAGACATATGTTGTAATGAAATATGTCAAAAGGGGTCATAAGTTATCCTATTACACCTTTCAACTTATATAAATGATTCTAATATGTTGTGGTCCCCAACAAACATATGTTGTAATGAAATGTGTCAAAAGGGGTCATAGAATATTTTATGACCCGTTTCTACCCATATAAATGATTATAATATGTCCCTAGGTGTTTTAGGAACCTTAGAGACATATGTTGTATTGAAATGTGTCAAAAGGGATCATAGGTCATCCTACAACCCCTTTGATATGTTGTCATGAAATCTTGTCATAGGTGATCATATGTTGTCATGAAATACATCAAAAGTGGTCATAGGTTATCTTATGACCCCTTTTGACCCATATAAATTATTATAATATGGTTCTAGGAGTTTTGGGACTCCTAGAGACATATGTGGCAATGAAATGTGTTGAAATAGGTCATAAGTTTTTCGATGACCTCTTTCAATCCATATAAATAATTAAAATATGTCCCTAGGGGTCTTGGGACTCATAGCAACATATGTTGCAATCAAATGTGTCAAAAGGGGTCATAGGTTATTCTATGACCCTTTTCAACCTATATAAATGATTATAATATTTGTCTAAGTGTCCTAAGACCCCTAAAGTCATATGTTTTCATGAGGTGTACCGAAAGGGGTCGTGGGTTATCCTATGACCCCTTTCGACACATATAAATTTTTATGTTATGTTCCTAGGGTCTTGGGACCCTTAAAGACATATTTTGTCATGTAATTTGTTGAAAGGGGTCATAGCGTAATGCTTTTGATATATATAAATGATTATAATATGTCTTTAGGAGTCATCAAACCCCTATAGAAAGATGTTTTTATGTGATGTGTCGAAAGGGGTGATAGGTTATCCTACAAGCCCTTTCAACTCATATAAATGATTATGATATGTTGCTAGGTTCTTGGGACAACTATAGACATATGTTGTGATGAAATGTGCATAAAAGGGTCATAGCTTATCCTATGACCCTTTTTTACCCATATAAATGATTATAGTATGTCCCTAGGTGTCCTAGGACCCTTGCAAACATATGTTGTAATGAAATGTGTCAAAAGTGTTCTTATGCTTTCCTATGGTCCATTTCAACCCATACAAATGATTATAATATGTCCATAGGGGTCATAGGACCCCTATAGACACATGTTGTAATAAAAATTGTCAAAAGGGGTAATAGGTTATTCCATAACCCCTTTCAACACTAATAAATTATTATAATATGTTCATAGGAGTGCTATTACCCTTAGGGAGATGTGTTGTTATGAAACATGTCGAAAGGGGTCCTAAGGTTATCCTATGACTCCTTTCAACCTATATAAAAGATTATAATATGTGCCTAGGCTTCCTAACAGCCCTAGAAACATATGTCGTAATGAAATGTTTCATATTCATCATAGGTTATACAATGACCCCTTTTAAATTATAGAAATGATTACAATATGTCCCTAAGGGCCATATGACCCCTAGAAAAATATGTTGTAATGAAATATGTTGAAATGGGTCATAGGTTATCCTATGGCCAATTTTCACCCATATAAATGATTCTAATATGTTCCCAAGGGTCCTAGGACCCCAAGAGACATATATTTTCTTAAAATGTGTCCAAAGGGGCTATAGGTTATCCTATGACCCCATTCGACCCATATAAATGAATATAATATGTACGTAGGGGTGCTATGACCCCTAGAATCATATATTGTAATGAAATGTGTCACCTATGACCTCTTTTGACTCATATAAATAATATAATATGTTGTTAGGGTCTTGAAATCTCTAAAGACATATGTTAAAATTAAATGTGTTGAAAGGGATCATAGGTTATCTTATGGCTCATTTTTACCCATATAAATGATTATAATATGTCCTTAGAAGTCCTATTACCGCTAGATACATATGTTGTAATGAGATGTGTCAAAAGGGGTCATTGGTTATCCTATGACCCTTTTCAACCGATATAAATAATTATAATATGTCCCTAGGGGTTCTAAGACCCCTAGAGATATATGCTGTAATGAGATGGGTCGAAAGGGGTCATAGGTTATCTTATGACCCCATTCGAACCGTAGAAATGATTATAATATGTTCTTATGGTCCTAGGACCCCTAGGGACATATGTTGTCTTGAAATGTGTTGAAAGTGGTAATATTTTATCCTATGACCCCTTTTGACCCATATAAATAATTATAATATGTCCTTAGGGGTCCTACGACCTCTAGAGACATATGTTGAAATGAAATGTGTCGAAAGGGGTAATAACTTTTCTAATGACCCCTTTCAAACCATATAAATGTTTTTAATATGTCCCTACGAAACTTAGGACCCCAAAAGACATGTTATCATGAAATGTGTCAAAAGGGGTCATAGGTTATCCTATGACCTCTTTTGACTTATATAAATAATTATAATATGTCCCTAAGGGGTCCATAGACACCTAAAAACATATGTTGCAATTAAATGTGCCAAAAGGGGTCATAGATTTTCTGATGACCACTTTTGACCCATATAAATTATTATAATATGTCCATAGGGGTCTTGGTACACGTAGAGACATATGTTGTAATGAAATGTGTAGTAATGGGTCATAGGTTATCCTAAAACCCTTTTGACCCATATAAACCATTATAAGATTTCCTTTGAGGTCCTAATAACTATAGAGACATATGTTGTAATGAAATGTGTCGAAAGGGGTCATAGAACATCTGATGGCCTATTTGGATCCATATAAATGAATATAATATATTCTTACGAGTCTTTGGAGTCTTAAGGACATATATTTTCATCAAACATGTAAAAAGAGTTCATAAGGTTATCATATGCCTTTTGTTAACCCATATAAATGATTATAATATGTCCTTAGGGTTCCTATGTCCCCTATAATCATATGTTGTAATAAAATGTGTCGATAAGGGTCATAGTTTATACTACGACCCCTTTCTACGGTGTTATGACCACTTTCAAACTATAGAAATGACTTTAATATGTCCTTAGGGGTCCTATGATCCCTAGAAACATATGTATTAATGAAATATATCGAAAGTGGTCATAGGTTATCCTATGACCCCTTTTGACCAATATAAATGATTCTAATATCTCTTGAACCCCCAAAGACATATGTTGTAATGAAATACGTTGAAACTTATGACCCCTTTTGACCCATATAAATGATTATAATATGTCTGTAGGGGTCCCATGAGACATATATTGTACTAAAATGTGTCAAAAGGGGTCATAGGCCATCATATGTCCCCTTTTGGCCTACATAAATGATTATAATATGTTCCTAGGGTCTTGGGACCACTAGAGACATATTTTCATGAAATGTGTCAGAAGGGGTTATAGGTTATCCTATGACCTCTTTTGACCCATCTAAACGATTATAATATGTCCCTATGGGTCCTAGGACCCATAACGACATATGTTGCAATGAAATGTGTTGAAAGGAGTCGTAGATTTTTTGATGACCCCTTTTGACCCATATAAATGATTATAATGTCCCTAGCATCTTGGTACCCCTAGAGGCATATGTACTAATGAAATGTGTTGAAAGTGGTCATAGGTTATCGTATGACTCCTTTTGACCCATATATATTATTATAATATGTACCTAAGTGTTTGAGGACCCATATAGACATATGTTGTCATGAGATGTGTCAAAATGGGTCATGGGTTATCCTATGAATCCTTTCGACCCATATAAATGGTAATATTATGTTCCTAGGGTCTTGTGATCCTTAAAGACATATGTTGTCATGAAATGTGTCAAATGTTTACACCCATATAAATGATTATAATGTGTCCCTAGGGATCTTGGGACTCATAGAGACATATATTGTAATGAAATGTGTTGAAAGGGATCATAGGTTATCCTATGACCCCTTTTGACACATAAATGATTATAATGTCCTTAGGGGTCCTAGGACTCTTAAAGAAATATGTTACAATGAAATGTGTTGAAAGGGGTCACAAGTTTTCCAATGACCACTTTCAACCCATATAAATTATTATAATATGTCCCTATGGGTCCTAGGACACCTAGAGACATATGTTTTTACGAAATGTGTCGTAAGGGGTCATAGGTTATCCTATGACCCCTTTTGACCTATATAAATGATTATAATATGTCTCTAGGGGTCCTAGGACTCCTAGCGACATGTGCTATAACAAAATGTGTTGAAATGGGTCATGAAACATTCTATTAGCCATTTTGAGCTATATAAATTATTATAATATTTTTCTAAGAGTCCTAGGACCCCTAGGGACATATTTTTATGAAACATGTGGTAATAAATTTTTTCGATAGGGGTCATAGTTTATACTATGACTACATTCAAACCATAGAAATGATTATAATATGTCTCAAAGATTCCTATGAGCAGTTGAGACATATGTTGTCATGAAATATGTCAAAAGTGGTCACAAGTTAATCTATGATTTTTTCGACGCATATAAATGATTATAATATGTCCCTAAGGGTCCTAGTACCCTTGGCGACATATGTTGTAATGAAATGTGTCGAAAGGGGTCATAGATCATCATATGGCCCCTTTTGAATCATATAAATATTTATAATATGTTCTTAGGGTCCTAAGACCCTTGGAGACATGTTGTCATGAAATGTGTCAAAAGGTGTCATGGGTTATCCTATGACTGCTTTTGATGAAAATAAATGATTACAATATGTCCCTAAAGGTGTTGGAAACTCTAGAGACATGTGTTGCAATGAAATGTGTTGAAAGGGGTTGTAAGTTTTTTTATGACCCCTTTTGACACATATAAATGATTACAATATGTCCCTAGGGGTCTTAGGACCCCTAAATACATATGTTGTAATGAAATGTGTAAAAATTGGTCATAGGTTATCTTATTACCCCTTTCAACCCACATAAATGGTTATAATATGTCCCCTAGGGGTCCTATGATCCCTAGAGACATATTCTATTATGAGATGTGTCAAAAAGGGGTCATGGCTTATCCTATGACCCCTTTTGACCCATATGATTGGTTATATTACGTTTTTAGGGTCTTGGGACCCTTAGATACACATGTTATCATGAAATGTGTCAAAAAGGGTCATAGGTTATTCTATAACCCCTTTTGACTCATATAAATGATTAAAATGTCCTTAGGGGTTCTAGGATACCTACAAACATATGTTGTAATAAAATGTGTCCAAAGGGATCATAGTTATTTTGATGACCCCTTTCAACCCATATAAATGATTATAATATTTTTCTACGAGCCCTAGGGCCCCTAAAGACATATATGTTGTCATGAAATGTATTGAAAGTGGTCATAGGTTATCCTATGACCCCTTTTGACCTATATAAATAATTATAATATGTTCATAGGGGTCCTAGGACCCCTAGAAACATGTGTTGTAATAAAATGTGTCCAAAGGGGTCATAGAACATCCTATGGACCATTTTGACCCATATAAATGATTATAATATATTCCTATGAGTCTTAGGACCCGTAGGGACATATGTTGTCATGAAATATGTGAAAAGATGTCATAAAGTTATCTTATGACTCCTTTTGATCCATATAAACAATTATAATATGTCCCTAGCTGTCCTAACACCCCTATAGACATATGTTGTAATAAAATGTATTGATAGGGGTCATAAGTTATCCTATGAACCATTTCAACCCATGTCAACAATTGTAATATGTCTTAGACCACTAGAGACATATGTTGTCATGAAATGTGTCAGAAGGGGTCATAGGTTATTCTATGATTCCTTTCAACTAATATAAATCATTATAACATGTCCTTAGGAATCTTAGGACCTCTAAAGACATATGTTGTAATCAAATGTGTCAAAAGGGGTCATAGGTCATCTTATGGCCCCTTTTGACCAATATAAATTATTATAATATTTTCATAAGGTCTTGGGAACCCTATAGATATATGTTGTCATGAAATATGTTGAATGGGGTCATCGGTTATCCTATAACCCTATTTGACCCATATAAAAGATTATAATATGTTCTTAGGGGTCCTAGGTCTGGTAGAGACAAATATTGCAATGAAATGTGTCAAAAGGGGTCATAAGTTTTTTGATGACCCCTTTTGATCCATATAAATGATTACAATATATCCTTAGGGGTCCTAGGACCCCAAGAGACAATTGTTGTAATGAAATGTGTCAAAATGGGTCATAGATTATCCTATGACCCCTTTTGACCCATATAAATGATTCTAATATGTCCATAGGGCTCCTAGAACCCCTAGAGACATACGTTGTTATGAGATGTGTCGAAAGTCATCATGGGTTATCCGATGACCCCTTTCAACCCATATGATTGGTTATATTATGTTCCTATGGTCATGGGACTCTTAGAGATATATGTCATCATGTAATGTGTTGGGAAGAGTCATAAGTCATCATATATCTTGTCATGAAATGTGTCAAAAGGGGTCATAGGTTAACCTATAACATCTTTTGACCCATATAAATGATTATAATATGTCCCTAGGTGTCCTAGGACCCGTAGAGACATATGTTGCAATAAAATGTATTAAAAGGGGCCATAGGTTTTCTGATGACCACTTTCAACTGATATAAATTATTATAATATGTCCCTAGGGGTCCTGGGACACCTAGTAACATATGTTGTCATGAAATGTGTCATAAGGGATTATAGGTTATCCTATGACACCTTTTGAGCCATATAAATGATTATAATGTCTCTAGGGATCCTGAGACCCATAGAGACATGTTGTAATGAAATGTGACAAAAGGGGTAATAGGACATTCAATAGTTCATTTCGACCCATATAAATTATTATAATATTCTCTTAGGAGTTCAAAGACCACTATGGACATATGTTGTCATCAAACATGTCAAAATGGGTCATAAATTTTTTGTGACTTATTTAGATGCATATAAATGATTATAATGTTTCCCTATGGGTCCTAAAACCCCTATAGACATATGTTGTAATGAAATGTGTCATTAAGGGTCATAGGTCTCCTTTCAAACCATACAAATGATTATAATGTGTCTCTAAGGGTCCTATGACCCCTAGAGATATATCTTGTAATGAAATATGTTAAAATGTGTCATAGGCTATCATATGATCCCTTTCAACCCATATAAATGATTCTAATATGTTCTAGGCCCCTAAAGACATACATTATCCTATAACCCCTTTCTACATTAATAAATGATTATAATATGTCCTTGGGTGTCTTGGGACCCATAGAGATATATGGTGGAATAAAATGTGTCAAAAGGGGTCATAGGTCATCCTATGGCCCCTTTTGACCCAATATAAATGATTTTAATATGTTTCTATGGTCCTAGGTCCCCTAGATACATATGTTGTTATGAAATGTGTCAAAAGTGGGCATAGGTTATCTTATGACCCTGTTTGTCTCATATAAATGATTATAATATGTTCCTAGGGGTCTTGAGACCCCTAGAGACATGTTGCAATGAAATGTGTCAAAAGGGGTCATAGGTTTTTCAATGACCCCTTTTGATCCATATAAATGATTATAATATGTCCCTTGGTGTCTTGGGACCCTTAGAGACATATGTTGTAGTGAAATATGTCGAAAAGGGTCCTAGGTTATCCTATGACCCTTTTGACCCGTGTAAATGATTATAATATGTCCTTAGGGGTTCTAGGACCCCTAGAGAGATATGTTGTCATGAGATGTGTTGAAAGGTGTCATGGGTTATCTTATGACCATTTTTTACTCATATAAATAGTTATATTATGTTCGTAGGGTCCTAGGACCTCTAGAGACATATGTTGTAGTGAAATTTGTCAAAAGGGGTCACTGACCCTTTCGACCCATATAAATGATTATAACATATCCCTAGGGGTCCTAGCACCTCTAGAGAGATATGTTTTCATTACATGTGTTGAACAGGGTCATGGGTTATCTTATGACACCTTTTGACTCATATAAATGGTTATATTATGTTACTAGAGTGTTGGGACCCCTAAAGACATATGTTTTCATGAAATGTGTCATATAAATAATTATAATGTGTCCCTAAGGGTCTTAGGGCCCCTAGAGACATATGTTGTCATGAGAGGTGTCGAAAGGGGTCATAGGTAATCTTATGACCCATTTTGTCTCATATAAATGATTATATTATGTTGCTAGGGTCTTGGGAACCCTAGAGGCACCCCTAAAGACATATCTTGTCATGAAATGTGCGCAAAGGGGTCATACTTTACCCTATGACCCTTTTTTACCTATATAAATGATTATAGTATGTCCGTATGAGTCCTAGGACCCCTAGGGACATATATTTTAATGGAATGTATTGAAAGTGGTCTTATGTTTTCCTACCACCCATTTAAACCCATACAAATGATTATAATATGTCCCAAGGGGTTGGGACCCCTAGCAACACATGTTATAATGAAATGTGTCAAAAGGGGTCATAACTTATCCCATGAGCTCTTTCAACATATATAAATTATTATAATATTTTATTAAGAGTCCTAAGACCCCTAGGGACATATGTTATTGTGAAACATGTCGAAAGGGGTCATAAGGTTATCCTATGACTCCTTTCAACCCATATAAATTATTATGATATGTCCCTAGGGGTCCTAAAACTCCTAGAGACATATGTTATAATGAAATATGTTAATAGTCATCATAGGTTATACTATGATCCCTTCCAAACTATAGAAATGATTACAATATGTCCCTAGGGGTCCTATGATCCCAGGAATTATATGTTGTAATGAAATATGTTGAATGGGGTCATAGGTTATCCTATGGCCCCTTTCCACCTATATAAATGATTTTAATATGTCCCTAGGGGTCTTAGGACCCCAAGAGACATATGTTGTCATGAAATGTGTCAAAAGGGGCCATAGGTTATCCTATGACCCCATTCAACCTATATAAATGATTATAATATGTCCCTAGTGGTGTGAGGATGCCTAGTGTCATATGTTGTAATAAAATGTATCAAAAGGGGTCATAGGTCATCCTATGGCCCCTTTCAACTCATATAAATTATTATAATATGTTCCAAGGTCCTAAGATCTGTAGAGATATATGTTGTCATGAAATGTGTTGAAAGGAGTCATAAGTATCTTATGACTCTTTTTTACCCATATAAACAATTATAATATGTCCCTAGAAGTCTTGGTAGCCCTATATACATATGTTGTAGTGAAATCTTTCAAAAGGGGTCATAGGTTATCTTATGACCCTTTTCGACCCATATAAATGATTATAATATGTCACTAGGGGTCCTAAGACCCCTAGATACATATGTTGTCATGAGATTTTTTGAAAGGGGTCGTAGGTTCTCCTATGAATCCTTTTGAACCATACATTGATTATAATATGTTGCCATGGTCCTAGGACCCCTAGAGACATATTTTTTGCTAAAATATGTCGAAAGGGGTCATAGGTTATCCTATGACCCATTTTGACCCATATAAATTATTATAATGTCCCTAGGAGTCCTAGGACCCCTAAAGACATATGTTCTAATGAAACATATTGAAAATTGACACAGGTTATCCTATGACCCCTGTCAACCCATATAAATGATTATAATATGTCCCTAGGGGTCCTCGAACCCGTAAAGACATGTTGTAATGAAATGTTGTGAAAGGTATCTTAGGGTATACAATGACCCCCTTCTAGCCATAGAAATGATTATAATATGTCCCTAGGGGTCCTATGACCCCTAGAGACATCTGTTATAATGAAATATGTCAAAAGGGGTCATAGGTATGACCTTTTTTGACCCATTTAAATAATTATAATATGTCCCTAGGTGTCCTAGGACCCTTAGAGACATATGTTGTCATTTAATGGGTCAACATAGGTCATAGGTTACCCTATGATGCCAATTAATCTATTTAAACACATTATTTATGTCCCTAGGTGTTCTAGGACCCCTAAGAACATACATTGTCATGTAATGTATTGAAAGGTGTCATGGGATACTCTATGACCCCTATCAACTCATTTCTAACACATGATATATTTTCTTAGGGGTTATAGGACCCCTATCAACACATGTTATCATTTAATGGATCATAAGGGGTTATAGTTAACCTTATGACCCCTTTCAGCCCATTTAAACATATGATATATGTTCCTAGGGGACCTAGGACCCCAAGGGACATACATGATGTGTAATAATGGGTTAAAATGGGTCATAGGGCATGGTATGACACATTTTGACCTATTACATGAAAAAATACATTCATAGGGTTTGTAGGACCCCTAGGGACATATATGTTATTTTCCAACACAGTTAAAAGCACAAATCTATGTCACCGTTTATGATATAAAAATCTATTTTGGTCAAATCTCATTTCTCTATAAAAACTCTTTTTTTTTCAAAAACTAAAAATACCCTTTTATAGATCCCAGATTCAATATGATCATTATATAAATTTTTGAGTATGTTGATTAATTATAATATGTTATAATCTGAAAATATTATACGTCAATATTTCAACATTTCAGAAGATGCTCCCTCAAGAGAGGAAAAAAATAGTAAATTATATCAAATAATAATAATAATAATATTTATCTCTAGAGGAGAGAATTGTCTTCACAAATATGTAATTTTTTTCTAAGAAGGTATAGATTTGATAGGGAAGTTTTGACGAGAGGAAAAAACTATTGGATTCTGATAAGGTCAAACTTGAGTGCTTATAACAAAGAAAATATACATCAAAAATAATTATTTCTTTTTTTTTTCACTAGCTATACATGTCATATATAAGATTTTTTCAAATCAGAACAAAAAAAGATGATTTGCATATACTTGTTTGACGGGAACTACAACCTATATTTTTTACAGATAAAAAAAGGACTTCAAAATAAAATAAAAAGAATAAATTCTGACTTGAAAAAATTATAAAAATTATAGGCATAAAATTCATCGAATTCTACACATTTCATCAGTTTACATTATCTTCATATTTTAAACACAGATACCATTTTTTTTGTCATTAATGTTGAACTATCACATTCTGATATCTCGTTTCTTTATAAAAAGTGACATAGGTTTGTGCTTTTACCCAATGGGTTGAATTGGGTTAAATGATATCCTATGACCTATTTCAACCCTTTACATGACAAAATATGTTCTTATGGGTCCTAAGACCTCGAGGGACAAGATTGTTCTATTGAAATGGATTGAAAGGGATCAAGGGATAATCTATGACCCATTTCAATTAAATACATGACAACTTATGTTCCTAGGGATCCTAAGGCACCTAGTTACATATATGTTGTGTTTAAATCGATAGAAAGGGGTAATAGGGTATCCAAAGGAACATACTTCTTATATTTAAATGGGTAGGAAGGGGTCATATGGTATTCTATGACGCCTTTTGACACATTATATGAGAACATATACTGCTAGGGGTCCTAGGACCCTTACAATCATGTGTGTTGTGTTCCAATGGGTCAAATTTTTACCCATTACATGGTAACATATGTTCCTAGGGGTCCTAATACCCTAGGGCCATACATGTTATGTTCCAATGGGTCAAGAGAGGTCATCAAATACCCTATGAACCCTTTCAGCCCATTAGATGACAACATATGTTCCTAGGGAACATATGTTGTCATGTAATAGATTGAAAGGGTCATAAGATACTCTATGAACCCTTTTGACCCATTGGAACACAACATATATGTCTATAAGGGTCCTAGGACCACTAGGAACATATGTTATTATGTATTAGGTAGAAAGGGGTCATAGGATACTCCATAAGCCCTTTCTACCCATTAAAACACAAGATATATGTCCATAGGCATCTTTTGACCCTTAGGAAGATATGTTGTCATATAATGGGTCAAAATGGGTCATAGGGTATCCCATGACCCATTTGGACTCATTGAAACACATGTATATCCTTAGTGAGACCCAAAGGAACATATATCATAATATAGTTTATTAACTCAAGTTACTAATATATAATAATAATATATATGATATATAATTAGGGTATCCCATGACCCATTTGGACTCATTGGAATACATGTGTGTCCCTAGGGCGACCCCTAAGAACAACGTCATCATATAGTTTATTTAGGTTAGCAATATATATATATATATATATGATAATATATAATAAGTAATAACTATATATAAAATAATTATATAATAAATTTTAATAAATATATATAATAATTGGTCCCCTGCCCCAATTATGCTATAAATATATTATACGAGGACTTGATACAACTTAAAAAGTGGTCCCCCTTTTGAGTTTGGTGAATAAAAATCAATATTTATCTTAAACATTCATCCCCACTCCCTTTACATTTGAATTTGGCACCATAATTTGGGAACATAATTTGGATACCCGTTCCCAAATCGGATACCCATTCTCAAATTAGATATCTATTCTCAAATTGGATACCTAATTAGGCAAGGTGTTACATTTTTGGTTTGGTACCAGAATGGGTGGGAAAAATGTCAAAAGCACATTTTGAAATACTTTTAGGCATTTCAAAATGTAAATGTTCTTCACATCACCACTTTTTGGCACACCATGATCATGCACATACCTCGCATAGTGATGGAATAAGAATTAGATGCAGCACTACTAAAATAAGTAAAGGTTGGCCATTTAATGGATTCATGTTAGCACTTGAAAATGGGGCATCATAATTATTTTATAGATTTGGCAAGGATGAGGAAGGCAAAAAATTTAGAGATGAAGATAAAGAAGACAATTTTTTTAGATACAAAGATGTGTAATGAAATGTATTTAGAGATTGTGAAGAACACAAACTCTTGGAATAAAATGGAGAATGAGGGAAAGAATCATCTAGCTTTTGTAATTTCTCAACACTAGGGTATATATGATAAAAAAAATTCATTCAATGCAAAATCTTCCATAGTTGAACCATTCTGAATAAGGTGAACAAAGTCACTCTTTTGGATATTTTCAAATTTTCTATTCTTCTAAATTATCTTAAAGTTCACCAAAAGAAATTTAGTAGAATTAGAAGAAAAAGGTTGTAGGCATGCAATATTATCTTGAATAAATCATGGGGTGGTTCTGTTGATATGGGTCGTCCATAGTCAACCCAAAACTTGTAGATCTAATGACTTGATCTTCATCATGGCCAAAATAATTCTGTAATAAACAACTTTTCTGAATTCTCCATCCATGAATTGAAGGATCTCTCTATCATTAACATAAGATAGTAAACCACCAACATTTTTTTTCAAGAATTCATATCATCTAATTCCTCACTCAAAAAATATCCTAATGATCATGCAATTGAAGGGCGAGTCATAATTCTTGTACCTAACAAAAATCTTATAAAAGATGATAATATAGGCTTGAGCTCTTTCTTTCCATGAATAAACTTTTATTTCAAACCATATGGACACTAGTACAAAGGAAACAATATATTACGAAATAAACTACTAAAAATTGTAGGTATGTGACTAATTTTGATCACACAACCAATGATAGTTTATTACCGTACATTTATCTCCCAGCCAAATTTATGACTAAACTATTTTAATCATTGATTTGGTGATTGATTAAGTTATTTATTGTTGTTACTTGGTAGTTTATATGGTAGTTTATTTGGTAATTTTCCTAGTTTACTTGGTAATATATTTGGTAGTTGATTTGTTAGTATATTTGGTAGTTTTTCGTGTAGTATATATGATAGTATATGTGGTAGTTTATTTGGTAGGATATTTGGTAGTATATATGGTAGTATATTTGGTAATATATTTAGTTTTTTATTTGGTAGTTTATTTAATCATTAATTTAGTCATATTAGGGCACAACGGAATTGAACCACCATCCCCTCCTACTTATAAAGCATATTCCCTTCGATTGAGCTAGTACCCTTTAAAGAATAATGTAAAAAAAATTGGCAAAGTTGTCTTCCCAAAATTAGATCTACTATGATCATGGTCACTATAACATGATACACTCTTTTCAAAGAACACAAATTTTACTTATTATGAAAAAATAATATAAATCTTTATCAATAACAATTAAACAATTTTCAATTCATTTTCTCAAGCATTTTAAAATTATAGTTCATGTCAATTACATTTCTCTAAATTATTTTATTGATAGACTCTTATAAAATATGATTTAGAGCACTTTGGCCACACACAAGTATTACTTTTTATGCTAACTTCACAGAAAAAGATACAACTAATTATGCAATTTATGTCAAGAAAATAGTTCTTTGCATTAAATAAATACATCAAACCTCATTAAAAAATCACATCAAACTAGCCATTATTTCTTTTCATAGTCACTACCATAATTCATACTAGCTTGGGTGCATTGCAAAAATAGAGTCACTCGCTATAATGATAAAATGTAATCACCATAATAATACCAATGTCAAGAGCATGCAAAAGTTGTGTACAATGGATGTATAGAGGACACATTGAACTATGTCAATTCCTACCATGACCTGAGAGACTACTTTTTGGGAGGAATTTTTTGTGAGAAATAAACAAAAGACTACCAAAAAAATTGATCCAACATGCTTCAACTCCAAGAATGGCAATGCAACCAAATTTATTTTCCCTATATTAATAAGTAGGAGATAATTATCACAACAAATCAAATTGTGATATTGCTATCAGGATTTAACTGTGTGATTTTTGAGTCAAACTCATTGACCCATGTTTCATGAGTAGTGATTCAACATGAATCCATCTCTCATGAGAATAAATGGAACACTTAGCACTCATTGGATATAGGTGATGCTGACAGGGGTGAAGCACTGGCATTTCCTGAGATTTCATCCATCCTAGTACTACTCTAGCCTGAGCATGCTTAACTATGAGGTTTCCTCCATGGTTAAACCCAAATCTTGCAACCCCATTTGCAAAACCTTCATCGAGTGTTGTGCCTTATGAACCATTCATGAGCTTAAGGGGCTTTCTAATGAATGGTTCATAAGGCACAACACTTGGTGAAGGTTTTGCAAATGGGGTTGCAAGCTTTGAGTTTAACCATGGAGGAAACTTCATAGTTAAGCACGCTCAGGATGAAGTAGTACTGGGACGGGTGACCTCCGGGGAAGTCCTCGTGCTTCACCCCTATGAGCATCACCTAGATCTAATTAGTGCTATGTGTTCCATTTATTCTCATGAGAGATGGATTCATGTTGAATCACTACTCATGAAACATGGGTCAATGTGTTTGACTCAAAAATCACACAGTTAAATCCTGATAGCAATATCACAATTTGACTTGTTGTGGAAATTAAATCCTACTTATCGATTGATGATCTTAAGGGGATTTCTAATGAATGGGTCATAAGGCACAACATTTGGTGAAGGTTTTGCAAATGGGGTTGCAAGCTTTGGGTTTAACCATGGAGGAAACTCTGTAGTTAAGCATGCTCAGGCTGGAGTAGTACTAGGATGGGTGACCTCCTGGGAAGTCCTGGTGCTTTGTCCCTATAAGAATTACCTAGATCCAATAAGTGCTAAGTATTCCATTTATTCTCATGAGAGATGGATTCATGTTGAATCACTACTCACGAATCATGGGTCAATGAGTTTGACTCAAAAATCACACAGTTAAACCCTGATAGCAATATCATAGTTTCCCTATATTTCCATTGTTAGAAAATTCCAAACCCATTACAACAATTGAGATGTGAATATGTTAAGTAACATCCATTGAAATTTTGGCTCAATTAATTTTTTTGAAGACATTATAACTATATGTGGCAAAATAGCAAATATAATCAAGCAAAGAAAATATTAACATCATATTTACACTCTATATGAAAAAAATCTTGAATTATATTCAACATAGTTAGAAGGTTCAAATAAGGTTCATTAGAAAACAAAATGATAAAAAAAGGTTCAAGAAATGTAGGCTTTTCCAAGACAAGATTCAAAACCTTGGTTAAATCATTATTAGCCTAATAAGAATATTAGGGACCATTAAAAAAATTTCAGCTTGGACATCTTGTATTACCAAAAGCTCCTTATCCCTCCATGCCACTACAACTGAACAATCAATATAAAGAACAACAATAGGACTTATTCATTAGAAAACTCATGATTCTTGAGACATGGAAATTGACAAGAAATGTAGATTTCAAAATGAAATATGATGTCTTACCTTTGCAAGTGACAACTTTACTAGCAATTTCTTCAAGAGACAGACAAACTCTACCATCTCTACTTTGAAAATTCTTTTTGAAAGAATCAATTTCTATTCCAGTCTCTATCTCCATTCTCCAAACAAAAAAAAGAAATAAATTTTTTTACTTCTCTTCTAATCGCTTAACCATAATATATTTTCTTTACCAATATTCTAAGCCCTTGAAAACTAATATTGTCTTTGATCACACATGTAACCACACTAAGAAGATTATGCTTCAAACCTTCAACATCCAATATGTTTTCTATTTTAGTCTTCCCATTATAATGATTAAGAGTACCTTATTATAGTAATGTTTTTGTAGCATTACATGCAATTCTTACTATGCTTATGTTTACGTCCTTTAAACTGAAACTTTCTCTTGTCTCCTACCATATGTTTTGAGCATCCACTATTGACATACCATTGATTTACTTCTTTTGGGCATGAAACAAATTTGTACAAGGATAGAATTCTCCCTCTTTTATTTTTATTGTTCCTGGTTTCTCTTGTAAAAGATGAATTTTATCATTCAAGAGTATGCTTTTTCTCTTTCATACATAGTATAAGATTCAGAATTTCAAGATAGAGAGGAAGAACAAACTAAAAAATATATGTTTCCTTTTAAGGTGGTTGGAAAATAGTTCTAATGCATTTCATTTTTTTTCGAAGTTGTTTTCTTAATATTTAATTTTTTTCCCTTAACTTGAGGTTATAATTGAACTACCAATCTCATGTACCCTTTTTCCTATTTGTATTGATATATTATAATATGTAGTCACTTCTATTATTAGTTTTTCAAAGTTGATGATAGGCTATCCATCTATATTTGTACTTTTGTATCACCTCCTTTATTTTTCCATTTATTAATATAAATTTTTTATTCTTAGAAAAGTTATAGTTTATTTTGCAGTGTCTATATATTAAATTATTATGAGCATACGAATAAGGTATTTATTTACATGTAAGTTCAGGTATAAACTATATTTGGAAAATACCATATATGAAATAAGAGTGTCATCCATATCAAAGCAGCTCTTGGGACCTAATATGCAATGTGACTATGATCAACTACTTGTGAAGCCACCAAATAAGCTCGATGTTGTATTTCATTTTAAAGTTTTTTCTAATATAATATTTTGATTCTTGGAAAAGTTGCAGTGCATTTTTTCAGTGTCTATATATTAAACTATCATGAGTGTACTAATAAGGTATCTATTTACATGTAAGTTCACGTATAAACCATCTTTGAAAAATAACATATATGAAAGAAGAGAAACATCCATATCAAAACAACTCTTGGGACCTAATATGCAATGAGACTATGATCAACTACTTGCCAAGCCACTGAATATGCTTGATGTTGTATTTCATTTTTAAGTTTTTTTTCAAATAGTTTTACGTATTGGCTTTGGTACCCATTGCATTCTATAAGAATATATGTAAGGAATACTCAATATGAAAGCTTCTTTGTCATTGACATACCTATATATGCCAATATCTTGATTTCTCTCAACCTATTCTTAGTAATTCAACTTGATTTTGTTGAGGTCTTTCATGATATATCATTTAATTCCATGAGATCTAGCATCAAAGTCTTTGTTTTTTAATTTAGTGTTCTTCATAGGGTTATCCTTATTACATCACATGCCCAATTGTTTTGTTTGTAAATACTTAAATCTTGTTGAGGCATTTCATGACATGTCATTATAAAGAGAAACACATAGTTATAAGGGGTAGAATATTGTAAAACACCATTCCCTTGTACAACTCATCATGGCCTTAAGCTAAGGATGTCATGAAAAAAGCTGAGGCTGTGATGATTTTTTTTTTTACCAAGCAGAACAATTGTGAAGTGAGCTTGACCAAGTTCAAACCACAAAGGTGGTAGTTAGCACATATAAGAAAGCCATATGAGTGATGCGCCAAAAACATAGATGGAAGATAAACAAAGTAAAACAATAAAGTCATGTTGTTTACATTCTTAATTTAATTCCCATTACCCACTTTTACGATTTATCTCTTGATGTGGAAATGCATGTATATTGCCTATAATGTATATAAGAACCACATTAGGTTCTATTTTCACCACTATAATATCCCTTGTAGTTTTACTCTTAAAATTCTCAATTTTGTGTAATATGCATTTCATCAAACAGTTGGTGTGCAAAGTTTGAATTGAAATTTCTTAGTTCTTCTACCCAACACATTACCAATTACAAGTACCTTAAATAGAAATGATGTCAAACACTTGTATGAAAATGGTAATCCTTAAATATATTTACTTTCAATAAGAAGGCATGAAATTAACCACTTAGCACTCATACATAACTTCACCAAACCATAAATCTTCTTTTTTGAATATTTTAACAAACATTTGACATGAAACACTGATATGAGCAATTCATTAAACACTTGCCATGCAATTTTTCATTTCTTATTAGTGACCAATTAAAGCATTGGTAAATACATGAATTCCCAAACATGTATCTAGCTATTAAGAAAACCAGATATTTTTTCATAGCTATGAATTACTGACACAAAATGGGCCATAATAATGTCTAATGTAATTTTGTCCTCAAACATCAATGTAGGATGGAGTATATGGACCACTATCATTTAAAGCCCCCAATAAATTTCTTCTCAAGCTCTAAGGTAATTCAAAACCCCCAATAAATGCAATTGGCTTTCATAAAATGGATACATTATGAATATATTTTAGAGAAACTCTAGTTTGATCATCTGAATCTGAATTTGGTTTCATCACAACACATCAGATGCAAGCTCCCCACATAAATCTTGGATGGGGAGGGCATTTTGGACTACTACTAGATGCTTCTATATTAACTAGAAGAGAGTGTCAATGCATGAAATAACAAAAAATCATTTTCAATCAAATGCGCGACAACACCAAAAAAATAAACCTTTAAAATAGGCATAAAATGTATTTCATGAAAGCCTATTTTTAGATACCTTTAATGTTTTTAGTCACAGAAACTTGCACCTCTATGCTTCCCATGGGCACCATTCCCCCATCACACAATCTATCTCTTTTTGTTCTAATTATACCTAAAGAAAAAACATTGTAATGTAATATTTGGAAAATTTTAGAAGAGAAAAATACTCAATAGATACAACAACAATAATTAATACTTACTATCAATAGCTTTTTCAAAATATATTTTTTGCAAATAGGAACGCTAGAGATCCCAAATTCTTAAGACAAGACACTTGAGCTTAGAGTTCCATAGCAATTTTGCTTGCAAGAGAGGTATGATTTTTTTAAAAATGTGCAATTCTAGGTACTTCATCTTATAAAATTTGAGCATGAACAATATGACTATAACAGTGCATGAAAATTATGACAAACAATGCATGAACACATGATTATATGCCGAGGTAAATGTATGGACCTTATTTTAGGTGCATGACAACATCCTTGGTTCGAACAAGCATTGTTTGAGGGACTCTAACACAATACAATGGTTGTTATCAGCATCAATGTTGAAACAAAACATTGGAAATTGTTGTTGATGGTATATGGAAAGGATCCTAATGTTGGAGGAGCAATACTCTTTACTGGTTTTAATGGGGAGTTGTTATGGCCCCCTTATAATGATCTTTGTGGGGATAATTCTTTGGTCCTACATGATCAATGCCCAAATTCATGTAAGTATAATGGGGAGTACATTGGTGGAAAATGTCACTGCTTTCTAGGATTTATTGTCAATGACTATGGAACAAGAACTTGCTCTGCAAATTGTAGTGGGCATTGAACATGAAAATCAACTAGAGTCAGTGACTATGAATTGGGTTTAATAAGAGCAAAATATTCAACTATTTGTTGTGATGAATAATTCACCCTACATAGAGGTGTTTTTCATAATGGTGTTTGTGATTTTAGGTGCTCTAGTTATGCAAAATATACTTGCCAAAATAGAAGTGTTCTATTTTCAAGTCTCTCAATGCATGGGGATGTCATGGTATGGGATGTAGGAGGTCAACACTATGCTCCAAGCAAACTAGGTAGTCTACAATAGTTAGAAGAAGATTTTGTTATGCCAAACTATAATAGGATGATACCAAGTAGCCACATGTTGTTTGGCATAACTGGATGTATATTGACTGGGAGCTTGCTTTAAGATGTTCCCAACATTCCATAGTATTTTAAGGTTTCTATATGTCGCCTCTACATTAGATGCATATGATAAAATATCTATTGCACTAGATAAAAAATTAGATTTATCAATAGAGGGCAGGAGGTATGAACATAAAAGGACTTCTTGATTAAGGGATCCTTCATTATCTAATGAGGTCACCAAATTCATACACAATTGAGATAGTAGTGAGTTTTTGCAAAATATTATTGCTATAGAATTCAATCACATTCCTATATAGGCTTGAAAACTAAATAATATGTTTAGAGACCTTGACGAAGGGTGCTCCCCTTAATACCATAAACACATTTAAAAAACAAATAAACAACAACAAATGCGAGAACAAAAAATGAAATTCTTATTTGCATTACAAATGTGAAATTATAGAATTCACAAGTACAACATACTAACCCACATGGGTGCCTTCATTATAGTAATCTACAAGACTAAGTTGTGATCTACCACTCAGAGCTATTTTAGACAATGTTCGGGCCTTTCTTAAATAGGCAATTTTGTGCTGCCCAAGAAGGTTCTAGACATTGAAACTTAATACCTAGGGCCAACAGACCCTAATAATACATATAGAGTCGGCCAAATACATATTTGACAATTATTTTAGATATTTCAGATAGCCCAACTTTGGAAGGCCATAACTCTTGAGCTGTTGCTCTGATTGGTTACTATAACCACTTTTTGAAAATGCTAGCTCCTAATCTATAGACTTGGAATGGTGGAAGCTCTCTTCCATTGAGTTTTCAAACCTCATCTGAGCACTCTAAGGCCTCCAATGATGAGCCTAGAGATTTTTCTACAAATATTTTTACCAAAAATTTGCAATCACTTCTTCGATACTTAAGCTGGAGCAATGATATTTCTATGGTAGGCTTATAACTCTAAAATGAACCTTTAGATAGACAATGAGAACATTCCAAGCTTGTATGATAAACTTACTAAAAATAGCAAGTTCCCATAAATAGCAAGCCTGAGCTTGTATGACAAACTTACTAAAAATAAAAAGTTCCCATAAATAGCAAGCCTTGTCTACTAGACCTTATTGAAATAGAAAATACTAAAAAGAAAATATTTTTGGGTCATTGAAGATTGCTCTTACACTTAGGATGCTCCTGCATTAGACCTATACATCAAGGGGAAAAAAAAAGCCTCCAAGTGGTACTATATTCACATTTGTGCTGAAATTTGTATTATCCAACCACCAACAAAACCTACCTTCCTATTCTATGGCTACAGTTGGTAATTAAGTAACAACTAAGAGTTAAGGGTAGCGAAATAAGAATATTTGTAGTGTGTCTAAATAAAACAATATATAGAGGAACATGAACTCTTCAATATATCAAGCAATTTGAAAGGAAAATAAAGTCCAAAATGTGTTCTTAATTCAATGCCCATTCTTATTAATGATCATCACAGTGATAACACAACCTTTCACACTATAAATATTAAATATGGAGTTGGAATAAATAAATTTTTAACAACATGATGTTAACATCGGAAAAGATGAAATGTATAGTTTACCTATTTTTACTTAGCAATTATCAAGAAAATCATATGTATTTTTGAGAAATTGATGAAATTTACAAACATCGGCACAAATATGATTTGAATCCTAAATAATAAATCCATCTTTGATTATAGAAAAATTAAGAAAAAATCTCAAATTGGCATTGTTCCTAATTTTATCATTGAAAAAAGTGCAATTTCGCAAATCATTGTTAACTGTCACAGTTGACCCTATTTTCTCACTTCTTTTTAGTCTAGTTGCATTAAAATTATAGGTTTGACAAATTTCAATTCTTCCTTAATGGTAGGATTTCTATAAGATAGACTAGTGCATCCAACACATTTTGCTTTTTATTTTTGTATGATGATAGGAAAGGGCTTCTTTCCCTTACCATTACAGGCTGCCTGTGCATTGAAACTATGGTTATGGGAATGAGAGTTGCTATTAATCAATCCAAATCAGTTATAAGCATGGAAATAGTTTGATTTAACTTTTAAGGGACTGCAAGACTGTGGTGTAATGCTGATGTGAGACGAAATGGCCACATATTAGTTTGTGAATACAACTTGCGATATTTCTTACCTATGCAGGTGTTCTATCTGTGCTTCCACATCTTGGGAGAATTTACAATATTGGATATCGATGTTAACTGTGTTCTTAATTTAGTATTTAATTTTGAAACAACAACCAGTGAGGCAAGAATATCTTGATTATTTCTATTGAAAATAGTATCAGCCTTTTCTGTTTGGGAACAATAATAATGAATTTAGCTTCTTATTAGTTCCTACCATGACTGAGAACTAATGCCAAGGCTAGGACATATTCTATTGTTAATCCTTGTTCACACAGCCAATAATATTTTTTCATTTTGTTGATATTATGTTTATATTCAATCTATCTTATGGAGAGATGCTCGATCTATACCGGTTCTCTGAATGATCTAACCTGTGTCACATTTATTTTGGTTATCCTGAACTTGCACTTGTTCCTATGCACAAAAAGGCATGAATATCAAGCTGATGATGGTATTCAGGGTAGCATTTTTGTAGATGACCACAACAGCTGATGTGATGGCAAGAGGCCAACGAATACAGAAGCATTGGTTTAGCGGTCATTTAGGTTTGTTCAAGTCCTATGTAATGTATATAGCGTTAACATTTGACGTGTTGGCAAATTTTACCTCCATGCATGTTAGCCAGGTGCTGAGCTCTTAAGCTTTGTTCATTGATTTAGGTGATAAGGCCTTCCACCATAATTAAATAATATTTTGAAACCCACTGATCTGCAATTTTCCTTTGGCAACTGTTGCAAAGGTTATGGACGTCACACATTAAATGTATTAAAAAAAAACTTATTTCTGCAGAGTCCTCTACACAGAGCCAGGAGACTAAAGATATCACAAATAAAAAATGCAGGACATCCTATGTAATCCGCTAGGTATGGCACCATGCATCATTCCTTTTGGCAAAATCATTAAAAAATTCAATAGAATACTTTGTTTTCTCCATATTGGGGTTTGCAATCTGCCTTCCTCTATGAATCTACGACTCTCATTTTTCCTATTCCTGAAACACATTCATCACTCCAAAGCCATGTCTTGGTGCTTGTAGGCACTAGGTTACACGCAAACAGATTATAACAAAGTCTTCCATAGCTTGTATCAATGTTGGGAACAAGTAGTATGGAAGAATATCCGAGGAGCTCCCATCTCTTTCGGCAACCCATAGATGCGAGTTCTATATACAGGCTATTGCTGATAGACTGCAGGGTGTACATTATGGACTTTTGAGCAAGCTCAATCTTTCAAGTGGTTGTGATTGTGATTGGCAGGTCTGAAACTAAATTCTACTTCTTTTTCCGCATTCTACTTGCCTCACCTATGCTATGGATATTCACCAATGCACGAAGGGTTTTTGTTTCGGCTTCTTTTTGTAAAATACCTCAAAGTCAAGCATATGCAATATTTGTGTGATCTTTGTCGCGTGATCTGCACAATACCATCGATTAGGGGCAGACAACTATTTTCCTTAAAGTATACTGCCCCATTAATTTTGTGGGTGTGTCTTTCCCTTTTCCACTCTTGTCCTCTGTAATTGACCCAGTAACTTTTCTTGTTGTTTTGCAGTCGAAGCCTTTGCACCATTTAGCCAGTCAAATATGTCAAATTTGTAGCGACGATATTTGTAAGATAGTAGAAGGAGAGCTTTTTGTTGTCTGTAATGACTGTTTTTTCCAATCTGCTGGCCATGCTACGAGTACGAGCGGAGAGAGGGCCACCAGGTCTGCCGTCAATGAAACGCCAGATACAAGAGGCATAAAGGTTAGAATCTATCTATTGTATCTTCAATGCATTTTTCATAGGAAGTCTTGAGTAAAGATGTTATTACATCCTTTTAATCGTAACATGTCTTCTCATGAATCTTGTAATCTTTTATTATTCCATAACTTAGAATTATTGATTTCGTAGGTGAGCATAGAGCTCTACTTTAAATTTTAGAACTGGTGTTGATCCATGGGAGCATTGGGTTTCAATGAATGACTTGAGCTGGTTTATGGCCGAGGAATTGATATGGATGCTGATCAGGTGCCACAACCTATGATGCCTAAGTGTCATTGTTTAAAAATGGTCAGATTGTAAATTTTGTAAATTATTTTGTAGCTGTTTTAAATGGTTATATTTGTTGCCTGCTCTTTTTTGTTTTGTGTTTCAATTCTTTTGATTCAATGGAGGAGTATGGGATATTTCCTGAACATCATGCACTTATAATACCTCAATTTATTCTAAATGTTTAATTTTGGTTAAATAATTAAGTCTTGGAGCCGGTATATATTCTGGTGCTACACATGGTTTGTTGGAGGTTAGAGGAACTCATAACTGGGTAAAATTTTTCCCTTTTCTTGAAGTCTTTCTTATATGATTTTATTCGAATTACCACTTCATTGGCAAATTGTTTGCATTATTTTGAGATTAGTTGTTAAATTAAGACTATTTTTTCATGAATTTGTTTGATGACTTTCCACACTCAACAAAATGTTTTAGCCATGGGACTTACAAAATTGGATTAATTATTTCCACTAAGCTCATATGGTTGTCTACAATCTAGTTGGGAAAATTTTGTAAATTTGTTTTAAGCTCCTTGGAACTAACATCTCTATTACCATTTGTCACCATCATTGATGGGCTAAGATAAACATATAACTAAGGCAAACAAATCACTCTTTAGAGAAGAGTGTAATGTTCCTTAGCTTTGTGAAAATCGAAATTTGTGAAATTAGATTAGTTTGTATGTTGATTTTCTTTAGAATTTATTTTCTGTGTGTTTTATTTAAAAAAGGTCAGAGAAAAATGGTGTTGGACAATTAGGTTTTCCACATAATTTCATGTTTTTCATTTTGCCTATGATAGGACCAATTTTTTGAGGAGAGGAGAACAAAAATCTGATGAGTGACAGAGAAGCCTCATTAATTCAGAATAATTTGTTCTCTTGATTGATCTTACAACACCACTTTGGTACTTGAGGCCGGCTATAAACTATACAATAAAAATTGTTAGCTTTTCAACATTAGTTGATTGTGTTGGAGCATTACAATAAAAATTGTTAGCTTGTCTAATCAACATTTGTGTTGAAGCATTCAACAATTATTGTTGAAATCATGTGGCATAGACTGACTATGAAGAGATTTACTCTTACACTATCGTGCTTTTTAATCTGATACATAACCAACCTTATCTCCCTCTTTCCCTCTCTGCACTAGCAGAAACTAAGCTGCTCTGTGGCTCTGTGTTTTTTTTTACCCTTCACTTACATTTCAAACTTGTATTTGGAGCTATACCTACAATATCCATACAGTGATGTATGGACAATGAATTCAGAATCTGTTTAGATAGACAGGTACACGGAAAAAGCATGCTTTTTAGAATTTTGAACTCACAGTAGGTTTATAAAACCAACTACATAATCTAATCTAGGGCTAAGCCTTGTCATCAGATCCTCTATATATATCAAGATTCCCTTTAGGTTAGTATGTTCCTAAATTCCTAGTGTAGAATGTTTTCATTAATTGTTTAAAGCCCTCATATTTCTTATATTTTATGCAGCAATGGTAGCTACAAATGCCATGTTGAAGTAGACATTAGGTTGGTGCCTTGTTCAGTACTCGGGTTCAAGAAATATTGCATATCAAAGTATTCTCAGTCATGTAAGCATATATGCTACTTTTGATTCTTGAAACATGTGTGGATGAGGATGAATATTTGAGGCACAAATGAGTTTTGATATTTTTCGCCAAATCTAATTCTGAACTTTATCAAAATGCCATTTTTTTAATATATATCAGGGTTTGGATTCTAAAATCATAAATCTTTCAATCAATTTACATTTATCTTCTCTTTTTCACTAGACTTTATCTATCAGTTGTTGCAATTTGTCAATTCGTAAATCATTGTATAAATACTAATCATTGTATCCTCTCCTATACATATACCTATCTACTGAATCATTTGTCTGTTAGTGGCCATCAGTGAGGATTATGAAATCTTATCTATGTAAATAGAATTTAGCCATTGTGGAGCTCTTAATGTTCTAATAATCAAGAAATGTCAACATTATGATTCCATTTGTTTTTTACACCTTGGAAACTGATTACTTTGCATTTGGTGCTAGTATCTCAGAAGTCATCTTGTGTTATATTAAGAGTATCCTGCAAACACTTGTTGTCGTATAATCGTGTTTTTGCCATAGCTTAATTTCTATGTTTGTCGTGAGATTGACTGTGGTTCTCTGATTATTGTTTTTTTTTTGGTAAAACTATGCAATTTTCTTTTAGGGCGAGGGTTATTCTGGTATTACTTCAAGTTTATGACATTATCTAGATTTCATTAAAAAAGTCCTTCAATCCCTTTGCCTGCCACCCCTACTAAAATTATGTAATGCCTATCCATCACCACCAAGCAAAAATGCCCCATGATGTCCTGTAGAGGTAGGGAATTGGGATGGCTATAAGATAATTGATGTCTGCAAAGAGGCCATAAAGATTTTAGAAGAGACATTTTATACATGCAAAAACAAGACTGAATTTGAGTTGTAGAAGTTTAAGATAATTTTTACAAAGTTAACAGTTGTGAGGGCACATGATGGAATCGGGACCATTTTTTATGGTTGGAATTGGAAGTCATTTATTTGTGATTTGCAATCACAATCATCTATGTGCAGTAAGACGAGTCATATGAGTTGTCACCTCAGTCATGGTAATAGAAAGAAAAGAGAACTGACCAACGTTGCATAAATTTCCTATCAAAATATTTTATGCAATGTTTTATGTGCACCATATAAATTATCTATGGTTGTTTGATCAGCAATTATTCTGTAATAGTAAATATGATGCAATTTTTTTCTAGTGCAAGAGTCTTTCTGGTTTTACTTTAGGTGTATGGCATTTTTTAAGGTTCCACAGACACATGCAACTCGTGCCCTGCCATCCCTCCAAATGTTCATATAGTTTCCTGTAGAAGTCATCTGCTGGCAATGGCTAATGGATGCCCTGATGTCCTGCAATGATCCCATCTTTTAGCCTTCACGTTCCTTCAGTAGTTGACCAAGTGTGTGTGCGTTAGCCTTGTTGTACATGGTCCCGAGGGCTAACGAAGGGTTTAATGGGATCCTGGAGTGTTTTGGCCTAGTCATTTCAAGTTTGGGCCAAAACGAAGTTGATTTACTCAGTTTCAGGCATACTTACTATTTTTTGGTAAGTCGGCAGGACACAGTGCAGGTCAATTTTGGTGATTGGATTCGATACTCCTCGGTGAGAGCTTTCAGATGAGCTATCACTCACATTATTCGGAGTCTGATAGCTAATACATTTTAATGCCTGAAGTTTTGTTAAAGTAACGTCTAATTTAATTGTAAAATATTAAAGTGTTACTATAATATTTATTTTATGGTGATGTGTACCCAAGGGAGGCATAAGGGGTATTTTAATATATGTTTTATATATTACACATCTTTTATCCCACATTGCCCATATGAGTTGAGCGGACCCTTGGAAATAGAATAAAAGGAAGCATTTGTGGCTTCATTAGGCAGGTTGAATATGAGAAAAAATTGGTGTGTGAGTTGCTGCTCTGTTCTTGGCATTTGAGGACGTTTATCCTCTCTTGTAACATTCTAGATGTCATTCCCTTGGGGTTTTGCCTTTGGAATTCTTTGTTATTGGCTTCATTATCAGGCAGTTTAGTTGCATTTCCGGCTACAGGCAGATTTGGTATTTTGCTCATATCTTCTTCACTACTTGTCCGACGCTTATGCCGCTTTGAGGGAATGATATTATGAAGGTAGTGGACTGATTGAAGGACAAAGTACTATATCAACAAGTTCAAAAGCATGCGCTGGAGTATTTGTAATGATCCCATCTTTTGGCCTTCACGTTCTCCAAAGTCTAAGTGGAGCCTGTAATGTCCCCATTTTAGCAGTTGACCAAGTGTGTGTGCGTTAGCCTTGTTCTACATGGTCCCGAGGGCTAACGAAGGGTTCAATGGGATCCTAGAGTGTTTTGGCCTAGTCATTTCAAGTTTGGGCCAAAACGAAGTTGATTTACTCAGTTTTAGGCATACTTACTATTTTTAGTAAGTTGGCAAGACACAGTGCAGGTCAATTTTGGTGATTGGATTCGATACTCCTCGGTGAAAGATTTTCGATGAGCTATCACTTGCATTATTCAGAGTCCGATTGCTAATACATTTTAGTGCCTGAAGTTTTATTAAAGTAACGTCTAATTTAATTGTAAAATATTAAAGTGTTACTTTAATATTTATTTTATGGTGATGTGTACCCAAGGGAGACATAAGGGGTATTTTAATATATGTTTTATATATTACACATCTTTTATCTCACATTGCCCATATGAGTTGAGCAGACCCTTGGAAATAGAATAAAAGGAAGCATTTGTGGCTTCATTAGACAGGTTGAATATGAGAAGAAATTGGTGTGTGAGTTGCAGCTCGCTTCTTGGCATTTGAGGACGTCTATCCTCTCTTGTAACATTCTAGACGTCATTCCCTTGGGGTTTGGCCTTTGAAATTCTTTGTTATTGGCTTCATTATCAGGCAGTTTAGTTGCATTTTTGGCTACAGGTAGATTTGGTATTTTGCTCATATCTTCTTCACTACTTGTCTGATGCTTATGCCGCTCTGAGGGAATGGTATTATGAAGGTATTGGATTGATTGAAGGACAAAGTATTCTAGGAGCAAGTTTGAAAGCATGGGTTGGAGTATTATGTCAATACTGCTGAAGTAATTAGTGAGTTGATAAATCTGCCATGTATTTGGTTTTATGAATTCTGAAAATAACATTTTATTAGCAGCAGTTCATTTCCACTTTGCATATCATTGTAGTTTCTTTCTTGTTTATGTTGTATGATACCAATTCCATGCACGAAACACAACAAACAAATAAACGTTTGATTTCTAGAGTTATAAGGGTTTAAAACATTAAACAGAGAAATAAGAAGTTGAATGCAAACTATTTGACATAATTCCTTCCAGCAATTTGGTTTAGTTTTTTGGGACATCCAGGGGTGCCCATTACAGTGGTATCAGAGCTATAAGTCCTGCCATCCTGTGGAGGTCTTATAGGGAATTTGGAACAACCGGATAGAGGGAAAAAGTGTTTGATGAAATGTCAAAACACTAAAATCAGAAATATATAAAAAACACAGGCTAAGCATTTATGTTTGAGCATGCGACAGGGGTCTTATAATTTCCACGATACCAGAGCAAGACAAAATAGGATTTCAGACTTGCAAAGCAAACAGTCTAGTACATCCATGCAGGGGGGCATTGAATCCAGCCATACAGACATAGAGGAGATATTCTTTGATTAGGACAACAATATGGGTGATCGAGATGACAGGAATACAGGATTAGGCGGAGGCGGGAATGCCGGTCCAGATTAGGGGGACATAATGTTTAGACAATTACTGGATACATTAGAGCAGGGGCAGTGCATACAGCAAGAGCAAAATAGGTGAATGGACATGATGTTGCAGCTCATGGCTAGACAGATGGGCATCAACATTGGTGATTTGTATGTTCCTCCAGAGCAAACGGTAGTCGATTTCTCAGGTGGGATCAAGACACGTATAGAGCCAGCCAACTATGATGTTGGTGATGTAAGCATTTCAGCAGAGTCAGTAGAGACATGTGTGCAAAGTAAGGAGACCACATATGAAGCCTTGTCAGGGGATGATGACGTAGCAATAGTGGAATTAGGAGAATGCGAGGATACTATCATATCAACAGCCACTTCTATGTCAGTTGAAACATCCAATGAGAAATTTAATATTAATGTTGTTCCTATGTCCATATATTTTGATGCGGCAACACCTATTGTTGATACATTTAACATGAGTACATATGGTTCACCTACAACTAAATCTTTTTCAATGCATGATGGTGATAATATGCATTCTAGTCCAAAATATATTTATGTGGATGGATAAAGGGAAGAAGACGTTTCATAGATCTTCTATGGAGTTTCCTTATGGTGACATTCTAACTTCATCAGCACAAGTTTTGAATGCTAGGCTACAGGGGTTGGTTCTGATGATGCAGGTTTGCAGTTGGTTTAACTTCCATATGGATATCACACATTACTTCAATTGGGACCCAGGTGGAGGTTGGCATTCATTATGTTACTTAATTTCTTGAGGACAAGCAATTTCAAGGAGGGGGGATTTGTAATGATCCCATCTTTTGGCCTTCACATTCTCCAAAGTCTAAGTGCATTCTATAATGTCCCCATTTTAGTAGTTGACCAAGTGTGTGTGTGTTAGCCTTGTTCTACATGGTCCCGAGGGCTAACAAACGGTTCAATGGGATCTTGGAGTGTTTTGGCCTAGTCGTTTCCAGTTTGGGCCAAAACAAAGTTGATTTACTCAGTTTCAGGCATACTTACTATTTTTAGTAAGTCGGTAGGACACAGTGCAGGTCAATTTTGGTGATTGAATTCGATACTCCTCGGTGAAAGCTTTTCGATGAGCTATCAATCGCATTATTCGGAGTCCGATTGCTAATACATTTTAGTGCCTGAAGTTTTATTAAAGTAACGTCTAATTTAATTGTAAAATATTAAAGTGTTACTTTAATATTTATTTTAGAGTGATGTGTACCCAAGGGAGACATAAGGGCTATTTTAATATATGTTTTATATATTACACATCTTTTATCCCACATTTCCCATATGAGTTGAGTGGACCCTTGGAAATAGAATAAAAGGAAGCATTTGTGGCTTCATTAGACAGGTTGAATATGAGAAGAAATTGGTGTGTGAGTTGCAGCTCCCTTCTTGGCATTTGAGGACATCTATCCTCTCTTGTAACATTCTAGAAGTCATTCCCTTGAGGTTTGGCCTTTGGAATTCTTTGTTATTGGCTTCATTACCAGGCAGTTTAGTTGCATTTCCGGCTACAGGCAGATTTGGTATTTTGCTCATATCTTCTTCACTACTTGTCCGATGCTTATGCCGCTTTGAGGGAATGGTATTATGAAGGTAGTGGACTGATTGAAGGACAAAGTATTGTAGCAGCAAGTTTGAAAGCATGGGCTGGAGTATTATATCAATACTGCTGAAGTAATTAGTGAGTTGATAAATCTACCATGTATTTGGTTTTATGAATTCTGAAAATAACATTTTATTAGCAGCAGTTCATTTCCACTTTGCATATCATTGTAGTTTCTTTCTTGTTTATGTTGTATGATACCAATTCCATGCACGAAACACAACAAACAAATAAACATTTGATTTTTTGAGTTATAAGGGGTTTAAAACATTAAACGGAGAAATAAGAAATTGAATGCAAATTGTTTGACATAATTCCTTCTAGTGATTTGAGCAAAATACCAAATCTGCCTCTAGCCGAAAATGCAACTAAATTGTCTGATAATGAAGCCAATAACAAAGAATTCCAAAGGCCAAACCCCAAGGGAATGACATCTAGAATGGCAAAATATCAAATCTGCCTATAGCCAGAAATGCAAGTAAACTCCCTGATAATGAAGCCAATAAGAAAGAATTCCAAAGGCCAAACCCCAAGGGAATGATGTCTAGAATGGCAAAATATCAAATCTTCCTGTAGCCAGAAATGCAACTAAACTGCCTGATAATGAAGCCAATAAGAAAGAAATCCAAAGGCCAAACTCCAAGGGAATGACATCTAGAATGTTACAAGAGAGGATAGACGTCCTCAAATGCCAAGAATGGAGCTGCAACTCAGACACCAATTTCTTCTCATATTCAACCTGTCTAATGAAGCCACAAATACTTCCTTTTATTCTATTTCCAAGGGTCCGCTCAACTCATATGGGCAATGTGGGGTAAAATATGTGTAATATATAAAACATATATTAAAATACACCTTATGTCTCCCTTGGGTACACATCACCATAAAATAAATATTAAAGTAACACTTTAATATTTTACAATTAAATTAGATGTTACTTTAATAAAACTTCAGGCACTAAAATGTATTAGCAATCGGACTCCAAATAATGCGAGTGATAGCTCATCGGAAAGCTTTCATCGAGGAGTATCAAATCCAATCACCAAAATTGACCTGCACTGTGTCCTGTCGACTTACTAAAAATAGTAAGTATGCCTGAAACTGAGTAAATCAACTTCTTTTTGGCCCAAACTAGAAAGGACTAGGCCAAAACACTCCATGATCCCATTGAACCCTTCGTTAGCCCTCGAAACCATTTAGAACAAGGCTAATGCATGCACACTTGGTCAACTACTAAAATGGGGACATTACAGGCTCTACTTAGACTTTGGAGAACATGAAGGCCAAAAGATGGGATCATTACATATCCACCCTCCTTGAAATTGCTTGTCCTCAACCAATTAAGTAACATAATGAACGCCAACCTCCACCTGGGTCCCAATTGAAGTAATGTGTGATATCCATATGGAAGTTAAACTAACTGCAAACCCGCATCAACAGAACCAACCCCTATAGCCTAGCATTCAAAACTTGTGATGATGAAGTTAGAATGTCACCATAAGGAAACTCCATAGAAGATCTATGAAATGTCTTCTTCCCTTTATCCATCCACATAATATATTTTGGACTGGAATGCATATTATCACCATCATGCATTGAAAAAGATGTAGTTGTAGGTGAACCATATGTACTCATTCTAACTGTATCAACAATAGGTGTTGCCGCATCGAAATATATGGACATAGGAACAACATTAATATTAAACTCCTCATTGGATGCTTCAATTAACATAGAAGTGGCTGTTGATATGATAGTATCCTCGCATTCTCCTAATTCCACTATTGCTACGTCAGCATCCCCTGACAAGGCTTCATATGTGGTATCCTGACTTTGTTGGAAATATTCAAGATATGACAAGTTACTGAGAGTGGAGGGGTGAATCAGTAACTTTTAAAATTTCAAACAATAAAACTGCATACTGATATATTCACCATTCATCCAAGTAACCTACTGTAAGCATGAAACAAAATCATTTGCAACACTTGAACACACAGATTTGGTGACCCAGAAACCTTCCAAATAGAAAGTAAAACTGGGGTGGGGATGAAACCCACAAAGCTTCGTTACTGCAGTATGAAGTTGGCCGGTTAAGGCTTACAATGACCACTTCTGCTGATCTGCCCTGTTAGGAGCACAAAGAATTGCTAGATCCACCTTGTTAGAGGATTTACAAACATACAATAAAGTATGCACTCTGTTAGGAGATTTACAAAAGACTGTTAAGTCTACCTTGTTAAAGGATTTACAAAAACTGATTCACCTGTTAGAATGAAACAGTGGATCTGATTACAACTGATTGTTGATAAGATCCGCTATGCTCTGATTCACCTTGATGTGATAGATAAAACTTTTCTTCTCCAAAACTTGATCTTGCTGAATACCTTCACAACTCAGCACACATACTTTCGCACACATGTATTTCTTTCACACTTTCACATTTTCATTCATTACCATTACATTTGAATGATACAATACATTGCATATATATACCATCCAAATAAACAATACATGCAAGGTCGGCCAAAACAACAAGTGCAAATCTCTATGCAAAGTCGGCCCAAGGTAAAAACTCGGGTTCACTGAACTGACTCGGTGTCCTTCTGATACTCGGCGTCCACTGCGTTACTCGGCATCATCATGCACTCGGTAGAAGTGAAGGCACGGTCCATACTAAACACTTCGAGTAGTTCTGAACTCGATAACCACTAGAGACTCGATAGAAGAGATGTCACTCGGTGAACACTTCTATCTGAACTGTAGCTCGGTGATCAAAGGAAACACTCGATAGAAGCTTGTGACTCGGTGATAGCTAGTTTCCTTGATAACCGTCTGAGCTCGGTAAAATTAATTTCCTTGATAACCTCAGGAGCTCGGTTATCATGAAGTTCTCGGTCAATACTAAGTACATCTTCACTCGGTCAAAACTGATTCCTTTCTTTACCTCGAACACTCGGTAAACACTGGCTGCTTTGTTCACCTCGATCACTCGGTAAACACTGACTTCTTTGTTCGCCTCGATCACTCGGTAAACACTGAGAACTAGGTAAAGCTTGGCTTATAAAGGAATGTCCAGTGAGAGCTCGGTAAGCATTCAGAATCCAATAAGTTTTGTAACTAATGACAAAAATGTATCATAATGCCAACAATCTCCCCCTTTGGCATTAGTGACAAAAACACTTATGAGACAAAATTTATCTGACATGCTGATGACTGATTTTGAATATACATAGCCTCGTTATATACAACTCCCCCATAGAATGTACATACAGTATTTACATGAGCTGTATATCTCTTCCTTTGTACAATTTTTCCGAAAACACTTATTCACCCATAGTATACATATCCAACAATAATCTCCCCCTTGTTGACAATAATGCCAAAGAATAAAAGAATATATATACTTATATAGAAACACCAAAATGAGAGATGAACTCTGAATGTACCTGAAGAATAAGATGGAGAGTCTTATCCCAATTCTGTTGCAAAATTTTGCAGGTGGAAAGAGCTACTTGAACTTCAGCTGAAAGTTCAATCACATGGTCTGCAATGGAGAAGTTATTATCATGGATTAATGTCTTTGAATGTGCAATGTGCTTCTGCATTGAATCCATGATGGGAAGGATCATGTTTTGGATATCTATCAATTTAGATCGGATCCTTGCCTCTTCTCTCAACAGCTCTGCCTGCTTCTCTGACAAAAATTTGATCCTGAGGTGATGAGATGAGCTTGAACTGGGGTCAAGCTTCAAGTTCTGTGCGCTCACCTTCAGATCCTCATCAATTTTATTTAGTTTCTCTCTTATTCCCTTAGTGTACTCGATAACATCACAAAGCTTAGCAAAAAGAGATGTTACATTATTAAAAGAATTTTCCATATCTGCCAAAACTGAGGTTAATGCAACCTGATTTATTGCAATGTTCTAGGCAATGTGCCCCAACACCTTATTATCAAATTTCTTTGCTGCACGCTCCATCAGCTTTTCTTGTCCAGAGGCATCTTCATTGAATTTATTAACTGCCTCTTCCAATTGAATCAAAATGTGTTGAGAAGTATCAACATCAACACCTATAGCCTCAGTAATTATGTTCCGGGCATCCTCAATTATCCTGTATTCCTTATCCCTTTCCGATCTTAACTGCATCTGAGTAGCCTTTTTCTCAATAAGTTGACTAGCATACCTCATTTCTTCAATGGTAGCATTATCAAAGTCAATCTTTGGAATTACTATCTCTGTGTCCAAGTCAATGTCTTCAGGAATTTCCTTTCCAGTGATCATAAGTCTTAATGGTTGCTTTTGTTTGACTTCTGAGATGATTGGTTTGACCTTTGGAATAGACACAACAGTAGAGACAGAAGGACTAGCAGTAAAAACTGGGATACTTGAGGGTTGAGTGCCAATAGGAGTATGTACAGGGTCAAAAATTTGAGTACTGGCCAAAAATGGTTATACACTCGGTAATATAGTATCTAAGCTCACTGTGCCTGAAGTAGATGGTGACAAAATTGTAGAACAAATTGGAGTAGTCAAAATTGGAGAACTCATAGCAATACCAACTGATGATGATGGAGTCGAGTAGGCCAACTCAGTAGATGAAGAGGGGTGCAGCTCAGTAGACGAAGAGGGATGCAGCTCGATAGATGAAGTGGTAGTCACTTCCACTGATGGTACCTGGAGCTGAGATATGGTAGGTGTAGATGGTAAATCTGGTGTAGATGAACCTGCTAAAGCTGACTCCAACCTTGATGATGTCACAAGTTTAGCTGGGGAGTGAGGAAGGGATGCAATAACTGCTGCTGCAATTTTTACCGGATCATCCTCCTTATCTTCCTCTTCAGCTTCTTCCTCTTTGTCTTCTTCCTCTTTCTCTTCTATCATTGCATGCAACTCTCCTGGTGTAACTGTGATGGAAGGAGCGCTATCTGATTCATCACTGCTGCTGCTGCTGTCATCATCCTTTATTTCTACTGGGTCTACACTGGGCTTATGTAGATGATAGATGTTTTTCCACATGTTTGTAGCATCATTTACAACATTCTCTATATCTTTGATCAAAATCAAACAAGTGTGGAATCTGATCATCATTTTACCTTCATAGGTTTTCAATTCAGATTTTACCTCTGCTCCAGTGAGACTAGGCCAAAGATTCTTTAGGGATTGCTCATATATATCTTTTACCGTCTTGGTGGCTAACTCCCATCTTGACTGTACTCTCTCCAGTAGTTCTTTAGAGATATGAGGAGCAATCTGGTCCGGGGAGTATTTTCATTTTCCCATTTTGTTAAGTACCAGTTCCTCAATCTGCATTTTCTCTGCATCAGTCCTTGTCTCAAATTTCAATGCCTTGAAATTTGTGATGCCAGCTCCTTCTTCCAATTATTTGAGCCTTTGCTCAAATGTAGGTGCAGGCTTGACCAATATAGGTTCCTGAATACCTTTTCTTGTCCTCCGAGTAAATACTGTAGTAGGCTGCTTCTTGGGCTTGGTAATGATTACCTTGCCTTTCTTCTTTGCCGGTTGCTCTTCTTCTGATTCTTCTTCTCCTTCTTCTTCTTCTTCACTTTCTTTATCTTCACCTTTTCCCTCAGTGAGCATAAGAGGACCCATTGCAGTTTTCAGTTTGGCCACTTTCCTCTTACCTTTGCTGATGGCCTATGGAATTTTGATTTCCAGTTCAATTCTGGCCTTTGCTTCATCATAAGTACAAAAAATCCGTTGCCTTGGGTCTACTGGCTCATTTACTAGTGCTTCAATGATATCTCTTGTTTCATCAATATTTACCTCATATGGAAGAGGTTTCACCCATGCAACTCGGGGTCTAACTGCCTGTATGTACACCTTGTCACAGTCAACCACAAAACATACGTCATCTTTATATTCTTCAACAAGCCTAGGAGGAATTCTAAATCGGTTATTCATCCTCTCCTTAAAGTCTTCAAAATAGTTATCCATGATACTATCAAAATTTTCTCCCATCTCTGCTATAAACTCTTTAATCTGATACAAAATTGGGACATCTTTTCTCCATTCTACGGTTCCCTTTGATGGAAAGAATTTTTGTACATAAAATAGTAAACATATTAACAGAGATCCAAATTTACAGGGGTTATTCTTCGATGTCCTTATACTGTCCATGTTCTTGTTTAACTGCTTCAACATTACTTCTGACAGATCAAACTCAAGATTCTTCTTTACAATTTTCAGGGCCAAATCCACAGCTTCACACGGTACACTATTTAACCTGGTGGAACTATATAACTTATATGCAATAATATGTATGCCAAATCTTAGTTTTGGATCTGTTACAGTGTTAACCTTCAAACCTCTACCGTCCCACTCGGCTAGGGTTTGCCTCTGTAACTCATCCCGTCCTAGGGTTTTAGTGGTTTTGGCTTTGCTGAGCATCGGGAGACCCGTGATTTTGTGAATCATCTTCTTGGTTATCAAAACGGGTTGTTCCAACCACAACTAACCATTATGCACTCGACTCAAGATATAACTAATCCATTTGGTTTGGAAGTTTCTAGGCATATGCACGATGTGAGTCAAACCTTTAGTTTCCAAATGCTTGTGCTCGATTTTGAGAGAACCATTTACACATAACTCCGCTAGGGAATTATCCATGTCCAATGTCCCTATTTCTTGAATAGCACACTTAAAATGAGTGCGAATGTCGTTCACGAGGAGTACCTTGGGTGGAATCTGTGATTGAGCTCCATTGGGATCGAGCGATTCAGCGATGGCAGGAACGAGCTTGAACGTAGGTGCCTTCCATTCCGTTCCCTTCACAAGCATTTCAGAACCCTTCTTCGCCTTGCTGCTGCTGGTGCTTGCGGATGCCATTGCTGCTCGGTGAGTGAAAAGGTTTCGTAAGAATACTTCGCTGGAAAATCTCTTCAAATCTCTTGAACTCACTTGAAAGCTTTTTTTTTTCTGTGTAAATCTCGAATTTGCGATGAAAAATGAGGTTGAAATCTGCCCTTTTGATGAAAAATTTGCCATTAATGTTCAGTACGGAGGTAGCTGCGATCGACAGACTGTCATCCACTAGCTCGGCTTAAACTTCGCAACTCGGTGACCAAAAGAAAATAAGTTAAACCGACCTTAACTCGGTAAGAGAAGAACCAACCATGCTCGGTAAGTGCAACTTGGTGAAAGAAGCCTTATTGCGCCCGACTGAGCTCGGTAAGGTCATATACCAACCATGATCCTGATGTATCTGAAATACTGATTTGATCATATTTTCATTCTAGGACTGCTTAGGATATTGCTTTGTAGATACAGTCCTGGTCTTATCGTGATGAGTCTTAATTGGAAATGGTAGAGTCACTCACTTCTTGAGTGACCATTCCATCACTTGAATTATCTGGCTTGGTAGACTTAGGAATCCATTGCTGCTTCATTTTCTTCCGAATATTGTCTACTTTGATTTTCTTCTCATCCTCGACTTTCTTTATGTTCATGCAGTTTTTAGATATATGACCAAGTTCTGTACATGTATAACATCTTACAATGGTATCCCTTTTTCTTAGGTGATGCCTTGTACAGTTTATGCCAGTATGACCATATTCTCCACAATAATGACATCTGCACCAAGTGTTGTAGTCCCAACCAAATATTGCTTTGACAAGTTGTTCAGCTGGATTAAATGATTTGGATTTGCATTGTGATGCCTTATGACCTTGCTTTTGGTATTTGTGACATTTACCTTCAAATTTCAGTTTTTCTTTGCATTCATTGGCTTTTTGTCCATGCTGATTGCAATTGTAGCACTTTCCATTAAATTTGCCTTTTCCATTGCTCCAACATCTGTTAGATGTATGACCTAACTTACCACAGTGGCTGCAAGTAGGTCTTTGATTCTTTTGAGTACCCTGTTTGGAGGATTCACCTTCTTCCTTGTATCCAAGGCCTGCTTTACCATTTTGTTTATGAAAGTTTTCTTCATTTTGCAGATTCAATTGATCCATGTCCTTTTGAGATTTTACCATTCTCTCATTGACTTGTTTTTCAGAGATTAGATCACTTTGTAAGCTTGCATTGATTTGCCTTTCAGTAATTAAGTCATTTCTCAAATTCTCATTCTCAGATCTTAGATTCATAATTTCTTCATTTGCATTAGATAATTGAGTTACAAGATTTTCAAGCTGAGAGGATTGATTATTCCTTACCTCTAAGTCTTCAGCTGCCTTGTTCCTTTGCTCCAAGATTTCACATAGGCTGATGGACTGGATTTCTTGTTCCCTTTTGAGCTTTCTTACTTCTTCCTGCAGAGATCCATTCTTTTCTAAAAGTTCTTTGATTGCTTTGTCAGCTTCATCTAAACTACTTGATGGTGAGAGATCTTCAATCTTTTCTTCAACATACTGATGGTCATTCATTTGCCTTGCAAGTTCTTTTCTTCTTTTCAAGGATTGTGAAAGATGCTCTTTTGCTTCATTGAGTTGAGCCATGGCCATTTTCAGATCTAGCTTTTCATTCTCAATAGATTTGTCAAGTCTGAATATCTCCATTGTCCTTGATCTTTGCTCAAGCTGTGAAACTTTTATCTTGAGAACCTTATTGCTCTGATACCAATTGTTGGAAATATTCAAGATATGACAAGTTACAGAGAGGGGAGGGGTGAACTAGTAACTTTTAAAATTTCAAACAATAAAACTGCATACTGATATATTCACCATTCATCCAAGTAACCTACTGTAAGCATGAAACAAAATCATTTGCAACACTTGAACACACAGATTTGGTGACCCAGAAACCTTCCAAATAGAAAGTAAAACTGGGGTGGGGATGAAACCCACAAAGCTTCGTTACTGCAGTATGAAGTTGGCCGGTTAAGGCTTACAATGACCACTTCTGCTGATATGCCCTGTTAGGAGCACAAAGGATTGCTAGATCCACCTTGTTAGAGGATTTACAAACATACAATAAAGTATGCACTCTGTTAGGAGATTTACAAAAGACTGTTAAGTCTACCTTGTTAAAGGATTTACAAAAATTGATTCACCTGATAGAATGAAATAGTGGATCTGATTACAACTGATTGTTGATAAGATCCGCTATGCTCTGATTCACCTTGATGTGATAGATAAAACTTTTCTGCTCCAAAACTTGACCTTGTTGAATACTTTCACAACTCAGCACACATACTTTCGCACACATGTATTTCTTTCACACTTTCACATTTTCATTCATTACCATTACATTTGAATGATACAATACATTGCATATATATACCATCCAAATAAACAATACATGCAAGGTCGGCCAAAACAACAAGTGCAAATCTCTATACAAAGTCGACCCAAGGTAAAAACTCGGGTTCACTGAACTGACTCGGTGTCCTTCTGATACTCGGCGTCCACTGCGTTACTCGGCATCGTCATGCACTCGGTAGAAGTGAAGGCACGGTCCATACTAAACACTTCGAGTAGTTCTGAACTCGGTAACCACTGGAGACTCGGTAGAAGAGATGTCACTCGGTGAACACTTCTATCTGAACTGTAGCTCGATGATCAAAGGAAAAACTTAATAGAACCTTGTGACTCGGTGATAGTTAGTTTCCTTGATAACCATCTGAGCTCGGTAAAATTAATTTCCTTGATAACCTCAGGAGCTCAGTTATCACGAAGTTCTTGGTCAATACTAAGTACATCTTCACTCGGTCAAAACTGATTCCTTTCTTTACCTCGAACACTCGGTAAACACTGGCTGCTTTGTTCACCTCGATCACTCAGTAAACACTAACTTCTTTGTTCAACTCGATCACTTGGTAAACACTGAGAACTAGGTAAAGCTTGGCTTATAAAGGAATGTCCGGTGAGAGCTCGGTAAGCATTCAGAATCCAATAACTGTTGTAAGTAATGACAAAAATGTATCATAATGCCAACAGACTTTGCACGCATGTCTCTACTAACTCTGCCGAAATGTCCACATCACCAACATCATAGCTAGCTGGCTCTATATGTGTCTCGATCCCACCTGAGAAATCAACTACCTTCTGCTCTGGAGGAACATACAAATCACCAATGTTGATGCCCATCTGTCTAGCCATGAGCTGCAACATCATGTCCATTCACCTATTTTGCTCCTGCTGCATATGTTGCCCCTGCTCTAACGTATCTAGTAATTGTCTAAACATTATGTCCCCCTGATCTGGACTGGCATTCCCGCCTCTGCCTAATCCTGTATTCCTGTCATCTCGATCACCCATATTGTTGTCCTGATCAAAGAATATCTCCTCTGTGTCTATATGGTGGGGTTCAATGTCCACCTACACCGATGTACTAGACTATTTGCTTTGCAAGTCTGAAATCCTATTTTGTCTTGCTCTGGTATTGCTAAAATTATAAGGCTCCTGTCGCGTGCTCAAAGATAAATGCTTAGCCTGTGTTTGTTTTTTTTTTTTTTTTTAATTTCTGATTTTAGTGTTTTGACATTTCATCAAACACTTTTTCCCTCTATCTGGTTGTTCCAAATTCCCTATAAGACCTCCACAAAATGGTAGGACTTGTAGCTCTGATACCGCTGTACCCTGAATGTCCCAAAAAAACTAAACCAAATTGCTGAAAGGAATTATGTCAAACAATTTGCATTCAACTTCTTAAAACCCCTTACAACTCTGGAAATCAAACATTTATTTGTTTGTTGTGTTTCGTGCATGGAACTGGTATCATACAACATAAACAAGAAAGAAAATACAATGATATGCAAAGTGGAAATGAACTACTGCTAATAAAATGTTATTTTCAGAATTCATAAAACCAAATACATGGCAGATTTATCAACTCACTAATTACTTCAGTAGTATTGACATAATACTCCAGCCCATGCTTTCGAACTTGCTGCTACAATACTTTGTCCTTCAATCAGTCTACTACCTTCATAATACCATTCCCTCAAAGCGGCATAAGCGTCAGACAAGTAGTGAAGAAGATATGAGCAAAATACCAAATCTGCCTATAGCCGAAAATGCAACTAAACTGCTTGATAATGAAGCCAATAACAAAGAATTCCAATGGCCAAACCCCAAGGGAATGATGTCTAGAATGGAAAAATATCAAATCTTCCTGTAGCCAGAAATGTAGCTAAACTGCCTGATAATGAAGTCAATAAGAAAGAATTCCAAAGGCCAAACCCCAAGGGAATGACGTCTAGAATGTTACAAGAGAGGATAGACGTCCTCAAATGCCAAGAATGGAGCTGCAACTCACACACCAATTTCTTCTCATATTCAACCTGTCTAATGAAGCCACAAATGCTTCCTTTTATTCTATTTCCAAGGGTCTGGTCAACTCATATGGGCAATGTGGGATAAAAGATGTGTAATATATAAAACATATATTAAAATACCCCTTATGTCTCCCTTGGGTACACATCACCATAAAATAAATATTAAAGTAACACTTTAATATTTTACAATTAAATTAGATGTTACTTTAATAAAACCTCAGGCACTAAAATGTATAAGCAATCAGACTCCGAATAATGCGAGTGATAGCTCATTGAAAAGCTTTCACCGAGGAGTATCGAATCCAATCACCAAAATTGACCTGCACTATGTCCTGCTGACTTACTAAAAATAGTAAGTATGTTTGAAACTAAGTAAATCAACTTCGTTTTGGCCCAAACTGGAAACAACTAGGCCAAAACACTCCAGGATCCCATTGAACCCTTCGTTAGCCCTCGGGACCATGTAGAACAAGGCTAATACACACACACTTGGTCAACTGCTAAAATGGGGACATTACAGGCTCCACTTAGACTTTGGAGAATGTGAAGGCCAAAAGATGGGATCATTACAAAGGATATTTGAGGAACTATGTAACTACACAACAAAAGGCTTGGATCAGATGGTTGCATATGGGAGAGTAATTTTATAACACCACTTATCATATGTCCATCAAGATGACTCCTTTCATGGCACTCTATGGTTATGAAGCACCTAGCTTCATGGATTTAGTTTTGGGGGATAGTAGAGTGCCCAAAGCCAAAAATTTATTGTAGGATAGTCAAGACATCCTGAAAGTGCTCAAAGAGAATATACAACAGGCCCAGAATCAGCAAAAATTGTATGCTGATCAGCACCGAATAGAGCGTAGCTTTGAGGTAGGGGATATGGTTTACTTGAGGCTACAACCATATAGACAGTCATCGCTCAAGAAGAGCGGAGCTGAAAAGTTGAAACCTAGATTTTATGGTCCCTACAGGGTGATTCACAAAGTGGGCAAAGTCGCCTATGAGCTTGAGCTTCCAGAGGGCAATCGAGTGCACAATGTGTTTCATGTGTCTAGGCTTAAGAAATCCATTGGTCAGAGTGTAGTGCCTTTTGTAGATTTACCCCCTTTGGATGAGGAGGGGAAGCTTGTGTTAGTACCTGAGGCTATTCTAGACACTAGAGAGAGGAAGCTTAGAAATAGGATAGTCAAGGAGTATTTGGTCAGATGGAAAGACCTGTCGAAGGAAGATTCTACATGGGAGAGTGAGCAGGTTATTCAGCAGGCTGGACTGAGATTGCTTAAGGACAAGCAATTTCAAGGGGGGCGGATTGTAATGTCCCCATTTTAGCAGTTGACCAAGTATTTTTGCGTTAGCCTTGTTCTACATGGTCCCGAGGGCTAACGAAGGGTTCAATGGGATCTTGGAGTGTTTTGGCCTAGTCGTTTTCAGTTTGGGCAAAAATGAAGTTGATTTACTCAGTTTCAGGCATACTTACTATTTTTAGTAAGTCGGTAGGACATAGTGCAGGTCAATTTTGATGATTGGATTCGATACTCCTCGGTAAAAGCTTTCTGATGAGTTATCACTCGCATTATTCGGAGTCTGATTGCTAATACATTTTAGTGCCTGAAGTTTTATTAAAGTAACATCTAATTTAATTGTAAAATATTAAAGTGTTACTTTAATATTTATTTTATGGTGATGTGTACCCAAGGGAGACATAAGGGGTATTTTAATAAATGTTTTATATATTACACATCTTTTATCCCACATTGCCCATATGAGTTGAGCGGACCCTTGGAAATAGAATAAAAGGAAGCATTTGTGGTTTCATTAGATAGGTTGAATATGAGAAGAAATTGGTGTGTGAGTTGCAGCTCCATTCTTGGCATTTGAGGACATCTATCCTCTCTTGTAACATTCTAGACATCATTCCCTTGGGGTTTGGCCTTTGGAATTCTTTGTTATTAGCTTCATTATCAAGAAGTTTAGTTGCATTTCCGGCTACAGGTAGATTTGGTATTTTGCTCATATCTTCTTCACTACTTGTCTGACGCTTATGCTGCTTTGAGGGAATGGTATTATGAAGGTAGTGGACTGATTGAAGGAAAAAGTATTGTAGCAGCAAGTTCGAAAGCATGGGCTGGAGTATTATGTCAATACTGCTGAAGTAATTAGTGAGTTGATAAATCTGCCATGTATTTGGTTTTATGAATTCTGAAAATAACATTTTATTAGTAGTAGTTCATTTCCACTTTGCATATCATTGTAGTTTCTTTCTTGTTTATGTTGTATGATACCAATTCCATGCACGAAACACAACAAACAAATAAACGTTTGATTTTTAGAGTTATAAGGGGTTTAAAACATTAAACGGAGAAATAAGAAGTTGAATGCAAACTGTTTGACATAATTCCTTCCAGCAATTTGGTTTAGTTTTTTGGGACATCCGGGGGTGTCCATTACAGTGTTTTATACCTACAAAAATGAATCCAAATGCAATTTCCAGTTACTATTGTGAGGTCATTCTTTTTTTCTTGTTAAATTGCATTCATTTGAGCTTTCAGAAAGGTTGGCTAAAGGTTTATCTTGTTGCAATTTTCTATCACAAAAATCTATGTGTGACTAGACTGGTCACTGGTCACACGAGTTGCTGCATCAGTTATGGGAAAAGGAAGAAACAATAATTCCCCAACTTTTCTATAACTTCATAGCAAAATAACAATTATTGTATGAAATGGTTTACGTGCACTTAACACACTACAAGTTTTCTTGAATTGGATGTGCCTTATACACTTTTAAATTCGCTCAACCTTAAATGAATGTTGAGGAAATAAGAATCCGTATAAATATTAATTATATAAATACAAATATTAATTATTTGTTACATTATATTTGAATGCTCCATGAAACAATTTTTAAAATTTATTTTAATTAACAATAATGAAAAAGAGTTATTAATATTTATATACTTATAGTATCTGCTCAAGCATCCAACCGTTGTTACGGTGTTGTCCCCTGCACTCTGTTCCAAAGCTCTGTGGAAATAGAATTTTCTGAAATTTAATATGAATTCTTATTTTAAATTATTATTAAAGAAAAGGGTATATTATTTTTGATGTGTAACTATATGTAAAATGTGCATATGACTTGATATGAAATTTGCATTCCAGTGGTTGAAATACTAATTTTTGTAGTGGATGAACATGAATTTCAGGGTATAATTATCTATGGTATGAGACCAAATCCCCTGGCTATACTTGTTTGACTAAATTTTGTACAAAATGGTGAGAGAATACATCACAAACAACAACTACAATTGAAGGGAGTGAAGAGAATGGGCAGAGGACAAACAACAACTATAATTGAAGGGAGTGGAGAATGGGCAGAGGGTTGTAGATTAGGGCATGTACATACATGTTTTTTTGTATACATACAATGTGTATGTACATGTTTACATGGCATTTGACTTAGGATCAAGGATACACTAAGTGAATATATGAATGCCATGGAATGGGCATGTTGTATAGATGTGCAGGAGTTGCACTTGTGCTGCAAATTAGTGCTGATAGGTAGTCATCCTGAAAATATTGGTGCCACGAATTGTGTTGCTCAAATGTGATTAGGGTTATACTATTTTTGGATGAGCATGGGGTGATTGTGTGAGAAGAAGAATAATATTTTACCTCCAAGAATGTAAAATGCTGACATTGAGCACTTAAATGAAGAGGGTATGGCTAGGTTCTGCCATAATTTTAATTAATATATTTCTGTAGTGTTTGGGCTCTCACTCACACCATGTGGTTACCAAAAAAAAATTGGTTGAGCTTTTCTAGGTGATGGGAGGAATTAGAGATGATATTTTGATAAATTTTCCTCATGTGTCTTTATAATATTTTTAACACACTTTTCCTTTGGCATCCTAAATATTGTTAGAGAAAAAAGGCTTGAGCCGTTGATGGATGTGATTTACTATAAAACTAAAAAGTTGAGACATCATAACATTTTCCTAACTTATTAATAATAATATGGACTTATCCGCTACATACTTTGCAAGGAGTTCTAGTTAGATATTCTCACAAACCTTTTCCTTATGGAGATATAAGACTGCAGGGGTGACCCAAAATACTCATCAGATTTCTTCTTCTGAAAGCTCATATAGATTGAGTGAGATTGTAGGAAGGTTGAAATGTCCCTTTAATGGTTTTGTATGATATTTCCAACCTCTAATCAGATCTTTAAGATCAAACAACCAATATTTCAAAGATCTACCAATTTCTCAATAAACCCCAAATCGGGTATGCCAGGAATAGTGCCAAAAGCTTCACAGCTTCACCTATTATTAATAAATCTGAAAGTAGAAATTTTTATAGAAACTTGGGCAGCATAAAAGCCTATAAAATGAAATTTCTAGATCTGTATAATATGCACACAATAGCTCCCAAACGGAGGAAAAAAACAATGCTCATCGGGCTCCCGAAAATAGCACAAAATAGCCGGGAATCACCACAAAAACTTAATAATCTATCACAGAAGTATAATCATATCCAAATAAATATTCTCAGCTCTATTTTAACATTTTAAAGTCTGATATACAGAAGCAACCCAAATTGATATGAAATACTCAACCGGAAACACCCAACTCTTACAAAAAAATACAACTGAAAACTCAAAAATCTGCACTGTTCAGCACAAAGGCAAACTCTGCATGAGCATGCACATGGAATGGCTTCAAACTCCCATCCTTAGCCTTCCTAGAAACCTACAAACTCCCATTCTTGGGTCTCCCTGGAAACCTGCAAACTCTCGTTCTTGGGTCTCCTTCTCCACAGGTTTGGCAGCCTCTGAAGAATAACAAAGAAATGAGCAAAATCAAGTTCTGGAATGAGCCCATAATGCTTCCAAACCCCTTTAAAAAGGGCATAACCCTAACTCACGTCCAAGAGGGGTTAATAAAATATATTTTAATATTTATTAGTCCATTAGCTTCCAAATATTATCCTCTTTTTCTGAAACTTCACCTTTTTGGGCCTGCCTACCTTAGAAAAGATTATTATTTTTAATTATTTGAAAAGGGACATGACAAGTCCTCCCCTCCCAAATATTGCTTTTCCTCAAGCAATGGCTGAACAATAAACCAATCAATCCACCTAGATCCCAAATGTAGTCATGAACTATACTACTATCAATTAACACAAGCTCCTGCAATATCCTCTGCAATATAACCAAGAGGAATCCATAACCAAACTGATAATTATAGCTCAACCAAACTCCAAAATCACCACTACCACAGTTAGAAACCCATGAGACACAAGCTCTTAGAACATCAAAACCCAAGTAAAGTGGACAAATCAAACTATCAACACAGTAAATACCATCAACGCATCCTACTGGCCTATACGAAATGTACAATCCAACTTTGCAACAATGTTGAATGCTCTTGAATGAAACTGTACCAAGTATGGAGAATCCACACACTGTAAAACTCCTACAGTCAACACAACTCTACAGATCATCAACCACTATCTCATAACCATAACTCCCATGCACCCCTGATGGTGAAAAGCCATCACAAGATAAACAACAAGAAATGGAACCCAAACCAAGTTTGTCTGCCATCAAATCCTCAGCACAAGGATCAAATGCTAACTGATGTACATACCCTGCAATATAATGTTGATAAAAAAAACCAACCTTAGTCAATAGCTCACCATGAACAAGTGATACAACCCACTGTGACTGATCACCAGCTAAGTCAGGAGATGTCATAGCCAAAGGAGTAGAATCAGTAACAACAACTGCTGAAGCATCACTCCCAAACTCCTACTCTAAGTCATGTATTATCAAGCTGTCAACTGCAAAACCTATCACCATGTCATGCCATCACAACTCTCATCTCGAGGCATCAAACTGTCCCATAACTGATGACAAGCACTAGGAACCAAAGTACATCTTTGTATCATCATCTCATCAACATGGTCATCAAAGGTAAATTTATGAGCATACCTCACAGTGTAATGCTGATAGAATGCGCCAATCTCAGTCAGTGGCTCAAACTATAATCTAGATGAAACTAACTACAATTGATCCTTAACCATGTTGGAACTGACTACTACCTCCGAAGATATCACCAAGGGAGTAGTATTACTAGCAGGAACCATGCCAATTTCCGACTCACCAACATCACACATGATCTTTGATACATCTCTAGGCTCTATGCCATTAGTACTAGAGGCCACCACCATGTTAGGCATACAACAATCTGCTACAACACCCAACTCAACTGAACTTGACTCTAGTGGGAATGAACTTGATATGCCAATGTTAGTATCAAGGATCGATGCATCCCCATCTCCACTGTCTTTGACAATCTCGACCATGGACATCCTCGGATCACCAGACACCATAACTTGTGACTGTATAGAATCTGGTAAAGACTATAGTTGCTCTAACTCTATGGTCACCTTAGCCAAATGAAACTGTGACTCCTTGAAAGCCAACTGTGTACTCTCAAGAATCTCAGAAGTCACCTCAAGCTGCTGAGTAAGCTCACTCACCTCATCTTCCTTGGCCAACAATGCATCGTATGTTGTACTACCCCATTCCATAAGATAATCTCTATCAGCTACCAACTGCATATAATCCTGCCTCAGAATCCAGATAGCCTCCCATAAAGAGTGGAACTCTGTCAAGGAAAGATAACTGCCTCCTTGCTCATCATTAGTAGGAGAACCCCATCCATAAACTGCTGACAACTAATGAGTAGCATCAAAATGCTAGCAAGCAATAGCAATGTCTCACTCGCTAACTCTCAACTGATTAGACACATGATGGCATTGTCTAGACTGTCTCCTACAAACCTCCTCTGATGCACTGTCTAAAGGAGTATCCTCAAAGTTACTAGTCTCTAGAGTATTACCATCCATATCCTGTGAATCAACTCCAAATCTCATACAAACATATGGAGTATCAAAAACTGTAGCACTGATGTCTAACTCCTCTGTACCAAAAGAAACTGCCAAGGAAACTAAGTCTTCAAAACTACCCACTGCATCCTCCTGGATGTCATCAATGCCAATATGATCCTGGGACTCATCTGTACACACTGCCAAATATGAAAGATCATCAACACATTCTAGCAAGTATGGTCAAATGGATATATGAACAAAACCCAACGTCAGTGTATAAAAACTAATACCAGCATCGAACAAGCTTCTGGCACAAGGAAAGACAACACCCTGCAATCTACTAATCAAATCCATGATAGCACCCAAACAAACACTGCTACCAAAAAGTGTTAAAGATCTCTAGTCAACTGAATCCCAAACGTCAATATAACAATCTCGAGTCCATATCTGTAAACTAGAATCAACTTGTAACTCAAGAAAACTCCTCACCTGAGTAATATGACCAATACCAACTAACTCCATATACCTGTCATGATGAGATAATGAAGTCACAATACTGTCTTTATCCACTTTCAGCTGGCTGGACAAATCATGTGAAGTACTACCAACCTCAACCTCATGTGTCGAAGCATCTAACTGTGCCTGGTACTCTTTCTTAGTAAAGTCATGAATGCTCAATGTCTGCTCATCTCTACCAGGTATCTCACCATCATGCACAACAACATCCTCATAATCATCATCTAAACCCACTACGTTGTAGTCACTACCTGTTGTAACTATACCATCCTGAATACCTGTGACATCACCCTTTGACAACCTGTATACAATTGTCTCAATTTGAGTATCAAGTTGACCATTACTATCAATCTGCATAATATCTTTTCTCACTACCTCCTGTGGCAAAGTAGAATCTGAGACCTCAACCTGGCTATAAGCTAGTTTCTCAAACTCCTCATGCAAATTCTTGGTAATTGTGTCATTTACCCTGTGAGAAAATTTGCCAAATAGAAATCTAGTCAACTTATCCACCTTAGCTGGGTCAGACAACATGTCATTCATTATATGGTGGTGCTCAACCAACTGTTCAGACATGTCATGGCTTATTTTCCTAAGTTTATCTCGAATGTCTAAATAACCATCCTTTCTACTATTCTGACTCTGGATTTCAATTATCCAAGATCGTGTCCTCTAAGACTCTGTACTATACCTTTCCATTTTGGATAAAGTAGAGTGTAACCTCAATAGGTTATAACTTCTTCAAACACCAAGAACTAACATGCAATTGATTAGAAGTAGCATGCAACCATAGATTTTGACATGCAGCTGATTAGAAGCAACATGCAACCACCAAATTCACTAAGAACTAACATGAAAATGATTAGAAGTAGCATGCAACCATAGATTTTGACATGCAACTGATTAGAAGCAACATGCAATCATAAATTATGACATGCAAGATCTGGGTAGTTGTCAAAACTGACATGCAAGATCTGGGTAGTTGTTAAAACTGACATGCAAACTTCTATAAACCCTCAGGCTGGCAAGATCATGGCTCTGATACCACTGAAATGTTCCTTTGCTGGTTTTTTATGATATTTCCAACCTCTAATCAGATCTTTAAGATCAAACCACCAATATTTCAAAGATCCACCAATTTCTCAATAAACCCCAAATCGGGTATGCCAGAAATAGTGCCAAAAGCTTCACAGCTTCACCTATTATTAATAAATCTGAAAGTGAAAATTTTTACAAAAATTTGAGCAGCACAAAAGCCTATAAAATGAAATTTCTATATCTGTATAACATGCACAGAATAGCTCCCAAATAGAGGACAAAAACAATGCTCATCGGGCTCCCGAAAATAGCACAAAATAGCCCGGAATCACCACAAAAACTTAATAATCTATCACAGAAGTATAATCATATCCAAATACATATTTTCAGCTCTATTTTAACATTTTAAAGTCTGATATACAGAAGCAACCCAAATTGATATGAAATACTCAACTAGAAACACCCAACTCTTACAGAAAAATACACCCGAAAACTCACAAATCTGCACTGTTCAGCACAAAGGCAAACTCTGCATGAGCATGCACATGGAATGGCTTCAAACTCCCATTCTTAGCCTTCCTGGAAACCTTCAAAATCCCATTCTCGGGTCTCCCTGGAAACCTGCAAACTCTCGTTCTTGGGTCTCCTTCTCCACAGGTTTGGCAGCCTCTGAAGAATAACAAAGAAATGAGCAAAATCAAGTTCTGGAATGAGCCCAGAATGCCTCCAAACCCCTTAAAAGAGGGCATAACCCTAACTCACATTCAAGAGGGGTTAATAAAATATATTTTAATATTCATTAGTCCATTAGCTTCCAAATATTACCCCATTTTTCTGAAACTTCACCTTTTTGGGCCTGCCTACCTTAGAAAAGATTATTATTTTTAATTATTTGAAAAGAGACATGACATAGGTGGGTAGGGTTGTTGATCTTAGATCATTTTTTCCTCAATTATCAAAGTAGATAGCATTATTAGAATAATGGCAATTCTAATAACAGAGTTGTCAGCAATGGAGAGAAGGGCCCTAGAATCTATGCATTTGACCTATTAAATCTAGAGCTTAGAAATAAATTAAGATAACCAGAAAAAAGAGAATTTTAAAACTAAAACAAAGACACAAGAAATATCATTGGAATACCCTTCTAGAATGAAGGGAAAAACCTAGCCACAAAACAGAACTTATCATTTTATTGTTAATAGAATTCAAGTGTACAATGGCTATTGCATAATGTGATATATATGACAATAGCTGAGACTCTTTACATTATAACTAAAGGTCTCGTGAGATTCTCATAACTCCTATATTTAAATATGACTTCAAGTATTCATGTCTCAATGCATGTGAATGACACATGTCATTTACATTTAATATTACAAGTTAAACTTAAGTGTCCTATTGAACGGAAGATGGCAATAACTGTAATAACATGTAGATTTCAAGAGATAAAGATCTCTTATCATAGCTACAAAATTTAACACTCCCTCTTAGCAAGAGAGATCTTTAGCTGAACAGTCAGACAAAACTGCAACCAAAAAATATCAATGATAAATTCTAATCATATGAATTCAAATCATAATTCATGGAGTTGCTCAACATGAAAACCTATAACAATTACTCATATTCATGGAATCACTCAATAGAAAAATATTTGCAAGACTTACAGCTAAACCTGTATTCATGGACTCTCTTAAAGGGAACTATCATGAAATCTCTCAACATGACATTTTCCCTTACTGTCGGTCGCATGTCTTCCACTGCTAGCAACATCCTTCACATCCTAGTATGCCCCTTTCACTATTTTCTAACCATGAGATAGACCCTCACTAGAAAACCTCCCATCAAATTAGGTTTCTTGAATTATGAAATGTTTCTCCTTCATATCTCTAGGACTATCTAGAAGTTTCTAGATCAGAATCCCTGAAACCATTAGGTGTATAGATATCATATGAAGCATCTAGACAAAGGTTCTGCAAAGTCATCCTCCACTGACCTCTTCTGCACAAATTCACAATAATATAAGAAATGAATCTCTAAGAAAATCCTAACTTTAAAATCACAATCTAAAAAAAATCACACCTCAAATAATTCTTCCTTATTTCCGTTACCACAATCGTATTATAAAATGTGCAAAAGTGATTGTCCTGCTCGAACATAGACATACTTCACATGATTTCTTTCCTTGTGAGAAAGGAAAAACTAGTGCTCCTTATGCGCAATAGCTCCATCAAGAAAGGTGACATGACATGACCGTTTGAAGAGACATGGCGTTTAAAACATATAGATGCTTGACAATTCAGGCACAGATTCTATATCTGGAGCAGATGTTATTTCTACCAAAATATTTTCTTGTTCCGTTTAAAATGGTATGCCCACTTATCATAAAGAATCGATGCACAAAACTATTCCAATAACATCCAACAACACAAAAGACAAGCATATTAAAATGAATATGACAGGGAATGTGAGCGATGTCATTTGAACGTTATTACAAATGCCATGGTGATGGATAGGCATAGGAAAAAAAACCAAACACACAAAACAATATGATGTGTTGCTGAACAATAAACTATGTTTTATTTCATTCCACCATAATATCAAATGAGTACATATTGCCTTTTATAAGAAAGAATACAATATTCTAGACAAATCTACTATTAGCCGAGAAGACAAAATGTCTACAAACTTCTAGACAAATATTACAGCTAACTCAACCTTTGGAACAAACCCTAAACCTAAACCTAATAATCTAGAAGCTTAGTTTGAAATGAGAGATCTAGAACTCTCGATGAGAAGAAGCAATAAATGAAGTAGTTGGAGTAGGTAAGCGCAAGGAAGATTAAATGGATACCTGGAAATCTACATCACCAACAATCCCCCTTAATCTTCACTGCCATGTATGTCTGTAATACCAATACTTTCTTAAAGATGTTCAAAGACATTTTTTTCAAGAGACTATGTGAAAATGTCTGCTAGTTGTTCTTTGGACCTGCAAAACTTAAGACATATGTCACCATTGTTCACTAATTCACGAATATAATGATATCTTATATCTATATGTTTACTATATTGATAAAAGACATGATTTTTTGATAAAGCAATTGCAGAATTATTATCACAATATAATCTTGTAGATTCTTCTTGTGGATGCTTTAAATCTGAAAGTACTCTTCTCATCCACATTGCTTGACATGCTGTTGATGTTGCTGCAACATATTCTGCTTCAGTTGATGATAACGTCACAATTGGTTGCTCTCTGATGCCCAAGAAATAGCTCTTGATCCTAGGTCAAAGATATGTCCTGAAGTGCTTCTTTTATCATCAAAGTTACCTGCCCAGTCACTATCTGTATAGCCAATCAGCTTGTAATGATTGAAATGTGCATATAAGATCCCAAAGTTCTTTGTTCCAGCTATATACCTCAAAATCCTCTTTCCATCTTTCCAATGAGTTTCTTTTAGATTGTCCATGAATCTAGAAATGAGACTAACTCCATGCATTATATATGGTCTTGTAGCTATGAAATATAAAATGCTACCAACTAATCTTTTGAATAAAGTTGTGTCTACGTTAGAACTTTCATCATTCTTGCTAAGTTTTATACCCAATGCAACTGGTGTAGGGGCTGAATTAACATTTGTCATTTTAAATCTTTTCAACAAATCAGTAGCATACTTACTTTGACAAATGAAAATGCCTTGATCATTTTGATTTACTTGTATCCCAAGAAAATACCTCATAAGTCCTAAATTAGTCATATCAAATTCATTTTTCATGGCTGCCTTGAAATTATTAATTGACATATTACCAGTGAATATGAAATCATCTACATATAAGCAAACTATCAATATTTCTCCTTCATTGTTCACTTTGACATACAAAGTTGGTTTATAGTGATACTTACTAAAATCATTATTCACAAAATAAGATTCTATTCTCCTGTACCAAGCTCTAGGAGCTTGCTTCAAGCCATATAGTGCCTTCTTCAACTTGTATACCTTATGTTCTTCTCCCAAAATTTCATATCCAAGTGGTTGTTTTATATACACTTATTATTCTAAAATGCCATTCAAGAATGGTGATTTCATGTCCATTTGATAAACTTTCCAATTATTTCGAGCTGCAATAGATAAAATCATTCTAATAGTATCCAATCTTGCCACAAGTGCAAATGTCTCATTGTAGTCTATACCCACTTGTTGTGTGAAGCCTTTGGCTACTAGTCTTGCCTTGTGTTTCTCCACTTTTCCATCAGCATTATATTTTGTTTTGTATACCCACTTAACTCCAACCACATCCTTGCCTTTAGGAAGATCTACTAAATCTCAAGTATCATTCTTTTCTATTGATTGAATTTCTTCATCCATGGCTGAAATCCATTTGTCATCTTTAATAGCATCTTCAAAATAAATTGGGTCAGCATGTGCTAAGAGTACAAAATTAATGCATAAGTCATCATTTTCAGCCTCTTGTAATTCATCATATATGTCTCTAAGACTTTGTGTCTTCCTTGAAGTATTTATAGATCTTGATCTTAATGAAGCAAGTGTTGGATTAGATGATTCACTACTACTAGTGCTTGCTGGAGTAGTAGTTTTTTGAGTGGTATGTGCCCTTGTAGGTGTTTTAGGAACATTTTTTTGTGTTGTAGAATGCACATCTTGAGTTTCATTTTCTTTATTTTCTTATGGAACACTAGCTGCAACTATAGTTGACTTATCCAAGCTACCATCCCATGCTTCTTCTTCTACAAACTCAACATCACGACTTATTATTAACGTTTTTGTGATGGGATTGTATAGCCTATATACTTTAGATTGTTCACTATATCCCACAAATATTCACTTCTCTCCTCTATCATCCAATTTTTGTCTCACTTCTTGAGGTACCAATGAGTATGCCACACAACGAAATATTCTCAAATGTGCTATATTGTGCTTCCTTTTGCTCCAAGCTTCTTTTGGTGTTTTATTTATTATTTCTTTTATTGGACATCTATTTAGTATGTATGTTGAACATGCTACTACTTTAGCCCAATATTCATTTGGCAAGTGTTTTTCCTTTAACATACTACTTGTCATCTTCATAATTGTTCTATTTTTTCTTTCTACTACTCCATTTTGTTGTGGAGTGTACCTTGCTGTAAATTGTTTCCATATGCCATTTTATTTGCAAAAATTCAGAAAATCATTTGATATGTATTCTCCACCTTGATCGGTTCTTAATGTTTTAATAGAGTATCCACTTTCTTTCTCAACTTTTGCCTTGAATTCTTTAAAGACAGAAAATACATCTGATTTATACTTCACAAAATAAACCCAAACTTTTATGCTGAAATCATCAATAAATGTCAAGAAATAAAGTTTTCCACTCAAGGATGGTGTTTGCATTGGCACACAAACATCTGAATGAACTATCTCAACTGGATGTTTTGCTTTATAAGACTTTCCAACTGAAACTTTTTCTCTATGTTGCTTTGCGAAAATACAACTCTCACATGTTGTCTTAAGTGGCTCTATTGATGACCACCCATAGAACATTTGTTTCTTATATACGAGTTGTAACCCTTTAAAGTTTAAATGACCAAACCTTAAATGCCATAGCCAAGATTCATTTTTGTGTAAAGCTTTGAATGCAGATTCAGCTACTTTTTGCAATTCATTTGGCTTTATGAATAATTCACTTTGGATTTTTAGTGGGAACATTCTATTTTGTGTCATTTCAACTTTTGCAATCAGCCTATTGCTTGGTCTTTTATCTAGAATCACACATTCCCCATTTTCAAAATGTATTCTATATCCCTTTTGTACTAGTTGTCCAAAGCTTATGAGATTGTGTTGCAATCCAGGAACATAATATACATCAAGAATTTCCTTTTCTTCACCTTTCTTAGTTCTTATGCTAATTGAGTCTTGTCCCATGACTGGGATTTGATGATCATTCCCCAACTTAACCTCTAATTTTACTAATTCATCTATTGTTGAGAATATCTCCTTGGACCCACTCATATGGTTACTACAACCACTATATAAGAACCATACTTCTTTAGAGTTCTCTTGTGCAACATTGCATGTTATCAAGATGGTGTTTTGCTCACCAGTGTTGGGCTGACTTTCATTTGTAAAATGTGCCTTTTGCCTATTCATGTCATATTGTCTTTTTCTACACTCAGATGCCAAATGCCAAAATTTATTACAATAATAACATTGGATGTTAGCTTTTTCATACCTTTCTCCTGGATGATGGTTGCTCCCCCTTCCTCTTGTTGATGTGAAATTGGTTTGTGAGCTTGATGGTGAGCTTCTACTCTCAAAATGTTGATTTTCTCTTCCTCCTCTTGGTGTAAAACGTCCTCTGCCTCTATTGTGATCTGATCTTCCTCTTGTTCTTCCAAATGAAAGGTGAGTCTTGAAAGCATTCTCCAATGATGAAGTTCTCGAACAATTCAACCTATGTTCATGTGATAAAAGAGAACCCATTAACTCATCTATTGATAGCAAGGAGAGATCCTTAAATTTTTCAATGGCTGCAACTCTTGAATCAAACTTATTTGGTAGACTTCTAAGTATTTTCTCTACAATTTGTTGATCCCCAAGGCTTTCTCCATATGATCAAATCTGATTTACTATCCCCATTGTTTGAGTGAAAAATGAGTCTATTGAATCCAAATCTTTCATTTGTAAATTTTCGAAATCTCTTCTAAGATTTTGTAACTTTCAAGTTTTTACCTTTCCTGTGCCCTGGTATGTTGATTGCAAGTTGTCCCATGCTTCCTTTGAGCTTACAGCAGTAGCTACCTTTGGAAATATTGCTTCCTCCACTGCCTGCTAAATAAAGAATAGTGCCTTAGCATCCTTTTTCCTATTTTCCTTTAATAAATCTTTTTCAGCTTGTGAAAGAACTTGATATGTCTGCTGGTCTGCTAGTTCAGGGAACCCACTTTCAACTAAATCCCAAACATCCTGAGAACGAAAAAGTGTTTTCATTTTGATGCTCCAATAATCACAATTTTTACCATTAAAAGTTGAAATTTGTGCCTCTGAAATACTTCCATTGGTTCCTGCCATGATTTAACAGTAAAACTTTCTGACTTGTAACCACTACAAACCCTTTCTCTTCCTTCCTCACATAGCAACTATAATCTCTTCCTTAGATAATTTTGCTCTCATTCGCCCTTCACCCACAATGACATCTGCCTATAAAAATAATGGCTAGATTTTTTATAGCTCTGATATCAATCTGATGGATAGGCAGAGGACAAAAAATAAGAAAGAAAGGCACAGAATAATACGATGTGCTACCGCACAATAAACTATGTTATATTTTATTCCACCATAATATCAAATGAGCACATACTGCCTTTTATAAGAAAGCATACAATATTCTAGAGAAATCTACTATTAGCCAAGAAGATAAAACATCTACAAAGTTCTAGAAAAATATTACAGCCGACTCAACCTTTGGAAAAAACCCTAAACATAAACCTAATAATCTAGAAGCATAGTTTAAAATTAGAGTTCTAGAACTCTCGATGAGAAGAAGCAATAAATGAAGTAGTTGGAGTAGGTAAGGGCAGGGAAGATTAAATGGATACTTGGAAACCTACATCACCAACAATCCCCCTTAATCTTCACTGCCATGTATGTCTGTAATACCAATACTTTCTTTAAGATGTTCAAAGACATTTTTTGCAAGAGGCTATGTGAAAATGTCTGCTAGTTGTTCTTTGGACCTGCAAAACTTAAGACATATGTCACCATTGTTCACTAATTCACGAATATAATGATATCTTATATCTATATGTTTACTACATTGATAAAAGACATGATTTTATGATAAAGAAATTGCAGAATTATTATCACAATATAATCTTGTAGGTTCTTCTTGTGGATGCTTCAAATCTGAAAGTACTCTTCTCATCCACATTGCTTGACATGCTATTGATGTTGCTGCAACATATTCTGCTTCAGTTGATGATAACATCACAATTGGTTGCTTCTTTGATGCCCAAGAAATAGCTCTTGATCCTAGGTGAAAGATATGTCCTGAAGTGCTTCTTTTATCATCAAAGCTACCTGCCCAGTCACTATCTGTATAGCCAATCAGCTTGTAATGATTGAAATGTGCATATAAGATCCCAAAGTTCTTTGTTCCAGCTATATACCTCAAAATCCTCTTTCCAGCTTTCCAATGAGTTTCTTTTAGTTTGTCCATGAATCTAGAAATGAGACTAACTCCATGCATTATATCTGGTCTTGTAGCTATCAAATATAAAATGCTACCAACTAATCTTTTGAATAAAGTTGTGCCTACGTTAGAACTTTCTTCATTCTTGCTAAGTTTTATACCCAATGCAACTGGTGTAGGGGCTGAATTCACATTTGTCATTTTAAATCTTTTCATCAAATCAGTAGCATACTTACTTTGACAAATGAAAATGCCTTGATCATTTTGACTTACTTGTATCCCAAGAAAATACCTCATAAGTCCTAAATTAGTCATATCAAATTCATTTTTCATGGCTGCCTTGAAATTATTAATTGACATATTACCAGTGAATATGAAATCATCTACATATAAGCAAACTATCAATATTTCTCCTTCATTTTTCACTTTGACATAGAAAGTTGGTTTATAGCGATACTTACTAAAATCATTATTCACAAACTAAGATTCTATTCTGCTGTACTAAGCTCTAGGAGCTTGCTTCAAGCCATATAGTGCCTTCTTCAACTTGTATACCTTATGTTCTTCTCCCAAAATTTCATATTCCAGTGGTTGTTTTATATACACTTCTTATTCTAAAATGCCATTCAAGAATGGTGATTTCATGTCCATTTGATAAACTTTCCAATTATTTCGAGCTGCAATAGATAAAATCATTCTAATAGTATCCAATCTTGCCACAAGTGCAAATGTCTCACTGTAGTCTATACCCACTTGTTGTGTGAAGCCTTTGGCTACTAGTCTTGCCTTGTGTTTCTCCACTTTAACATCAGATTTATATTTTGTTTTGTATACCCACTTAACTCCAACCACATCCTTGCCTTTAGGAAGATCTACTAAATCTCAAGTATCATTCTTTTCTATTGATTGAATTTCTTCATCCATGGCTGAAATCCATTTGTCATCTTTAATAGCTTCTTCAAAATAAATTGGATCAGCATGTGCTAAGAGTGCAAAATTAATGCATAAGTCATAATTTTCAGCCTATTGTAATTCATCATATATATCTCTAAAACTTTGTGTCTTCCTTGAAGTATTATAGATCTTGATCTTAATGAAGCAAGTGTTGGATTAGATGATTCACTACTACTAGTGCTTGCTAGAGTAGTAGTGTTTTGAGTGGTATGTGCCCTTGTAGGTGTTTTAGGAACATTTTTTTGTGTTTTAGAATGCACATCTTGAGTTTCATTTTCTTTATTTTCTTATGGAACACTAGCTGCAACTATAGTTGACTTATCCAAGCTACCATCCCATGCTTCTTCTTCTACAAACTCAACATCACGACTTATTATTAACCTTTTTGTGATGGGATTGTATAGCCTATATACTTTAGATTGTTCACTATATCCCACAAATATTCACTTCTCTCCTCTATAATCCAATTTTTGTCTCACTTCTTGAGGTACCAATGAGTATGCCACACAAACAAATATTCTCAAATGTGCTATATTGTGCTTCCTTTTGCTCCAAGCTTCTTTTGGTGTTTTATTTATTACTGCTTTTATTGGACATCTATTTAGTATCTTTGTTGAACATGCTACTACTTTAGCCCAATAGTCATTTGGCAAGTGTTTTTCCTTTAACATACTACTTGTCATCTTCATAATTGTTCTATTTTTTCTTTCTACTACTCCATTTTGTTGTGGAGTGTACCTTGCTGTAAATTGTTTCCATATGCCATTTTATTTGCAAAAATTCAGAAAATCATTTGATATGTATTCTCCACCTTGATCGGTTCTTAATGTTTTAATAGAGTATCCACTTTCTTTCTCAACTTTTGCCTTGAATTCTTTAAAGACAGAAAATACATCTGATTTATACTTCACAAAATAAACCCAAACTTTTATGCTGAAATCATCAATAAATGTCAAGAAATAAAGTTTTCCACTCAAGGATGGTGTTTGCATTGACCCACAAACATCCGAATGAACTATCTCAAGTGGATGCTTTGCTTTATAAGACTTTCCAACTGAAACTTTTTCTCTATGTTGCTTTGCGAAAATACAACTCTCACATGTTGTCTTAAGTGGCTCTATTGATGACCACCCATAGACCATTTGTTTCTTATATAAGAGTTGTAACCCTTTAAAGTTTAAATGACCAAACCTTAAATGCCATAGCCAAGATTCATTTTTGTGTAAAGCTTTGAATGCAGATTCAACTACTTTTTGCAATTCATTTTGCTTTATGAATAATTCACTTTGGATTTTAAGTGGGAACATTCTATTTTGTGTCATTTCAACTTTTGCAATCAGCCTATTGCTTGGTCTTTTATCTAAAATCACATGAGATTGTGTTGCAATCCAGGAACATAATATACATTAAGAATTTCCTTTTCTTCACCTTTCTCAGTTCTTATGCTAATTGAGTCTTTTCCCATGACTGAGATTTGATGATCATTCCCTAACTTAACCTCTAATTTTACTAATTCATCTATTGTTGAGAATTTCTCCTTGGACCCACTCATATGGTTACTACAACCACTATTTAAGAACCATACTTCTTTAGAGTTCTCTTGTGCAACATTGCATGTTATCAAGATGGTGTTTTGCTCACTAGTGTTGGGCTGACTTTCATTTGTAAAATGTGTCTTTTGCCTATTCATGTCATATTGTCTTTTTCTACACTCAGATGCAAAATGCCCAAATTTATTACAATAATAACATTGGATGTTAGCTTTTTCATACCTTTCTCCTGGATGATGGTTGCTCCCCCTTCCTCTTGTTGATGTGAAATTGGTTTGTGAGCTTGATGGTGAGCTTCTACTCTCAAAATGTTGATTTTCTCTTCCTCCTCTTGGTGTAAAACGTCCTCTGCCTCTATTGTGATCTGATCTTCCTCTTGTTCTTCCAAATGAAAGGTGAGTCTTGAAAGCATTCTCCAATGATGAAGTTCTCGAACAATTCAACCTATGTTCATGTGATAAAAGAGAACCCATTAACTCATCTATTGATAGCAAGGAGAGATCCTTAAATTTTTCAATGGCTGCAACTCTTGAATCAAACTTATTTGGTAGACTTCTAAGTATTTTCTCTACAATTTGTTGATCCCCAAGGCTTTCTCCATATGATCAAATCTGATTTACTATCCCCATTGTTTGAGTGAAAAATGAGTCTATTGAATCCAAATCTTTCATTTGTAAATTTTCGAAATCTCTTCTAAGATTTTGTAACTTTCAAGTTTTTACCTTTCCTGTGCCCTGGTATGTTGATTGCAAGTTGTCCCATGCTTCCTTTGAGCTTGCAGCAGTAGCTACCTTTGGAAATATTGCTTCCTCCACTGCCTGCTAAATAAAGAATAGTGCCTTAGCATCCTTTTTCCTATTTTCCTTTAATAAATCTTTTTCAGCTTGTGAAAGAACTTGATATGTCTGCTGGTCTGCTAGTTCAGGGAACCCACTTTCAACTAAATCCCAAACATCCTGAGAACGAAAAAGTGTTTTCATTTTGATGCTCCAATAATCATAATTTTTACCATTAAAAGTTGAAATTTGTGGCTGTGAAATACTTCCATTGGTTCCTGCCATGATTTAACAGTAAAACTTTCTGACTTGTAACCACTACAAACCCTTTCTCTTCCTTCCTCACATAGCAACTATAATCTCTTCCTTAGAGCTTTTTGGTCTCATTCACCCACAATGATATCTACCTATAAAAATAATGGCTAGATTTTTTATAGCTCTGATATCAATCTGATGGATAGGCAGAGGACAAAAAATAAGAAAGAAAGGCACAGAATAATACAATGTGCTACCGCACAATAAACTATGTTATATTTTATTCCACCATAATATCAAATGAGTACATACTGCCTTTTATAAGAAAGCATACAATATTCTAGAGAAATCTACTATTGGCCAAGAAGATAAAACATGTACAAACTTCTAGAAAATTATTACAGCCGACTCAACCTTTGGAAAAAACCCTAAACATAAACCTAATAATCTAGAAGCATAGTTTAAAATGAGAGTTCTAGAACTCGCGATGAGAAGAAGCAATAAATGAAGTAGTTGGAGTAGGTAAGGGTAGGGAAGATTAAATGGATACCTGGAAACCTACAGCACCAAAAATCCCCCTTAATCTTCACTGCCATGTATGTCTGTAATACCAATACTTTCTTGAAGATGTTCAAAGACATTTTTTGCAAGAGGCTATGTGAAAATGTCTGCTAGTTGTTCTTTAGACCTGCAAAACTTAAGACATATGTCACCATTGTTCACTAATTCATGAATATAATGATATCTTATATCTATATGTTTACTACATTGATAAAAGACGTGGTTTTTTGATAAAGCAATTGCAGAATTATTATCACAATATAATCTTGTAGGTTCTTCTTGTGGATGCTTCAAATCTGAAAGTACTCTTCTCATCCACATTGCTTGACATGCTGTTGATGTTGCTGTAACATATTCTGCTTCAGTTGATGATAACGTCACAATTGGTTGCTTCTTTGATGCCCAAGAAATAGCTCTTGATCCTAGGTGAAAGATATGTCCTAAAGTGCTTCTTTTATCATCAAAGCTACCTGCCCAGTCACTATCTGTATAGCCAATCAGCTCGTAATGATTGAAATGTGCATATAAGATCCCAAAGTTCTTTGTTCCAACTATATACCTCAAAATCCTCTTTCCAGCTTTCCAATGAGTTTCTTTTAGTTTGTCCATGAATCTAGAAATGAGACTAACTCCATGCATTATATCTGGTCTTGTAGCTATCAAATATAAAATGCTACCAACTAATCTTTTGAATAAAGTTGTGTCTACGTTAGAAATTTCATCATTCTTGCTAAGTTTTATACCCAATGCAACTGGTGTAGGGGCTGAATTCATATTTGTCATTTTAAATCTTTTCAACAAATCAGTAGCATACTTACTTTGACAAATGAAAATGCCTTGATCATTTTGATTTACTTGTATCCCAAGAAAATACCTCATAAGTCCTAAATTAGTCATATCAAATTCATTTTTCATGGCTGCCTTGAAATTATTAATTGACATATTACCAGTGAATATGAAATCATCTACATATAAGCAAACTATCAATATTTCTCCTTCATTGTTCACTTTGACATACAAAGTTGGTTTATATCGATACTTACTAAAATCATTATTCACAAAATAAGATTCTATTCTGCTGTACTAAGCTCTAGGAGCTTGCTTCAAGCCATATAGTGCCTTCTTCAACTTATATACCTTATGTTCTTCTCCCAAAATTTCATATCCCAATGGTTGTTTTATATACACTTCTTATTCTAAAATGCCGTTCAAGAATGGTGATTTCATGTCCATTTGATAAACTTTCCAATTATTTCGAGCTGCAATAGATAAAATCATTCTAATAGTATCCAATCTTGCCACAAGTGCAAATGTCTCATTGTAGTCTATACCCACTTGTTGTGTGAAGCCTTTGGCTACTAGTCTTGCCTTATGTTTCTCCACTTTTCCATCAGCATTATATTTTTTTTTGTATACCCACTTAACTCCAACCACATCCTTGCCTTTAGGAAGATCTACTAAATCTCAAGTATCATTCTTTTCTATTGACTAAATTTCTTCATCCATGGCTGAAATCCATTTGTCATCTTTAATAGCTTCTTCAAAATAAATTGGATCAGCATGTGCTAAGAGTGCAAAATTAATGCATAAGTCATCATTTTCAGCCTCTTGTAATTCATCATATATGTCTCTAAGACTTTGTGTCTTCCTTGAAGTATTTATAGATCTTGATCTTAATGAAGCAAGTGTTGGATTAGATGATTCACTACTACTAGTGCTTGCTAGAGTAGTAGTGTTTTGAGTGGTATGTGCCCTTGTAGGTGTTTTAGGAACATTTGTTTGTGTTGTAGAATGCACATCTTGAGTTTCATTTTCGTTATTTTCTTATGGAACACTAGCTGCAACTGTAGTTGACTTATCCAAGCTACCATCCCATGCTTCTTCTTCTACAAACTCAACATCATGACTTATTATTAACATTTTTGTGATGGGATTGTATAGCCTATATACTTTAGATTGTTCACTATATCCCACAAATATTCACTTCTCTCCTCTATCATCCAATTTTTGTCTCACTTCTTGAGGTACCAATGAGTATGCCACACAACGAAATATTCTCAAATGTGCTATATTGTGCTTCCTTTTGCTCCAAGCTTCTTTTGGTGTTTTATTTATTACTGGTTTTATTGGACATTTATTTAGTATGTATGTTGAACATGCTACTACTTTAGAGCCCAATATTCATTTGGCAAGTGTTTTTACATTAACATACTCCTTGTCATCTTCATAATTGTTCTATTTTTTCTTTCTACTACTCCACTTTGTTGTGGAGTGTACCTTGCTGTAAATTGTTTCCATATGCCATTTTATTTGAAAAAATTCAAAAAATCATTTGATATGTATTCTCCACCTTGATCAGTTCTTAATGTTTTAATAGAGTATCCACTTTCTTTCTAAACTTTTGCCTTGAATTCTTTAAAGACAGAAAATACATCTGATTTATACTTCACAAAATAAACCCAAACTTTTATGCTGAAATCATCAATAAATGTCAAGAAATAAAGTTTTCCACTCAAGGATGGTGTTAGCATTGGCCCACAAAGATCTGAATGAACTATCTCAAGTGGATGTTTTGCTTTATAAGACTTTCCAACTGAAACTTTTTCTCTATGTTGCTTTGTGAAAATACAACTCTCACATGTTGTCTTAAGTGGCTCTATTGATGACCACCCATAGACCATTTGTTTCTTATATAAGAGTTGTAACCCTTTAAAGTTTAAATGACCAAACCTTAAATGCCATAGCCAAGATTCATTTTTGTGTAAAGCTTTGAATGCAGATTCAGCTACTTTTTGCAATTCATTTGACTTTATGAATAATTCACTTTGGATTTTAAGTGGGAACATTCTATTTTGTGTCATTTCAACTTTTGCAATCAGCCTATTGCTTGGTCTTTTATCTAGAATCACACATTCCCCATTTTCAAAATGTATTCTATATCCCTTTTGTACTAGTTGTCCAAAGCTTATGAGATTGTGTTGCAATCCAAGAACATAATATACATCAAGAATTTCCTTTTCTTCACCTTTCTTAGTTCTTATGCTAATTGAGTCTTTTCCCATGACAGAGATTTGATGATCATTCCCCAACTTAACCTCTAATTTTACTAATTCATCTATTGTTGAGAATATCTCCTTGGACCCACTCATATGGTTACTACAACCACTATCTAAGAACCATACTTCTTTAGAGTTCTCTTGTGCAACATTGCATGTTATCAAGATGGTGTTTTGCTCACTAGTGTTGGGTTGACTTTCATTTGTAAAATGTGCCTTTTGCCTATTCATGTCATATTGTCTTTTTCTACACTCAGATGTAAAATGCCCAAATTTATTACAATAATAACATTGGATGTTTTATTTTTCATACCTTTCTCCTTCATGATGGTTGCTCCCCCTTCCTCTTGTTGATGTGAAATTGGTTTGTGAGCTTGATGCTGGGCTTCGACTCTCAAACTGTTGATTTTCTCTTCCTCCTCTTGGTGTAAAACGTCCTCTGCCTCTATTGTGATCTGATCTTCCTCTTGTTCTTCCAAATGAAAGGTGAGTCTTGAAAGCATTCTCCAATGATGAAGTTCTCGAAAAATTCAACCTATGTTCATGTGATAAAAGAGAACCCATTAACTCATCTATTGATAGCAAGGAGAGATCCTTAAATTTTTCAATGGCTGCAACTCTTGAATCAAACTTATTTGGTAGACTTCTAAGTATTTTCTCTACAACTTGTTGATCCCCAAGGGTTTCTCCATATGATCTAATCTGATTTACTATCCCCATTGTTTGAGTGAAAAATGAGTCTATTGAATCCAAATCTTTCATTTGCAAATTTTCAAAATCTCTTCTAAGATTTTGTAACTTTGAAGTTTTTCCCTTTCCTGTGCCCTAGTATGTTGATTGCAAGTTGTCCCATGCTTGCTTTGAGCTTCCACCAGTAGCTACCTTTGGAAATATTTCTTCCTCCACTGCCTGCTAAATAAAGAATTGTGCCTTAGCATCCTTTTTCCTATTTTCCTTTAATAAATCTTTTTTAGCTTGTGAAAGAACTTGATATGTCTGCTGGTCTGCTAGTTCAGGGAACCCACTTTCAACTAAATCCCAAACATCCTAAGAAGGAAAAAGTGTTTTCATTTTGATGCTCCAATAATCATATTTTTTACCATTAAAAGTTGAAATTTGTGGCTGTGCAATACTTCCATTGGTTCCTGCCATGATTTAACAGTAAAACTTTCTGACTTGTAACCACTAAAAACCCTTTCTCTTCCTTCCTCACATAGCAACTATAATCTCTTCCTTAGATCTTTTTTCTCTCATTCGCCCTTCACCCACAATGACATCTTCCTATAAAAATAATGGCTAGATTTTTTATAGCTCTGATATCAATATGATGGATAGGCAGAGGACAAAAAATAAGAAAGAAAGGCACAGAATAATATGATGTGCTACCGCACAATAAACTATGTTATATTTTAGTCCACCATAATATCAAATGAGTACATACTGCCTTTTATAAGAAAGCATACAATATTCTAGAGAAATCTGCTATTAGCCAAGAAGATAAAACATCTACAAACTTCTAGAAAAATATTACAGCCGACTCAACCTTTGGAAAAAACCCTAAACATAAACCTAATAATCTAGAAGCATAGTTTAAAATGACAGTTCTAGAACTCTCGATGAGAAGAAGCAATAAATGAAGTAGTTGGAGTAGGTAAGGGTAGGGAAGATTAAATGGACAGCTGGAAGCCTACATCACCAACACATGGTGAACTCAATACAATGTTAACAAGTACGTTATAAAGTGAAACATCAATTGATTCAAAAATAATAATAATAATTACCATAAAGTCGATGCCAAGAAAGATCAATTAATGATAGTTATAAATAAAAGCTCCAACATGGATGGCACATAACTGAAGCGATGCAAGAAATAGCAAAGCCCTACAAGTTGCCAGACATACACAAAAATAAAATTATGATCCAAGTAAGTGAGAGGTTCCCATCGTTGATATAAAAAGAAGGTTGAACTATGACGTGGTACCGATGACAATTATATAGAAGCCTTAAAAATAATTTATTAAAATATAAATGATCCTTGAGAAGAGTCATGCCATAACATAAAAAAAGTTAAAAAAATTAGACAAGCCTAACCAAAGCTGGAGCTAAAATAAAGCCATAGAGAAAATAAGAAGAAAGTCCAATGACATTAAATTTGATGTCTGCAAACGGACATAAGACAAAATTAATTTAATACCGAAAATAAGAGTAGACTAATAAGAGAGGATTTCAAATACTTCCCCATTCTCTAAGCATATCTTTACATCACCAGATATGAAGAAAACTTATCTAAGTCAAATCAGATGGCAACATCGAACATGACGCTCGAACATGACACTCTGACTGCTTCACAATGATCTGCAATAATGAATAACCTAGAAACACATCCCTTCACACAATACTCAAAAGAAAAGAAAAGAAGTAATGGAAGCAACAAATAGAACCAAGGAGACTATTGAACCATAGGAAACAAACAACAGAACAATACTTAAATCACACAACATCAGAAATATCAGATCTCTAAAGCATAACACTCTCAAATTGCTAAGAAATAGAGGTAATATTAAAAGATAACTTCTTTTAATGCTGAAATCTAAACATGGATACCATGTTAAATCTGTAGTCCAACAATCAATGAAGATAACTAGCAAAAAGAAAAAGATAAAATGGAAAAAAAGATACCAGAAATATCACGGGAAAATCCTTCTAGAATTAATGGAAAACCTAGCCACACAACAAAACTTATCATTTCAAGTGTACAATGGCTATAGCTTAATGTGATATATATGATAATAAAAGAGACTCTTCACATTATAACCGAAGGTTTCTTGAGATTATTATAACTAATATATTTAAATATGACTTTGAATATTCATGCCTCAATGAATATGAACAACACATGTCATTTACATTTAATATTACAAATTAAACTTAAGTGTTCTAATTAGCTGAAGATGACAATAACCATAATAACATGTAGATTTCAAGAGATAAAGTTCTCTTATGGCAGCTACAAACTTTAACATGGCCATCACAATATGTCTGCTTTGGTAAAGCTTTAGCTTTTGGACAATCTTCCTTGTTTCTCTTGGTAAAGCTTCTGGGCTGACATGTGGAGGAAGAAAAGTCACTTATAATCTATAGATATATGAAACCTTGCCATTGTCTCCTTCCTTCTACAAAGTTTCCTACCTTCCCTACACTTTTCATTGTAGCGAGAGAGAGGATGGCATAAAATCAAATCACCTGTCTTTTGTCAGCCTGCCCATAGCACAATGTCAAATGATTTAACATTGCTCAAACTATATTAAAATGTTTTCCCTTGTGGAATATGTCAGTCAATTCAATAAATTAAGAACTCTATATAAGTTGTTAGAAAATTTAAAGTTTGTTGATAGAAACACTAACATGCAATGAGAGATATATCTCCTAAGGGCTTGTATAATTTATTGTCGTGGAAAACATGCAGTAGCCAAATGCTATGTTTATATATTTGACCAAAGTTGTGATTAAGTACAAGTTTATATATTTAAACAAATTTGCGATTAAGTACACCATCTATTGATGATTACAATTAAGAGGATTCCTCTTTTCATCCGTGCAGGCCGAGTCTAATTGGGAAACAAAACTTTGCTTGTGGTGTATTTTGACACTACTATGAATCCTAGATTTCTTCCACTACTGATTTGTTTGAGATTATGACTCATCTAAGACCTTCTGTTGGACCTTAAGGAAGGATTACAATTGTATAAACAATGCACTTTTCAGATTGCATCATCTTTTCCTTATATGATGACATTGGTGGATGCTAAGTTGAGCTTTGTAGGCATTAATGTTCACAACGTGACTTCAAAGTGTCTAAAGTCTATTTCTAGTCAAGGTGCTGCAAATAAGGAGACAATCACATATACTGCTAATGTTTCTTTCAACACTAAAATAATAATATTGTTTGGCTAGCAGAATAAGCACCTATTCAGCACTGACATTACCTTCCCTGAAGCCTGTATATAATTCAAGTGTGAGGTACTCTAAAATTATTGATTATAATGATATTCCTCTGAAATGGCAGAGAGGGACGATGAACCAACCATCTTTTGCACTCCAATTTTAGAAAGATTCCTTGTGAGTCCAAGATTGAAAAGTGGCTTTAGAATCTAGATTTCGTGGGGGCATGGAGTCCGTACCTGGGCATGGAGTCAGTACCTGATTCTTCTTAAAATTCAGCTTCCCCCAATTCTGAAAAGATTGCTAGTGAGCTTAAGCGGACAAGATGGCTCTCAACTCTACAATCTATACTAGCATGAAAGTAATGCAAAATTTAACATTGGACCCCATAACAGTAAGACGGTACATCCCACAACTCAAAGATTTTCCAATTTAAGAATTCGTTTAAGGGGGAGACCTTTGTGTGAAGTTTCTGCCTCGTATTATAATTGAAAATTTGATGACCGCAAAGTATGAAGCTAGTAGCCCTCCATAGAAACACTTGAGTTTTAAAAAGGTTTAAATTCTGTATATAAGACGGTTTATCTATTTGAGATGATTGAGTTTGAGTGTCGATTGCAAGAAAAAGGAGAACGAAAATATAAAGAATAGACAAAGAACATAAGAGAAAAGCCACACCTTGTTTGGAACTATGAATTCTGCAAAAAAGGGACAAAACCCTTTTCGTCTTTTGCACTCAGCTCAAAACACTCTTTCCCAGTTGATATTTGACTGAGAAATCCATTCACTTCTACCACGTTTAAAACCCTCGACACTCAGCTTAAAACCCTATGTGCCAGTTGATGTCTGAGTGAGAATTTCCTTTATGTCACGAGATTAAAATCTCACCACACCGAAGACACACCCTCAAACCAGAAAAAGCCCGCACACGGAGTCCTCCATCGAAGCGATGAAATACTCACAACCGACATACAACAATATTTCAATACTTCAAAATTGAGCCCTCAAATTGACCATAACTTTCTACTATAACATCACAGAGGTATTATATTTGTAAGCATAAATTGATTTGACTAGAAGAAGAGAAGGGACTGCTAAAATATGCAGATCGCAGTCTGAGTGTCGTTAAGGATCAAAGGTTCTTCTACAGATATTTAGTATAGAGGAAATAGAACAAGAGTGGAGATAGAGGGAATACATTCATCTTAAAGTGACTTTAAATTTCTCTCGAGCCTCCTTCAGCATACATCTAGTTCTATCAATATAACAAATGATTATTAATTTGCGCATTATCTTTCTTAATAAAACTAAATCTTGCAATGTGTCTTGTTAGATGTATATGCTTAAGAAAAATGTTATGAATATTATTATTATTCATATGATTATTAATTTGCGAGTTATGTTTCAATGTTTGAAGAGTTCAATAAAGATAAGTCCTGTAATATTTAAAATAGATTTCAATATGTCTATATGCTTAAGGATAAAGTATAAAAGATTTATTGTTATGTTAGAGAAAACATATTTTTTATTGTTCATTTTGATTTAAAAGAGGTTTCTAATTTCATATACAATTTTGATTTTATATTTATATTAATTAGTAAATTATAATTTATATTTTATTAATGTTTACTATATTTATTCTATTATTTTTAATTCTACAATACAATATCAATAACTATATACAATACCTAGTAAATATAAGTTTAGTTTTTACATATGAATATTATCTCCATCTACTAAAGATTTGGATAGATTTATCAATTTATTTCAAATAAAATATATATAATTTAATTTCTTAACTCAATTAAATATACATAAATTTAAGAACTATAGAAAATATACAAATTTGAATCTCACGAATGTAAATAAATAACAATAAAAATATATGCTTTTAATTTAATTTGAGAAATGAAATAAAATTTAATATATTAGTAATAATTATATAAATTTAAAATTTAAAATATATTAATATTCAATCAATATTCTATTCTACACTAATTTTAATCAAATAATGTTTTTAATATCTACAAGGAAAATCTATATGAAATTTGTTAGAAAAGACTACCAAAATAAAAGACTAGTACTAAAAATACGTTAATTTAATAGTAATGACAATAACAAAAATATTTTAAATAACTATAGGTCATTTGATAAGTAGGATATATTTCCGCAACAAGTCAATCTATGATATTGTTGTTAGGATTTAACTATGTATTTTTTGTGTCAAAATCATTGACCAATTTTACATGAATACTGATTAACATGAATTAGTCTCTCATGAGAATAAATAGATCACTTAGCACTCATTGGATCTATTAATATGATAAAAAAATTCATCAATAATTCATTTAAGCATATTTTTGGGTAACTAATTATTGGTGACCAATCGTTTAATAACTTATTTGATCATTCTTTAGTCACTTAGCTTAGTCTAACCTTTTCATTTTACTTGATGATCAAAATAGTCATTTTTTAGTCATTTATACTTATAAATTGCAAGCAACTAAAATTTTAAGTCTTGTGACTAAAACTTTTAGTCATGTATTCATTTATTTGTCAAAATTCTACTAGTGGTACGATTTTCATTTCTCTCACAATGCATACACAAAATGAAGTTAAAATTATATAAAGAATAAGATGTGCTAGAAGTTACTTGAATTCCTTGAATTTCTTCCACCTTCTAACTAAGAAGTGTCATTTTGATGTAGAGTATCTTATAAAACCTGCCAATCGCCTAGGATCCTACAGATCTTATCAGCATTTCATCTTAATCAATACCCATATCAACACAATATAGTCATCATCTTATTACATAATCATCTAAAGGTCAATTTTAAACAAGGTCAAATGCTAAAGAAATAATAGCATCTTTTCTATTGCACTTTATTTCAAGAGTTTTCAACACTAATAAAGTCTTCTTCCCAATTTTTTTAATAATTTTAGAAGTATCTATAGACAATTCCCAATCCACATTTAGGTTAAGACTCAATAATTATTCTTCAAGAGGCATCTTTCAATGCCTATTTAAAAGAAACAAATTAGCTTCCTTCTTCAAAAAGAAATAAATAGGTTTATTGTTATTGTAGTGCCTCCCCCTAGTTCACATTTTGTTATTGTTGCTAAACTCTTTTAGAGCTAGTTTTATGTTGTTGGTTAGCAACATTCTTTTGAGATTATCAGATATTGTGCTATGGATTCAGTTTATTATGTGATGAGATTAGTTAGACTTTACATTTCATGTATGCATGATGATTATTTTCTGTGTTTGCAGTTATTAATGATGACTAGTAAAATGATTTATCATCACATGTTTTTTCTTATGGATACTTAACCCATACATGCATGTGTATGGTGTGTGTATTTTCTTTGAGTGTTTGTTTTTGTATGGCGTGTCTGATGTGGTTAAAGAAGGGAGTTGTAGTCACCTGCTAGTTGGGATCTACACGATGCACCACTTCTTGCCATTGCTTATTTAGTTTAGTATATATTGTGTTTGTAGATGCATGGTTTTTAGGCAAGTTGCAGGTACCAGGTATCTACTTCTCTGAATTTGCCAGGATGAGCGTACCCTATCATATTATCTTAATGATAAGAGAGGGGAGATAAATTCTCAAGTCCAAATCCCTACCCTTTAAGTCATTTATCCTAATTAAAAATTAAGACAAGTATCTGAGTTGAGTACCCTCTGAATGCGTCAGATGATGTAATTCATGATATTAAACCCTTTAGATTTATTTTGTATGATTTGTTCTATGAAGGATTTTCATATTTTATCTTGGAGGTCTATGGTGAATTTTCCATTAATTAAGTCTTAACAAATAGATTTAATTAATAAACTATTTATTTAAGAATATAAATAAAATATCATGATCTTTGATATTTTGATTGTGATTAATTAAATGTGAATTATTGAGGTAAGGAATTAAATAAAAGAAAACTAAAAATTAAAATTAATAATAATTATAAAATAATAATAAAGTAATAATAATAATAATAATAATAAAAGTTATAAAAATTAAAATGAAAGTTATAAAATTTAAATAGAAATTATTTAAAAAGTAAATCGGAGTTATAAGCTTGCATGGGAATTAACATGTGTCAACAACACGGGGGTTAGTGCATCAATTAAGCACAAGGTGTCTACAACTCTATGACTCATCAAAAAGGTTGAAAAAGACCCATGCTTAGTTGGTGACACATTCCAGCTGTTTCAAGAAGCATTCCAAAAGTTTCTTGAGAGCTCTTTATATTCAGGCATTCATAGAAGCTTAGGGATAGTGTGGAGAGCAATTGCAGCATTGGAGGACTCAAGAACTCTAAAGAAGGGAGCTTGCTCTACGGGTTTTCTGAGAAATAGCGAATTAGCATCAGAATCCGGCACTTCTTGTCATGTGAAAATTTCGGTTGGCTTGGATCATGGAGAAATTTGTGAATGTTGGAGAAAGAAGGGATTTTCTATGGACTTCTGAGGCATGGCAAATTAGCATCAGTGTCGAGGTGCACTTGTGATATTCTCATATTCCCTTTGCACTATTTCTCTTCTTGTCTTCATCATATTTTTTATATGTGTCTGAATACTCTTTGTGATTGAATCTATAATTAAATTAGAATCTAGATATGTATGGTTGCAAAGAAAACAATAGAAAAACCTTAGATCCAATTAAAGAAGAAATTAGATCTAAACGGGTTTGGGTTTGAATTAGAATCAAATTAAAATAGATTTGAAAATGGTTTGAAGATTTATGGCCAAATCCATTAGTAAAATTATTGGATAAATTTAGAGAACAATTATTTAAGAAGAAATTCTTAATTCATCACAAATTGACCTGTCGCTGCCCATTGGATAGACCCAAACTTAGTCATTCATGACTTTTTATTATGATCAAATTTATTCGATCGCTCTAGTCAGAATTGGCGCAACTTGGCCCTCTCCAACATATTTAAATTTCAGCCTGATCCAACAGTTTATTAGGGAGATATGGCCGTCGTACTGGGACTATTTTATTCAAGGATAGATATTTCTCCATTTTCCATAACCAAGAGTTCTTTATGCTTAAACTTCACAAAAATAATATATCAAAGCATAGAATGAATTAAAGATATTTTTGCAATCTTCCCTTAGTAGAATCTTATTAATATGTATTAGTTTTATATAGTTTATTATTTCATCTAATTAAATCAAATTTAATTAAGATTAGTTAATAGTAGAAGAAGTGTAATTAATTATTAGTCAATCTAAGTAAATGGAATTTTAAATCAGAGAAAATTAAAAGAAAAGAGATCTTAATATAGTTTATATAGTGGACTTTTTATAATGCATATTGAATACTAATTAATATATATTAAATAATTTAAAAATTGTAATTTTATATTACGTTTTTAAATGAGGAGACTTTAATGATATTGGATTGAATTGACAAGGGTCAAAATCATTGTTATAACATTTAATAACCTAGTTATAATCTGAATTGTTAATACGTTATAATTATTGATATACCTTAATGGTATTAAGAGTTAACTAATGAAGCTTATGTTAAGTTCTCTAGATCGATCAATAATAGTTTTGATGAGTTTATTATTTATTAATGTTTGTTGGATCTAACAAACTATTAATAAATAATAGTATAAATAGTTTAAATAGATATCAATTAATACAATCAGAGTTAATCTAGAAGAGATTAGTTAATGATTGAAGTACTGTAAAAGATATTAATCAAATTGAATTGGTTAATAATTTGAAAAAGTATCAATTAACTGAATCAACGTACATAGGAGAAACTTATTTGAGATAATAATAGTTGGTATTGGGGATTTATTATAACTTGTTATTATTAAAATATAAATGAGAACTTTGTTGAAGAGTGATGAATTTGGTTAGTATAGAATTATTAATAAGATTTCCAATATAACTTGTTATTAATTATTAACAAGATTATTATTATTGAATTCTTAATATGATCATTTGAGTATTGAATTATAGTTGACTTTCAACTTATAGAATTCTAGCTGGTTATTAGTCAACTGATATTAATTGAAATGTTGCTATGGTTATGCAATTATTAATTAAATCAATTAATGAGAGTTAATTAGATTTAATTATTAATTAAGTTATGTAATAGAGATTTAATTGATATAATTCGTTTAACGAGATTGTAGATTATCTATATCGAAGTTGATAAGTCTTATGACTTGAATTATGACTTTAGATATTATATGGTTGTCAATGATGATAATGATTAAATTAAAAGAATCAAACTTTAGTAATACTTAATTAAGTTTCTAATTGAAAACTAATAAGATGTAATAGGTCATAGATGGTGTACCTATGTTAATGGATTGAGATAAATAAAGTTATCTTCTTCTTATTCGAAGATTGAAAATTGGTTCTTTTATAAATGAATAATGGTCCTTTGATTATGTTGAAATGTAGAACATTAAGGAAGAGTTATCCAATTAGTACTATGGATCTTAGCAAATAAAGCAAATGATTTAATAAGTAAATATTTATCCTTAGGTTATTCTTAAAATGTAATTCTTAATAATGGAAGGATGATGCTATCAGAAAAAAAATGGGTTGACTTGCAGGTCAAATAATGAAACTTAGACACTTGAGGTATACTTGCAAATAGAAAACTGAAAACCCCTACACATTATTCGACTATGTGATTTTAGTAAACTAAAACATGTGTTTGCATCGTGTATTCTATATGCTTCTTATTTTGGGTTTTGGGTTGACTAGTGTTGACCAGTCCTAAGCTGTTACCAGAGGCTCGGGGGTTATGAGATGTGTTTTCATGTTGATCTTATTTGGTCTCGATCTTTATAAGCCCAACCATGGTAATGTGATCGTGTGCTCTATGAAATGTTTGTATCTACTGATTGTTATTGTTCATCAGTCTTCCTGTGTGAAGCTGAGATGTATGTGTATGAGACACTTGAGCTAATCATTTTTCTATCATTGATCATTTATCTTTGGATTATTTTCTAGTCACCATGATGGGACTGAAATGTGGATTTATTTTTGGATAATATCATGTTGTGACATGTTTGACTCAACCATTTTGGAGTTTTCAATCAGTATAATTTCTAGATATTCTTGGTTTCTTGTTGAGAACCAATGGATACTTATGTTTATCAATGATGCCTTCAGTTGCCAACAGAGAATTATTGTGGTCATGATTTTCTATGGATGCTTTTTCTAGATGCTCATGGAGATTTGATGATTCTTATCTTGGAGATTTGATGATTCTTATTATGAATATTTGATGCTTATATTGTACATATTTGATTATTCTTTTTATGGATTATCTTTTGGATTTTCTTTACAGTCACTTGTATAGGACTATGGTGATTTTATGATTCTATGAGTTTAGGGTAAGTTATCTACTTGTAGTCTTGGGAAGTGGCTTGCAATGGGGGCCAGGGCCCTAAGTGGCTACCAGGGTAACTCATTGTAAGTTTGGTTAATAAGTGATAAATTTTACACACTAAATGAGGATTAAATGAACCTAAAAAGATAATTGTTGATGTTCTCACCCATGCCTTGAGCGCTTGTACAGGCTAGGATGGGAGTAGTGAAAATGTAGTGTTGTGACCTTGCATTCCGTAGTATACCTCGTCAGTATGAGAGGATACTAGTGGCCGCATAAGATCAGTATGGACTCGTGGAGTTTAGCTAACTGCCATGGTAACTTGTACATGATAATTGCAATGACACTTTTCTGCTTGCATAGTAGGTTTCCTACATGTCATTGTGTGCCTTTAGGAATTAGATGTTGATTTTGTGTGATGGAACCCTTGAGTAGTATACTTTTAGGATTCTTGGACTTATAGAGATTTGTGCTTTGTGAATTGATAGCCTATTTGGGACTTGAGATTATCTCCTCAGCACGGTGAGAGTGGACCACTTAGGTTCCACGTGGTTGGGTGGTAGTGTATTTTCCACTCTTATCATTTGAGATTCGTCTGAGACACTGTGGCTGATGCTTTCTTGCTTGGTATTTATCTTCATTATGTTCTTGGATCATTATGATAGATGATATACCTTATGATAGATGTATTTACTGGTATGTTCCTTATATTGATGATTTGTATATGTTAGTTGATGATTTATTATGCTTTAATTTGCACGTTATTAGGATGTTTTTAGGAGTGACATTCCTACTATGTTAATACCGATGATCTCTTCGGTGCTTTGGAATGTTACGCACAGAGAGATGGCTAGGATCTACGATGGTCTAATGATACTATTTACGGTTGGGAGGAACCGTGCACTTAGTTATTTATGTTTGTGATGTATGGTTATCTTACATGATGGATATCTATAGCTTTATGATGATGATGTATCATGTATTGTTTATAGTTTCATTTACTTTTATTGCATCATGGATTAATATTGGATGATGATGTAATTTATTTACATGGATGCTTTATTCTTCTAAGCTTTTCATACCTTGTAACATGTACAGTGGATGATTGAGCAATCTAAAATATAATTACAAAAAAAAGACACTTGTATGTAGTTTAAGAATGTTGGTTGTATCATTGTTATTTCATAAGGATGTGATGTTAGATGAATAGTTAATTTAGATGTGATACTACGTTAAGGGATCCATGAAGAATGTAATCTGTTATGTTATGATTACTTTCAGTTGGATGTTACTATTGCTTCCGCAAATGTTATAAATGGTTTATCTTTCATGTTTAAAAAAAATTTAAAAAAATTGTTTGGTAAACTTAGTGTAATTCTTTGGATCCCTTTGGCGGGGCATTACATTTGGTATCAGAGCTCAAGTTTCAATATTAAGAGCTCCGGGTATATATTGGAATGCCACTAGTCGTTAACTAGTTGAACAAAACGAAAACTTTGAACTATCATGTGTATCTCTTTCAAACTGAAACTTGAAACTGGGTGAACTAAAACTGTTACTTGCATATTTTTCATACTTCAACACTTAGTTTTCAAAGCTGAAAATTCCACTTAAACCTAAATGGGGGCAAAACTGAAAATTGAAAACTTATTCTAGTTGCAAAACATGTATCTTTTATCGATGTTGTAGGGTAGTAGACCTTTGTTTATCTTTGCAAGCATTAAGTTGCTCTTGTTTAGAATGTATTAAGGGATCTATTTTAGTAGTTGTTAAAAGAGTGAATGTTGGATCGATATGGCTTTCGGTTTACCATTAAACCATAATCATATTGCTTTAAGGGTGTTGTAATATTCTCAATGGAAACATGTTTCTCTACAGAGGGAAAGGGTTCAATGGGACCCACAAATTGAGTAACTTAGTTTATCAATCTTGTAGGCTTCTAGGAGTAAGCCTAATCCTAGGGGGGGTGGATGTAGTGCCTGCCCCTAGTTTGCATTTTGTTATTGTTGCTGAACTCTTTTATAGCTAGTTTTATAGCTAGTTTTATATTGTTGGTTAGCAACATTCTTTTGAGATTATCAGATATAGTGCTATGAATTTATTTTATTATGTGATGAGATTAGCTAGACTTTACATTTCATGTATGCATGATGATTATTTTTAGTGTTTGCAGTTATTAATGATGACTAGTAAGATGATTTATTATCACATGTGTTTTCTTATGGATACTTAACCCATACTTGCATGTGTATGGTGTGCGTGTTTTCTTTGAGTGTTTGCTTTTGTATGGCATGTCTGATGTGGTTAAAGAAGGGAGTCGTAGTCACCGGCTAGTCAGGATCTACATGATACACCACTTCCTGCCATTACCTGTTTAGTTTATTATATATTGTGTTTGTACATACATAGTTTTTATACAAGTTGCAGTTACCGGGTATTGACTTCCCTGAATTTTTCAGGATGAGCGTACCCTATCATATTATCTTAATGATAAGAGAGGGGAGATAAATTCTCGAGTCCAAATCCCTACCCTTTAAGCCATTTGTCCTAATTGAAAATTAGGACAAGTATCTGAGTTGAGTACCCTCTGAATGCGTCAGATGACGTAATTCATGATATTAAACCCTTTAGATTTATTTTGTATGATTTGTTCTATGATGGGTTTTCATATTTTATCTTGGAGGTCTATGGTGAATTTTCTATTAATTAAGTCTTAACAAATAGATTTAATTAATAAATTATTTATTTGGAAAAATTAATAAAATATCATGATCTTTGATATTTTGATTGTGATTAATTAAATGCGAATTATTGAGGTAAGAAATTAAATAAAAGAAAACTAAAAATTAAAATTAATAATAATTATAAAATAATAATAAAGTAATAAATAAAATAATAATAATAAAAGTTATAAAAATTAAAATGAAAGTTATAAAATTTAAATAGAAATTATTTAAAAAGTAAATTGGAGTTATAAGCTTGCATGGAAATTAACATGTGTCAACAACACGGGGGTTAGTGCATCAATCAAGCACAAGGTGTCTACAACTCTATGACTCATCAAAAAGGTTGGAAAAGACCCATGCTTAGTTGGGGACACCTTCCAGCTATTTCAAGAAGCATTCCAAAGGTTTCTTGAGAGCTCTTTATATTTAGGCATTCATAGAAGCTTAGAGATAGCGTGGAGAGCAATTGGAGCATTGGAGGACTCAAGAACCCTGAATAAGGGAGCTTGCTCTGCGAGTTTTCTGAGGAAGATCGAATTAGCATCAAAATTCGGCACTTCTTGTCATGTGAAAATTTTGGTTGGCTTGGATCATAGAGGAATTTGCGAATGTTGGAGAAGGAGGGGATTTTCTATGGACTTCTGAGGCATGGCAAATTACCATCAGTGTCCAGGTGCACTCATGATATTCTCATATTCTCTTTGCACTATTTCTCTTCTTGGCTTCATCATGTTTTTTATATGTGTCTGAATACTCTTTGTGATTGAATCTATAATTAAATTGGAATCTAGATATGTATGGTTGCAAAGAAAACAATAGAAAAACCTTAGATCCAATTAAGGAAGAAATTAGATCTAAACGGGTTTGGGTTCGAATTAGAATCAAATTGAAATAGATTTGAAAATGGTTTGAAGATTTATGACCAAATCCATTAGTGAAATTATTGAATAAATTTAGAGAACAATTATTTAAGAAGAAATTCTTAATTCATCACAAATTGACCTGTCGCTGCCCCTTGGATAGACCCCAACTCAGTCATTCATAACTTTTTATTGTGATCGAATTTATTCGATCGCTTCAGTCAGAATTGGTGCAACTTGGCCCTCTCCAACATATTTAAATTTCAGCCGGATCCAACAGTTCATTAGGGAGATATGGCCATCGTACTGGGACTGTTTCATTCAAAGACAAATATTTCTCCATTTTCCGTAACCAAGAGTTCTTTATGCTTAAACTTCACAAAAATAATATATGAAAGCATGGAATGAATTAAAGATATTTTTGCAATCTTCCCTTAGTAGAATCTTATTAATATGTATTAGTTTTATATGGTTTATTATCTAATCTAATTAAATCAAATTTAATTAAGATTAGTTAATAGTAGAAGAAGTGTAATTAATTATTACTCAATTTAAGTAAATGGATTTTTAAATCAGAGAAAATTAAAAGAAAAAAGATTTTAATATTGTTTATATAGTGGAATTTTTATAATGTATATTAAATATTATTTAATATATATTAAACAATTTAAATGAGGAGACTTTAATGATATTGGATTTAATTGACAAGGGTCAAAATCATTGTTATAACATTTAATAACCTAGTTATAATTTGAATTGTTAATACGTTATAATTATTGATATACCTTAATGGTATTAAGAGTTAACTAATGAAGCTTATGTAAAGTTCTCTAGATCAATTAATAATAGTTTTGATGAGTTTATTATTTATTAATGTTTGTTGGGTCTAACAAACTATTAATAAATAATAGTATAAATAGTTTAAATAGATATCAATTAATAGGATCAAAGTTAATCTAAAAGAGATTAGTTAATGATTGAAGTACTGTAAAAGATTAATCAAATTGAATTGGTTAATAATTTGGAGAAGTATCAATTAACTGAGTCAATGTACATAGGAGAAACTTATTTGGGATAATAATACTTGGTATTGAAGATTTATTATAACTTGTTATTATTAAAATATAAATGGGAACTTTGTTGAAGAGTGATGAATTTGGTTAGTATAGAATTATTAATAAGATTTTCAATATAGCTTGTTATTAATTATTAACAAGATTATTATTATTGAATTCTTAATATGATCATTTGAGTATTGAATTATAGTTGACTTTCAACTTATAGAATTTTAGCTGGTTATTAGTCAACTGATATTAATTGGAATGTTGCTATGGTTATGCAATTATTAATTAAATCAATTAATGAGAGTTAATTAGATTTAATTAATAATTAAGTTATGTAATAGAGATTTAATTGATATAATTCTTTTAACGAGATTGTAGATTATCTATATCGAAGTTGATAAGTCTTATGACTTGAATTATGACTTTAGATATTATATTGTTGTCAATGATGATAACGATTAAATTAAAAGAATCAAATTTTAGTAGTACTTAATTAAGTTTTTAATTGAAAACTAATAAGATGTAATAGGTCATGGATGGTGTACCTATGTTAATGGATTGAGATAAATAAAGTTATCTTCTTCTTATTCGAAGATTGATAATTGGTTCTTTTATAAATGAATAATGGTCCTTTGATTATGTTGAAATGTAGAAGTTACATTAACGAAGAGTTATCCAATTAGTACTATGAATCTTAGCAAATAAAGCAAATGATTTAATAAGTAAATATTTATCCTTAGGTTATTCTTAGAATGTAATTCTTAATAATGGAAGGATAATGCTATCGGGGAACAAATGGTTTGACTTGTAGGTCAAATAATGAAACTTAGATACTTGAGGTATACTTGCAAATAGAAAATTTGAAACCCCTACACATTATTTGACTATGTGATTTTACTAAACCAAAACATGTGTTTGCATCGTGTATTCTATATACTTCTTGTTTTGGGTTTTGGGTTGACTAGTGTTGACCAGTCCTAGGCTGTTACTAGAGGCTCGAGGGTTATGAGATGTGTTGGCATGTTGATCTTATTTGGTCTTGATCTTTATAAGCCCAACCATGGTAATGTGATTGTGTGCTCTATGAAATGTTTGTATTTACTGATTGTTATTGTTCATTAGTCTTCCTGTGTGAAGCTGAGATGTATGTGTATGAGACACTTGAGCTAATCATTTTTGAGTCATTGATTAGTTATCCTTGGATTATTTTCTAGTCGCCATGATGGGACTAAAATGTGGATTTATTTCTTGATGATGTCATGTTGTGACATGTTTGACTCAACCATTTTGGATTCTTCGATCAGTATAATTTTGAGATATTCTTGGTTGCTTGTTGAGAACCAATGGATACTTATGATTATCAGTGATGCCTTTAGTTGCCAACAAAGAACTATTGTGGTCATGATTTTCTATGGATGCTTTTTCCAGATGCTCATGGAGATTTGATGATTCTTATCTTGGAGATTTGATGATTCTTATTATGAATATTTGATGCTTATATTTTGGATATTTGATGATTCTTTTTATGGATTATCTTTTGGATTTTCTTTACAGTCGCTTCTACAGGACTGTGGTGATTTTATGATTCCATGAGCTTAGGGTAAGTTATCTACTTGTAGTCTCGGGAAGTGACTTGCAATGGGGGTCGGGGCCTTAAGTGGCTGCCAGGGTAACTCATTGTAATTTTGGTTAATAAGTGATAAAATTTACACACTAAATAGGGATTAAATGAATCTAAAAAGATAATTGTTGATGTTCTCACCCATGCCTTGAGCGCTTGTACAGGCTAGGATGGGAGTAGTGAGAACGCAAGGTTGCGACCTTGCATTCCGTAGTATGCCTCGTTAGTATGAGAGGATACTAGTGGCCGCATGAGATCAGTATGGATCCGTGGAGTTTAGCTAACTGCCAGGGTAACTTGTATATGATAATTGCGATGAGACTTTCCTGCTTGCATAGTAGGTTTCCTACATGTCATTGTGTGCCTCTGGGAATTAGATGTCGATTTTGTGTGATGGAACCCTTGAGTAGTATACTTTTAAGATTCCTAGACTTATAGAGATTTGTGCTTTGTGAATTGATAGCCTGTTTGGGACTTGAGATTATCTCCTCAGCATGGTGGGAGTGGACCACTTAGGTTCCACGCGGTTGGGTGGTACTGTATTTTCGACTCTTATCATTTGAGATCTGTCTGAGACACCGTGGCTGATGCTTTCTTGGTTGATATTTATCTTCATTATGTTCATAGATCATTATGATAGATGATATACCTTATTATAGATGTATTTACTGGTATGTTCCTTACATTGATGATTTGCATATGTTAGTTGATGATTTATTATGCTTTTCTTTGCATGTTAGTAGGATATTTTTAGAAGTGACATTCCTACGATGTTAATACCGATGATCTCTTCGGTGCATTGGAATGTTACGCACGGAGGGATGGCTAGGATCCACGATGGTCTAATGATGCTATTTATAGTTGGGAGGAACCGTGCACTTAGTTATTTATGTTTGTGATGTATTGTTATCTTATATGATGGATATCTATATCTTTATGATGATGATGTATCATGTATTGTTTATAGTTTCATTTACTTTTATTGCGTCATGGATTAATATTGGATGATGATGTACTTTATTTACATGGATGCTTTATTCTTTTAAGCTTTTCATACCTTGTAACATGTACAGTGGATGATTGAGCAATCTAAAATGTAATTACAAAAAAAGGATACTTGTATGTAGTTTAAGAATGTTGGTTGTATCATTGTTATTTCATAAGGATGTGATGTTAGATGAATAGGTAATTTAGATGTGATACTACATTAAGGGATCCATGAAGAATGTAATCTGTTATGTTATGATTACTTCCAGTTGGATGTTACTATTGCTTTTGTGAATGTTATGAATGATTTATCTTTCATGTTTAAAAAAAAATAAAAATGAAATTGTTTGGTAAACTTAGTGTAATTCTTTGGATCCCTTGGCAGAGCATTACAGTTATGGAAAAAAATTGTAATATGCAAACCTGAGTGCTCATCAATTTCATCAACAACATCAATATCTACAAGGCTGAAATTTCCTAATTCTAATTTATTTTACAACATTTAATAGAATCAAGTGCACAAGCATAATGAATATTTTTTTTTGCTAAGTTGGAGAACTCATGAGTCTCTTTTAAAATATTTATTTTATTCTATTTTCCTTTTTTCTTGAAGGTATTATTTCTATATTTCATTTACAAAGTAGAGCCTCCTCAAAATCAATTGGATCATCTTCTTCCACAAACCTAGAAAATCCACTCCCAACTACAACTCCACCAAATCTACTCCCAACTACAGCTTCACAAAATAGACTTCCAATTGTCTAGTTCTTGGTGTAGAAAATTCACCCGTAACTATAGCTCCACCAAATCCACTCCAAACTATAACTTCATGAAATAGTCTTCCAATTGTTGTTGTAATAGATGCACTTCCAGTTGCCACTACAACTAATCTACCCTGAACTATAGCTCCAACAAATCTACCCCCTAGAGTGACCACTTGAAATCCATTACCTAAGAGAAAACTTGGAGAACCAAAGCTTCTTGCAAAACCACTACCCAAACCTATTTGCCTTAACTAACTGAAAGTTCTTAAAGTATTTTCAAGGGTGTATTATCCAAGTCCATGTTGGGCCAGTTGGCCAAAGGAACTAGCTAAGCATATTGATAGATTCTACCCTCACTATCTAAATTAATTCCAAATAGGTTTGAACTCAATTGTCAAGATGATTAGGCCACAAGTATACTAAAGATTAGTAGTTTAAATAGTTCACTAGTAGGGCTATTAAGACTTAATAAAGTATTTGGATGACTAGTAATCAAAGGCCCTCTAAATAGATTAGGCTTTGGGACAGTAAATGTAGAAAACCCAAGCCCAAATCCATTGAAACCTCGAATATTTATATCATATGTTTGAGTGGGAGATTCATCATCTAGTCCTTCCTCATTGGTAATAACAGAGATCATTTCTAATGTCTGCCTAAAGGAAAATGAAGTTGGAGAAGAGAGAGTTTTTGGCTAAGGGGATAGAATTGTTACATCTAGCTAAAGAATGGGAGAATGATGATGAGTGATCATAGGATTGGAAAATGCAAAAGATGTGGCAATATTGAATAGTACATTTGTTCAACTTGCAAGACCTATTGATCTAGTAATAGGATCAAAGAATTATCCAAAATCTGATGTTGGTATTGACAAGAAAGAGAATTCAAAGTGGAAGCTATAGTAGGGGAGTTAGTAATTCATGTGAATAATAGTTTTCTCTATGAGGAAGGTAGCACAAATGGAGAAACTTGTGAAGAAAATTTCTATGTTGTAGATGAGGAACTACTTCTATAGAAAAGGATGAAATAAATTGACTAGACAATGGATCTCTTAAAGAGAATGTATCAAGTTTAGAGGTGTTTGTCAGTTCCACTTGTAATTAGTTGCTAGCTTCTATCCCTCCCAAATTAGAAACTAGAGTGATGTTTTCATTTCTAGGAAAAGAAGTGGTTGTTGATAGTACTACAAAGCTACTAAATTATGTTGTTACTCTTTTCCCATCAACTATAGACAAAGAAGAAAAAATTTGGATAAGATTAGTATATAATGTTATGACAAAGACTATGAGAGGACATAAAAAATGATTTGAAATGGACACAATGAGAAAATAGAGGTTTTGAGACATTGAAGGAAAAGGTTGCAAAGCTATCTCTAATGGCTTTTCTTGATTTGACTAAGGTTTTTTAAGTAGACTATGATGCTAGTGGGTATGCAATTGGAGCTATTTTGAGTCAAGAAGGAAAACATGTATGTTTCTTTAGTGAGAAATTGAATGACAGTCGAAGGAAATACTCAATTTATGATTACGAATTCTATGCTATATTTAAATCTTTGAAGAAATAGAGATATTATTTGATGCATATGGAATTTTTCTTTTATATAAAACATAAGGCCTTGCAATACATTGGAAGTTAGAAAAAATTGAATCAAAGACATATGAAGTGGGTATATTTCAAAATTTTCACTTTTCTATTTAAGCACAAAACTGGATAATCAAATAAGGTTGTTGATTTTTTGAGTAAAAGGAGTTTGCTAATAGAAATGAAAGTGGAAGTTCTTGGTTTTGATTACTTGAAGACTCTTTGAAAGCTTGTAAGTATCATTGGATAGTTGAACAAGCTAAGTGGATTGACGTTTTCATTGAGAATGATATGTTGTTTAAAGGAATTCAACTTTTCATGTACCTAGAGGATCTATGAGGAGTAATATCATTAAAGAAAACACATAGTTGTGTACTTTTTGGAAAATTTGGAATTGATAAGACATTGAAGTTAATTGTTGAAAGATACTATTAGTCGCAGACGTATAAGGATGTTCAAAAATTTGTGCAAAGTTGTGGAGTTTGTCAAGTATCAAAAGGAACTAATTAGAATTTGGGTTTGTATTGACCTTTTCCTATTCCTAGTAGACCTTGGGAAGGCATAATTATGGATTTTGTACTTGGATTGCCTATAAATCATAGAGGTTTTGATTCTATCTTTATGTTAGTAGATAGATTTTCTAAAATGGAACATTTCATACCTTGCAAGAAAACATCTAATGTAGTACACATAGATTAACTATATTTCAAAGAGATAGTAAGGTTGCATGGATTTCCAAAGATGATTATTTCAGACAAAGATATTAAGTTCAATGGATACCTTTGGAAGACACTTTCAAAGAAGTTAGGTTTTGAGATTAAGTACATCTCTACATTTCACCCTCAAACTAATGGACAAAATGAAGTTGTGAATAGAAGTCTGGGTAACTTGTACAATGATGGCTTGTTGGAAGTAAGCCTACAAATTAGGATATGATCTTGACACAAGTTGAGTTCACATACAACAACTCTGTGAACTAAAGTATTAAGAAGAAACCTTTTGAGATCATAAATGGATTACACCCTAGAGGAAAAATAGAGCTAAGAAACTTGAGTAAAGAAGAAAAGAGTGATGTAGATGCTGAAGAATTTGTGAGTTTCATCAAGTATTTGCATGATGATGCAAGAGACACTTTTTAAAGTATTACTCATAAATATTTAATAAGCAATAAGTTGATCATAGGAGATGACATAAGTATTTCAATGAAGGTGGTTAGGTAATAGTTAATTTGAAGAAAAACATATTTCTAGAAGAAAAACAAATTAAAGATGAAGAAGTTTGGACCTTGTAAAATTTTGAGAAAGTTCGATAGTGGAAATGATTTTGAAGTTCAGATTCTTGAAGATACGGATATTTCACCTATATTCAATATGTCTAATATCTTTGAGTTCCATGAGCCCGAAGAAAGTTAATTGATAATCCACATTATCCAATGAAGAAAGAGGAAGGCATTGAACAAGGATTCAATGCCAGACTAAGCAGAAACACTAGAGGGAAGGATTACATCAAATAGCTTGTTTAGTGGAAAGGAAAACCATTTGAAGAAACTTTATGGATATCATAGGTTGAACTACATCTTTATGATTTAAGTTAGGACATTCTTGGATCCTGATGTGGAAATTAGTTCTCTTCTTACCCTAGGTTTATGATGCAAGAGCATTTGGGTTAATGAGAAATCTTGCATCAACCAAATTTTCTTCTTCTTTCTAGTATCAATATGTTGTTCGTGAAGTAGTCATTACTGCTTTTCATTTCATATTTTGTGCAGTTGACATCATGCCAAGTACCTCTCCTAGATCCTTTTACTAAGCGTTTGCATTCCTATGTTTCATATTCTTTGACTTCTGTGTCATTATTTATGGTTTCTATTTCCTAAGGTTGTCATTTAGTGAGGCATGTTATTTTTGTTTGCACAATTTCTAGTGATGAAATGGCATCTTGTGTAGCTGAGATCCAACTCCTATATTGTCTTTTTATCAAGTTTTGGTTTACTCACCCAAGACTGGACCTCTAGTGTAATTAAATTTTACTAGATGTCTTGTGTCTTAACTAGCTATATAAGAGGGTTGGCTAGTTGTGGGAGATTAGATTAGTAGTAATATGAAGGTAGAATATAGATGATGTGAGGTTGGATGTTGAATTGAAAATCTATTTTGTATAAGGCCACAACTCGGAAGGCCTCACAATCAGGCATGCTACAGTTTTATTCTATGAAGTTAAATAATCACACCTGTTGAGTTGTTGCATACTCCCTCATGTTCCCTTTTGTGTATGTAGTTAAGCTTATTTGTGTTACTCTTAGCAAGGATAGCTTGAGGTTTTTCATTAAGTAGACTTAGCCTTGTGTCAAAATCCCAAAAGAATTTCATTAAATAAAAAGGGATGATATTGCTACAAAATAGTTAATTTTCCATAAGGTGAGATATCAAAATTCAATAACCAAAAAGAGATCTTGTCCAAAAATAGCTCTCATGACTTCTTCTCAACTATGAGGAACTACTTACTACATAGATCTTTGTATCAAAACTATCACTACCTACAAAAGTCACTCATTGAGTGAGACATGATTCAATCCTATAGCCCACTCAAACAAGTCACTCAAAGAGTTTTTAAGGATTTAATAATGACATCTAACCACACAAGTCATTCATGGAGTTCTAAAGGATTAGATTCTACAAACTAATTAAACAAGTCATTTATAGAGTGCTTGAAAGTTAAATAAAGAAACCCACTACACAAGCCACCCCTAGTGTGCTAGTTGATTGTTTCATCTTTACTAATTTTGAAATAATTATCTCATGTCTTGTTTACACTTGTTAACAAATCCTTGAACCTTATTTCTACTAGCAAGTTAGGGGTTGATTCCATGTTAGGATCTACTCCCTATACCTAGTTTTGGTATTGTACACAAACTCACCACACTCAACCGATAGATTCTAAGATGATACCACAATGAAAAATCACAACCAAATGCATCAGTTATCTATGTCCAACCATACCACCAAAGTCGCTCTCTTGTAAACAAAGGAAAACATCCACAAGACATGCTCAATTGGCCTTTAGACCACAAGCATGGATCCCTAAATGATGAGAAAGTTATATCTCTCAATACGAACAATATCTAATTCAGTAAGTTGCAAAATCACAAAGATTCATATTAAGAAAAATAAGTTCACAATTATAGATCTATGACATACTTAATTGGCCTCTAGCTTGAGAAAAAACATGTTGAATATTTTGATAATAAATACACTTCATATAAAGCTGTGATACCATAAAAACTTGTAAATAAGAGAATGTGTTCTATCTATTTCAGTAAAATTAATTCAAATAAGAAAAATATTAAATTGATATTATAATTAAAAATTAAAAATATTTTATTTAATTTTATTATGAGTCAAAAAATTTAAAAATACATATTAAAATACAAATTATAGCAAACAAATAAAATATCATGACTAAGAAACTAAACTATAATTTGATAAATAAATAATTTTAAAGAAAATTGTTCCTAATTAGAAACATAACTAAACCATAGCATGAGCAATTTTCCACATAAGACCTTATCAGTTTTAAAATAGTTACAACACTTATAAATATTCAAAACATTTTCTAAATTAATTGTTTTTCCTTCTTTTATTAACGAAAACAAACTTAAAACGCAAGTAGAAATCTTCATATAGAACGTCACGCTCAAAGAGGTTTTTCAAACACGTGTAAGTCAATTTAGGTAGGTAATCATATAACTAGTGATAATAAAGATTAGGATAGGGAGTTGCTTTTCCTAGAGAAAGTGCCCTCTATTTGAAGGCGAGATTAAATGAAGCTTGGTCTAATTGTGGAAAGCAGGTGAAAATGCAATCAGTCTGTTTGTTTGTTCTTCTTTCATTTCACACTCCAATTCAATCCATCTGTTTGCAGTCCGTATCATCTGGATGTGTATAAATAGCGAGGGAGCGTAAAGAAACAAACACACATCCTTCCTTGTGCAATTGAGTGAAGAAGATGGCAAAGAAAACTAATGGAGACAGGGCTGTCGCTCCCTGTCTCACTGCAATGATGCTGGTTAATATGGTGAGCGGTGGGGGAGTAACGACTGCTAAGGATGGTGATGATTATAATGGTGGTAGTAGCAGTGATGGTCCACCTGATGATGATAATGGTGGTAGTATCAGTGGTCCACCATCGTCTGAAGGAGGCACTACAAAATCTCCCCCAAACTCACCTGGCCATGCCAAGCCAAACAAAAAGTAATGTAATCTCCATGCGCATATCCGCGTAGTGCTGTGTATATATATATAGAGTCATAACTTTTGATTCAGATTTGAGTTTTGGCTGAAATTTTACAGACAGTTGTGTGAGGAGGATTGGTGGCCATTTCAATATTTTTGAGCCTATTTTTGAGCCTTTGAATTTTTGTATTTTTGTATTTTTTAGTAAAGTTGTTTTTTTAATAAATCTGAAATTATATTCTTGATTTCATAGATTAGTTAGCAATTCATCTTCCCTTAGTTGGGGGATTGTCTTGGGAAAATCCATTTTTTTAAAAAATCTGCCAAATATGATAATTTTCAAAATTCTAATAAGTAGTAGTTTTGTTTCATTGTAAAGATAGAGTAGGAGTTGAAAAGGTTTAATAAAGATACTTGAATTCTAAAAATTATGTATTGTGTAATTTTTAAAATTATTGTTGTGAACGGGTTTGGACCACATCAATATATATGTGTGTGTATACATATATGTGTATATTATATATATATATATAGATATATGTGTATATACACACACATATATAACATATATATTATATATGTATATGTATATAAGAAATATCTATATATGTGTATATGTGTGTGTATATACACACACACACATATATATATATATCATGTCATTCACAAAGAAAAACTCTTAACACTTTTATTATTCCATTAATCTTGACAAATTTTTAAGATAATAATATATGTTTATATTTTTTTTAACTTTTATATTATATGAAATTAAATTTAATATTGACTTAACTAATCTGCTGACATGATCAAAATACATCTGAAACAAACTGATATAAATTTAATAAGCCAATTAAGACTAGTACAGCTTTGGTATTTGTTTATGGGTAGATGGATTCTTTTACTGTAAATATGTGAATATAAATAAGTAGCATTAATGATATATGAGAAATAGAAGCACTCGACCAAGCAATAAGAAAAATCAAATGCATATAGCCAAAATTCTATTAAAATTGATTATATCTTTACAGTTAGCTGGTTTCAAAAGAAACTATTAAGTGATCTCTAATTTTTAAATTTTTTTTTTAAAAGGACGAGTTTTACAATTAGGAACTTCATATAGTGCATGTTGATATTTTTTGTAAATGTATCAAAGGCATGATACAATATGAGTCCTCAATAGGGAAACTGGTATCTTACTGATATTTTTGTAATAAAATGATAGCATTTAAACAAATGGGAATTGAAAAGAAAAATGATAAAAAGTGTTATATAATTTACTCAATCTTGTAGTTTTATTGTTAGGATGTTGAGATTTTAAATAAAATTAGTTTTGTTCCTGAATTTTGATGTTCACCTGTCTATGGTTGGCTTTCACAAGTAAACAACTAAGAGGAAATGTTTTTGGTGACTGTAATCCCTACATGGATTCTACCGTCAAATGAATTAATTGTTAATAGATACATTTGAAAAAAAAATTTAGAGGAGATTTTTGTGAATAGCAAATAGACACTATTTTTTATTTGTCAGAATGTGAGTAGTAGCAAATTTTCTATTTTTATTTTACTTTGTTTTCTCACAGATTATATGACAATAGCAACTTGTGTGATTCATTTGTTGAATAGTGGTTGCTACATGTCGTTTTTCGAAGACCTCAAACTAGTGCAAGTTTGATTTGTAATCAATGGTTGCGGCCCATTAGTTTATTTTCTGAGTTTGTAGAGGTAATTTTCAGATTTGTAATAGTTTGTTTCAAAAGTTTATTGATAGCAAGCAAGAAAGAATGTTGCTTATTTCTAGTTATTTTTTACTCTCCATTTTTTATTCCACACTCATCATAGTTGTAAGTCTTTGTGTTTTTATTGGAGATTTAATTTTCTTATATGGTATCAAAGCTATTGCGCCCTTAGTCCTTGTTAGTTTGGACAATTTTTATGGGTATTAAAGGTTTTATTGTAGGATATATGGTTGGTGATGAAGAAAAGAGTTGTCAACCAATATTGTACTTTAATAGACAAAAGCATGATGTTTGGACAAACATTAACCTTCGCTAAAGAAGCCTTGATAGAGGCAATATTTTTCATAATAAAAACTAACTACTCCAAGGAAGCCTACAATATCTTTCAAAAAAGTTTTAAAAGAATTAAGAAAGCCGTGTAGTGAATCTACAAGTGCTTTGAAGAGATTTCAAGAATCTTCTCCTAAAGGATATTGAGTTTATTTCAGATTTAAGCTCAAGAATTTCTATCTTGATTAGCTAATTTAGGACAAATAGTGAAGATGTGTAGTAGAAAAGAATAAAGGAAATAATATTGAGATTTCTTCCCCAAAAACTTGATATACTTGTGAAAAATATTTAAGAGGAAAAAGGTCTCTCCACATTGAGTGTGGATTAGTTAATGGGTTCTCTCAATACCCATTTGTAACACCATATTAGGTCTAGAACATCTTCCCAAGAACATTTTTTTAAATCCCAAATCAATGCAAGAGGTAGGGAGAAAGGAAGAAGTAGCTCAATATGAGACTCTATAGGTAGAAGTCATAAAAACTCTTTGAGTATAGAAATGTTGGAGGAGGATGTTCAAGATAATAAAATAACCATAATAGAGAATGAATAGCTTCGAATAGCTCCTAAGGAGGAAATAAGGAAACAACTCTAACAAGAGCAATGTTGAGGGTTTTTATTCCTATAAATTTTTGAACTATCTAAGTGAATGTAATGACTAGTTAAGACAAAGTGAAAATGTGATTGATGTGAATGTGAGTGAATTAAATAGTCGTATAACCTATATCATGTACAATATAATTGGTGAAGAAGGAAGCTCCCATGTTTTTTATTGTATCCATTGGGTTGATAATCAAACCCAAGAAAATTAATATAGGATTGAGTGCATAAAAAAATCCAACACCATAAACTTACTCACATTCTATTGGTTTTCTAGAAAAAAATGAAGCAATTAGCATCAGGACCATAAAAATTCAAGAAACATTTTTGTTTGGCGCCAAAAAATGTACAACATTGTGATAATTCTTGGAATAAAAAATCTAAGTTAAAGAAGTATTTAAAAAATTAACGCTTCCATTTTAATGGTGAATATTTATATGAATTTTGCAATTTGGTGAGCCATACTTGATATATGGTATTTTAGAAATTATGATATATATCCTCATCAAATTTTGACTTGATAGGAAAAATCAATTAAAAGCTATGACCCTCAAAAGTCCTTTCATTACAACTATATTGAATGATTTCCACACCAAATAGGAACTTTTCTCTATTACCTGAGTTCTTGTTATTGCAATGTTTAAGGCTCTTGCTCAAAATGTTCGAAATGTTCATCCCATTTTATTTGAAACACAAATATGTCATCCAAATAGACCAAAATAAGGGACAATGAAAGGCCTAAATAAGTCTTTGGTCATTCTAACAGCTTAAACATCACACACCAAACCTTGATTCTTAGGTTAAAAGTGTTAAATAGTAAAAGTTGACCTACTTTAGCCAAGTATAATATTTTTCTTAGTGTGTGATGTTTAAGAGTGGCCTTTGTCATCCTCAAGAAAGTGGTAGAGCCATTAGTCAATGACATTTAAATACATCATCTTTGGATTTGAGAGTAATTTAAGGGACATCTAAATGATATGTATAACTAGCCATGCCTCTTTGCATTGAATCATTAGCAATAGAAAATATCTATTTTAAAATATTAAATGCCCACACTATATTTTGTAATAATGAACAACTATTTTGAGATATTAAATGCCTACACCATATTTTGTAGTAATCACCAAGTATTTTTAATGGAGAACATTCCCAAGCCCCCTAATACTTTCATTACCCAATTTCATAACATATCGCATTGCCTAGACTTGTAGATATTGTGATGCTTATACATGTATGGTTGTCATAAAAATACAACACACACTCAATTGCAAGTGCTTTTACATTAGTGTTGTAGGCACTAGGAACTCTCTACCTTGTTATACTAATGGATTTTATTATTTTCACACTACTTAGCCATTTATTTTTATGTCAATCTAGTTCTCTTGTTTAATATGTTAAGTGAGAGGAGAAGTACTTGTTGTTAGGAAAACAACAGTGCACAAATGCTTTCCAAATGCCAAATTAACAAAAAAATACGAAAGAACAAAATTAAAATGGAGATGAGAAAATAAATAAATTATTAGACATAGGACATAAAGGAAACAACACATTTAATGTGGGAAACCCTTTCAGGAAAAAACCCACGACCCAAAACCCTGAACAAAATTTTGTATTATAGTAAAATGAGATTTTCATACAACTTTGGATTTTCACAAGCTTAGATTGCCTTTTCTTCAATCATCCTTGTTTTCATCATCACATCTTTAAAAATTTTGCAGCCCTACAAATTTGTTACCAAATCTAGTAAAGAAACTATTATAGAAAAAATGGTCTACCAGTTCAACCATTGGTCACGGCTGCGAGCATCACTTCAGTCAATGAATGCCTTTGGTGACACAGGCGGTACTATACATTGAATTCACCATACTTAGCATGACCACACCACTCAGAGAGATGTACATAGAAACATTTATGGTAGACTCACTTACCATACTACACCACATACCACACATCATACCAAATTCCTCCTTCATCATACTCATCGAAACTAAATTCCATCACCATACACACTATACCACACTCACCATACTAGACCATAGTCCATACAGTGCACTCCTCCCCTATATGGTCCATGTAGTGGATTCCTCCACTTCAATATTCATAACAATCTCCCACTTGATGAAGTACTTAGTCACTCACTCAACATGGCTAACAAGAGTAAGGGGTATTAAGCCCCATGGAGTTTCTTCACCATTTGAACTTAGTTCTGTTCATTGGCTTTGTTAATGTACCTACAAAATTCTACTAAGTATCAACCTTTTCGAGAGTTACCTTTCAATCTTTGACCATGTTGCATACAAAGTGGTATTGTACGTCAATATGCTTTGTTCTAGCATGGAAAGTAGGATTCTTCACCAAACATATTACTGTTTGACTATTGCAAAGAACTGTAATTCTTCTTGCATCATAGCCTACATCCAAACATAAAAAATTAAGCCAAACTGCTTCTTGACATGCACAAGTAGATGTCATGCACTATGCCTCAGTTGTTGACAATACAACTACACTTTATTATTTTCTCATCCAACTGATAGCACCACCATTTGCGATGAATACATATCCACTGGTGGAGCTTTTCCTATCAATATCCCCAGCACAATTTGCATTAACATAACCTTGAATGCTAACCAATCTATTAGATCTCACTGAGTTACCTTGATAATATAATGCGTATTGTGACATACCCTTCAAATATCATAGAAATCTTTTCATAGCATCCCAATGTGACTTTCTTGGATTCACAATAAACCAACTCAATACTCCAAGTTCTTGCACAATTTCTAGTCTTGTACTAACCATTGCATACATAGGTCTTCTAGAAAAACTTGGATAAGGTACTCTACTTCATGTCTTCAATCTCATTAGGAGATTTTGAACTATCATTGATTGACAACTTCGTTCCATGTAACACTGGAACAACCTGTTGCTTGCAGTCAGTCATATTCAACCACTCAAGAACATTAGTAATATATTTTCTTTGGCTGAACTAAATTTTTTTGCTAATCCTACCCCTTTTAATTTCCATCCCCAAAAATATTTTTTCTAACCCTAAATCTTTCATTTCAAACTTTAGGTACAATTGAGATTTTAATTCTGAAATCATTTCCTTACTATTTTCTATAAACAACACATCATCTACATAGAGAGAAATAATATGTATCCTATCACCTTCAGCTTCATAATACACATAATGATCCGATTTAGACCATATTTTTGGTACCACATTCTGGGTGACTATTTCAAACCATACAGAGACTTTTTGAGTTTACAAAGAAAATTCTCTTTACCTTTTTTTGCAAAGTAATTTGGTTGGGACACGTACATCTCTTCTTCAAGATTACCATGAAGAAATCTCATCATCACATCCATTTGCTCAATTTCAAAGTCATGCACTACTACAAGTGACAATTGAAATCTAATAGACTTTAGCTTAGCTACAAGAGAAAATATTTCTCCATAATCAATCCCTTCTTTCTAAGAATATCCCTTCGCAACTAGACTTGCCTTTTACTTGTAAATCCTTCCATCTAGACCATACTTCTTCTTAAAGACCCATTTACATCCTATGGGTTTCCTCCCATTAAGAAAAGGTGCTAGATCCCAAGTTTCATTCTTTTCCAAAGATTTCATTTCATCCTTCATGACTGACAACTAGGAATATGAATCCAACGTATTAATTGCTTCTTTCATAGTCCTAAGCTCATCAACATTGTAAGAAAAGAATAGGCACAATTAACATTCAACATGGAATAATTAAATCTCTTTGGTGAAAAACCATACCTATCAGGTCGCTACCTCTCCTGAGTAGATCTTGTCACTCCCTATGGTGAAATTTATCAAGGTTCAGGATCATGTTCTTCTTCACTTGTATAATCACTCAAGCTCTCTCCATCCTTATTCTCATATAATTTTGGATGTTGTAATGCCTCGTCAAGGGATCCAAAATAAATAACCTAAAGTTCTACTAAGTTTGTGAAACTTTTTTCTTTTTGAACGAGAAGAATAACATACACATCAAACACATAGTAACGAAAGCAATAACATATAATCAACTATCAGCATACATAACAAGTTATATTCCTTAAGGATCCCAAGATGTTGAGTTACATTTAAATTTAATTAATACTAAGCCTAACAACTACCACATCCACATGAAAGAATAATTAAAAATTCCAATGTCTTTTAAATAATATACATTTGTTCTGAATGCCACTTGGAAAATTAAATCTAGAATGCTCAATCATCCATTGTACATGTCACAGGGTATGAAAGGCTAAAAGAATATACATATGTAAAAATAGAAATACATCCTCCTCCTCAGATCCATGATACAAGTGTAATAAAATAAATGAAACCATCCACCATACATGTACATACATCCATCATAAAAGATATATACATCCAACATGAAATACAACCACCCATCATAATGATACATAGATAGAATGAAAGGAAATCTAGACAAGAAAGCTCCAGCCATGGTGACTATGGATGGATCTCAATGGTAAGAGTAAGAAGCACTACCTCCCAACTACATGGAACCTAAATGGCCCACTCTCACTGTGCTAAGGAGATAGTCTCAAGTCCCAAATAGGATATCAAATCACACAACACAAATACTCTCTAAGTCTAGGAAACCCTAAAATTATACTAACTCAAAGGTTCCAAAATAGATTGACATCTAAACCTAGAGGCATATAAAGACATGTAGGAAACCTACTATATAAGCGGGCAAGTGTCATTGCATGAATCACATTGGAGTTACCCTGGCAATCCCTTAGGACCCCAAGGTCCCTAGTGATCCTTATGTGGCCACTAGTATCCTCTCGTACTGACAAGGAATACACTCTACTCCCATCCTAGTCTATACTAGCACTCAAGGCATGGGTGAGAACATACAAAGACTCTTATTAGGTTCAGTTTACTCTAATTTAGTGTAATGTTTTCACTTATTAAAAAACTTACAATGAGTTACCCTGGCAGCCACTTAAGGCCTCGACCCCCATTGCAAGTCACTTACTGACACTACATATAGATTACCTACCCTAAGCTCATGAAATAAAAAATCAAGAATCATAGTAAAATCACCTCATTCCTATACAAGTGACTAGAAAACATCATAAAGGTAATCATAATAATCACATCAATTCTTTGTGAGTAATTGGAAAGCAACAAAGATAAATCACAATATCCATCTCTTCTAAACAAGCAACCAGAAAGTATCCCAATAATATTGATCAATGACTCAAAATGGTCAAGTAAAACATGTTACAACATGATGTAATCAAGAACATGGCAAGCAATTCACTCCTATCAAAGTGATTGGAAAGCAACCCAAATATAACTGATCGAGGACTCACAAACGGTTAAGTTAGATATCTCATAGCATAAATCTCGCCATCACACAAGGCACTGAAACATAGTAACCAACAATATAAACACACTCAACATAGAGGATACCATCACATATCATGGTTAAGTGAAAATAATCAAGATTGAGTTAGCATGATAACACACTCGCAAAACTCCCAAGCCTTTGGTAGATGTCCTATAACTGGTCAATAATCTAGTCAACCCAAAACCCCAAACATAGACAACATAAGAAACAAGATGCACGTCCATGTTTTAGTTTGTTGAAATCACATAGTTTAGTTAAATGTAGGGTTTCAGTTTCCATTTCAGTGTATGCTTTTAAGTGAAAAGATTCACCATTTACCCTATAATTTAACTCATTCATTTAATCAATTAAATATAGAATTTTCCCATTATATTTTATGTCAATTACCTAAAATATTATAAGGATAATCATGTATTTGTTTAAACTTTCTAAAAATAATTCTCCCTAATTTTTGGCAAGATAATTGTAATTTACTAAAGTCAAAATTTAAATAGACCTTCAACAAGTTTAAATAAATTCTCAACCTTCTTAACTAACCCTCATTATAGAATAAATTTAATATCTATTTATATTGCATTTAATCATTTAACATAAATTAATTTTAAATAAATTACTATCTTTTAAATGATATTTATTAGTTATTATAAATTTAAAATTTTTAATAAAAATAATATTTAAAAATAAATTATAATAAATAATATTAAAAAAAACTTTAATTAAATTAATATTTAATAAAATTTTAAATTTTTGTTTTAAAAAAAAATATTAATCTGCGTTTTAAGCCCACTAGCTTACAAAGAGGGTCGCGGCCTCTGCACCATAGTACCCTGCTATCATAGGGCCTGCAGTGATAGGGTACAACGTACTCTATCATCACAGTACCTGTGACAACAGGTACTTGCTACAGTCACGGCAAGAGGGGTTACGAGGTAATTCCCTCCCCCTTTGCCTTTAATAATTTAATTTTTTTAATTTTTTATATAATGTTTTTATATAAATTTTCTCCCCTTGTCAAAAATATAAATTTATTTCATTATAATTTTGTAAATTAAAAAATTCAGTAAAACAAGTTTATTTTAAATGTGTGTGTGTGTGTGTGTGTGTGTGTGTGTGTGTGTGTGTGTGTGTGTGTGTGTGTGTGTGTGTGTGTGTGTGTGTGTGTGTATGTGTGTGTGAGTGTGTGTGTGTGTGTGTATCAAAACTTAGAATTAATCTGATGATGAATACAATGTACCCTTTTTATTTATTTATTTTCTCTAAGAATATTTTCTATTTAAATTCAAACCCTTCTTGGTAAATTTCTCATTCCCTAATCTACTTGAAAGAAGGTTATACAAATTCTATGATTTTCCAATAATAGAAGATTTAATATTCATAACAAGAATGTGCATATTATTGAAAACATTAATCACAAGAACTCTTTAGAAAACATTCAACAGAAATGATGAAGACAGGAAAGAAAAGAGTATTAAAATATGCGAAAATCACAAGTGTCTACCTGGACACTAATGCTAATTCGCTATGCCTCAAAAAATTGTAGAGAAAAATCTCCCGTCTTAGAACCTTCTCTTTTCTAAAAATTCCTTCCTTCTCCAAAATTCGCAGTCCTTCAAAAATGACCCCCAAATTGTGATAAGGAGTTCTCTCCATAAAATTGGGGCACTAATTATGCATTCACCCGAGAGAACTCTCTACTCACTCCTCTTCAACTCTAAATTAACTTTTATTTATCTTTCTTTTATCCTTTCCATGCACATTCATTAATTACTTAAATTACTTTATTTAATTTTTACTTGACTCCTTTTTAAATTAATTTATTAAATTTAATCTCATGCACACATTATGCAATTACAATATCTTTGTTAAACTCACTTGTTTGATCTTTTTAATTAATTTCTTATATTTTAATCTCATGCAATCAAAACTTTTAATAAATTAATATATTTTCACTTTTTAAATTTATTTTTGAAATGTAATTGATAAAATATTTATTAACTTAAATAATAATATTTAGCATTTTTTTAAAAATGAATTCTAAATATATTATTATTAAATTAAATAAATATTATCACATTCTAAATTTGAACTTATAACTTTGATCTTCAAATTCAATTCTTTTTATCTAATTAATTTCCCAACTAATTAAATATAATTAAATATTAAAATATCATAGTAATTTTTTATTAAATTAAATCATTAATTTAATCTTTTAATTAGACGTAGAAAATTCACCAAGGACTCATAAAATAAAATATGAAAAACTATCATAGAAAAACACATACAAAATCAAACTAAAAGGTTATAATCACGAATTAATGTCATTTGACACATTTAGAGGGTACACAACTCATATACTTGTCCTAATTTTCTAGGAAAAATGGCTCAAAGGTTTAGTATTTGGATTTAAGAATTTATGTCCCTTCTCTTATCATTGAGATAATGCGATAGGCTATGCTTATACTGGCAATTCAGGGAAGTTGATACCCGGTACCTACAACCTACATAAAATCCATGTATGTACAAACACAATATTCTAGGCTAAACAGGCAATGTCAGAAAGTGGTGCATCATGCAAATCCTGATTAGCAGGTGACTATGACTCCCTTCCTTAACCACATAAGAAACACCATACATCAAGAAAACAACCACACACATCATACACATGTAGTATGGGGTATGTATCCATAAGAAAAAACATATAATAAACCATCTAACTAATCATCATCAATAACTAAAAGCACTATAATAATCATCATGCATACATGAAATATTGGACTAGGATAAGACTAAACACTCTAAGATGACCGATCATACTAGTTTTTCTTATTGCACTGAGCATTGTGATAGTTCCTAGCATTGGAACCACGACCACCACTCTGTGCAGGAGGATTAAGTTCCTCCTTGCTACTTATTACCCCTAGAAGGAGGTTTCCTACTACCACCTACTCCCTAATTACCCTTCAATCCTAATGCTGAAGGTGCTCCTACAAAACCCCCATGTCCTAGGTTCACACTTTGCTCTACAAGGATGGCTTGATGTACCACATCCTTGAGGGTTTTAGGTTCAAACACCTTAATAGCCCCAACTAAATGGTTGTTGAAGCCTTTGATGAAATGTTGTGCCAATTTTTTTGGGTTATCACTAATTCCTAAAAAAGGCATGAGCTCATAGAACTTGTGCTCATACTCTACTACAGTCACAGTGAACTATCTTAGGTTGTAGAACTCATTTGCTCTATGTTGCTTCCATTCCTCTGGTAGGAATTTCTCATGGAAGCTCTCCAAGAATAACTCCCATGTGACATTGTTCATGTCTATGCCCAACTTATTTTCCTCGATAGTCCACCAAGTGGCTCCAAAGTTTTCTAGGTTGGTAATGTTAGAATTATGATATATTTGTCATTAGTCACAACACTTATTTGATTCTGAATGCTTATCGAGCTCATCACCTAGTCTACAGTTCACACCGAGCATTCAACAATTTCCTTATAAATTTTGCAAGTAAACAGTTGATACCGAGCATTCATTTGGAAACTAAGCATATGGGCAGTTCAACAGTATTTACCAAGTTCACAGTGGTTGCCGAGCAGAATAGTGTTCTCCAAGAAGTTAGTGGTTATTGAACAGAATAGTGTTCCCCAAGTAGTCAGTGCTCACTGAGTCATCAAAGAACTTAGTGTTTACCGAGTGATCAAGGTAAACAAAGAACTTAGTGTTTACTGAGTGATCAAGGTAAACAAAGAACATAGTGTTTACCGAGTGACCAAGGCAAACAAAGGAATCAGTAATTATCGAGTAAACAAGGTAAATGAAGGAATTAGTGATTACTGAGTAAACTAAGTAAATGAAGGAATCAATATTTACCAAGTGAAGAAGGTTATCAATGGATTTAGTTCTTATCGAGTGACACAATATTCATCGAGTCACCAATGGTTACCGAGTTCCAAGCTACTTAGAATGATTAGTATGGACCATGCCTCTACTCTTACTAAGTACAAGACGATGCAGTGTATTGTAGTGGATGCCGAGTATCAGAAGGTCACTGAGTCAATTTGTGGAACTCGAGTTTTCTACCACTTGGCCGACTCAGTAATGCTTGTTTATTTGTGTTTGGCCGACCTTGCCAGTGTAAATATTGGAATGGTACATATCATTTGAAATGATGAGATGTTGAAAGTTGTTGGTTGTGATGTGTTACAATAATTGAGAAGAGGAAAAGAAAATCTCTAGCAAAATAGAGGAATATAGCAGAAAGCGAATCACTAGTAGAACAGAGGAATACAGCAAAAAGTGAATCACCAGCAGAACAATGGAATAAAGCAAGGTCAACATTGTTGCAGAAAGGATATATCTATCACATTAGGTTATCAGAGCACAAAGGATCTTATCAGCAATCAGTTGCAATCAGATCCACTGCTTCATCCTAATAGGTGAATTAGTTTGCTAAATCCTTTAACAAGGTAGACTTAACAGTCTCTTGTAAATCTCCTAACAGAGTGCATACTTCATTGTATGTTTGTAAATCCTTTAACAAGGTGGATCTAGCAATCCTACTTGCTCCTAACAGGGCAAATCATCAGAAGTGATCATTGTAAGCCTTAACCGGCCAACTTTATACTACAGTATTGAAGTTTTGTGGGTATCATCCCCACCCTAGTTTTACTTTCTATTTGGAAGGTTTTTGGGTCACCAAATCTGTGTGTTCATGTGTTACAAATGTTTTCCTGCATACAGTAGATTAGATGGATGAATGGTCAATATGTTATTAAGCAGAAATGGATTAAAGTTTTAGAGTTACTGATTCACCCCTCCCCTCTCAGTAACCTTATTAGTCTTGATTATTTTCAATAGGTAATAGAAAGTGTTGCTTTGACATTAGTGTCAAAGTTTTGCATAGAAAAAATCTTATCAAGAGCAATAAGCCACTACTTGGCTACATAATCTAAACCATGCCCATTAAAGGGCTTGACCTTGGACCTCTTAAGGTCCTTCATCTATGCAGATACTATGGATCTCTATTGATCCCTTCGAGGTCTCCTAGACCTAGGTCTATGCTTATGTCTTGCCTAATGTGCTCTATCCTGATCAAGAAGAGGAGGTAGGTGATCAATGATGGTCTGCATCATTTGCCTCAGATCAACCTCCTTAGATTCATCATGCTCCTCTCTATGGTTCTCTTCCTAATACTCATTGACATGCCCATCCCTAGTCCCTTCCTGAATATGGCTTTCATGGATAGAGTCATGCACACCGATTGCTCTGCCTTCTCCACGACCTCTACTACGGTCTAGGCTACAACCTCTAATAGAAGATCTCATCATAGATACCATCCTACAATAATATCCAAGATACAAGATGCTATAATAAACATAATACATACTACTATAAAGCATAGATAAAAGACACAGGTTTTGCAAATAGAATAAGTTTCAATTTTTAGTTTTTCCTATATTTAGGTTTAAGTATGATTTCAACTTTGAAGTCTAAGTGTTGAAGTATGAAAAATATACAAGTAAAAGTTTAAGTTTTGTGTCAGTTCAACTAGTTCAAGTTTTAGTTTGATATAGGTGCATATAATAGTCTAAAGTTCTCATTTTTGTTCAACTAGTTAACACTAGTGGCATTCCAATATGCCCAAAGCTCCCAATGTAGAAACTCGGTCTCTGATACCATATGTAACACCCTGTCAAGGGATCCAAAAGAAATAACCTAAAGTTTTACTCAATTTTCCAAACATTTTTTTTTGAACAAGAAGAATAACATACACATCAAACACATAGTAGTGGAAGCAATAACATACAATCAACTATAAGCATACATAATAGGTTACATTCCTTAAGGATCCCAAGATGTTGAGTCACCTTTAAATTTAATTAATACTAAGCCTAACAACTTCCACATCCACATGAAAGAATAATTAAAAAGTCCAATGTTCTTTAAATAATATACATTTGTTTCGAATGCCTCTTGGCAAATTAAATCTGGAATGCTCAATCATCCACTGTACATGTCACATGGTATGAAAGGCTAAAAGAATACACATATGTAAAAAAAGAAATACATCATCCTCCTCGGATCCATGATACAAGTACAATAAATTAATGAAACCATCCACAATACATGATACATCCATCCATCATAAAAGATATAGACATCCAACATGAAATACAACCACCCATCATAATGATACATAGATAGAATGAAAGGAAATGCAGATAAGGAAGCTCTAGCCACAGTGACTATGGAAAGATCTGAATAGTAAGAGTAAAAAACACTACCACCCAACCGGGTGGAACTTAAATGGTCTACTCCCATCATGCTGAGGAGATAGTCTCAAGTCCCAATTAGGATATCACATCACACAACACAAATACTCTCTATGTCTAGGAAAGCCTAAAAGTATACTAACTCAATGGTTCCAAAATAGACCGACATCTACACCAAGAGGCACACAAAGACACATAGGAAACCTACCATGTAAGTAGGCAAGTGTCATCACATGAATCATGTTGGAGTTACCCTGGCATTCCCTTAGGACCCCAAGGTCCCTAATGATCCCTATGTGGCCACTAGTATCCTCTCGTACTAACAAGGCATACTATGGAATACAAGGTCGCAACCAAGCAATCTCTCTACTCCCATCCTAGTATGTACTAGCACTCGAGGCATGAGTGAGAACATACAAAGACTCTTATTGGGTTCATTTTACTATCATTTAGTGTAATGTTTTCACTTATTAAAAAACTTACAATGAGTTACCCTGGCAGCCACTTAGGGCCTCGACCCCAATTACAAGCCACTTCCCGACACTACATATAGATTACCTACCCTAAGCTCATGAAATCACAAATCAAGAATCATAGTAAAATCACCTTAGTCATATACAAGTGATTGGAAAGCATCATAAAGATAATCATAATAATCACATCAGTTCTCTGCGAGTAATTGGAAAGCATTAATGATAAATCATAATATCCATCAGTTCTTAATGAACAACCAGTAAGCATCTCAATAATACTGATCAATGACTCAAAATGGTTAAGTCAAACATGTCACAACATGACATAATCAAGAACATAGAAAACGCTTTAGTCCTATCAAAGTGACTGGAAAGAAACACAAATATAACTGATCGAGGACTCAAAAATGGTTAAGTTAGATATCTCATAGCATAAATCTTGCCATCCCACAAGGCACTGAAACATACTAACCAACAATATAAACACACTCAACATAGAGCATACCATCACATACCATGGTTAATTCAAAGTAATCAAAATTGAGTTAGCATGATACCACACTCACAAAATTCCCGAGCCTCTGGTAGACATCTTATAATTGGTCAACAATCTAGTCAAACCCAAACCCCAAACACAGACAACATAAGAAATAAGATGCAAGTACATGCTTTAGTTTGTTGAAATCACATAGTTGAGTTAAATGTGGGGTTTCAATTTCCATTTCAATGTATTTTTTTAAGTGAAAAGATTCATCGTTTACCCTATAATTTAACTCATTAATTTAATCAATTAAATATAGAATTTCTCCATTATATTTTAAGTCAATTAACTAAATTATTCTAAGGATAATCATGTATTTATTTAAACTTCCTAAAAATAATTCTCCTTAATTTTTGGCAAGATAATTGTAATGTACTAAAGTCAAAATTTAAATAAACCTTTAACAAGTTTAAATAAATTCCCAACCTTCTTAACTAACCCTCATTATAAAATAAATTTAATATCTATTTATATCGCATTTAATCATTTAACATAAATTAATTTTAAATAAATTAATATCTTTTAAATGACATTAATTAATTATTATAAATTTAAAACTTTTAATAAGAATAATATTTAAAAATGAATTATAATAAATAATATTTAAAAATTAATTAATTATATTAATATTTAATAAAATTTAAAAACTTAAAAAAAAATAATAATAATATTAATATGTATTTAAAGCATGCCAGCTTACTAAGAGGGTCATGGCATCTACGTTGTAGTACCTTGCTACCGTAGGGCCTGCGACGATAGGGTACAATGTACTCTATCATTATAGTACATGCGAGAGCAAGTATTTTCTGCACTCACGGCTGAGGGGCGGGAAAGGGTGGGGGGGTACAGGGTAATTCCCTCCCCCTTTGCCTTAAATAATTTTAATTTTAATTTTTTAAAAACATTTTTATATAAACAATTTCCCGTTGTCAAAAATATAAATTTATTTCATTATAATTTCTTAAATAACGAAATTCAGTAAAACAATTTTATTTTAAATATATATATATATATATATATATATATATACATATATGTATATACATACATACATACATACATACATGTATGTATGTATATACATATATGTATATATATATATATGTATATATATATATATATGTATATAATACATATACATATATACATATATATATATATATGTATATATATACATATATGTATATACATACATATATATATATATATACATATATATGTATATATATATACATATATATATACATATATGTATATCTATATATATATGTATGTATATACATATATGTATATATATATATATATATATATATATATATATATATAATTTTAAAATTGTTTTTATTATCAAAACTCAGAATTAATCTAATGATGAATACAACGTACCCTTTTTATTTATTTATTTTTTCTAAGAAGATTTTCTATTTAAATTTAAACCCTTCCTGGTAAATTTCTCATTCCCTAATATACTTGAAAGAAGGTTATATAGATCTTATGATTTTCCAATAATAGAAGATTTAATATTCATAATAGGAATCCATATTATTGAGAACATTCATCACAAGAACTCTTCAAAAAACATTCAGTAGACATGATGAACATAGGAAATAAAAGAGCATATTAAAATATACGAAATCACGAGTGTCTACTTAGACACTAATGCTAATTCACTACACCTCAAAAAAATGTAGAGAAGAATTCCCCCTCTCAGAACCTTCTCTTTTCCGAAAATTCCTTCCTTCTCCAAAATTCGTGGTCCTTCGAAAATGAACCCCCAAATTATGACAAGGAGTTCTCTCCCTCAAATTAGAACTAGTTATGTGTTCACCCAAAAGAACTCTCTACTCACTCCTCTTCAAATCTAAATTAACTTTTATTTATCTTTCTTTTATCTTTTTCATGCACATTCATTAATTAATTAAACTACTTTATTTAATTTTCACTTCACTCCTTTTTTAGCTAACTTATTAAATTTAACCTCATGCACGCATTACGCAATTAAAATATCTTTGTTAAATTCAATTGTTTTATCTTTTTAATTAATCTCTTATATTTTAATCTCATGCAATCAAAAATTTTAATAAATTAATATATTTGCACTTTTTTAATTTATTTTTGAAATGTAATTGATAAAATATTTATTAACTTTAATAATAATAGTATTTACCATTTATTTAAAAATGAATTCTAAATATATTATTATTAAATTAAATAAATATTATCACATTCTAAATTTAAACTTATAACTTTTATCTTCAAATTCAATTCTTTTTATCTAATTAATTCCTCAATTAATTAAATATAATTAAATATTAAAATATCAAAATAATTTTCCATTAAATTAAATTATTGATTTAGTCTTTTAATTAGACGTAGAAAATTAACCAAGGACTCATAAAATAAAATACGAAAACTAGTCATAGAATAACACATACAAAATCAAACTAAAGGGTTATAATCACGAATTAATGTCATTCGATGCATTCAAAGAGTACACAACTCAGATACTTGTCCTAATTTTCTAGGAGAAATGACTTAAATGTTTAAGATTTGGACCTAAGAATTTATCTCCCCTCTCTTACCATTGAGATAATCTGATAGGGTATGCTCATCTTGGCAATTTAGGGAAGTTGATACCTAGTACCTACAATTTGCATAAAATCCACGTATGTACAAACACAATATTCTAAGCTAAATAGGCAATAGTAGGAAGTGGTGCATCATGTAGATCCCAACTAGTAGGTGACTATGACTCCCTTCCTTAACCACATCAGAAATGCCACACATAAAGAAAACAACCACGCACACCATACACATGCAGTATGTGGTAAGTATGCATAAGAAAACACATATAATAAACCATTTAACTAATCATCATCAATAACTGAAATCACTACAATAATCATCATGCATACATAAAATATAGACTACCAAGTAATCTCATCATAAATCAACTAAATCTAAAGCAATATTTGCTAATCTCAAAATAATACTACTTGTAATCAAGCATAAAACTAGCCTAAAAGAGTTCGGCAATGACAAAAAAATGTAAACTAGGGGCAGACACTACAATTGTCATTCTCAACTTCATTTAGAGTCTGAAATACCTTCTATTTTGAAATACAGGGATTTGAACTACTTCCTTTCTCTTTTCAATCTTCTTTGGTTGCTCTAGTGAGATAGGTTTCATCTCACGAAAGATAACGCTCTTGTTGTACAACACCTTTTTAGTGAGAGGGTTCCACAATTTGTATCCCTTCACACCAATACCATACTCAATGAAGATACACTTCACTACTTTGTTATCCAAAATCAACCTACTCACTTTAGGTACATGAGTGTATGCTTCACAACTAAAGAAACATAAATATCTTAATGAGGGCTTTTTACTAGGCCATGCTTCCATAGGTGTCTTTTCAACTAGCACTATTGTAAGAGAACAGTTCAACAAGTAACATGTTGTTGCCACTACTTCAACCCAAAACTTCTATTCAAGGCCAACACTTCCCATTATGCTCCTTGCTCTCTCCATTAGTGATCGATTCATCCATTCTAATACTCCATTTTGTTGTGGAGTCTAAGGTGTCATCTTATGACTCTTGATGCCATGATCTACATAGAATTTGTCAAAATCTACATTGCAAAACTCACCACCGTTATCCATCCTTAAACATTTAATCTTTCTCCCAATTTGGTTTTCAACAAGAGCTTACTTCCTTAAATAGACCAAACACTTCTGATTTACTTTAAAAAAAAAAAAAATGTTCTTCTTGAATAGTCATTAATAAATGACACATAATATCTTGAGTTAGATAGAGAAGGAACATCCACAAGACCAAACATATCAGAATGAATATAGTCCAACAAACTAGAATATTTTTGAGAACTAGAATAAAATTGAACAAGGTTACACTTTCCATAAATGCAATGTTCATAGAAATAAAATTTGAGGTTACAATCAACCAACCCCTCGACCACGTATTTATTCTTCAAGGTTTCTAAACCTTTCTCACCAATATGGCCAAGCCTATAATACCATAGCATTGTTTTCTTTGGAGGAAGTTTAACTTCCATTGCATTTACATCATGTGTTGCTATATTGATTTTATCAAACTTGATAGGGATTCTATTACAGCATACAGGTTTCACATCTAAGTTATGTAGTGTTCTAATGCATTCATCCTTAGCTAAAACAATAGAACCCCTAGTCATCTTGCAACCAACATGGAAAAATGTTCCCTAGACTCTGACATCATTTAACTTAATGATAGAAAGTAGGTTTCAAGCCAAACTAGGTATATGAAGTACTCTATTAATTTTGTTTACCCTACCATTAGGGAAATAGATTCTAACTCATCCTATTCCAATGATCCCTATGTGGAATTTCTTTCCAGGAACACCTTTCCATCATTGTATGGTTCATATTTTGAGAACCATTCTTTACGACAAGTCATGTGGAAGGATGCTCCCAAATCTACCAATCATATGTCATTAGACACGAGCACTGCTAAGGCTGCTACAAAGGCATCAACATCACTTTGTGAAGATTCAATGTTAGAAATAATTTTTTTCTTCTTCTCTTTCTCCTCCTTGCGATCACTTCGGATATGACCTTTTCTACCTATAGTTCCAACACTTCACCTTGGACTTCTTCTAGGAGTGGCAGATCGCTCCTGAGACTTTGACTTCGTGTCCTTCTTAATTTTTTCCTTAAATCTACCTCATACACTCAAAGATTCTTTGGCCACCTCAGAGGACTTCTTTCACATCTCCTTTGATAGAAATGAAGCAACTACTTAATCCATTTTCAACTTGGTAGTTGTACTTCCAATAGTTGTTACCAAATGATCCCATGAATCAGGCAATGAACATAATAGTAACATGCACTGATCTTCTTCATTAATGGACACACCGACAGATTTCAATTGTACAATCACAATATTAAATGAGTTGAAGTGATCTTCCATAGTCATTCATCCATCCATCTTCAAGGAGTAGAATTTCTTCCTTAGGAGAATCTTGTTTACCAAGGACTTTTCCTAATAAATGTCTCCTAATTTCTTCCACAAGGAGTGTGCAGTTTTCTCTCCATGGACATTTAATAAAATTGAGTCTAGAAGACTGAGTCTTATTAATCCTCTGGCCTTCTGATCCATTAGTTTCCAATCTTCCTATTTCATGCCTAGAGGCTTAACGATAGACACAATAGTCCAAAAATCTTGATCAACTAGCAAATCTTCTACTTTAAGTTTCCACAGCTCAAAGTTGGTGCCATTGAACTTTTCAATGTCCACTCATCCTGATGTACCCACCATCTCAATTTACAGACATAATTTTGCAAACTCCCATTGAAACCAAATTGGCACAAAAAAGAAAACTCTACTCAACAAGGATAACACAACTAGCTAGGCTTAGATACCACTTGTTACGAAAGCAATGATGCAGAGACACTTTCCAAATGCTAAATTAATAGAAAAATATGCAAGAAAAAAATTAAAATAGAGATGAGAAAATAAATAAATTATCAGACATGAGACATAGGGAAAATGCCACATTTAACGTGGGAAACCCTTACAGGAAAGAACCCACCATCCAAAACCTTGAGAAATCTTTTTTATTATAGTACAATGAGATTTACATACAATGACTCTAGATTTTCATAGGGTCAGATTGCCATTTTTTCAATCAACCTAGTTTTTATCATTCACATCATTAAAAATCTTGCAATGATGCAAATTCATTATAGAATTGGTAAAGAAACTATTACAGAAAATATGGTCCATTAGTTCAACTGTTTGTCATGGCTAAGAGTATCACTTCAGTTAGTGAACACCTTTGTTGACACAGATGGTACTATGCATGGAAGTCACTGTATTTAGCATGATCGTACCACTTAGAGAGATGTACATAACATGTACTATGGAGTCACTACCATGCTACACCACATAGTACCAAAAGTGTACTCATCAAAACTAAATGCCATCACCGTATGCACCATAGCACACTCACCATACTAGACCATAGTCTATATAGTACACTCCTCCACTATATAGTCTGAGCAATGAACTCCTCTACTTCTGTATTCATAACACTTGTTGGTATATTTTCTCAAAGACTTGGACCTACCTTCCCCTTTCAATTAATCATTGCTTTCAAATACTCATTTTTTTGTCTCTTAAATTAATTTCTTTTCAATATTTGTTTCATGCCTATGAGTGGTTCCTAGGATCTCAACACTTAAAAAAATCCATCTAATTTAGATATCGGTTTGGCCCACTATTGTACTTAAAACCTCAATGATTTTTCTATATGTTGTATGTGGACCTTTGTGGATAATGCATGTAATGTATTGGGGTACTGCTAGATAAACTGTTATTTATTTTTTGCTAGGCTGCTACCATTACATATACGTCTCACTATATGTATCTTCTAAAAATGTTATTCTTTGGTGTGTTACGCAAGATATCCCCATTGTTTGCTATCATCTATATCACCATCAAATTTCTAAACATTGGTGGCTTCTCATGAAAGTTTACACTCCTATGGTGGCTTTAGGTGACGAGTAGTCCATAAGGAGATAAAATTTTATCTTCTCACCACAAAAAAAGTGATAGAAATATACAACATGAACATCAATATCTTTTTCCAATTCTTCTTATACAGATTATTGTTATTTTCGTAAATAATCAAATAAAACTAACAATCCATATTTTATAACATATTTCAATATTACCAGTTTAATCAATCAACAAATACTTCATCAACAAAATTATAAGTTTGATGACACTTAATTTATTAAAACCAAATGAAATGTAATTTTTTCTGTAGGTATATAATAATATTAAAACTATTGTAGAACCAATAAGAGAATTTGACACTCCTTATTAGTCAAATATTGGAACTTCAAATCTGTTATATTATTTTACTAGTTGTCCACAACCACCATTTTGAAAAGTTGGAAAAATAATTTTAAGTTTTAAAGGTATTGGTAATTTTGAGTATGATTTCTAATGCGTTTGCATGTGAGAAATCAGAGCAATGCAGTGAGTGGCATTTTGAAAGCCACAGGCATTTCATATTTTCCATGCCTCTCTGATAAACTTCAAAATATTTGTTGAAATATATGTGTTGGTGTGTGTTTTATGACTCACCAAATAGTAGAACAAAATACCAAAATATCTTATCCTCTATTGAATAAAGTCTTGTGTATGCTAAGATTGCTAGAAGATCATACAATGACTTCAAGGTTCCTTTAATGCCAGGTCTTGACTGTGGATAAGATTAGTGGTTGATGTGATTTTTTGATTATCACAAGGGGCCATATGTGTTTATTTAGATTAATTTCAAGCCATACTGGATGCGAGAGCTATCTTAAGGTTTTGCAATGAAGTGTGTTTTTTTTTGGAGTTTTCACAAAATATGTAGAAATTCAATAGGATAGGGTTTAGGAACTCTATTATAATCCGAAGGGTAGTGATAACAACAAATAGTACTATAGTGGACAAATTTCTCAATTTACCAAATTCTACTTCGCCAAGTTATACTGCAACTATACGTGAACTGGTGCAATCTTCAAGGGTTATGCCAAAGATTTTCATATCACCATATACACCATCATAAAGAACAATTTATATGAATGATAGAAGTTGAGCATATCCATGAAAGGAGTTCAGGCTAGCTTTACACAACAAATTAGAATCACTAAAACATCAAAAGTATGAACAAAAGGAATTCATCAATACACCATCATATTCTCCATTGTAATCACCACACATTGACTATGCTAAACTTAATCTAATTGAAGAAATTTAGGAGAACAAGCAAGCACTAAGACACATCAAGTATTCACTGAACTGCAATGAAAACTTTATTATCTCAGCATCTCATAGCAACAATCTCATAAAAGTCTCCCTTTACAAATGAGAAATGAGGCCTTTATATAGGTCCTCGATTACAACGGGTGACCCAAATGATCACAATAATTGATGGCCAAGATTGTGCCACATCAGCCCTAATTAGGGTTAGGTCAAAGGAAAGGAATTTACATTAATGCCACAAGGAATCTAGTACTATAGTGGGTAATAAATGCCCACCATGCATGCTCGTTTAGGAAGGAGTGGGGTGTAATAAATGATCCCTAAGACACCCACTATGCATTTAATACATCTATCCTTGATTTTTTTGCCCGAAGGATTGAAATCGATCTAACGCTATTTCCAACTCCTCTATACTGATGCTTGGTGCAGATTCTTGCTTGAATTCTAAAATTGTAATTGCTCTTTCTACTTTTCCCAAACTTTCATCCCAATCTGGTAGTAAGTCCTTAGTAGTGTGCATTGTATTTGAGAAGGTGGAGAAGTTCTCAAAATCATCTCTTCCATGTACATTTAGTTGAAATAATTCCTCTAACTTGACTTTTAGATTATTAGTTGTCATTTCTTCTTCCACCAATCTCTGTGATAACAAGGATGCAACTGCATTTGATATTCTTGTCTTGATGTTATCAACAATCTTCTTCCATAGATTGGATTCCCTGGTAAAGATCTCAAACATTTCCTTAGCCATGATCACTGCACTGTACCATTGAATAAACTCATAGACATCCCCCTCACCGATAACTCGACCATCAATAAATTCTTGCGTTGGGGTCTCCATTAGATTTTGAATGTCAACAATCACCTCTTCTTGGTAAATATGCTGATCCACTCATGATTCCTCCATGCACTGGATCCTAGAGATTGTAGCCAATTCCCTATTCTACACTTGTACTAATTCTTCTGCATGTTTGAAGGCTACATCTTGAATTCCTTCGATCCAAATCTTTGCACCCTGAGTAATCCACTTGATTCTATCAATATCACCTACCACTTCACTAGAAACACCTGTTGGAGGGACAAATGATGGACCTTCCTCTCTTACTAACATAAGACCCAAATTTCTCATTTCTGCTACAGAAAAAATTCCACTTCTCATAATTCTTGTGGCTAGGTGTGTTGGGTGATAGTCATTATATCCGAGCATTCTCTGGTTAAAATCTTTCAAATCAAAGCTTCCAAGACTTGTATCTCTGATTCTTGCCCACTTTGATACAATTTTGGATACATTTCTCCTATTCCCTTAGGTTCTTCCATTCTCCTTTCCTTCCTCATTACGCTCTTCATTGAAACATAGATGAAACCCATGCTCTTCCTTTACAAACTCCATGAAATCAACATTCTTACACTTCCCCACCACTTTGATGGCTTTGTAGTACTCTGTGCCTTTGTCCCTCAAACAATCCTTCCCTCCCAATATAACCAACATCGGAGGAATGCTAACCATGTCACTAATTTTGAATGAAAATACATGATCAGGTTATTAAATGGGTGGTTCCTATTCTCTTGCACTTCACAGGGCAATGCCAACCTCCAAAGTGTATGACATGTTTCCACACTATACATCCAGTGGACAAAATTTCTCCAACTCTGTGTGATCTTCTCCACCAAAAAGAGGTTGAATGAGAAGAGCTATTTTGATATTGCTAAAGACATTAGTACCAGCCTAGGCTCATATTAGCAGGTGATGAGCTATGTTTCCACTCGAGCTCTCCCAATCACAAAAATAAAATAAACATTGAATAACAATGATGGAGTCATCATAGGTGGGAGGAAGATGATTCTATGGGGCCAATCTGTAATTAATAGAAACCATCAAGACTCCTAATCTCGTAGCCCACTTTTTGCAAAAGGTGTAACAACCCACAAACACTGGAGAAAGAAAACAAAAGCCACTGCCATGGGAGAAGAGGGAGACAAGTACCTTCCTTAGCTAGCGCATAAATGCTCCATGATTTAAAGATAGTGGGATTTTTGATTAATGAAGGATTTTGTCTTTTTGAAACAATCCTCCGCTTTCCCAATTTTGCACTTCCACACTTTAGGGAGCGGGCTTTTGATGGAACAAAGGATTTTATCCTTCTCAAACATTCCATGACTATCTAAAAATTGCGTTCCATGCTTTGCGTTGTCAAGATTTTTTTGAACTAGCAGATTTTGTCCTTAATGCAATATTTCCTTAACCATCTATGAATTGTGCTCCACACTTTTTGGTGTGATGGGCAATTGGACTTCCTTTCCTATTAGATTATTTAGCTTGAATGCATTATCTCCCAAAATTTTAGAAATTTGATAAGGACCTTTCCATAGATTATCAAACCTGTCATGTCCACCTTTCTTTTCATGTGCCTTATCCCAACGAAGTACCAGATCTAAAATTCAAAATTCTTTAACCTTTTCCATTTTATTAAACCATCTCTTGAAAACTCCTTGATGTTTGGAAAACTTTTCTAATGCTTCATCTCTCTTTTCTTCCAAGTGCAACAATTGAGTCCAATGTGTCTGCACTCTATTTTCTCCTTCCATAAAATCTTGCATGCATCGTAGCATTGGAATCCTCAATTGGATAGGAAAAACTAGATCTTGTCCGTAGACCAAATGATTTGGAGATGTTCCCAAAGAACTATTTATTCTAATCCTATTTGCCCAATTATTGTCTAAAAACTTCTTTATTGCACTCAATATATTTTTGTTTATTGATTCTGCCAATCCATTCCCTTGCGGATAGTAGTTTGATGAAAAGTTCAGCGTGATCGCATGATCAAATGCCTAGTTGGAGAACTTCAAGGATCTAAACGCTGGACCATTATTACATACAAATTCATGGGGACATCCAAACTTGGTAATGATATTTTCTTCAAGAAATTTGATAACAATCTTTGTTGTGCAATTTTTTAGTGATTGAGCCTCAGTCCATCTGTTGCAATAGTCTGTAGTAGTTAGGATATACTGGTGGTGTCCTAATGATGGTGCATTGATGGGGCCAATGAAATCCAATCCCCATTTTGCAAATGGTTTTACTTCAATAATAGGTTGTAGTGGCATGGCCAGATTTCTTTCTCGTGTCGCAACTATCTGACATGTGTGACAAGTCTTCACGTGCTCATAAATGTCTTTAAAAAATGTTGGCCAATAATACCCTACTCTTGATAGTTGATGAGCCATAGCCAAACCACTTGCATGACTGGTTCCATATTTACTATGACAATGCTCAATGATGTGTCCAGCCTCTTCCTTTCCAACACATCTTAAATAAACCCCATCATGATTCTTTCTATATAGAACAGATCCTTGAAGCATAAAATTTTGACTCTTCATTCTTAATGAATACTTTTGAACAGAATTCAAGTGTGATGGAGACTTATGGTTTAGAAAATAGTGAACAATATCATCATACCATTCATCTGGGGATACTTATTCTAACACATATACTTGTTGTACTAACCTAGGACCAGTTGTGGATAAGGTTTGAGCTAGAGCTTGTCCTCATACCAACTTCATTGGTTTTATCTCCATGTCATATTCTTGAATAATTGCCATCCACTTTCCCCTTCTTTCTCCCAACTAATTCTACACTAGCAAAGTCTTTACTGTTGCATCCAGAACTATTGCATAAACCTTGCTTCTTAGGATGTAATGTCAAAATTTCTTTATTTCTTTCACCAAAGCATAATCTTGTTTTTCAACATTCAGATATCTCAATTCTCCATCTTTCAAGGGTGAACTCATGAATGCAATAGGATGTTCATCTTGATCATCTACCTTTTGGGTGAGGATAGCTACACAAGTGTGTTCTAAGGAAAAATAATATATATGCAAAGGCTTGGTATAGTCAGGACTCAACAAAATAGGAGCATCCACGATTGCTTGCTTGATTTCTTCAAATGTCTTTCTTGCTATAGGTGTCCAATCTATCCTTTCTCCTTTCTTTAACATGTCATTTAATGGCCTTACTATCTTTGCAAATCTAGTTATGTAATTCCTTATGAAGTTAATTTTCCCAAAGAATGACTTTAATTCTTTCTGACTAATTGGCAATCCTATCTTTGATATTGCCTCAATGCACTCAGGATCAATTGAGATTCCCTATTCTAATATTACATGTCTAAGAATTTCCCTTCAGTGACAACAAACATGCATTTCTTTGGATTCAAGGAAATCCCATATCTTCTTGATGCAGGAGCATCCAGAGGTATAAGGGCAATCCTGTGTCACCCAAAAAATGTACTTAGACTTAGTTTCTATTTTATGTCTTTGAATTTTTGGATACCCATTTGGCTCAAATAAAGGTTCCAACTCTCATAGTTCAATTATCAGTGCATTTAAAAATCCCAAAAAAATAGGAGCATGCAATTTGACCATCATTTTGGTGACCTAGAAGGTGTGACTTGGCCAGATGAATGTAATCGAGATTTAGAGCATTCCAGAAAAAGAATCAGGTCAAAAGGCCCCACAGTTTGAAAGTTATTGCAGTTTTTCGGGTTTTGGAGACCCCCTAAGAATGCTTCAAAGTCAGGTTTGGGGCATTAAATGACCTCAAAAAGGGTCAAAAAATGGGGGACGAGTGAAGCTGGTCCATAGGGCTATAGAGCGCTTCGAGAGCTTTCTGAAAATGTAAACGGTTCGTCAATCGGAGTTACGTTTCAAAAGTTATGCCTCCCGGAAGTTCGGCTACCGTTTCTGGATTCTTCTAGAATTGCACCGACTTCTAACGCAGCTTCCGGAACCTTCTATTTTGTCGATGGATGCCTACTAGCACTTTCTAGAATGTACTCCTAGTCCTTAACCCTCCGGGGTCTATTTAAGGAGATTTCTGGCATTGTAAAAGGTAGTTCGGATTGGAGCTTGAGAGGAGATGCTAAAAGGAGAAATATTCTCCAGATTTATGCTATTGTAAGCCCGCAGGGCATGTTTTGAGTTTATTTTCTCTACACTGTTTGTACCAGCTTATTTTCTCAGTTAATATAATTTCCCCTTTCTATTGTGTCTATTCTGGTTGTTGGGTTGTGTCCCCATCAAGTGGTATCAGAGCGGGTTTTCCTGAGTGTGTAGACAGAGCGCCGACTGTGAGGTAGTTTGCACCAGGACTGTGTGGTTGTGGGTTCGAGTTAGAAGATGCCTCCACGAAGAGAGCATGGTGGAAGGGCCAGAGCTGTTGATCCTGAGGAGGTTAGAGCCCTCCAGAGACAGGTACAAGCATTGCAAGAGGAGCTTCGTAGAGGAGCAAATATTGCCGCAGATGATAATAGTGAGGATGACAATGAAGAGGAAGTAATGGAAGTTGACGGGGAAGTTCTGAATCCTATAGAGGAAAGGCTTTTTAGGGCCATTTCTAGGTTTGGGAAAAGACCTACAATTGAAGTGGGTATATTTTCGGGAAATTTGAAACCAGATGAGTTGATTGATTGGATCAATGAACTGGACGAATACTTTGAATATGAGGATATAAGGGACCCAGATAGGGTTAAGTTTGCAAAGGCCAAACTAAAAGGCCATGCCAAAATCTGGTGGCAAGAGATTCAACTGGAAAGACTTAGAAGAGGAAAGGAGAAGATCACAAGATGGGATCGCTTGGTGGACAAATTGAAGAAGCAGTTCATTCCTGTGGACCATGAGCTTGATCTGTTTAAGAAGATGCATGGGTTAAAGAAAGCAGGAAGATCAGTCCAAGAATATACAGAGGAGTTTTACCGACTCCTGATTAGAGCGGGGCATGCAGAAGAAAATAAGGAGAAGGTTGCTCGTTATATCAGTGGGTTACGACCTAGCATCCAGGAAGAACTAAGTCTGGTAAGAATGACCAGCATTGAAGACGCATACCAGTTTGCCCTACGAGTTGAAGAGAAGCTGAGTAAAAGGTTTGAAGGAAGACAAAGAGGGCACGGTCAAGGAGGAAGGGGAAGCGGTAGATCATCTGGAGGCCGCAATGAAACTCAAAAGAAAAATGAAGATGAGGGTACTAGCAGGAACCAGAGGAATGAGGGTTTCAACCGCTCCCGTGATCAAGACTTTGGAAATCAAAGAGGAAAAGGTAGAGGATGTGGGCAAGGAAGAGGACGCTTCCGTGGTACCTGTTTCCATTTCAATGAAGAAGGTCATCGTGCCTTTGAATGCCCTCAACGACAAGAAAGGACAGATAGGAGAGCTGAGGGCCAAGCTAGGGTTGCTCATGTGGATGAGGATGCACAATCATCACATTCAGAGGATGTAGAAAGAGGAGAGACCTTGGTAAATGAAAGAGTCCTACTAAGTGGTGAAAATGAACCAGGACAACGAAGGAGCTTGTTCCGTACCAGATGCAAGTGTGAGGATAAATTTTGTGATGTGATCATTGATGGTAGTAGCACTGATAACTTGGTATCCGAAGAGATGGTCTCTAAGCTGAAGCTCAAGAGGGAGAAACATCCCCAGCCCTATCGGATTTCTTGGGTAAAAGATGATCATAAGGTCCTGGTAAGTGAACAATGTTTAGTAAAATTCAAAATTGGGAGTTACCATGATGAAGTTCTCTGTGATGTTATTTCGATGGATGTTTGCCATCTATTGTTGGGTAGACCATGGCAGTTTGATAGACATGCAATACATGATGGGCATGCAAACACATACTCTCTGAAAAAGGATGGAGTTTGCCTCAAATTGAAGCCCATGAAAAAGGAAGGTGAAAAGGTATGTAGCAGTGCTAGGATTTGTCTTGTTGATGGAAGGAAGTTTTTAGATGGCATGAAACATCAGCGTATGTGCTATGCTTTGATTCCTAGGAAAGATAAAGAAGGTAGTAGTGAAATACCATTTGAAGTTTCAGATTTACTAGGGGAATTTGGAGATATTATCTCTGATAACATTCCAGATGGATTGCCACCAGTAAGGCAAATCAGTCATCAGATAGATCTGATTCTAGGAGCTAGTTTGCCTAACAAGGCTACTCACAGGATGACTCCTACTGAAACAGAGGAGCTAAATAGACAGGTTCAGGAGCTGTTGAGGAAGGGCTTGATTCGAGAGAGCCTGAGTCCATGTGCAGTACCTGCAGTACTCGCACCAAAAAAGGATGGAGAGTGGAGAATGTGTACAAATTCCCGAGCTATAAATAGGATAACCATCAAGTACCGATTTCCTTTGCCAAGGATGGATGATCTTATGGACTGCTTGAGTGGAGCTGAGTACTTCACAAAGATAGATCTGAAGAGTGGCTATCATCAGATACGAATTTGAGAAGGAGATGAGTGGAAAACAGCCTTCAAGACCAAGGAGGGTCTTTATGAGTGGTTAGTCATGCCCTTTGGATTGACGAACGCCCCAAGCACCTTCATGCGGCTCATGAATGAGGTACTTAAGAAGTTCTTGGGAAAATTTGTTATTGTCTATTTGGATGATATTTTAATTTTCAGCAAGACTTTGGAAGAACATTTACTGCATATTCGTAGTGTCCTTGAAAGGCTAAGGGAAGAGAAACTGTTAATTAATCTAAAGAAGTGTGTCTTTGCAAAAAGGGAGTTAGTCTATTTGGGATTTGTTATATCACCTGAAGGTCTCAAAATGGATCCAGAGAAGGTAAAAGCCATCTTGGAATGGCCTACTCCAAGGTCTGCTACTGAGGTAAGATCATTTCATGGTCTAGTTAGTTTTTACAAAAAGTTTATTAAGAATTTCAGTGGCATATGTGCACCTCTAACTGATACAATAAGAGGGGATAGAAAAGAGTTCAAATGGACTGCAGCAGCTGCGAGAAGTTTTGAATTGCTAAAGAAGAAGGTGACTGAACAGCCTGTGTTGGCACTTCTAGATTTTAGAAAAGTATTCCAAGTGGATTGTGATGCTAGTGGTAGCGCTATTGGGGCTGTATTAAGCCAAGAAGGTAAGCCTATTGCATATTTTAGTGAAAAATTGAATGATGCAAAGAAGAAGTATTCTGTTTATGATCAAGAGTTCTATGCAATAGTTCAGGCCTTAAAGAAATGGAGGCATTATTTATTGCCAAAGGAATTTGTTTTGTATACTGATCATCAGGCATTACAGTACCTAAATAGCCAAGGTAAATTGAATCAGAGGCATATGAAGTGTGTAGAATTCTTGCAGAGTTATACATTTGTGTTAAAGCATAGAGGTGGAAAATCTAATAGGGTTGCAGATGCATTAAGTAGGAGACAATTGTTGCTTACAACAATGCAGGTTGAAGTAGTTGGGTTTGATGAACTCAAGAATTTGTACCCAGAGGATCCTGATTTTGCTGAAGCATGGAAAGCTTGTAAAGAACCTGTTGCTGTAGATAAAACCAAGTGGTTAGACTATTTGATTCAGGATAGCATGTTGTTCAAAGGTAGTCAATTGTGCATTCCAAGGAGTTCCATGAGGGAAAATCTGATTAAGGAGAAACACAGTGGAGGGATGGCAGGACATTTTGGTCGGGATAAGACCATTGCCATTCTTAGAGAACATTATTTTTGGCCTCAAATTACACAGGACGTGAAGAAGTTTGTACAGAGTTGCCAGGTTTGTCAAGTGGCCAAGGGGTTTAGTCAAAATACTGGCCTATATCAGCCATTGCCTGTTCCATCAAGGCCATGCGAGGACATAAGTATGGATTTTGTTCTTGGATTGCCAAGGACCCAAAGGGGTAATGACTCAGTATTCGTGGTGGTTGATAGGTTCTCCAAAATGGCACATTTCATTCCTTGCCACAAAACTCATGATGCTGTCCATATTGCAGACTTGTTTTTCAAAGAGGTGGTAAGACTACATGGTCTTCCAAGAAGTATAGTTTCTGACCGAGATACTAAATTTGTGGGGTATTTCTAGAGGACATTGTGGAAGAAGTTGAGAACAGACTTGAAATTCAGTTCCACGCATCACCCACAGACTGATGGGCAAAAAGAAGTGGTAAATAGAAGTTTGGGCAATTTGCTGAGATGTTTAGTTGGGGATAAGCCCAAGGGATGGGATTTGATTCTACCACAGGCAGAGTTTGCTTATAATAACTCTGTAAATAGGAGTACTAGAAAATCACCATTTCAAATTGTATATGGGAATAGCCCAAGGACTGCACCAGAATTGAGGAAGATAGAACAAGGGGAGAGAACAAGTGCTGAAGCTGAGAAATTTGCTGAACACATCAAGCGTCTACATGAGGAGGTTCAAGCACACATTATCAAGATGAATCAAGAGTATAAAGCTAGGGCTGATGCAAGGAGAAGACATAAGGAATTCCAAGTAGGGGATCTAGTCATGGTGCACTTACGAAAAGAAAGATTTCCAGTTGGTACTTACAACAAGCTGAAAATGAAGAAATTTGGTCCCTGCAAAATTTTGAAGAAACATAACTCAGGAAATGCATATGAGGTTGAGCTGCCAGATGGTATTCACATTTCTCCCATTTTCAACATTGCAGATTTGACAGAGTATCATGATGATGGTACTGATGAGGAGCTGGTTTTAGAGCCATGTCCAATTCCTGCTTCTAAGAAGGAGGAGATAGAAGACATTCTAGATCATCGTGTGGGTAGGAGTACCAGAAACAGGTAGTATGAAGAGTATTTGGTCAAATGGAAAGGACGACCGATCGAAGACTCAACTTGGATTTCAGCAGCTGAGGTTTCCCATTTGGGATTTCCTCTACCATCCATAAAGTGACAGGGTCACTTTTCAATCTACCCTGGGTGTCTGATGCAGGAGCATCCAGAGGTATAAGGGCAATCCTGTGTCACCCAAAAAATGTACTTAGACTTAGTTTCTATTTTATGTCTTTGCATTTTTGGATACCCATTTGGCTCAAATAAAGGTTCCAACTCTCATAGTTCAACTATCAGTGCATTTAAAAATCCCAAAAAAATAGGAGCATGCAATTTGACCATCATTTTGGTGACGTAAAAGGTGTGACTTGGCCAAATGAATGTAATCAAGATTTAGAGCATTCTAGAAAAAGAATCAGGTCAAAAGGCCCCATGGTTTGAAAGTTATTGCAGTTTTTCAAGTTTTGGAGACCCCCTAAGAATGCTTCAAAGTCAGGTTTGGGGCATTAAATGACCTCAAAAAGGGTTGAAAAATGGGAGACGAGCAAAGCTTGTCCATAGGGCTATAGAGCACTTCGAGAGCTTTCCAAAAATGTAAACGGTTCATCAATTGGAGTTACGGTTCAAAAGTTATGCCTCCCGAAAGTTTGGCTACCGTTTCTGGATTCTTCTAGAATTGCACTGACTTCTAATGCAGCTTCCGGAACCTTCTATTTTGTCGGTGGATGCCTACTAGCACTTTCTAGAATGTACTCCTAGTCCTTAACCCTCCAGGGTCTATTTAAGGAGATTTCTGGCATTGTAAAAGGCAGTTCGGATTGGAGCTTGAGAGGAGGTGCTAAAAGGAGAAATATTCTCCAGATTTATGCTATTGTAAGCCCGCAGGGCATGTTTTGAGTTTATTTTCTCTGCACTGTTTGTACCAGCTTATTTTCTCAGTTAATATAATTTCCCCTTTCTATTGTGTCTATTCTGGTTGTTGGGTTGTGTCCCCATCACTTCTACATCTTTGGAAGATTCTCCTCAAATCACTGATGTGATCTTCCCTGTGTTGAGAGAATACTGTGAGATCATCCATGTAAATGATGATGCACTTCTTTACCAATTCTTTGAAAGCATAATCCATGGCCCTTTGAAAGGTGGCTCCTACATTGATCAAACTAAAAGGCATTCTTCTATAAGAAAATGTACCCCACTTAGTTGAGAATGCTATCTTTAGGCTATCTTCTTCTTCTAACACACTACTACATTTAACATCATTTTTTGACCAAAAATTTTGATCATCAACTAAATAAATTTAGGGTGGTCGAAATGTAAAGGCAAAAATTTTGTTTTTTTAGATATAAGACCCGTGTTGGTCAAAATTTTGACCAACACAGGGCTTATACATCCGCAAAGTTCAAAAAACATTTTCCCAATTACATTTTTCGCGCTCGATTTCATTTGACATTTTTGGGCATATGCACCTTGTTGTAGTGCCAAAAAGGTGACAAGTAGTTTTTATTCCCTATTTTAAATAGCGTGTACATGCTATTAAAAAAAAAAAAAGTATATATGATGGGCTATAGACCCGCAACCCATCATTTTCATTAGTATTGTCTTCTACTCCTACAGCGAGCAATGTGTACGCGAGTTGAAGACTTGAGATTTTTACCACCATTTGCCAAAATTCCTCCTCGTCAACAAAATCCAAGACCACAAGCGCACCCACAACGATGCCATAAGTGATATAAACCTAACTTTGCATTGTTTGATATATTTTTCATATTGTTTTGTAAGTTTTTTATATTCTTTTGTAGGTTTTTTACAAATTTCATTTAGATTTGCTTATTTATTTGGATTTTAATTGATTTTTTATCAGGAAATGTTCATAATCAACCAAAAAATCCACAAGAACATCAAAACCCTCAAGAACCTCAAAACCAAAACCCTCGTCAAGAAGAACAACAAATTCCACAACCCGAGCCAATTGTAAGACCTCCACCAGGCACACAAGAAAATATAATAAATGAAATAGTGAGAGGCAAAATTGAATTAGAAAGACTCATTGCTCGGTTGAAAGAATCTAGACAAAGCAATCCAATGAGGGCTCAATTGGCATCATCCCTCGAATCCATTAACACCCAGATAGCCTCAGTTAGTGGTCAATTAGATATTTGGTGGGTTAAGAGGGATGAACAAAAAGGATTTTATGCAAATAAATTGGCATATGAAGATGTTAAAAAAAAAGAAATACCAAAAGGTAGTATATGTGCATTATTTAGAAAACCCGGTGAGCAAAATACTGTTAGAGAGGGTACTAAAAAATTCCCCATCCATTGGTGCATACACGATGCTATTAGAAATTATTTTTGGGATAGATGGTGGATGGTTTTTGATGCCCCTCCTTGCAACAATCACAAGGTCCCCATGTATATTGTGAGTTTGTCCTTGGGGAGATCCCAAATTATTTTGATATATTAGACTCTCAAGGTAGAGGTGGGGGGACATCATTTGAGAGGTCGGGAGCACGTCGTGACCCTAATGTAGTTAGGGTACCTGTGGTCAAGCTACAACATGAGCATGTGACTATTCCTTCAGTTGTGAAGGAAAATGTAGAGGCCAACACTCTAGGGAGCATTAATGGTTTGATGCAGACCCTCATCCATTCCATGAGACCATTAGTTGAGGGGGAGCCTTCTATGCATCATGGTCACATGTGCACTTCATGCGGATCCCTATGCACATTTGGCACTCATGCTGGAGATGGTGCAGATGATGGGCTTGTCACCAATCAGTTCCTGAACAAGACATTTGGCATTGACACACAGGTAAATTACAATTATAATTTACTAATTTGATCACATTTCATATGTATAGTGAATGATTAATTAATTAGCATCTATTGACATTGTTCAAAATTCAGGGTCAGAGTGTTGTTGGGCCTAGCAGCGATCCTCCAGGCCCATTGTTTGTCCCTTCCACGAGTCTTGAGGTATGTATCGATTTAATCATTTTTATTAATACATATATTTATTATGTAATCATATTAAGGATTGACAAAAAAAAATTATGCATGTGCATGAGTTCTCCACAGGACCCTCAACCTTTACCATAGACTCGTAGCATAGACATCATGCGAGCTTCACATAGGTACAATTGTTTCATGTAAATTTAATTCATTTGATTATATTTATTTTATGTTTCATGTTAGATGTAATGTGTATTTTATGACATGTAGCTCATGATGTCGAACACACTTCCTCATCTGTGACAGTCTGTTGATAGTGGAGTGGCCGCAGTTGTGGCTAGCTCACAGACACTGATGGAGGTATGAAAGAATTTTCTTCATTTTAGTTGTTTTTTGTAATAGTTAATCTCAAAATTTCTAATGTTAACCTTTTTATATATATTACTATAGCTTTTATGTTTTTTACACAAGCAGTATGTATTTTAGGCCTACTGATACTCTTTTAATGATTATCTACTAATAGTACGTTAGTTTGTTGTTAAAGGGTCAGCCCCCTAGTTTTGGCTACTTTTAATTCGAAAGCTAGGAGTGAAGGTAGAAGTGGCCGTGAAAGAATTAGATAAAGAAGAACTATGAGCACATATTGAAGTTAGAAGTAGAGAAGAAGTAGGAAAATCAAATAAAGGTATGAGGACTAAGAGTAGGAGATAATGAAATTAAAAGTAAGGATAGAATAGAAGATTAGTTGTATTCCAAGTTGATTACAACTAGGAGTAGGACCTACAAGATGGAAGTTATAGGTTTTCTATAAATAATAGTCAAGTTTGAAGATATAATTGGTGATTAGATATACTCACCTTGGTCTAGTAGAGTCATAAGTGCAGGAGAATTTGTGTTTTAAATTAATATTATTAATAGGCCAAAGTCAAATGTTGAACTTGATAATAGAATTAGGCATATCCTTATGATTCAAAGAAACTATAGTTTTTGGAATCAACACCATCAACTCTCCTCCACTATTTCTTTGGGATGAATGGAACTAGCATAACAAAATTCTACATTCTTTCATTCTCGTCGTCCTCCTCCTCTCACACAAAATAAACTTGGATAAGATAACTTACTAGAATTTTGGATTCATGGCCCTTCTCTCTTCTTTTCGTACTCTTATAGCTATGCTAGTGGGATAAATCATTGAGTATTTTCTTATCTTTTATTTTTTCTCTTTCTTTTCTCAAGTGACCACTTGAGCTTTTGCTATAGCTTTTACAACACGATGCTTGAGATTGAGACATTTTCTTGAGTGTGGTCTCTTCAACTAGTTGACTTGGAATTTTAGTAAGCTTTAGGATTTTGTTGTTCTTTTATGTATCCTTGCAAATGAATGTAATAGTTAATATTCTTGGTTTGGGAGCTTTTGTCTTTTAGCTTGGTGATATTTAATCTGCTTGTAGTTTTCCCAAAATCTTTACCTCTTTCTCTTTTTTTCTTCTACTTTATTGTGTGCATGAGGTGGACACATGCTTCCAATAAAGTGGGGACTACATGTATCATTTGAAAAAGTAAGAACACTTATTTGGTATTATTTTTAGCCCCATTTTAATATACATTATGGGTTCCTACATTGATTTCACACTCTCCTTTAAACACTCATTGGACCTTCAAATTATTATTTAAGTCCTATATTGATTCATTTTCTTTAAAAACTCAAGGTTACCCTTATCTATAAGTGTGCTTCTCTATTTCAACTTCAATCAAATAATTCCTTTCATTTATTGTACCTTATCTTACCATTTATGACATGTATTTTCTCTCTAAACCCAAAAATAAGTTGTTAGATCAAATTTTACATGCTCTAAATATCTTGGACCCACAATCAAAACTTGGGTTGGAATTGGTGGATATAAGATGACTTTGGTGATATTTGCTTGGGTACAATATTTTTGTTGGTGATATGTGTATTTATAAGTGATTATATTTATTGAATTTTTGTAGGGTCTCATCACACCTGACTGTCCATGAGCATTTGAGGTGAACTTACAGAGTGACTATTTGTTGGTGGTAAGAAAATAATTAATTTTATGTGTACATATATTTGATTTCAACGTATAATAAATATTGATTCATATCTACTTTCTTTGTATCAGTTGGAGCTAGAGAAGAGCCTCAACAAGAGGTCGAGTGAGCATGTTAGGAGGGCCCCGTCATCTCCACTATCTCCCTCCACATGACGGCAAAGGATGTCGAGAGACTTGTTTCCTTCCCCTCGTGGGAAGGAAAAGATGTAGTTGATCTAGACATGTATATATATAGACATCCGTGGAGATATTCGATACACATTTGATGTATGACATTTATTCGATGTATGACATTATTCAACTTATGAAATTATTGGTTAATATATGATATGTTTGTTCATATACGACATATGATATGATATGATATGTTTGTTCATGTTTTTTCATGTATGACATTAAATTAGATATGTGCATACATATGAAATTAAATTCAATACCTAATCTATTAAAAAATTTGATAGAATATTGATTAATAATAAACTTTATCATTGTTTAAGTATAAGTTAAGAATTTGCAATATGTCATCATCATATGATTTATGATCTTGTTCATGTTTAAAGTTTTCCTTCTCTATCATTTGTTTATCAAGTTTAATTCAATACCTAATTAGTTTGAATTTTTGATACAATATTGATTCGCAATAGACTTTATTAGGAAATATTCATGGACCTCCTAGCAATTGGTCACCTAAATGAGAACCTTGAGATTTATTAGGAACTCCATTAAAGAAATCAGTAGTTTGAAATTACTCTATCCAACAAAATAGTGGTCTACAAATATTAGAGAGATAGACTTAATATTTACCAAGTGGCCATCCAATGCCAAGTGTTGTGGATGTATCTCCATTCAAAGTTCAATCACATGTTAAATAATAGATATTTTAGGAGTAATAATAAGTTATCTAACCTTATTAACATTCTTTTGTATGAGTTCCAAGTAAGGTATCAAGAGTGCTTGAAATTCAAGACTTTGTCTTCTCATCTTGTCAATGTCTTTACTTAAATCAACTTGGATTAACTAAGGTACCTCAATTAACTTAAAAACACTATTCTTTAAATCCTCATCAATATTTTTCAACTTTCTTTAAAATATATTGTGTCAAATGTAGTACATCACATAACTATTGGAGTAGGTGGATTATCTCCTTAAGAATATTTTCTAGCTCGATTGTAATACCACCAAGTTCAACTTGTTGAGCAGTAATGGACTCATTTAGTTTCTCCATAATCTTCTTCTCTATTCTTTTCTCTTCTAATTGTATCAAATTTTCATTAACATCAACATCAAGTGCATTTACCTATTTTACAAGTAAACTTAATTGATCAATCATTGGATGTTTGTCATTGGCTGGTGCATCTAGAACAATTTGTAATAAGATGTCCTTCACATCTTATAATACTTGTTTGTACTTCACTTCCTATATTTCTCTTTTGCATCTTTCCCCTTCACAATTCTCCATAATTATCATAGCATTAGAATCCAATTTTGTATGATCATAGATTGAAAGTATGATAGCTTCATCTAATATTACCTTATCTCTTCTACTCTTTTTCATCCTTTTCTTGTCTTGTAATGTGATTGATCTTGTACTTGGTGATATAATTGGTTGCACTAAAGCCATCTCCTCCTTAGATTTCTTATTTTTCTCATCAATTAAAGGTTTGTCTTACTTTACCCACTTTTTGTTGTGCAAATATTAGGCTATTTAGCTAGTGTCCCTATAACAACATTTGAAACAACAATTTTGTTTAGTTTCGGCTATGTGTATACAATAGTGTTCATTATTATTTAAGGGAATAGTGATAGTTACTAATCCATGTAACCCCAATAATGTTTCCTTTTATTCATTATAGTCTTATAATAGTTGATAATTTCTATAAGGATTTAACTAATTATGACTTGGTTGGGCATAAGGTACCTATTAGTAAGTCATATTTTGCGAATAAGGACTCTAAGAATAATTTTGATCCTTTACAAAGCTATTCTCCACATCAAACTCCCATGCCTGATTCAATTCAAGTATCTACTTGTAAGAGACGACAAAGGAAACCTAATGCTTAAAAGATTAAGGAGAAAATTGACCTTGGTATTCAACCTAATTTGGAAAAAATTTTGATAGATAGCAAAAGGAAAAGGAGTGCAAAAGGCACTGCTTAGAAGAATGAGGGACCTTTTGTGAAGTGTTAGACAAAAGATGTGCTCTCTAATCTAACTTGATGCGGGTGGTGATGATGTAATTTTGCTTCAAAAAAAAAATTTGTCTCAATAATCATATTCTTCTATAATTGCAGAGTTGACTAAGTGGAACTCATTTCATGTTCATGTTGCAGGTGCTTCGGGTGGTTCATGTATTCTTTGGAACAATAAATCTTGCACTACTATATATTCAATCTTTTCCTAACTAGTGGCAAGTAGTTGTTACTAATTTTGGTATGTCATTCACAGTGCTCAATATATATGGCCCTACTTCTACATGTGATGATAAGATATAACTTTTGGATTCCAATTCTTAGGCTATTTCAAACATTCAAGATGATAAATTTATTGTGCCTAGGGATTTCAATGGCATTCTATCTTAGGATGAGAAAATTGAAGGTATATTCCCCCTCTTCATAAAATGATAATTTTTTTGATTTTGTGAATAATAACACCCTCATTGATATCCCTCCTAAAGGGGCATTTACATGGACCAATAAGGGACAAGAATTTCACCAAATTACCAGAGACTTGATAGGTTTCTTATTTCTCATGATTGATTCCTTTCAAATATTAATATTAATTCAAAAATACTCACTTTGGTTTCTTTAGATCATTTTTCCATTTCTCTATGTATTAAATCTAAGAGGAGTCCCAGTGGTAGGAAACCATTTTTTAAGTTTAAGCATATGTGGTTTAGGCACTTGGATTTCTTGTCACTACTCAACCAATGTTGTCTGCTCCTTTTGTCAAGGAATCTAGAATGTATCAGCTTCACATGAAGCTTAGATAGGGTTTACCTAGCTACCTGGAGCTAGCATAGTAGATAGTTCAATCCCATGACAAAAGGTGAGAGAGATTTGGCAGTTGGCAACTTTGTACTAGCCAACACTGCAAGTTTTAGCATCACCCAAGATGGCATTGTAAAATGAAAATGGAATGTGATCTCCAAAAAGTGAGAGAATTTATTGTAGGTCTCTGTAACACGGTCCTTTAGGAACTAGAATTGCATCCATACCTTGCACGAGCTCTGAGATATACCCCATCAAAGATCACAGCCTTATGGGATTTAGTGACCCTTGGGGACATTTTGGTTCAGCATCCCTAAGAATGTTTGTGCATTGAAGGGGATAGGATAAGGTTGAGGATAGTGTTTACCCAGCCACCCAGAGCTAATAGAGTAGACTGTTTGATCCCATGAAAAAAGGTGATAGAGATTTGGCAGTTGGCAACTTTGTACTAGCCAACACTACAAGTTTTAGCATCACCCAAGATGGCATTGTAAAATGAAAATGGAATCTGATCTCCAAAAAGTGAGAGAGGTTATTGTAGGTCTCTATAACATGGTCTTGTAAGAACTAGAATTGTATCCATGCCTCACACGAGCTCCGAGATATGCCTCGTCAAAGATCGCAGCCCTATGGGATTTAGTGACCCTTGGGGACATTTTGGTTCGGCGTGCTCGAGAATGTTTAAGCACTGAAAGGGGTAGGATGAGGTTGAGGATAGGGTTTACCCAGCCACTCAAAGCTAACAGAGTAGATAGTTCGATCCCACAATGAAAGGTGAGAGAGATTTGGCAGTTGGCAACTTTGTACTAGCCAACACTGCAAGTTTCAACATCACCTGAGATGGCATTGTAAAATGAAAATAAAAAGTGATCTCCAAAAAGTGAGAGTGGTTATTGTAGGTCTCTATAGCATGGTCTTGTAGGAACTAGAATTGCATCCATACCTTGCACGAGCTCTGAGATATACCTCGTCAAAGATCATAGCCCTATGGGATTTAGTGACCCTTGGGGACATTTTGGTTCAGTGTGCATGAGAATGTTTGAGCACTGAAGGGGATAGGAAAAGGTTGAGGATACAATTTACCTAGCCACTTAGAGCTAATGGAGTAGAAAGTTCGATCCCACAATGAAAGGTGAGAGAGATTTGGAAGTTTGCAACTTTGTACTAGCGAACACTACAAGTTTCAGCATCACCCGAGATGGCATTGTAAAATGAAAACAGAATGTGATCTCCAAAAAGAGAGAGAGGTTATTGTAGGTCTCTATAGCATGTCCTATAGGAAATAGAATCACATCCATACCTTGCACAAGCTCCGAGATATGCCCCATGAAGGATTACAACCCTATGGGATTTAGTGACCCTTGTGGACATTTTGGTTCGGCATGCTTGAGAATGTTTGAGAGATGAAGGGGGTAGGACAAGGTTGAGGATAGGGTTTACTCAGCCACCTAGAGCTAATAGAGTAGACAGTTTGATCCCATGATGAAAGGTGAGAGAGATTTGGCAGTTGGCAACTTTGTACTAGCCAACACTGCAAGTTTTAGCATCACCCGAGATGGCATTGTAAAATGAAAATGGAATGTGATCTCCAAAAAGTGAGAGAGGTTATTTTAGGTCTCTGCAACATGGTCTTGTAGGAACTAGAATCACATCCATACCTCACAAGAGCTCCAAGATATGCCTCGTCAAAGATCGCAGCCCTCTAGCATTTAGTGACCCTTGGGGACATTTCGGTTCGGCGTGCCCGAGAACATTCGAGGACTGAAGCAGATAGGATGAGGTTGAGGATAGGGTTTACCTAGCCACCTGGAGCTAATGGAGCAGACAATTCAATCCCATGACCTTTTTTCCACTAAGTTGCAAATTTAAGCAACTTTTACAACTTTGAACAATGCAACGTTGCACAAAAAGTACAATTTTTACATTTTTCACTTGATTCCAATTCTATGACTTAGAAAAGGTTTGGCAATAGTAAAACCTCAAAGTAATATAGGTACATAGATAGTTGTATGCTTATTTCCTAAAAGTTGCTAAATTGTTGCAAAAGTTGCTAATGCAACTTTGCAATTTTTGCATTGACAACATTTGGGTGAATTATGCATTTTGGCTTGGAAAGTATGGAAACTAAAAGGTGTTGATGGGAACATGCTAGATAGGGTAGAAAAAACCTATTATAGCCTAAAAACATCTTAGAGTTGACTTTTTGTAGGATTTGCCCATCAGGAATTAGAAGGGTCACTTGGCACATTGTTACAAATTTGCTCATTTTGGGTTGTTACTTGGGTCCATCACCCTATCCTCTACATCAGGATTGATCCTAGGGTAGGGGTGGATAGAAAAGACCTATAAAGGTATTAAATAATGTAATAAGGCTATCAAAGCCTCTAAAAGATGTAAAAGGCACTAAAAGTGCAATATTTTGTAAAATTGCCAACATTGGCAATATAAGCCAAAATGGGCTTAATAAAGTCATGTAAAGGATCCAAAGGGAGGTTTCATTTTGTTTTGAGAGTCTAAATGAGTTTAAAACCTCATTCCCACATGTGGGAGACAATTTTGGGTAGTCTAAATTGATTGTTCCAAAGGTGGATTTAGTGTTTTCTCTAAATAAGAGTTTCATTTTACATTGGAAGTCATCTAATATAACCAAAGTGAAGGTGTTTGAACCATTTTGGGATTCTAGAGACGTTGCAAAGTAAGATTTATAGAAAGCCCTAGGGTAAAGGGGCTAGAAAGGAGGGTATGAAAACTCACCTAGGGCTAGATTTCTATGCTCATTTCAAACACTTATTTGCTGATTTCATTGCCTAGCCGGGTATGCAAACTCGCCTAGGGCCTCTTTGGGAAAAAAAAAAAAAACTTGCAAAACAAGACCAAAATACATATTTACATTTTTTATACAATATATTACTTGATTCCAAAAGGCCATCATTGTTCTACCATTTGAAGTCAAGTTATAGAGGTTTTTGTGCTGATTGCTTTGTACAGACCAGCGAACTGACAACTTTAAAAAGATTTTTCAAACTAGTAAAGAAACTGATAAAAAAAACTCCTAATCTTTACCAAAGAATATAAATTCCATACACTATCAAACCACATGAAAACAACAACCCTATCAATCCATTAAAGGTGTGGATGAAGGGTGAAATCATAAAATTGTCATCACAATTCTTAGTTTGCTCTTCATTCCAATGCCAAAATTCATACAAAAGCATGTGCCAACCCTCAAACTGACTTGGATTGGTCTTAAATACATCTTGCCCACATGAATCAACAAATCTCATAGGTTTCCAACTAATTATTGAAGCCCTTATAAAGTTTTAGCACTTTTTGTAACAAAAGTTATAAAGGAATATCATATCATAGAATATTAGAGGATTGAATGCTCCTCATAAGAAGGATATTTTGTGGAATGTGGTTTGGTAACCCAATTTGAACATTTGGAGGGACCCTTGTGGAGAAGGGTAGGTATTTAGTTTAATGGTTTGAATCTATTCTTGAAACAAGTCATTTGCTGAATGTTTATTACTTCTTGGGGATCTAGTTTGACTCCTCAAATCATTGGTATCAAATCTAGTAGATCTATTGAGGGGTGCAAAATTAGTTACTTGTGTTGTAGATTGTTATATTGAGAAGATGCCTCCAAAAGAAATATATAGAAGGAGATACAAGAGCTGATATAAGCTACTAAAATAATGGATAGAGAGTTGAGGAAACAAAGAGACTAAGATGCAATTAGGTAAAGAGAAGTGAGACAAGTAAGCAAGTAAAATGCAACCATCTCAAAAATCTTGGAAGCTTTGGAAAGGATTCCTACGAGGGATGTGCATGACGAACAAGAAAGTGATGCTTAAGCACTTGAGAATCCTCATGGAGAGGATGGAGGGGACTTAGATCTTGAAGAAAGAAGGATGATAAGGTTGTTGAAGATATTTCAATGTGGTAGAAGAAAGACAATAACTGATTTCCATATCTATCATGGCAAGATAGATAGTGAAGAGGTTTTGCGGTTGATAGATTCAAAAGAGAAATATTATAATTATGGAGATATAAGTGAAGTAAAATAAGGTAAAGCTATACAAAACATAGCTAAGAGGGACAACATTGACATGGGGGAGTAGTGTAATGAAAAAGAGGTTTTGTAAGGGTGGAACAAACATGACCAAATGGTGAAGGATGTGCCAGTTCCATCAAATAATACAATCCAAAAATAGAGGATAAGGAATAACTTGAAAGAAAAGGATATGGGTTTGATGACCTACATAGAGGAATTTCACAGGTTGAGCATAAGAGGTGGATTAGAGCATAAAGATGAAAATGTTGCAAGGTATCTTAATCGGCTCATATAAAACTTGCAAAATGGGATTACCTTGATTTTTCCTAAGATGCTTAGAGATAGTTTCCAATTGGCTATAAGTGCATAAGATATGGTAAATAGGAACAAAGAGAGATGACTATGAGCATCACATGTATAGAGCATCTCCATTAAAATATATTTGTTGGTGTAAACCTGTGAGGAATAGTTGGTCCCAATTCAGTTGTGTGTCAATATTAGGAATGTGACCAATTAGTGCAACAACCTCATCATATGTCACCATAGTTGAAGTATTGATAACCCATAGGAACTCAACCTTTGAACATTGCATCTGTAAATGACCTCATAAAGAAAGTTCAATAAACTCGCATGAAATAGTGAAACAAAAGTTACATACTTGTGAAGATGATCAGACTGCAGGTAATCAATATGTCTCAAATCTATATTCAATTCTTTTACTATGCATATAAATGGTTTGTTATATAAAAGACTTATATCCACTAGATAAATAATCATTTTCTTACTATGCTATCCTTATCCTTGGCTGATCTCTGGTAGACCATTTCATAACCATCCTGCTTCGATCTATAGGTCATTGTATTAATCTGGTTCATCTTGTCTCTACTCGAATTAATAAGAATTGGCGATCTCAGGGATTGCCAAAAGAGGAATGGGTCCAAGTGGAAGATAGAATTTAGAAGTGAGTTTAATTAAAACATAACAAATAGTGTATTACAAAAAGGAGAATGGTATGTTCTTTGCAATCTACTCCCTTATACATTCTATCAATGTTCCACATTGAACCTAATAGAGAACATCACAACACATAACTAGTAACATAGAACATACCTCTTAGCCACCTCAAGAACATAAAATTTCAAAAACAAAAGTGAACAAGTTTAAACTCAAAGCCTCAAAGGTCAAGAGCACAACAAATAAAAATAAATAAATAAATACGAACAAAACACACATTTGATGGAATCACAGAAAATCTGGTGGCTAGATAGTTACAAGCTAATTCAAGCTAATCCTTCATCACCATTAAGGTTGAAAATAACATACCCAATTGAAAACCAATTTACATATACAAAGTGACTAACATTACTCACAAAGAGGGAGTAGAAGCTACACACTACCTTGTGTCCAAGGTGCGCTAAAGAACATAACCAAACTCTCGGAGATCATATAATCCTAAGTTTACATAATCTGGTAGTAACACATTTCATTAACTTATGAAACATTTACCAAGTTAAGTGATTTATCTTTCCAAAAATGACATGCTAGATATGCTTTCCAACAATATAATTAAGATGCTTCCATCACACACTGCAAGTTTTAGCATCACCCAATATGGCATTGTAGAATGAAAATAGAATGTGATCTCCAAAAAGTGAGAGAGGTTATTGTAGGTCTATACAATATAGTCCTGTAGGAATTGGAATCTCATCCATATCTCACACGAGCTCTGAGATATGCCCCATCAAAAATTTCAGCACTGTGGCATTTAGTGACCCTTAGGGACATTCTGGTTCAACATGCCTGAGAATGTTCGAAGACTGAAGGGGACAAGATGAGGTTGGGGATAGGGTTTACCCAGCCACTTGAAGCTAATAGAGTAGAAAGTTTGATCCCACGATGAAAGATGAGAGAGATTTGGCAGTTGAAAACTTTGTACTGGCCAACACTACAAGTTTCAGCATCACTCGAGATGGTGTCGTAAAATGAAAATAGTGTGTGATCTCAAAAAAGTGAGAGACGTTATTGTAGGTCTCTACAACACGGTTCTGTAGGAGCTAGAATCACATCCATACTTTGCATGAGCTACAAGAAGTGCCCCATCAAAGATTGCAACCCTATTGCATTTAGTGACCCTTAGGGACATTTCGGTTCAGCATGCCTAAGAACATTCGAGCACTAAAGGGGACATGATGAGGTTGGGGATAGGGTTTACCTAGTCACCTGGAGCTAATGGAGTAGATAGTTTGATCCCATGATGAAAGATGACAGAGATTTGGTAGTTCAAAACTTTGTACTAGCCAACACTGCAAGTTTCAGTATCACCCTGTAAAATGAAAACAGAATGCAATCTCCAAAAAGTGAGCGAGGTTATTGTAGGTCTCTACAACACCGTCTTGTAGGAACTAGAACCTCATCCATATCTCACATGAGCTCCAAGATATGCCCCGTCAAAGATATTTTAATTCATAGTGTTTAATGAGAATATAGTTGAGGCTTGCTTTACTTTTCTATGTTAAGTTTGTCTTTCAATTTTGGAGGAATGAATCAACCTTGATGATAGAGGTAAATGCTGAATAATATTTATTTAATCACATTGTTTGAAAAAAATTTAATGACCTTTAAATACAATTGAAAGAAATGGAATTGATCTCCCTTACTCATGTAGATGAATAAAATTGGAATTTAAAAAAGAGAGGGACATCCACCATAAAACCATGCAATCATGAACTTCTTGATGGGAGTATCATAAGTTCATTGTTAGATGGATATGTCAAATGTGGAAGAATTAAAAGGAAAATATGTTGATTGATTGAATATAAAACAAAACATGTGGAATATTTAAAAATATATCATGGGGCTATTAATAAAATCAAACTAATAGAATCAAACTCTACAAACATGGGTATTCAAACTATGAACAAAAAAACATCATTATTGAGGATTTAGCATGTTGGGCAAGATAGGGTCTTATTGAAGCTAACAAGAAGCATCATTGTATATATTTTTTCATACGCATAAAATTAAAGTGGCATAAAACCATTCACATGCAAAAACATCTAGAACATGTGATAAAATCATACGTTCAAACCATTCATGTAGCCATAGTCACAAATTTCAACAAAGAATTCAACCAACATAAAGGTGCTAAACTTTGTAAGCTATGGATAAAATATTTTCTTTTGTCTCCATATCAAATAAAATATTTTGGTACCTCTGTGAATGTAGTATGACATCCTTCATTTTATAGTGTTGATCCCAAAGCTACAACACTTATTATTTATTACACATGTATGTAAATTTGTTAAGCATCAAATTCAACACCTTTGTGTGCAAAATAATGTACTATATGTTAGAGTAATAAATTAATTCTCTTATTAATTAAATTATATTGATATAATTACTAAGTTACTTATTATATTGATATAGTTTACTTATAATTCCTTTTGATTTACAACTAATTGAAATGATTTCCCCAATTTTCCATCTAGTCACTAGGAAATTGGATTTGTTGTCTCTTTCTCTTAAAGAACTGGATCTACTAGTTCCTTTGGTCTAGAAGCCTTCCATTGAGATTGGGGTTTTGAAAGGTTCAAGGGTTGAGGAACTTTTTATAGAATATCTTGAAGAAGGAGAGGTCATGTATAATGGTTTTGAGGAAGGCTAGATTTCCATCCAGATGGTGTTACAAAATGGCCAAGCGAAGGAGGAGGTAGAAGAATAAATAGAATAAATGCATGAGAAGGAGGGTCATGAGGGCAATGGAAAATTTGGGGAGGGAAGCAATTAGGAGAATGGGTCACATATGCTTCTCAACTAGAAGGAGAGTATTGCATTGGACACTGATACTAGTCCACCTCATAGCAAGATCACCAATGTTGGTGATGACCTTGTTAAGGAGATCACTACCAATCAGAATTTTACCTATAAGCCTACAAGACTTCATCCCTTGGTAGTGGTAATGGTGGTAATTATGGCTGAATGTGTTTGAAATAGAAAAAGAAATGAAGGGTGTTTTGCATGATACTATTCACTCATCATAGGTTGTATGGATTCAAACCCACAACCAATATTTTATACCATTATACAAATTACAAATTATAAGACTATGCCTTTCATGATAGTCACATTTTCATATTGGCAAATGAAGAATGACTTTTGGAAAAAACATAATAAACACTTCCAAATACAAATGAAGCCAATGTATTGTATTATAAGATCGAATGGTAAAGACCAAGCCCAAACATTTATTAAGGTGTAGCATTTATAATTGTTAGGTTCATGTGAAGAAGTCATTGTTCATATTCTCATTATTGTGTAATTTGATGATAAGAAGAATACAATGATATAGAGGTTGATAGTGACTTAAAACTTTACAAAATGCAATCAATGAGAATTTTACATTGAGGGGGGAGTAATAATCAATGTTTCATTCTCATTGTTTGACAAACTCTTATACAAAGAGGGAGTGGATAGATGATATGGTTTAGTATTCTTCCGAGAATCTTAGTCATATTGGTTTAGAAGGATTCATGATACAACTACTATACTTAGTGTGACCAATTGATGCTAAAAACCTTAGTATTGATGCTACAAACCTTATTATTGACATAATTTAACCTCTACAATTCCAAGCATAAGATGATTAGCATACAAGGGTACTTGAACAAAGAACACTAATAACTATTGAGGATGTGAATTGATAATACCATTTCGCAGATGATTTTGGCATTTCACCCTTTATCGCTTGTGCATCAACTTTATTAGCCCTCTTCTTTGGTGACCTACAAATGAAGAATTGGCACAATAGAAAATCTAAGATAAGATTAAAAAAATGGGTCCTATTAAAGAATCTAATATAAATTCAAATAATGTATCTAGATTCTAAACAAATCAAAACTAAATCTCATCACTTACACATCATAACAATACAGTCCACCTTAGTCATGTGATAGTCTTGGGGAAGAGGTTGTAACATTGTATTTGGATCCAATTGATCACTTTTTCTCTCTCTCCCAATTCAATCTAATGAGCCAACTGGATCTGTTCAACATTTTAATGTCTCAAGTATTACCTCATGGTCTGACTCACAAAATTTTCAAAGAATCTTATTATGTGGTTTTCCACCATATTTTATCAAGTGAACATTTTATGCAACAATAAGGTTTGAATAATGAAGAATCTTCCTCTATGTTTGCCAATCCTCAAATAACCACAAGTTAGGATTCTTCATAGGATATTGTCTAAGCCATGTGCCTATTACAACCACCGCACCGACATGGTACTCTAAGCCTTCACCATCTGTAACCGAGTGATCCAATTTTTGTTTGGCTTCAACACAATGACACAAATAATAATCTATCCCTTCTTCATTGTCTTCAGGTGCAATAACAACAAAAACATGGCCTGCAGTGACAAATGTACAAAATGCAGTCATTAATTCAAAAAATACTTGGGTAAAAATTATAAAGTTACATATTGAAATTACAAAGATATATATATATATATATATATATATATATATATATATATATATATATATATATATATATATATATATATAACCAAGTTGCACTAGATCTGACAAGCAATCAAAGTTAATAGATGAGTCCATCTCTACCATTTCTAGTGCTTGTGGGTGACAATAGGTGTCGATTGGGTCCAAAAACCGTATATCCCATTTGTCCACCCCTTCAATTGACTCACAGTCATCCCAATTTTCCTCTGCACATGATGGACAATAGCATGCCATTTTTTGTGTGTGGATACTCCATGAACCTACATCAGAGCTTCTAAAAGAGTGTAACTCACTAGATCCTATTAGTGTACAACAATCTTGATATGGTGCAATGTTAGTATTATCTATCAACCAAAAAAATCTATGAACTGTAGACTCACCTTCCTTACCTAGACCCATTGTAGCGTTACACCATTGGATGATGGAATTTGCATCTATGAATATTTCTCCATCTTTATACTTTAGTTCTTCATGAGCCAAGGCTCTTTTAATGCATGCGCCTGCACCATCATGCTCTCCCTTACCATGACCAGCCTCTGTGAAATTCCACATATATTGAATTCTACATAACCTGTGCATCCTGTTCAACCAATAGAACATCCAATCATTCTTGTATTGAAATGCACAATTATTTGACCAAATAATGTATTGATAATATGATATGCCCCTATTAGCCAAATCTCCATAAAATAGTTGAAAACAACCATGTACAAACTCTGTAGAATGTGATCGATCATCGTTGATGTAAAAATGGTACTCCCTCAAAATCTTCCTGTCATCCTCTATACTTACATAGGTGAATGCATGAATGTTATGTGAACAAAAATGGAAACTTGTTGAGATGTATAATACTTTGCTTGCACCTCATTTTGTGGTTGTAGTGTGTAGTTCTCTGCAAAATCTACAACCAAAATAATGGTACCCAATGGAAACGTATCCTTACACAACTTGAATTGCAAATCCAACCATCGAGCTCTATGGGTATGCCTTGCATACTCGTAAATAATCTTTTCACAAAAAATCTTCATGAACTCATACACTGGAATCTTTTCAATAACTAGATCACATCTTTTACCATCTTTCCTATCTTTTAGAGCATATGTCACTATCTTGATTTTTCTATAATCTACTATCTCATTTCCAATTGCATGTGTATTGTCCATATGTTGAGAAGTTGATAAAAGTTGCAAAGAACCACAAAATAAGCACATACCATCCAAGCATGATGTCTTGTAAAATTGTTTGCCATCTCCTATTTCACATAAAATGTTGGATATGAATTATCTTGAAGATCTTGGTGGCTCTTTTATGTCACAATCCTGCAAAACAAACTAAGAATGCAAAACTACACATATGTGCCTAAAAACATCAAAATGGTTAGAAAATTTAATATGTATTCTACAACAAGTTGTGCATGTGTGATTTATTTTTACATAAAAAGGTTTAGCCATCTCAAAAAATCTTTGACTTATTCAAATTTGAGGATATATACAAATAAATTTTTCAAAAAATTGTGTCTGAGTTGAGTCCAAAAAATGTTTTGCATGTGGCTCATGATTTTGGCTACCAATCCTCCTTCTTACAACATCTCTTTGATTAGGAGAAACACGTATGTTATTTTTTCAAAAATCTTCTATCAATGATTTCAAGGCTTCATTAATTTTTTTATCTTTTCACGGTAGTCTACAACTAAATGTCCATAACTCATTTTTTGTTGGATCTTCTAATCTCTCACACCTTAGCATGGCTCTCCTTAAGGTACCTCTACCAATTTTTAATGTTTTGCTTGTCTTTCTCATGAGTCAAGCTTTCTTTGTTTGGCTACTTACTATTGTTGATGTGAGTACTCGTCTTGTGATATTACTATCTTTGGTGCATGATTTAGAACCCACTTTGTCATAAGCACTCATTAGATTCTTTACAATATTTCTTTCATTTGAATAATCCATCGTTCTTATCCTAAGAATCTTCATGATAGGCCTAAATTTCAAATTCCTCATCATTTCAACAAATAATTGGCATTGACCTGTAATATTTAATTCCTCAAAAAATAATCTCCACATATGATTAACTTTTCTTTGACAAACTTACGCTTGCTAATCTTGTTAGGCATTGATTTCAAAATGTTAGTATCAATATCAATCAAATATTTTGATTTTCTAAAATGAATTATAGAAGGTGTTCTAATCTCTTCAATTCTCTCAACATTTTGAACATCAATATAAGGTTGAGTCTATTGTGTACCTTGAACTGAAGATGATGTGGCTTGGCAATAAGATGTAAAAGATGGAATATCACCTACTTGATGTGTTGATCTTGTTCTTTCAACATGACATGATGGAGTGTGTATATCATCGGATCTATGAATCACTATCTCTTCAACATGAGAGGATGATATGACTTCAACATTGGAAGATGGTGTAGCGGATGATATGACTCCAACATTCGAAGATGGTGTAGTGGATGATATAACTCCAACATTGGAGGATGGTATAGCTTCACAATTCAATTGTCTTCTTGAGCCTAACAATCTCATTCGTTCTCTTTGTCTTTCTAATTCTTCCTCCTTTCTTTGTACTGGTGGTTCTTGATCCTCTTTGAAAGTCGATTCTTCACCATTGCTTTGCAATTTTCTTTGTTCATGTAGTAATTTCATTTTATCTCTTTTAATTGTCAAATCTCTCTCCCTATCTGCATTTGTTTGAATCTTTGGTTTCTTTCTTGGCATGATGATGATTTCTACATGTCAAATTATTCAAAAATTTGAATTACTTAAAATGTGTAAATTACAAATTATTCAATTACATATAAAAATTATAATTACTTGAACAAATACACAATATATATCAAACGACTTGTCAAATTTCTAACCATTTCGAAATAACATTTCATTCAAACATACAATTTTCAATGAATTCACTATATATTACATAACATATCAAATTATAATCAAATTTGTATCTATATATCAACAAAAAATATTTAAAATGGATTGCACTAACCTTTTCTATTAAAGGAATATTAAAAAATTCTTCAAATCACATATCCAATGATTGAATTTGGTGTTTGCTAGCTTCCAAAAGTGTTGAAATAGTGTTTTCTATATTGAAACCCATGTTTTCTATCAGAATAACAGAGAGCATAACAGACCAAAAGTTAAAAATGGATGAAATGGGCCCTAAGGTTGGGGTTTGACCATTTTTTGGTGATTTGAGATAGTGCGTATGCACTATATCATGTATGAACTATAAAGCACGTACGCACTATCTCAAAACACATCACTCCCCATCCTCCTTACTCTCTATCCTCCCTACTCTCTCTCCCATCCCCTCCCTCTCTCTCTTCCTACTCTATCCCATCCTTTACTCTCTCTCACTCTCCCTCTCCCACCACCTACTCTCTCTACCCCTCTCACCCCCTCTCCTCTCCCATCCCCACCTCTTTAGACCTCTCACACACACTCTTATCCCCCCTATCTCTCTTCCTCTCCCTCTCCTACCACCTAATTTATCTCCCCCATCCCCTACTCTCTCTCTTCTCTCTGATCCCCTACTTTGTCTCTCTTACATACATTCCCATTCCCCCTCTCTCTCCCTCTCCTACCGCCTACTTTCTCTCCCCCATCGTTGTACTCTCTCTACCACCCCCTACTCTCTCTCACACTCACACTACCACTACCTACTATCTCTCGCTCTCAAGTTCTCTCTCTCCCTCTCTACTCTCATTCTCTCCCATCTTGTACAAGCTCTCTCTGCCTGTCCCACAATCTCTCCCACCGCCTACTTTATCTCCCCCATCCCCTCTTCTCTCTCTCTCTTGTCTCCCATACCCTACTCTCTCACACTCTCACACTCTCCCCCATCCCCTACTCTCTCTCTCCTCTCCCATTCCCTACTCTCTCACACTCTAACTCTCTCCCATCCCCTACTCTATCTCTCTTACACATACACCCCCATCCCCCCTCTCTCTTTCCCTCTCCCACTGCCTACTTTCTCACCCCCATCGTTGTACTCTCTCTCTCTGCCACCCCCTACTCTCACATTCTCACACTCTCTCCCATCCCCTGCTCTATCTCTCTTATACACACACTCACATCCCCCCTCTCTCTTTTCCTCTCCCACTGCCTACTTTCTCTCCCCCATTGTTGTACTCTCTCTCTGCCACCCCTTACTTTCACACTTTCACACTCTCTCCCATCCCCTACTCTCTCACTTTCATAGATACACACACTCTTATCCCCCCACTCTTCTTCTTCTCTCCCATCCTCTACTCTCTACATCTGTCACACACATTCCCATCCCCCCTATTTCTCTCCCTCTCCCTCTCCCTCTCCCTCTCCCACTCCCTCTCCTACTGCCTACTATCTATCTCTCTCAAGTTCTCTTTCTTTCTCTCTACTCTCTCTCTCTCTCTCTCTCTCTCTCTCTCTCCCATCCCTTACTCTCACTCTCTTTCCCATCCCCTACTACTTTCTCTCAAACTCTCACACTCTCTCCCATCCTTTACTCTATCTCTCTTATAAAGAAATACACATTCCCATTCCCCCCCTCCCTGTCTCTCTCTTGTAGTCCTTGTCCCACTACCTACTCTCTCCCATCCCCTACTCTATCTCTCTTAAATGATTCCATTCCACCTCTCTCCCTCCCACTCCCTCTCCCATCACCTAATCTCTCTCTCTCTCTCTCTCTCTCTCTCTCTCTCTCTCTCTCTCTCTCTCTCTCTCCCATCCCTCTACCATTGCCTACTCTCTCTATCTATCCCTCCCCTCTCTCATTGTTGACTCTCTCTTTCACACACCCACAGCCATCCCCCCTCTCTCCTCTTCCATCCCCTACTTTCTCTCTCACTTGCTCTCCCTCTCCCACTACCTACTCTCTCTCTCTCACTCTCTCCCTCTCCACTTTCTCTCTCTGCTATCCTCTAGTCTCTCTTAAATTTTCACACTCTCTCCTATCCCCTACTCTCTCTCTCTCTCTCTCTCTCACACACACACACACACACACACACACACACACATTTCTATTCCTCCCTCTCCCACCCTCTCCCACTCCCTCTCCTACTCCCTCTCCCATCACCTACTCATTCTTCCATCCCCTACTATCTCTTGAGCTACATTTTCTTCCCCCTCTCCCATTCCATACTCTCTCTCTTTCACACACATGCACTCCCATTCTCCTCTGTCTCAAGTTCTTCCTCTCCCACTCCGTCTCCCATCACCTACTCTCTCTCTCCCCCATCCCCTACTCTTAATCTCTCTCCCAACCTATACTCTCTCTCACACTTCCTTTCAAAACACATCACTCCCCATCCTACCTACTCTATCCTATCCCCTCCCTCTCTCTCTTCCTACTCTCTCCCATCCTTTACTCTCTCTCACTCTCCCTTTCCCACCACCTACTCTCTCTACCTCTCTCACCCCCTCTCCTCTCCCATCCTTGGCTCTTTAGATCTCTCATACACACTCTTATCCCCCCTATCTCTCTCCCTCTCCCTCTCCTACCACCTAATTTCTCTCCCCCATCCCCTACTCTCTCTCTTCTCTCCCATCCCCTACTTTGTCTCTCTTACACACATTCCTATTCCCCCTCTCTCTCCCTCTCCTACCACCTACTTTGTCTCCCCCATTTTTGTACTCTCTCTATTACCCCTACTCTCTCTCACACTCACACTACTACTACCTACTATCTCTCTCTCTCCCTCTCTACTCTCTCTCTCTCCCATCTTGTACAGGCTCTCTCTGCCTCTCCCACTCTTTCTCCCACTGCCTACTTTCTCTCCCCCATCCCCTACTCTCTCTCTCATCTCCCATCCCCTACTCTCTCACACTCTCACACTCTCCCCCATCCCCTACTCTCTCTCTCCTCCCCCATCCCCTACTCTCTCACACTCTCACTTTCTCCCATCCCCTACTCTATCTCTCTTACACATACACCCCCATCCCCCCTCTCTCTTTCTCTCTCCCACTACCTACTTTCTCTCCCCCATTGTTGTACTCTCTCTCTCTGGCACCCCCTACTCTCACACTCTCACACTCTCTCCCATCCCCTACTTTGTCTCTCTTACACACACACTCCCATCCCCCATCTCTCTTTTCCTCTCCCACTGCCTACTTTCTCTCCCCCATCATTGTACTCTCTCTTTACCACCCCATACTTTCATACTTTCACACTCTCTCCCATCCCCTACTCTCTCACTTTCATAGATACACATACTCTTATCCCCCCACTCTTCTTCTTCTCTCCCATCCCCTACTCTCTACATTTGTCACACACACTCCCATCCCCCCTATTTCTCTCCCTCTCCCTCTCCCTCTCCCACTCCCTCTCCTACTGCCTACTATCTATCTCTCTCAAGTTCTCTTTCTTCCTCTCTACTCTCTCTCTCTCTCTCTCTCTCTCTCTCTCTCTCTCTCTCTCTCTCTCTCTCTCTCTCTCTCTCTCTCTCTCTCTCTCTCTCTCCCCCATCCCTCTCACTCTCTCTCCCATCCCCTACTACTTTATCTCAAACTCTCACACTCTCTCCCATCTTTTACTCTATCTCTCTTATAAATAAATACACATTCCCATTCCTCCCCTCTCTCTCTCTCTCACAATCCTTGTCCCACTACCTACTCTCTCCCATGCCCTACTCTATCTCTCTTAAATGCTTCCATTCCACCTCTCTCTCCCTCCCACTCCCTCTCCCATCGCCTACTCTCTCTCTCTCTCTCTCTCTCTCTCTCTCTCTCTCTCACTCTCCCTCTCTCTCCCATCCCTCTACCATTGCCTACTCTCTCTATCTCTCTCTCAACTCTCTCATTCTTGACTCTCTCTCTTTCACATACACACACCCATCCCCCCTCTCTCCTTTTCCATCCGCTATTTTTTCTCTCACTTGCTCTCCCTCTCCCACTGCCTACTCTCTGTCTCTCACTCACTCACACACTCTCTCTCTCTCTCTCTCTCTCTCTCCCTCTCCCTCTAGTCTCTCTTAAATTTTCACACTCTCTCCTATCCCCTACTCTCTCTCTCTCTCTCTCTCTCTCTCTCTCTCTCTCTCACACACACACACACACACACACACACACACACACACATTTCTATTCCCCCCTCTCTCCCCCTCTCCCACTCCCTCTCCCACTCCCTCTCCCATCACCTACTCTCTCTTCCATCCCCTACTCTCTCTTGAGCTACTTTTTCTTCCCCCTCTCCCATTCCATACTCTCTCTCTTTCACACACATGCACTCCCATCCTCCTCTCTCTCAAGTTCTTCCTCTCCCACTCTGTCTCCCATCGCCTACTCTCTCTCTCCCCGATCCCCTACTCTTTATCCCTCTCTCCCAACCTGTACTCTCTCACACACTTCCTCTCTCTCCCATCCCCTACTTTAAATCTCTTTCCCCCATCCGACACTCTCTCTTTTCCACCCCTACTCTCTCTCACACTTCCACTCTTTGCCACCCCTACTCTCTCTCTCTCATCCTATACTCTCTTTGCCACCCCTACTCTTTCTCACTTTCTCTCTACCATCCTGTACTCTCTTCCCTCTCCTATCCCTTACTTTCTCTCTATCTCTTTCATGCACACACATAGCCATTCCCCTATTGCCCCCCATGTAGTTCTATTTTGCAACTTAGATCTTAATAGTGCATGCGCACTATAGCGTGCATTCGCTATTTAGAATTGAGGTTTAAATGATTGTTTTTTCTTCTGTGCTCCCCTTCAAGATTTCTCATGGTTGGGTATCAATAAGATCAGGTTACGTAGCATTATAGGTCTCTGTTTTAGCTATCTAACCATATAATTTATTTTTAATTTGAACTATTTCAAGCCTTTCATCTATAATTTCTTTTGAATGTATGTTCATTTTTTTCAAAAACAACCACGTACTAATTGGGCTATAGATTTTAGCTCGTTCATCAAATTTTGTAACAACTTAATTTTTTAGAAACTAGACTCCATTCTACACATTTTGAAAAAAAAAAGTTTTGATTTTAGATTAGTTTTCAATTATTTCTAGGGGGATCACACAGATATTTCACGTTTTTGGGATGTGTCTAGTTAAAAAATTCATTAAAAAAAAAATACACATTATAAAATTACCCGAAAAATCAAGGATAAACTACATAGTGTTTAGTAACTTTTGACCAAAGCGATTAAAGAATTTCAAAAAAAAAGTTAAAATTTTAGGGGGACCACACTTTGTACTGTGTTATGTTTTTTTTGAATAAACAATACCACTTTTTGTGGCTCTCTTTTTTGAGGACCTAAAACTAAACCATTTTGAAAAAAAATAAGTAGTTTAAAAACTAGATTCAAAGGACTATGACTTTTGTTTTTGTCATATCTAAAAATTTTGAGTGTAACTATCTTCAAATTCTTATTGAAATTCAAAATTTGCAGATTTCAGGAAAAAGGTGTCCACTTATACCCCCCTTTTGGCACTACAACTTTGTGCACTTACCCTTTTGGAGCATTTTTGCATGGTTATCTCTGCATTTTTGCATGGTTTTCTCTGAGCCCAATTTCATTTCAAGTTTTCTCCACCCACTTGATTAATGATGCTTGCTAGCCTTGGGAATAATATGAAAGGGGGCCCTGCATTTGCATCAATATAGGGGGACAGAATAGTAGTTTGAAACTCTCAATATTGTCTTTCTTTCATTCTTCCTGATGTGCTCGACTTCAAAAGTTGTTCTATTCATGAACTCCAATCCACCTGCATCTCCGGTGGTCGAGGAGAGGGATTTCTCTTCAAGCATATTTCCATAGGTACATGTGTATTTTTTTTGTAGGTTTTTATGATAATATTGAAGATGGAAGTGAATACTATTACTATCATTATTATTTTTTATGCCAAATTTCAACCATTGTTGTGTAATAGAAATGGGAGAGTCTCCGCTCAAGTGTTTTTTCTCAGTGATGTTTTGATGATAAGTGTTAAAAAGAGTCTAGTTGCAAAAAGAATGTAATGTACTTGTTGTTTCATTTGACTGAAAGTGTGTAGATGCAGATTTATCATTTAGAATGTTGGTCTATTGTAACAACTATTATACTTTTTGTTATAGTAATGAAAGAAAAGAAAAGAAATGTATATGCAGAAGCTGTAGTTGTAAAAGCTTAGAAGAAATAATAATGACAAATTTTTTGTTTTATAAATATAGTTGTGTTGGTATCATATTTTTCTTGATTTTTTTTTTAAATAATACATAATGATATTGTATCATTTAGACAACAGTTTCATATTCAAAAAAAGAACAAAAAGAAAAAAAAAAATTGAGTGTGTTTCTCTCTTCAACTCTAGAACATTCAACTTAAACATCAACACATAAAGATAATAATTTGAAATCTGGTGTGTTTAGTGCTTGGAGTTGTACCCTCAATACCTAGGCCATGTGGTCTATAAAACATGATATTCATGTGATTCTATGTTAGATGATGATGATGATAATGAATAATCACCATCTACTACTAGCTCATGTAGTGATAAAAGGTCTTCAATGCACCTCTAACTACAAGTATACCATGGAAAACTTGTGATGGAGATGACTCCTCAAACTAATAGACTATCATGGAAATTTTTTGATGAAGATGACACCTAAAAATACTGGACTATCTTCAAAAACTTATGATGAAGATGGCACCTAAATTTTACTAGACTATAATTGAATTGATGTACTTTGGATCCTTCACTGAAAGTCTCTGTCATTTTGTTAGAGGATGATTTATCTTCTAGTTCAACCAAAAGAATCTCTCTCCTATATTTCAACATTACGTTTAATTGTTGCATTGCAATTAGGTCTTCCTACAAGGGTTTCCATTTGGATAAATAAAAAACTTGTTGGTGTTTTAAAACTACTAAGCAACAAAATGCTTAATACCAAGATGACAATACTCACACAGTCTAAAGACTAGCCAATTCTTACTATCAATTGTATGTGCACACCATTTGGGCCAAACTTCTACAAAACCGAGGGTGGTTTTCTACTCTTTTGGCTCTGTAAAACCAGGGTGGTTATACCCAAGGATGATACAAGACTGGGCAAATTGTATGAGAATTATCTTAGTTTCATTTTGATTCTCATCTCAAATTCTCAAATACATGTACAATTCTTGATACTTTAATAAACACATTCCATATAATAGATATGACCAAAAATCTTCTATAGGTCTATAGATGTTCTCAGAAATAATGGCTAACTAAAGCTAAAACATTCCATGCAAACAAGTAGAGGCCAACTTTGAAGATCTACAGGAAATAAAAGTAAAGTTGATTACAATTCTGCATTTTGACAGTCATGTGTGACACATTTCTCTTTCAGCTAGATTAAATTTGATCAGTGCCTAATCCATTGGGGTTCAGAGTCTACTACAAATCTCTAGATCTAATTTTTTGCCTTACAAAAATTTTTATCAACAATTCTTATCAGAAATCATCATTCAAAATCCTTTCCACTACTGCAGCAACCTTATCAAATTCATCAAAGCTTTTACTTAATCCATTGAATTAACAACCATGATAAAAAGATATACAACCTAATTGAACTGCATTCAATAGCACAAGCCTTTACTTATACAATATCAGGATAACCAAGTAATCAAAAGGAGACAAAGTTCAGAAAGAACTGATATGGGGATAGTTCATAATTTGTAATCATTTTCCTTGAAAATTGTATACAATTTACAATAGACTCAAATGACCTTCAGAAAGAGACACAGATCATTCTATATTCATGTATTCTCAAGATCTAATAGAGAAAGTACATCATGAATTTTTGCTCAAAAATGGTGGACCAAAAATAGACTAAGTGTATCACTTAGCAAGTAGAATTCGGACCTTTTCTCTTTCCTTGGAATTTCACTTATATAGTGTGAAATGCAACAAGCTTCAGGCTAAGAGAAACTGACAGGTGTCTTTTACAAGGAATATCTACATACACCTATCACAAAATGAAAATACTATGGGTAACAGAATATATCAAAATCAAATCATTCCTTTTGGTGGGTCAGCTTCTGTTACATGTTCTGATGTTGTTGAGTTGGCTATTGATCTGATTTATCTTCATATATAACTGCTAAATTAGCCAATGATTAAGCTTGTTCTGAATAGGGCACATTAACCTCCACCTATAGGCTTCCACCATCTTCATTCTGCATGGTAAGGACAACTTCTACCTTTTCCTTTTCTTTAATTGTATTGGCATCTTGTGGTCCCAGTTCTACAATTGAAAGTGACAGGTTTTTCTTGTCTTCTTCTTCTGATTGGGTTTGAGTAGTGATGGTATCAATGATTTGGACTTCCTCACCCTACACCTCATCACTGTCAGTTTCATCTACATCAAACTGTTCACTAGAAGGTATTTCTGCCATCCACCTGTCAAATAATGTGTCATCTGGCCAATTGAATTGCAAAATATCCTTCTGTTTCTTTATTATATAATCAGCCTCATTATCAATATCAACAAATTCCTATTTTAAAGAATCAAAGAATATTTTGGCTTTCACCATTTCTTCTGTTGTGGTGGCCCACCGTGCATGCCCTATTTCATTTATGACTTGATTCATTCTTAAACAGAATAAATCATCAAGTTCCTTCACCCATTCCTCTTTGCTTTTGAAACTATTTTTCCTATCTAGGGCATGAGGAAATAAATTGAATTTTTGGCTCTCATATTTTTCTAAGTAGCCTATTATTATCTTTTGTAAATGTATCCTTTTGCTATCAAAATTAGTAAGATCAGAAACAATGTCAAAGGTTTTATCAATCTGATCACGAGAATTATTTATAACAGATAGACACAATAAGGTTATTGCTTTCTCCCTTCTCACCCATTTGTTCAGAATAGGCTTTAGAGCCTCATCATCTTCTTTTAACTCCTCCCAGATGTTAATCACCCTAGCCAATTGATCATGGATTAGTGGCCATTCAACCTTGTCTCCTAGATATGTAAGAGTTGTTCTTAGTTTATCTTCATATTTAGATTTCAGCTCTACATGTAAGGCCCACAGTTTACTCTTTTATTCTTCAAAATCCTCAGTAGAGTAATACTGTGGCCCTTGGGGTGTGTCTAGTATTTCAATGAGGGGGGTAGATTTGAAAGGTTTAATAGGGGGGTGAGGGTATGTTATTTTAGGCTTGGTGGATTTTCCTAGTAGCTTGTTCTCAAGCTCAACTCTCCTTTTTACCTCTTTATTGTAGGCATCCACAACTGCCTCATATTTACTTTGTAATTCAAACATTTCCTTTTCCTCCCTTTTAGCAGTAGCCAAGGCAAACTGAGAATAATCCACATTCATGTGGGCTGCCTGTACGTGTGAGGTATTACCAACTCTCCTCACAATAATATTCCCTATCAGTCCTGAACCATCAAGCTATGCTGATACAATCTTGGATCCTCTTCTTAATGACCACATAACAAGAGTAGCTTGATCATCACTAACAGCAGTCCCTACAAATTCCTTTTTATTTGGGTCTTGTAACTCCAATCTATTAGAAATAGAGTTGAAAATCAATGCATCTGCAATATCCCACTAAGGCAACAATAGTATGTTAGAAGTTTTTACCATTTGCCTTCCCTCCTCAGGGGTAATGTTCTAGAATTCTTGCATCATTTGCTCCTTTATTTCATTTTGGATGGAGGCTTCATCCATTTCTAGATGCTTTGTTTTCATGTTCTTAAATCTTTCCTCAAAATTGTGGATGTTTGCCCTCCAAGCAAATTGATGGAAAGCCCTAGACCTTACAAAACTGTCATCTGACAAAAATTTCTGGTTGGCTTGTTCCAAAATAGCGTCCAATTCCCTTCCCTTAAAATCAGCTATAGTTTGCTTGAGGCTTGGCATAGGAGGTTCCTAGGGGTTCCCTTCATCAATCTCTACTTGAGTGACAAAAACTCCCCCTTGTGATCCAATTTGTTCAATTTTCTCAATAGTGACCTGCTCCTCCTCGGTTCTCAAAGGGGTCTATGAAGGTGAATGCTCCTCAACATGAGAATCCTCCTCTCTTATTATTTTCATCCTCTTAGGGGAGGGCTCAGTAGGCCGCTCTTCCAAAACCCTACTAGTGGACTCAATTATTTGTTTTCCTTTGTCTACTGTATTCTTTTTATTTTGAACAATAGTATATCCCAGCCTTTTTTGGATAGCTAATTGAGCCGCCCTTATATTGGGAGTAAAACCCAATCTTCCCATTACTTCCCTGGCCTTATTTGGGTAGAACCTAATAAATAATTTCTTCTTTTCATTCATTGCCTCTATTATTTCAGGAAAATTATTCATAAGTTTTCTCATCTTATCTACATTTGTAACTGCATCGTCCAAAGGACTATAATCTAGATCAAAACAATGAATGAAATCCAAAATTTGAGAAAAGACTTTCCACTTTTCTTACCTAGTCTCTTGCTTCTGCAAGGAGTACTCATTCCTTATTAAGTCTTCAAAAAAATAAAATTCATGCTCAATTTTACCAAGCTTAATTCTCTGCCTCAGAGCCAAATGATAAAATCCTTCAGAATCACAAAAATGAGGATGGGAAGTGGCCATCTTATAAGGATTCAAAATCTTGTGTAGAGAAAGCCAACCTCCTTTTGTGATTACAAAATGATGAGCCACTATGCAAGTAGGAAAAATTGACCCCTTTTGTCTTTTAAATAGAAGGGCTTCCTCCACTCCTCCCAGCTACCACAATATCTCAGCAACTCCTACCTTCAAAGGTAGTTGGTAGGGTAGTACGTGAAGGCTTCCTTTAAAACCATATATTCTAAATATAGTAGAAATAGAATATGGAATGACATCTCCCCAATTATGTGAAACTTTCAAACCACTTGGGTTGTCTATAGGCCTAATGAGATTCATTAATGCTTTGGGGATTCTAGGATTGTCCCTTAATAGGAGGCATCTCAGCTTTGAAGCAGAATACCTATCAAACCTGACAAAACTGGCATTCTCTGCATCCCAAGTCATATCTGCACTCCACAATTGAATTGGTAATGGTTCCCCACTCTCTCCTCTATCTAATTCCATTTCTTTACTAAATTATGTTACTCCCTTGAATAAGAACATGTGCATTAAGAAAGAATAATGGCCAAAAGTTTTTTCCACCTTACCCTTAGCAATTCCAATCAGTCCAATGTGAATCTCCTCAGCTAAGTAAGAAGCAAAATAAAAAATTATATCCACACCAAAAGAGGAAATCTAAGTAATCATATACATAAAATCCACAGGCATGAACTCTTCTTCATCTCTCCCAAAAACTTTACACAAGGACCTATAGATTTCTATAGCCCTAGAATTGAAGTATGCCCTTTTGAAAGGCTCCATGGAGGATGCTGTTATTACTGGTAGTGTTCCAATTCTACCTATGTGTGCACTCAGTGCTCCTTGCCTAACTGTTTCTCTCTTAGACATATACTCATTTTCTAACCCTTTCAAATCAATGGGCACATGATAATCAATGATAGGCCCTAAACTAAAAACTTCCCTAATCTCCTCTGTGCTGATTGTAATCAAGATTTCACCATTAGTTCTCCTCACTACCCTAAGGGCTTGGTCATAATTCTTAGCTACAGCTTCCAAAAGATCATAATCCATGAAAACACTGGGAACCACCATTTTCCCTAGACCAAAATTCCAGATGTTGGCATGTGGGGCAAAACGGTTCTTCTCTGAAAACCATTTTTTGAATAAAACAAGACTAGTCTATGAAGTTGTTGCATCCCTAACCCAGTTTTCTTTGTGATACAGCTCATCTGCTATTTTTCAGCCTAGGGTTTAATGAAGTTATCCTCTTAACTTCTACAGTTTCAACAGTGGAAAAAGGGAGCAGTTAAAGAAAATCATCATGGAAATTCCTATCCAAATAGTTCTCTTGACTAGAAAATGCTTTCTATCTTGGAGCCATTTTAATTAACTCTCAAAGGAATTGAAACAATAGGAGGATTATAATGCAAGTACTTACTTTGAATTTTGCTCTAGTTCTTCTCAGTGTTACTACAATCTTTCTACAAACAAATTGCTTCACAATCTTACCGAATCTAGCACAATCTTCTCAACAACTATTTTTGCTTAGAGATGCTCTGAATCTTTTTTCAAGTACAGTAGAATTAGGAAAATATTCTATGTTATACTCTATTTTTATTCACATGCAAAGCTTTCATCTCTCATAAATGCACAGGGTGGCATCACCTTCTATATTCAAATTTACACTATGGATTTACGAAAAATCCTACAATCCCGAGATGCAAGCAAAGATGACTCATGTTCCATTTGAAAAGCTGGCAGTCAACCCAATGAAAATTTTCCATGTGTACCTTTCCTTCATTGTTGACGCCTCTGAACTAGACCCACAGAACTCTTAGGACACATGTCACTTAGGCGCTATCTTGCTATACATAAAGAGTGAGCACCTTGCCATAGTGAGATAGTGCCCATCATTGAACCTGATTTGATCATCCGAATGACATTTGATGCATTGCTCAAAAGAAATATGGTAGGTCCCTTGTCGCCATGTCGCTATTCATAATCTTTGTGCAACTCGCCATAGTGAGATAGTGACGATCATGGATCTAAGATAGATATAATGATCAGTCTTTCATATATTTTGTGAAAAGGGTGTGGGTCCAATCATTGATGACATGATGAAATCCTGGCTATATTACCTACTGCTTGGGGCCCATATTTCTTTATTTCTCGGCTGAGCACTATGTCGCTAATGGCAAGAAGAACAAGTTCCCGATAGTGACATAGCAAATCTCAGTGTCTTTGCTTTTCTTGGTGTATACATGTAGCCCATTAGATGCTAGTGTGTTCTAAAGATTTATAATTGATATCTGATGGAGTAATTTCTGGGACCCACTTACTCTAAAAAGTTTCCGCAATACTACTTTTTGTTTGGACGCTATGTCGCTAATAGTGAGAGATACCAATTCTTCGATAGCGACATAGCAATTTTTGGTGACTCATCAAAATTTAGGGTCAAAAAGATAAAGGTGAGTGAAGTCATAACTACCCTCGTTAATGCATCTGACACATAATAAAATAGCATCTAACACATAATAATAAGTCATAACTACCCTCATTAATGAAAAAACCTATGAAATAAATTTATTTTCTTATGAGTATTTCTTCTCATAGAATGAACAAAACTTATTAATGCTCCACCAAAAGTTCTAGAAGGAACAACAATCTAAAGTTTGGGCTTGCCGCTGCCAGAATATCCTCCCTTTCCAAAGAACCCCAAATAGCAAAAGAAAAAAAACAAATTCAAGACCGTTTAAGCTTTACCCAACAATAATATCCCAAGAGTCCAAGAACAAAATTTGACTACAAGGGTGGTGATGAGAAGTGTGGGGCAACATCCCTTAAGACCATATAAATTCTTCTACAGTTCATGTTTTGAATGCCATAAAAACCTAGAATTAAAATTAGAATCCATGGTTTGAATAATATAAAGTCTCAGAATCAATCAATACAAAATCCATGATTTGATTGCTATGAAAACTTAGGACGAATACTAAATTTCATGCTGTGAATGTAATAAAGACATAGAGTAGTCATATAATTTTTTGTAACTCAGCATTGCACTCTTCCCTAGAACATCCAATATAAAACCCTAGGTCACATTGCACTCTTCCTTGGAACATCCAATATAAAAGTCAAAACTCATAAACAATAATCAATCAATTTCATTTCTAGGGCTTTTATAATTCCTCAATAAAGTTTGACTCATGAGGCTTCACCAATATGTCTCTTTAATGACTTATATAACTATTTTTTATGTTTGAATTAAGTTATATCATTGTTAAAGGCATACTTTTCCATTAAATATAATGGCTCCTCAATAATACTTTATGAAGATAAGTAATAAATTTACAATATAACCATTATAAATAGCTTTATTACTGTTACTATAATTTTAATATCTTATTGATTACTCATCATCTCTCTGTCTCATTTGAACCAGTTGGTCAAATATTAATGGTTCTCTCTATTAACTCCTAACCTACTATAACTAGTAATTCCTTGAATATTTAATAAAATTAGTAGTGCCAAGGGTCATCACTGCATTGAGATCGGTCCAGGTGCCTTGCCAAATGTAGAAATGTTGGATACATAACTTACTATAAATTGTAAGTGTACCTAACTAAAACAAACGAGGAGCAATTGTAAACACTTCTGTACTATAGAAGGGAAAGATCCTCTTGTTTTGCTAGATGGGGCCCTCTAGCCATCAGCCTTAACCTACGAGTGCCAATAATAGGTCAATCCAAACATAAACCATAGCGAGCTAAAATGAGGACATTACACTTTATAACCAATGCTACTTGTCAAAAAATACATAGGACACTCAAAAAACACTTTGACGAGCCCTCTTAACTTCAAAAAGCTCTATTCATCTTTAGAGATCCCATTTTTCATCACCAAATCTTCATTAAATGATCTCTTGCTTCTCATGGAGTTCCTATATTAGAAGCTTCATACATAGAATCACTTCCATCATCTGCAATAGCTAGTGATAATCCAGATGTAACCAATGCATGATTGCCAACTAAAGAAATACTAGAGCCAATGTTGAGATCTAACTCCACAATAATAGCTAATGAGTTTCCATGTTTTTTTATCAATGGTTTAATCTATTGAATTATTAGAAAATTTACAAGTCAATAAAAAAATTCATCAAATCAAGCTCAGTGTTATTCTCAATTATAAGCACAACCATTTAGGTCAACTGTTCATAAACTACATATTGATATTTGGTTGAAACTCAATAGTTTGGATGGTGAATCTGATAATGTTTTTATGGTTCTAGAAGAAGAACTCATTTTCAGCATATCGTTGCTCAAAATAGTTTCCACAAAAATTAAGATCCACCAAATTTTATACACCTCAAAATAGAAAACAATCAAATGATGCTAGTTGTGCACACCATGTTTACTTTGGTTCTAATTATCTTCCTACCAAATAATAGTATAGGGCTTTTCTAAAAACAATGCTACTTGCTACCACATTTCTAAAATGATCAACTGCATGCCACTATTGACTATACTCTTGCACCTATGCTTGGTGCAAGCACTAGTATATAGTACTTAAGATACCATTGAATATCTAAATCATTGTTTTTCAAAGAAGTTGTAAGGCATAATTCTAGTGAATTTAAATACTCCATGCAATTCTTGAGTGTGGATGTTTCAACTCCTTAGTGTCAAAACTTGAATATATTTCATGCTTATCATTTCCTCTAGCAATTCTTATGTAAAACATCATTAAAATAATTGTTCCCTTTGATAGTGTGAAAGAGTGTATATATACAATATTATTGAAGTTGTTTTGTGGTAAATGAACCTTTTGTGATCAAGTCTTGTAAATATCTTGGTTGGTACAATTGCAAATTTCTTACTGGCCTTGTACTAGTACCCAAGATTAATATTGATGGTTAGTAGAATTCCAAGTTTTTCTCTTGTATTCCTATTAATTGTACTTGATTGTCGAATATGTCAAAGAAGAAACAAATGCCAGTTAATTTATAGACTATAACTAACCTGAATTTCTTGATGTATTTTTTAAATGTTGAGATGCATATACTAAGAATTTTTTGTTGTTGTAGACCAAGCCACAGTTGACAGATAGGTCAAAGCTTCCAACTATTGTAGATCCTATGATTAAAGAGTTGCTGAACTTGAAATATCTTCAGCAAGTAAGTTGCATGCAAAATATTTCATTTGAAGGGAATTGACATTATTTTTAAAAATATGTTTAGTTTATACAATTTTACTCATGTTTTGGTGGATAAAAACTTAACGTTCTTCCACATTTCTTACCCATTTTATTGCATATCTGAAATAAGACATAAGCTTGCCATTTTCCAATAGCTAAATGTCTTTAACTATGATTGGAATTTGGCATAAAATGTATTTTTTAGGTTATATTGTCAGCTAGTTTGTGTTGATCGCCATTAGAAAATTAGAGGTGCTAATCCTTTCATTGAAGATAAAATTTATAGTGCACTACATATCATCATGCTTACCCAAAAAAGTTGAGCCAAACATTTGATTATCTAGATTGAAAGTCATTGTCCACTTCATAATCTTAGCAAGAAGAACACCATAAGTGCTTGTGAACCAAGTATTTATGATGAAGCAAGAAGGAAAGAAAAATGAAAAAATGTGTTGAGTCGAGAGATAGACATTGGAAAGAAACCCATTGATTATAAAAAGTATTAAGATCAAGTTTAAAAATATTGTTTTAATTGACAAGCACAAAGAAAGATTAGTACCTAAAGAGCAACAAATTTTCCTTGTACATCTGTGCACTATCTCCATGATTCCATGTTTGGTCCTTAGCCTCTTTGCAATAACCACATGATCGATGATTGCCAAATAGTGCCAACATACTATGTGGAAAGGCCCTTTCTAGATCATATTTCAATGCAACAATTTATCAAACGATGGCGCTTTGAGGGGACAATGATCATCTTCAACCATGTGACTTTGGCTCAATGCTTCAAATTTGTTAGAGGATATAGAAACTTACTAACTGTAAACAACAGGTATGTTCTTAGAAAAAAAAACCCATACTCATTGTAAACAGTAGGTATGGACTTAATGCATGTTTCATGAGTTGTGGTTCATAAAAACCCATACACATCATCTTGAATTATTTTTTTAATACCCAATGAATTGAGGTGAGGCTTACAATCTGAATTCATAACAACCATTTCTCATCAACTTAAATTTTTTGTTTAGTACCCATTGCATTGACGTGACACTTAGAAGGTTGAAGTATTGCAACTTCCTAGAAGGTCTGCCTACTCAATTCCATGATGATCCAACTTTCCTTGATCCTTGGGTCAAGGTCAAGGTTGAAGGCATGAGAAGACATTAAGGTCTCAAGATAACCAACATGACCATGTTAGAATAGTTGATGCAATAAGACCCTGTGAAGGTCCTTTTTTATATGTTTGTAATCATTTTAGTTACATTTGAAAACATTAATTAACAAAAACCATATTTGTAGATATAAACATTAATCACAACATGTCCAATTTATTTGTAGGTATATTTTCTTGTGAAGAAAGACCATGCATGACAATATGAATCTAGAAGAAAATAATGAGACAATGGCTACATTGTGGCTCAATTCCGAAGAAAACCTGATAAATGTTATTGTCCTTGAAAAAAGTGTAAGGGTTTAAAGAATTGAAGAATTCTAATCACAATAGCCCAGAGTCATTGTAGGAAATATGGTCATGTTGAAGAGGGCCACGATTTTTGTCCATTGCTAAATGTGGATTTCCTACTGGAGGAACATGGAGGTGTGAATATCCAAGCTGAAGATAACACTCCCATGAAAGAAGATGATAATGTGCTAGAGGACATGATTGAAGAAAATGGTATTGGGGCAAGTGATGAAGAGGCTCACAATGATGGTACTAGCGAATCTGATAATAATGATGAAGATTTTCTTGATATACCTTTACTTGAGAAGGCACATGAGACCTTATACCCAGGCTCCCAAACAACTCTATTATCGGCTATAGTGTTGTTGGTGAACTTAAAGGTTATGAATAACATATCCAATGTAGCAATGTCACGTATGCTAAGGTATGTCATTTTTTTCATCTTCAAGGTTAGCATACAATTACTATTCATTATATTAACAATGCATATTTTTTGTTGTAGGTTGATTAGTGAGTTTTTGTTACCACCATCAAACATTTTGCCTCATCCATACTGAGAATTATCTAACATTATGGATCAGATTGGAATGAAGTATCAAACAATACATGCATGTCCCAACAATCACATTCTATATCATAAACAACATGAATTTGCAATAGAATGTCTTGATTGTCATGTTAGTAGATATCGATCAGATCAAATAACAAAAAAAGTGCCTCACAAGGTTCTTCGGTACATTCCCATTATTCCATGTCTGGAATGGTTATTTAGGTGCACTAGCTTGGTACAATTTATGGATTACCATGCACCCAATAGAAGTTAGGATGACATTATGTGAATGCCTGATGATGGTTCTGCATTTAAGGAGATAGACGAAACATGGTCACACTTTAAAGAAGAACTTCGTAATCTGAAACTTTCATTGGCGGCGGATGGCGTCAATCCATATGGAGATATGAGATCTATTTACTCAATATGGCCTATTTTTGTTATTAACAATAACATTCCTCCTTGGATGTCCATAAAGAGGGAGCACATAATGTTGTCAATGATTGTGCTAGGTATTTTTTTTATAGTTATCTAAATTAATTTATAAATAGTGCATGATAATGGTTATAATAATTACGTAATGTTTATGTTCATTCAATTGCTAGGTAAATACCAAGTTAAAGATATGAACATGTATATTGAGCCCCTAATTGATGAGTTGTTGAAGTTATGGAATGGCATCTCTATGTGTGACATCTCTAGACCGATAGGACATCGACAATTTCAATTCCATGCAATGCTTGTATGGACAATACATGATGCCCCTGGGCTAACTCATTTTTGCGGTATGTTATGTTGTTAAGATCACATATTTTTGGTCTGTTATAGTGCTTACACATTACTATCAAACGCTTAAGTTGTGCATGATAACTGTACATGATCCAGTTATACATGATCTTTTAGGTCTTCAAACAAAGGGAAAATTTGCATGTCTAGTTTGTAGTCTGAAGATGAAATGTCATCATTCAAGAAGTTTAAGAAAGTAGGTGTTTGATGAGTTTAGACACTTTCTCCACAATAACCATAGGTGTCGAATTGTCAAAAAACATCTTTTCAATAGGAAAGAAGAGACATCATCAAGGCCACAAAGAATGACACCTCATTTATGGAAGTTGGAATACGATCGACTAAATCGTCGAGGTAATGTCCAATTTGCCATCCAAAGTTTACAATTTGTATTTCGATATTGTCTTATATTTACTAATGCTATAACTGATGCTCATGAAGGTCATCAAGGCATCAATGACCAACTTCCTAGAGGAATGAAAAGTTATCCTACTCAATTTAGTAGGTTACCATACTACAAGGATCTCCCAATTGCCCATTTGTTTGATGCTATGCATATTGGAAAGAATGTAACAGAGACAATATGGAAAATATTGGATGGAAGGCATGATAGAGAACAAATTGCTAAAATTTGTATTGACATTCATGAATCTAATCATGCACTAAAATTTTTAATTGAATCAAATAGGAATGGATATCGATAAATACCAGTGCCCTTCCTTGGTTATTAACGAAGCAACAAAGTGATGCATTAAAAGAAGTCATAAAGAAAACAAAATTTTCAATAGGATTTGCTGCAAATATAAGCACTCTTCTATCAAAGAAAGGTGATTTTGGGCTAGGGTTGAAGACACATGATTGGAATACCTTCCTCAAAGTAAGTTATGTTTTCTATTTATAGTATATTTGTAAGAATGAATGTAGTACTAGTTGCATTATTTAATAATATATTGAAATGATCATTTTTTAATGATTGCAATTCATCCTACCTCTATCCCTTCCACAATAGTTTGACAATGGTATTAAACAAGTTATATATGATCTTCGAAAATACATGAGGTTAGAAGAGTGTTTTTTCTTAAATTTGTAGCTTTTTATCTAAAATCTATTGTATAATTTTATTTGAAATCTCCTCTATGTGTTTTTGTGTGTTGAATCTCATTTATGTGGTTATCATATAAAGAAATTGATAAAAAAGATATAAAATATTGGAAAAGAAAAATTCCACATCTTATGTGTGAAATGCAAAAGTGTTTACCTCCAACGTTTTTCAATGCTCAAGAACACTACCTCATACATCAAGTTGAGGAGATTGAATTGTGTGGACCTGTACAAACTAGATCAATGTGAATGGTTGAGAGGCATTTGAAATTTATGAAGGGCTTTGTTCAAAAAAGAGCACATCTTGAGGGTTCTATGATAGAGGTATATATGATATACCAGACCATGGTGTATATCAGTGAATATCTTCTAGAGTTTGCAGCAGGTATCCATCTAGATCACATTTGGGATCCCAACTGTAATGAAAAATTCAAAGGGGAGTACCTGACGAGGAAAGGTAGATTGAGGAGGTTGAGAGGTAATTATAAGTTTTTTTTTGTAATTTAACATTTCTTATCCATCATCAATATATATAACTTGTTTCTAATTGGTGTGATTGTCTTCTTTATAGTTGGTCATGAGTGGGATGCACTACACTTGTATATTGCAAACAATCTTGATTGGATGATAGTGTGGATTGAACAGTCTCAAGAAAATGGTCGCTCATTAACATGGGATGATGTTACATTGTTGGTTAAAGAAACTCATCGTAATGGAGATCCCAATGTTACACCAATGATACTTGATCTAATATATGGCTTAAGAGATATAAAGGTATGCATAAGATTACTAATCATGAGACATAAGTTTAATATCAACTCATAAATCAATGAGAAGATTCTTGACATGCTTGAATAATTGTAGGTCAATAGCACAAAGCTATGTACTACCATGGCTATAAATTTTGCAAAAAAAAGTTTGATGAAATGAAGAAAATGTGTGATTCTGGGATAAGTGCTATCTTTGCGGTCACCAATATTTCATCTAGAACTGACATACATCCTCAACAATCTGAAAATAAATACTATGGCATTTTGGATGATATACTTGAGTGCGACTTTAATTCATTCAAAATAGTTCTATTTGTCATCAAATGGTTTAGGTTACGACTAAATTGAAATGATCTCGATAGGACTATTATTGAACACGACAATGGATTTACTATGATTAATACAAGGTCATTTGAGCAAATCTGAGATGACCCCTATGTTCTTCCAAGTCAATGCAAGCAAGTGTTTTACTTTGGTGTTCTAGGCAAACTAGGTTGGTCATTTTTTGTTAGGCATGACCCAAGAGGAAGGCTGGTAAAGTATAATGTGATCAAAGAAGAAGATATTGAAGAAGCAGAAGAGGAAGTAAATGATTATCAGGAACGACAGTTGCCTAGTGATGAAGAAGAAGAAGATGGTGATAATTTTGGTGATGCTAATGATAATGGTGATTATGATGATGATGATGTTGATGACGATCATGATCATGGTGATGAAGATGGTGATGATAATGGTGATGATGGTCATGATGATGATAGTGATAAAGAGGATGATGATGGTGATGAAGATGGTGGTGGTGACGACGATGATCAAAGTGACGAGTATGATGATGGTGATGATGATGATGAGGATGACATGGATGACGATCATGATGATCAATGACATCTTCAAGTACAATCAATGTCAACTATGATGGGGTCTTGTATGACCAAATATTTCTTTCCAAACCATATGTGCACATATAAACATTAAGTAGAACATGCCAAATATTTTTTTAGATATAAACATTAGTTACGCTAGATTTTTAACTTAAAAAAAATGATTTACATATACAATCCACTTTATTATTAATTTTTTTTTTTTTGGTAAGTCTATTACTTTAATTTCACTACTGATTTCTAAGACTTACTAATTTTTTTCACAGGGCGATATGGATGCACCATGTCAGACACCTTTAGTAGAGGTAAACATTAATTATTGTAAATTTTAATGTTAATATAGAAAAAAATGTCCTATTATTATGTTCTTTTCGTTATGGCTTTGGAGTTATTTTGATGAAAGTATACAAATATTTGATGTCACAAATGATAGGAAAAAGCTACAATGATCGCTGATCAAATGCAATCTAAAATACAAGCATCATATCTACATGACATTGGCCTTAGTACTAACCCTGTATTCATCACCCAAAAAATTACACAAAGATACACTGATGAGCTTCTTCAAATTATCATCAAGGGTGATAGAAGTGAGGAGAAAGAGGCACTGAGAATAGAATTGGACCATAGAATCCAATCTTTGAAAGTAAGCAGTAATTCGACTAAAGTAGTAATAGAAGTTCAATAGATATTAATATTTTATAGTATCTTATGGATCATGATCTTTGATTTTATGTATTCTTGTATAGACATATGTGCTAGTTGCGACATCACATGCTGAACATGGTCAGGGTTGTTTCACAGTACCTTCGTGTAAGTAACACTATGTTTGTTTTGATCAACATTATAACACTTACCTTTTTTTTGTCAATGTTTCTCACTAGTATCCCATTTGATCTTTATCCATTGCAAATGTCTTTGCTAACAATATTCTATTCTTCAGCTCATGATGTAGTGCAGACTCCTCCTTCAGTTGGCGGTCCACTATTGTCTGCTGCATTGTCGGCAACAAGGACCATGCAAACATCATCTTCTATACCTAGTAGAACTGCTAAAACCTTGTTTTGATATATTTTGTAATGTGCTATATTTTGAAATGCCTTTCTACAAGTTGATGAACAATGAAGTAGCACATTAGTGCTTAAATGATGTCTACAGAAGCTTGCATACACAAAAACACATGCATACACACACCACGCATACATACATACATACATATATATATATATATATAGCCACACATAGAGAGACATGGACATAGGCAGGGAGGTAGACCAACAGAGAGCAGTACTACTCAAGCTGATCCATTTCTTGGAGCAGTTTGTGTGATTAGTACTAGTTCATATGAAGGGACATTATTGCTGAATAAGAAAACTATGTTTCGATTAAGAGAACGAAAGCTTCCAGGTGCTTTAAAATTGATATTTTTTAAATTGTAAATTTAGTTTACTTTTACATTACTCATTTTGGACTGATAAATCCTTTATGTTTTTGTAGGTAATAATGCTTTCTTTGAACATCTTTTTCATATGACATTGAAACTATTTGGATCCAATATACATAAAAGGTACGTAGTTTCATATCATTGCTACATAATTTTTATTTTCTTCTATTTATTGTAATATATTAAAGTTATTGATCTAACAATCTATTTGTTTATAAAAAGGTGGAATTTACAAGCTGGGGAATTAAAAAATTAGCTGATTGCATCCATTGAGGAGAAATTTTGGAAAAACATTTTTGACACTGGCCTACTTCTAAAAAGAGCAGCAAAGCATATAAAGACTGTGAGAGATCAATATAGAAGGGGTCTTAAGGATAACTTAAAGTACGACCGTCCTCCTATGATTTCACCAATGGAGTAGAATGAAATAATAGAAGATGCAAAGGAGAAAAGGCTATGTGAAGGTAGAGATAATGAAGCAGCATAGGAAAAAAAGAGGTATGTCATTATAGTATTAAGTACATTGTAATCATGCACTAATTATTGACATTTGTAAATATATAATCTAAGATGTTTGAAATTGTTCGTAGATTGCAGGACACATCCGTGGCTACAAAAACGAGAATAGAAAAGGTTGGCCAACACAAACTTGGCTTTGGTGGCTATATGAATCTGCAGTCTCGACTTGTAAGTAGAGCAATGAATTTTGTTTGTTTTTTTTTAAATATATTGTTGCAAACAGTTTTGTTTAATGAAACCATACATGGAAAACTAACACTATCAAGAAAAAACCACAGGTCACAGATTTCAATGTGGAGGTCATAGATGAAGATAGAAAAATTGCCTTGAAGGAAGGCTATAAAGTTGTGGTTGCATGCCTACGTGAAGAATCTGTAAGCCTTGCCCAAGAATCTAGTGCACCAAATGATATCTCATAGGTAAATTGGTCAGATGAAAAGTAAATGAAATTAAATAGTTGAGAAGATTCTTTTTTGGTATTAGTTTTAAACTTAAATTGACTACATAACAATGTGCATAACATTTTATTGCAGCCTTCATATCCTACCACAGAACTTGCTCCTGAAAAAGGCCATGATGTGCATTATAGTGGTGGAGGTATTAATTTACTATTGGAAATTAATTATGCAATTATGAATACAATTTAACATCTTTAATTGGAATTTGACGTGTATCCTTTTTTTGAATATTTCAGAGCATGTTGAACATCATGCTGAAGGACTGGACCATGTTCCAAGTTTTCAACATGCTGACACAGTGGCAGATCAAAATGTTAATCTACATGATGTGGCATTGTCAGCTAAGAAAAATGCATTTTATGTTGTACTCATACTTAATTACAAACTTGTAACACTTAGAAAAAGAAAAAGAGTATGCCAATTTATCATATTCACTTGTTCTTGCAATAGAGCCCCCTTTAGTGCAGCAACCTCCTGCTCCTCCAAAGAGAAGGAGCCATCATAATTTGACATTACACGTGCCAGAAGAGGAGGAGAATGAAGCAAATATGGATGACCCTATGAGCATTTTTCTTAAGAGAGCTCAGAAAAACAAAAAAAATAAATGATGTTTTAAAAATCTTCATTGATAAACCTTGTTGGATAATGAAAGAACTTTTTTTAAAGTAATTATGTATGAATGATGCGTATTAATACAGATTTTTATTTTATGTTAATGAATATTGTTATGTGTTAATGAAGTTTTGATTAGTATTGTGTATTAATGATTTTTATATCATATTAATGAATGTTATGTGATTGTATTGATTGAATGTTATAGTTCATAAATGGATGAATGAATGAATGAAGTATGTAATTAGCTGATAATGGATACTTTAGATTGATGTTAGGGGGAGGGGGGTGAGGCCAGATGAGCTTCTACCTTCATGTGATTGACCTTGTTAAGTAGATAATATTATAGTATTCTTGAAACCAAGTGAAGCTCAAATTTGTTAAGTCTTCAAACACACATCCCAATTCTCTTTAACGAGACTGAAGTTTTTTTGCTTGTAATAGTCTCATTGCAATCATCTTTTGGTTCCTTCAACATATAGTTCTTGCTTAGTTTAAATCCCAATTATTAGATATTTTTCCACATTGGAGTTAGTTTGGCATAGAAACCTAGATATTTTATTATATATATTTAGTCAACTGAAAGCAATGTAGAAAGCACTTACATAGTTAATGTCTAACAAAAGAACACAAGATGCATATACTATTTAGCATGGAAATCCTTGTAGGTGAATTGTGTGTGTATGTATACACACACACATATATGTATGTATGTATATAACTTCAAACAAATGTGTAGACTCAATTAGCAAGAGACACCAACCTCAAATCCTACAATGCAGAAGGAGCTGACCTTTGAAATGCAATGTTTTTATAATGTAGGTAGATTTGCCTTAGAACTCCTTTGAGGTATTCAACAAATCTGCCTTGTACTTATGAATAATCCACAAAGATTTGAAATATTTTTTTTCAATAAATGCTCTAAACTTGGAATATACCTTCATAAAAAATTTTCCTTAGATCTGCTCATCATATTCAAATAAGCCTTCACATGTCTGTTCACTTAGGTCTGATTTAGGTCTTCCACAAATTTGGCTTATAATTATGCTCTTGAATCTCTTAAAATCTTCTTTGTATTCAAATTATATTTAATTAATTTATTGATACAAATTTCCTCATACTTGAATCCAAATATCATTGTCATTGTCAAACATAACACGGACATAAAATCATTTTGGTTATTCGCTTGTTATACAAGTTAGTCTTATCTTTTTGGTTTTCACAAGTCATGCACTTATCCATCTTTGGGATATCCACAAGCTATTAGAGATGTTTGGATGGTTCATGTCCTTATTTTTTGTGTGTTGTTTGTAGGGTTTTTGCCATGAAGTCTAATGACAGACATGTTGGATGTTTGTGATAGACATGTCCACCTATAAGAAAAGTATCAAATGTAGAAAAAATGCAAAGAAAAGCTTGTAAGGGTTTTAGGTGTCTTTAGGCCTAGTACAGCTTGTAAGGGTTTTAGGTGTCTTTGGAAGGGTTAGTGAAGCTATAAAACCTTTGAAAAGGTTAGTGAAATATATTAAAGGCATATATGTTTGTAAGTTGTCGAAGTTGACACTTTGTGTCAACTAGACAACAAATTTTAGTTTATAACTAACTGGTAACAGTCAGATAGTTAGACAGTAGTGGTTGTTTACTATTGTTTGGTTATTTAGAAGGGATTTGTCAAGTTTTTGGGGGAGAAGTAGAGTTGGGGTGCTGAGACAAGGCATTGTGAAAAAATTATAATCAATAAAATAATCCTTTTCTCTGCAATTCAATCTTTGTCCCATGGAATAGTGAGTTCCTATGATGTATCAAATTCATTTTGACTAATATTTAATGTGAGAACATTTTATTATTTTTGTTATCTTGTCCATGCATTCTTTTAATTTTCATTGCAGGTGGAGTAAGGACTAATAGACTGGTGCATTCAAACCAATGACTAGTTAGGCATAGTTAACTATACTTATTCTAAAGTTTCCAATGTAGATTCTCTCCTACCACCTATAGTCACTGTTATTGGTGGGAGACAATGAGGTTGTGATAATTTATTTGTACTATATTAACCAAATGCAGAAAAGTGGGAAAACTTAGTGCAAGTGCAGTGTTGGATGGTAATTGCTAATGGAGCTTTAGCCTGGATTAGACACCAATCTAATAAACAGTGGATCATTTCATGTTTGAAGATGTTTTGGGGGTGAATCCTTCATGTTTGGGGGGTGTCTCTATTACCAAAAATGAGACAGTAGAGAATTGCTAGTGTTATGATGGGCAAAATATGTGTTTCATTGTGATAAACTATTTCTAAGTCATCTGTGTTGTTTCTTGCTATTGTCAACTAGTCTTTGTATTCCTTGAGACCATGAACAAAATTATCTACCATTTTTGCTAATGATAAACTTTTGACTTGAACAATGATAAATTTTATTAGTAATCATTATAGTGGATCAACTTTTAACTTGTTCAAAAATTTTAGTCGAAGGTGTTGGAATTGAGAGTGAACCCCAAGCTCCTGGAAATCACCTGCAACCAAAATGCATGTTACATCTGTGTCTGAGAGAGAATATGATAAAAAAAGAATGCCTACTTTGGTGATTTGGCTATTATTGCAGCACTACAAAGTGTATTATAGTGTTTCTCATTTTCTTAAATAATAAGCAATTAGTTCATGATTTCATCATATCTTATAGTGGAACAACTTGAAGAATCTTGGGTAAATTTCTTGCTATAAGAATTTCTTGTATAGGACACTCAATAATGTGGGCTAAGTGGTGGGCACAAAGAAGAACAAGAAAGGGTCTATACAAGTGCACGATGCAGTAGAATTCAAAAATGAAATTATCTTAGTTTCATTTTGATTCTCCTTTATTACCCTCACATACATACACAGCTCACTTAAATTCTTCAATGCTCTCAAACTTATACACATCCCTTATCAGCAAATTTGGTCATAATTCTCCTAAAATTTACAAATATTCCTAGAAATAGCAGCTACCTAAGACTCGGGAATTAGATATAAATGAGTTGAGACCAACATTTATAGTTCTTGAATAGGATTGAAAATAATTTTGATTTTGTAAGATGATTTGATATGCAGCAGCAGAATTCATCCTTGTTTACTTTTGATTTATAGGACCAGTGCCTTATCCATTGGGCAAGAAATTGAATATTGGCGGGAGATCTAATTCAAATAACTTGTATAAGAATTATTCAACTACAATCACCCATCTCCATTCTTATGTAATATACCTTTTATGAACTCATAAACCCTACTGATTTACTGAAGCATTTATATAATTGCTTGAATTAAAAGAAACAATAAAACCAGCATACAACCCATCCAAACTACATTCGGCCAAATAAAATTTATTTAAATGACTTCAAAGTAAACAAACCCATAAACTAGAGACAAAAATTGATGGTCCACAGATATAGTGTAAATACCCCTTTGTATTATCCTTTTCATATGACTAATACAATAACCAATAGAAAACCAATTGAATGCCCATAATAGATTGCCATTTTTGTCATTTCAATTTGCTTATCAAAAAGTACAATGGAAGCAAAATCAAAACCTCTACATACTATTGGACCAACTAAATATGTACTCTTCTTGAAAGAAAGAAAAAATTGCACAAGTCCCGGACCATCACAATGCCTTGAAAACTCATTTATATAGCATGAGTTGCAACAACCAAAGGGCAATTGTGATCTGACAAGTGTCCAAGGAATAAAGCATTATACCAAAGACAAAAACAATCACAATAGAATGCCAAGCGTATCAAATATTCCTTCAAGTAGGCCCATTCCAATTTTTATTGTGAATCATCAACTTTTGATTTGTCTCTCATTATTCCAGCTCCTCAGAATATGTGGCTACCAAGCTAGCCAAAGAAGGATGATCTTGTGATACCTCCAAATTGGTTTTCTCCTATGGGTTCTTACTGCTTTCACCCTAAGAAAGCATTATTACCTTTTCCCCTTCTTCTTTTTTTAGTTCTAGTGCAAAGGTTTTAATAACCTGAACCTCACCTTCTAGTTTCTCATCATCATCTAAACTATCCTCCTCTAACTGCTTGTCCAATAGAAGATCTACCATCCAAGTGTCAAATTGTATACCATCTGGCCAGCTGAACTATAGGATATCATTTTGCTTTTTTAAAATATAACTAGCCTTCTTTTCAAAACCAACAAATTCTTGCTTCAAAGAATCAAAAAATAATTGGACTTTAACCAATTCCTGTGTTGTGGTGGCCCACCAGGCATGCCCCTTTTCATTAATAACTTTATTTATCCTTGTGCAGAAAAGGTCATCCAATTCTTTACTCCACTCTTCCTTATTTTTCAATTTCTTCTTTCTATCCAAGGCACAAAGAAATAGATCAAATATTTTATTCTTGTATTTATTCAAATAAGAAACAATTTTCAGTTGTAGAGCAACTCTCCTGTTATCAAAATCTGATAGGTCATTAGCAATATCATACAATTTTTCAACATGGTCATGGGAAGACTTTATAACTAAATAACATAGAAGGGTGATTTCCTTTTCCCTTCTTCCCCATTTATTAACAATAGGCTTCAGGGTATCATCATGAGTTTTCAATTCCTCGCATATATCTATTACTTTTACCAACTGATCAAAGAATAAGGGCCACTCAATTTTGTCCACTAAATACATTAGAGCCTTTCTAAGCTTATCCTCATACTACATATTTAACTCTACATGTAAGGCCCGTAGTTTTCTCTTCTCTTCTTCAAATTCCTCAGCTGTATAATATTCAGGCCTTTGAGGTGTGTCTAGTATCTCTACAAGGGGGGTAGATTTAAAAGGTTCCACTGGAGGACGGGGGTATGTTATTCTTGGCCTTGTGGATTTCCCCATTGCCTTGTTTTCAAGTTCAATTCTCCTTTTTACCTCCCTATCATAGGCCTCAAGAAGTGTTTCATATTTATTTTGTAACTCAGACATAACCTGTTCCTCCTTCTTAGCAGTGGCCAACACAAACTTAGAAGAATCCACATTCCAATATGCTACCTGTACATGTGAAGTGTCAGCAACCCTTCTTACAAGTATTTTTACCATCAACCCAGACTCATTTGATTGTGATTGTGTGGCTCTAGATCCCTTTCTCAATGACCAACTGACCAATGCAGCTTGATCTTCAATGAATGAAGTGCCTTGGAAGTCTCTTCTATTTGGGTCTTGCAACTCCAATCTACTTGAAATAGAATTGAAAATTAATGCATCTGCAATATCCCAATTGGGCAATAATAAAATGTTAGATTCCTTTATCATTTTCCTCCCCTCCTCAGGGCTTATATTTTGCAATTCCTTCATCATTTCTTCTTTAATTTGGTTTTGCATGGAATTTTCATCCATTTTTGGATGCTCTATTTTCATCTTTTTACATTTCTCCTCGAAAATGTTCATGTTTGTCCTCCATGCAAACTGTTGAAAAGCCCTTGATTTCACAAAATTGTCATCAATCAAAAATTGATGACTTCCCTACTCTAATACAAGGTCCACCTCCCTACCTCTATAATGAGATATTGTTAGATCCAAACTTGGGAGAGGAAGTTATGGAGGGTTACCCTCATCTATTTCTACTTGGGTAATAAAAATATCTCCCTATGATCCCATTTGTTCAACCTGTTCACCAGTGAGTTGCTCTTCTCCAATCCTCAAAGGGGACTGGGTGGGTGAATATTCCTCATCTTGAGGCCTTTCTTCTGTCATTACCTTTTGCCTCTTATGACTAGGCTCTTCAGGTCTCTCCTCTTGGGCTATACTGGTAGATCCTATTATTTGTTTGCCCTTGTCTATAGGAACCCTTTTATTCTGAATTATAGTATAACCGGGCCTCTTTTGTACAATTATTTTATCAGTTCTCACATTTAGAGTGAAAGCCAACCTCCTCATGACCTCTCTGGCCTTATCAGGATATGAATCAATAAAAAATTGTTTCTTTTCATTCATGACCTCCATTATTTCAAGGAAGGTATTCATGAGCTTACTTATTTTGTTAGCCTCTGTAATAGCATTATCCAAAGGATCATATTTATTATCAAAACAATGAATGAATTCTAAGACCTAGGAATAAACTCTCCATTTTTCTTTTTTAGTTTCCTACTCTTGCAATGAGAACTCATTCCTTATAATATCCTCTAGATAATAAGAATCGTGCTTGACCGGTCCCAACTTGATTCTATGCCTCAACATCTGATTGAAAAATCCCTTAGAATCACAAAAATGGGGATGAGAGATAGCCATCATATACTGCTCCAAAATTTTATGCAAAAAGATCCATCCCCCTTTTGTAATCGCAAACTGATGGGCCACTATGTAGGTAGAGAAAATTGACCCTAATTTCCTTTTCAACAAAAACATTTCTTCCACTCCCCCTAACTGCCATAAAACTTTAGCCATTCTCACCTTCAAAGGAACTTGGTAAGGAAAAACATGAGGGTTCCCCTTGAAACCATAGATTCTAAAAATAGTAGAAACAGGGTAGGGGATGATATCTCCCCAATTATGTAAAACTTTCAAGTCATGGGGGTTATCCATAGGCCTAATGAGACTCATTAGTACCCTAGGGATTTTGGGATTGTCACTCAATATGAGGCATCTCAATTTAGCAGCAAAATATCTATCAAATCTGACAAAACTAGCATTACTTGCATCCCAGGTCATATCTTCACTCCACAACTGGACTGGCAATATTTCCCCATTCTCCTCTCTATTTAGTTCCATCTCATTACCAAAATATGTCACTCCTTTGAACAAAAACATATGCATTAATAGAGAGTAGTGACCAAAAGTTTTTTCCACCTTGCCCTTCGCAATCCCAACTAAACCAATGTGAATTTCTTTAGCCAAAAAGGAAGCAAAATAAAAAATAACATCTACACCGAAGGAAGCAATCTAAACCATCATGTACATGAAACCAATGGGCATAAATTCTTGCTCATCTTCACCAAAAACTCGGCATAAGGTCCTGTATATCTCTACAGCCCGAGAATTGAAAAGACTCTTCTTAAAAGGCTCTCTAGAGGTTGCAGTAATTACTAGCAAAGTTCCTATTGTACCAACATGTGCCCTTAGTGCACCTCCCCTAATTACATCCTTCTTTTCTTTATATTCATTCTCTAATTCTAGTAGATTGATTTACACATGGTAGTCTGATAATGTATCTAGGTGAAAAACCTCTATAATTTCTTTAGGAGTAATCGAGACCAGAGGCACACCATCCTTTCTTCTTACAACCCTAATGGCTTGGTCATAATTCTTAGCAATGGCTTCGAGAAAATAATAATCCATGAAAACACTTGGGACTACTAACTTTCCCAAATCAAAATTCCAGACATTAGCATGCCGGGCAAACAACTTTCTTTTTGAAAACCACTTTCTAAACAAGATAAGGCCAATTTGAGTAGTTGTTGCATCCCTAACCCAGTTCCCCTTGTCATATAGGCCATCACCAATTTTAAGCCTAGGGTTTAAGGAAATTAACTTTTTAACTTGTGCAGGCTGTATAGTAGATTCTAGGAGTAATTGTAATAAATCATCATGGACATTCCTATCCATATAATTAATTTGCCCAGAGAATGGTTTCTTAGGAGACATTTTCATAGTATTGAGAGAATTGGAATGCCACAGATGTTATAAAATGAGTACTTACTTGACTTGCTGAACTTTTTCTTCTCTGAAATTCTAAAATTTCTCTTAAACAATAGAAGAATAGTTTCATGTCTTTACCAAGATTAACATGACACAATCAATTAGGCTCTTGTGCTCAAAAAATTTGCAATCTCTCTTCCCGTGGGACTGGAATTAATGGAAATCTCTGTGTTATACTTTGTTTCTCCCACATGCGAAGCTTTCACTTATCATAAATGCACCAAACAGAAAAATAAAGTGGCATCATGCTTTCTTTTTTAAACTTGTGCCATTGATCCTTGAAAAATCCTACGATCTGGGGATGACAACTAAGCTGACTCAGCTTTCTTCTAAACACATTGGCAGTCAAGCCAATAAAACACCTCTACCTCTACCTTTCCTTCAAGGCTGGGTCTTCAAACTGGGCCCATGCATGACTACACACACGTGTCATCAACTCACTAACTTGTTATACATAATTCTCAAGCACCTTTCCACAACGAGCTAGCGATGATCACTAATCTTACTTTAATGATGTGGTAGAAAATTGAAACAACCTTTAAGAAAATGATGGTGGGTCCATTGCTCGTTAACTTGCTAGACCTAATTTTTGCACATCTCTTTATAGTGAGTCAACGAGCGTCGTCGATCCAAACTTGATCTTGTGGACAGCAATTTTACTTCAATAGTGGTGGGCCACACTTGCTAACTCGCTATACTTAACTTCTAAGCACTTCTTCATAGCGAGTCAACGCCAGCCTTTGATCCCGGCTCGATCTCATGATCAAAAATCTTCATACCTAGTACATGGGAAGTGGGTCCATGATATCACTATCCATGATATGGGCCCTGTAGATTTCTACCAAGCATTGGTTGAAAGTTCGACCAATGAATGGCCAAAAATACACTGACAATGCCAACATTTTTCAACCACCATATTCATTGAAGTTTCAACAAACCTACTAGATGGTCAAATTTTCAACCAAAAATTTTGCAACCAATGCCATCTAGTTTTCTACCATGCATTGGTCAAAATTTTGACCAATGCCCCACAAATTTCTACCAAGCATTGGTCGATAGTTCGACCAATGAATGGCAGAAAATGGCTCAACAACCTAGACATTTTTTGACCAACGTATTGGTCAAAATTTTTACCATCTAGTTGGTTCATCAAAATTTTGACCAAAAAATTATTGACCAATTCGTTGATCAAATTTGGTCAAAAAATGGGTTGAAATTTTGACCAGTAAAGGTCAAAAAATGAGCCTAAATGTACTAGTGACATCACTTGGTTATATCTAGAATAACCATCTAAAAATGAAATCATTTGAGAACAGTTAACAACTTGTATTACTTCATCTAATGATGGCACTAGATAATTATCCTTCTCTGAAGCTCTATTGAGATTTCTGAAATCCATGCACAACCTTATCTACCCATTCTTCTTTATGACAAGGACAAGGTTGGAAATCCACGTTAAGTGTGAAACTAGGAATATAATTCTTGCCAACAATAACTTCTTCACTTTTTGATGTATTAGTGGTTCTAACAATGGATTTATTGGTCTCTGCCTTTGTCTAAATGCCTTACTGTTTGGCTTTAATGGAATAGTATGTGTAATGAGAGTCGTATCATATGTCTTCAGATCTTCATATCCCCAAGAAAACACATCAGGGAATTCCTTCACAAGCTTCAATATTTCCTCCTTTTTCGCAGGGGTACAAACTTTCCCAATAAATACATTCTTGACATTTTCTCTCGTTTCTGAGTTTACCTTTTCACATTCCCCTCCTTCAGTACTTTGGTACTTGAGGGAACTTAGTCTATTTGTATAAAAAATTATATCTAGTTCAATCATTCCTTTTGGAATGGTATTTGTCCTTAAATTCATAATCTCATTGATTTCAAATTGAGCTTGTTGTTGTTCTCCTTCATCTATGACTTGTACTTCAAATACCCTTGAGCTTGTCAAAAAATCAAGGATATGCTTATCATCTTCAAACACTTGAAAATTTGTGATGTTGTTAGGAACTGATGGTACTGAAGTCAGCTCAACTGTGAATTTCTTCACACAATCCATGGATAATGGTGCTTATGAACTTGCAGATTGAGCCAAAGAGTTTGCTACTGGATTGCTTGTTCAACTTATCCTTTTAATATTGAAAGCATCAAAGCTTTTGATTAGGTCCCAAACTCTATTGTGATAACGACCCAATATTTTATCATGGCACGTATATTTCTTGCATACCTACCCAATGACTATGTTTGAATCTCCACATACATGTAGGATTTTGGCACCCTTTTGGATAGCAAGGAACAATCCAATGACCAATGATTCATACTCAGCCACATTATTAGTACAAGGGAACTGCAACCTATGTACTGCCAAATATGTTTCTCCAGTTGGGCTAATGAGTTCAACATCAGCTCCACTACCTTTTTTTGATTTGGATCCATCAAAGGATAGGGCCCACACTTGATCATTTTCATATTCCATGGGTGATTTTACCATTGAATCCTTGTATTCTTTATGATGTTTTTCTTGTCCTATTTCACCTTCTCGAATTCTTTCCTGCTGTGCCTCTAAAATTTTCATACAAGATGAGTTCACTTTGACCACATTTTCTACTATCCATGCTTGTGGAACCATTTTGGATACTTGTGCAATTTCTTCTTTGCACATGGTGCATGATATCTTAGAATGAAAAGCATTATGTATTCTACACTAGTTGGGTAACAACAAATTTTGAATGGATGCATCTTTTCTTAACTCAACTTCTTTCTTAATGCTTTTTAGGAAAAAATTCCTAAAATTCTCAAACATTCCTTCATTCAATGATGGTTCTGAATTATCCATAGCTGGTACCTTAGTGAAAGTTGGAGTCAAATCAGGACATCCCCCTTGATTGTAACCTTGCAACATTAAAAACTCTCCAGTTTTGGGAATATATGATCCCAAAGTGGTTTGCATAAATAGTATCTCATTATGTTCGCCATACTCAGTGATCAACAATTAGAGCCTCAGAGTGCTCTCTATCTTTATCTAATTGGGAATTCCCTTCCGTGGGAGCCACATGTGTGAAAAATCCATTGCAATATAACCATTCAATTTCCTTGCCCAATCTCTACTAAGAAGCATGCTATACCCTTCAGGAGTATCCACAATAGATATTTCAATACAACTTTGAACACGTGGATCAGAGGCTAATTGCATGTGAATATTATTCAACTCTCCTACAGCTGGGACTTCAGTTTTATCCAATTGTGTAACCTTCTTCTCTGTCTGAATCAGATTCAATCCAAGCTTCTACATATGTCCAATGGCATTACATTACTTGATGCGCCAAAGTCAATTAAACAATTATGTAAGATTTTCCTAAAAATTCTAACAGATACTAGGAAAGGTGCAGGTTCCTCCTTCCCTTGATAAAAAACCACTGGCTTCTGCCCTTTTGAGTCAAATATCTCATTGTTATATATAGAACTTCTCCCATTTTGTGTTGTCACAAAATTTTCTACTATAGAAGAATTATCTTTGATCATTTCTGGTGTTGGATTTTCTGAGAATGTTTTTCCATTTGATATAACCTTCTGATCATCTTGAGAGTTTTGTACCATTCCAATGAAACTTGAAGGATTCTAAGCAAGCTTAGATGCATATGGTGGTACATCATCTACAACATTAGTGTTTTGAGAAAAATTGTATTGTTGGACATTGGATACCCCTCTTGGAGGATGTGATACATTTTGAGAAACAATCTTCATGGGGGTGTCATTGAAGCTTTCCAATAATGTATCTCTAATTTCTGAAATTTTTATCAATTCATATAGTGGAAGACTCGCTTTAATTTTATTGAATTCCTCTAATACATAAGAACTAAATCTTTTCAATTCCTCTCTAGGAGGACTTCCTTTCTATTTTTTTCTTGGATTTTCACATTGCCTTTGTTCTCCTTGAGAGCTCATCAGTTGTCAATATTCAAGGGAGTCTCTGAGAGGGTCAAGATTATTGTTTGGGGGAGTTAAAAGTTATTTGGAGGAACTGATGATGTTAATGGCTCATGGTTCCTATAATTTCTTTCATATGTCTTTATTGGAGTATTACCTGATGTTTGTTGAAAGGCTTGCACATCACTTGTCCCTTCCACCAAGACACTATTATATAGAGGAGGGAATAAAAATCCATCCTTATATAGTGATTCATTCGGGGATATTGGTGGAGGTTGATTTTTTGGTGGGACTTGATAACATGGCATCTCTATAGGACCATTTGCTGAAGCTGGTGGGAATTTTTGATTAGCTTATATTGGCATGTAATCCTGAGAATCAGGAGGAGGGAACTTAAAATCATCAAAAACCAATGCTTGGTCATATCTTGGTGTGGGTACCATCTCATATGCCATAGGAGGAGAATTCTCAAATGTGGTAGTCTTCCTCACTTCTCCCTTAAAAATATCTACTGCTCTTTGAAATTTGTGACACTGTAATTCAGAATGTTGACTAGTCTCATGTAATCTACACGATCTAGATAGTGCAGCTTCTGCTAAGAAAACTTGATCAGCTGGACGATTCTTAGATGGAGGATTATCCAATGGTGATAGTACACCCCCATTATTTTGATTAGTATTCCATGATCTTCTTTGATGATCTTGGTTATTATTACGATATCCTTGATTACCTTCATTGAATCCTTGATTGTGTCCTTGATTACTATCATGATGTGGAGGTGTATTGGACAACTTTTTCACTTGTTCAATCAAATCTCTCATCTCATCCTTTTCCTCTTGGGTCCTTGTAGAATTTTTCATGTTTTGGAGATAAATTGGCTATGTGGGCATTGCCTGTGATATAGGTGCTCCAAGGTGCAACACCAACTAGTTTGGAGGGGCAGGAACTGGATTGATAGTCAGAGCATAATTCAAAGCTCCTTGATTCAATGAATTTGCATTTCCAAAATAGCTAGGTGCTCCATTCATAGTTTCTGGTGATTGTAAACTAACTTTCTCTGCCTCAACATATGCTTGGATCAAACTTGTAGGAGCCAAATGAGTTTTTTGAACAAACATAGATGTGAAACAATCTAGGGTTGCATAGTAGATAGGTCATGTTGCATCATCTCCTATGCAATATGGATCATGCAATCTTGAATAAGCCCTTTGAAATCTGTTATTGAAAGCACCAATTGATTCATGTTCTTGTCTCCTTATCTCGATAAACTTCCTATACAATTTTACGAGGGTGATAGGAAATCTGAACTTCTCAAGGAATACATTCTTCAATTGTTGCCAAGTTTGTATTGAATTTGAAGGTAGGTTGATATACTAGTAAAATGCTTCCTCACCCAATGAATAAGGGAATAGTCTACATGAAACATCCTCATCTTGCATGTTTCTATTCTAGAGGATATCCTCAAAAATTTTAATGTGTTCATCAATAGTGCAGTTTACATCATTCACAAAGAATTTAGAACAAAAGTGTTCAGGATTCTTTGGCATATTGTTGTATGCAGCAAACGTTGCAAGGGGTGATGCATTTTGTGAATGCCATTGCTGGGCTATTACTAGAACTTGTTGTTGCATAGTTTCAGGTGAAACAACTTGTATAGGTATTTGCACAAATAACTGTTGAATTTGTGTAGCTCCTGGTGGAACTCCTCCTTGGGCTGATCCTTGTGCTTGATGTTGAGGTGGTGGAGTTTGAAATATCCTTGTGAGATTAGATACACTTGGTGAATTCTAGCTCGTAGATGCTTCTTTATTTCCTCGAATAGGCTTTGGATCAAAACTCAACTCTTGTAATTCGTGTGCTCCTAGGGTGAATCTCAAGGATCTTCGATGTACCTCGGGTGAGGATGAATTAATATTCTCCAATATGTGAAATTTCTATAAAATATTTTAGTCAAGGCCCTCCTTCTAGCACCATTTTCTGTTGATGTGTGTTTTATGACTCACCAAATAGTAGAAAAAAATACAAAAATATCTTATCCTCTCTTGAATAAAGTCTTGTGTATGCTAAGATTGCTGGAAGATCATACAGTGACTTCAAGGTTCCTTCAATGCCAGGTCTTGACTGTGGATAAGATCGATGGTTGATGTGATTTTCTAATGATCACAAGGGGCCTTACATGTTTATTTAGATTAATTTAAGGCCATACATGATGCAGGAGCTATCTTAACGTTTTGCAATGAAGTGTTTTTTTTGTGGAGTTTTCAAAAAATATGTAGAAATTCAATATGATAGGGTTCAGGAACTCTATTCTAATCTTAAGGGTAGTGATAACAACAAATAGTACTATAGTGGAAAATTCCTCAATTTACCAAATTTTTCTTTGCCAAGTTATACTGGAACTACGCATGAACTGGTGCAATCTTCAAGGGTTATGCCAAATATTTTCATATCGTCGTATACACCATCATAAAGAACACTTTATATGAATGATAGAAGTTGAGCATATGCATGAAAGGCGTTCAGGCTAGCTTTATGCAATGAATTAGAATCACTAAAATGTCAAAAGTATGAACCAAAGGAATTTATCAATACACCATCATATTCTCCATTGTAATCACCACACATTGACTATGCTAAACTTAATCTAATTGAAGAAATTTAGGAGAACAAGCAAGCACTAAGACACATCAAGTATTCACCAAACTCTAATGAAAAATTTATTATCTCAACAACTCATAGAAAAAATCTCATAAAAGTCTCCCTTTACAAATGAGAAATGAGGCCTTTATATAGGTCCTCAATTACAATGGGTGGCCTGGATGATCACAATAACCGATGGCCAAGATTGTACCAAATCAACCCTAATTAAGGTTAGGGAAAAGGAAAGGAATCTACATTAATGCCACAAGGAATCCACTATTGTAGTGGGTAATAAATGCCCACTATGCATGCTCGTTTGGGAAGGAGTGGGATGTAATAAATGATCCCTAAGAACACCCACTATGAATTTAATGCATCTATCCTTGATTATTTTTCCTGAAGGATCAAAATTGATCTGACACTATTTCCAACTCCTCTATACTGATGCTTGGTGCAGATTCTTGCTTGAATTCTAGAACTGCAATTACTCTTTTTACTTTTCCCAAACTTTCATCCCAATCTGGTAGTAAGTCCTTAGTAGTGTGCATTGTATTTGAGAAGATGGAGAAGTTCTCAAAATCATCTCTTCCATATACATTTAGTTGAAATAATTCCTCTAACTTGACTTTCAAATTATTAATTGCCATTTCTTCTTCCACCAATCTCTGTGATAACAAGGATGCAACTACATTTGATATTCCTTGCTTGATGTTATCAACAATCTTCTTCCATTGATTGTATTCCCTAGTAAAGCTCTCAAAAATTTCCTTAGCCATGATCACTGCACTGTGCCATCAAATAAAATCATAGACATCCCCCTCGCTAATAACTCGACCATCAATCAATTCTTGCATTGGGGTCTCCATCAGATTTTGAATGTTAGCAATCACCTCTTCTTGGTAAATATTGTCATCCACCCATGATTCCTCCATGCACTGGATCCTAGAGTTGTAGCCAATGCCCTATTCTGCACTTGTACTAATTCTTTTGCATGTTTGAAGGCTACCTGCTGAATTGCTTCAATCCAAATCTTTGCACCCTAAGCAATCCACTTGATTCTGTCAATATCACCTACCATTTCATTGGAAACACCTGTTGGAGGGAAAAATGATGGACCTTCCTCTCTTACTAACATAAGACCCGAATTTCTCATTTCTACTTTTCATACCCTTCTTCTACTTTGTTCAGCCTATCCTTCAAATCCTGTGTGGAGTCATAAAATTCTTTCAATATTTGCTCTCAGGAGGCCTTGCCAAGATTTACTTCCATAACATAATATTCATCTGGAGCAATCTAATTTTTTCCTTTGTTAACTGTGGGAGTCACAATCTACAAGATTCTAGATCCTGATTCTCCTCTGATGAATTTAGTATATCTTCTTGCTTTCTCTTGTTCTTCTATCAGTTTGATCGGTCCAAAATTTTCTGTAATTCAATTGCTAGATCAACCTCCCTTTGTTGACACAATTGAATTTTTTGCCTCAACCATTCTAGAATGGGTATAGATTACCAATTGTTCTTTCTTTTGGACTACTTGAATGTCAATCTCCTCTTCACCTCCTGGACTATCCATTGTAACTTTAGGAACTATGGCCTCAGCACTTGGAAGATGTATTGCTACTTTTGGAGTTTCCTCCTCTAATAGACCATCTCCATCATTAATCATTTCTCACTCTAAGGTCGTAGCGAGACTTTCTTCTATAGAAATATCTTGATCTCTCCCTCTTTCTTTCATGGAATTTTCATAGACATTTATACTCAACCTATCATGAATTGGCCTATCCAAATTCTCTTCTTGCTCAAATCTCCTTAAACTTGTCCCTACATCCTGCCTTTCAAATGTTTCTATCTCTTGGACACTTAGAGTTCAACTCAAAGAAGAGGGAGCATCTCCATGTTTCAATTTCTTATTTTGAGGTTCCTAGATGACTTCCTCAATCCTAGAATTCTTTTCTCGAGGTACCTCTTTCCCTTTCTTGGTTCCTACATCTTCAGATGGAGTTCCTCTTTCCTTAACAGTCCCTTTAAACATCTGTCCTGATCTTTCATCCCTAAGTGGTCTATAGATAAGCAACCTATATGCGAATCCATTAGCTGGTGCAACTAATATTTCAAGCTTACACTCGATCCACCACTTTGTAAAATCTAAGACTAACTTTGAAAGAGCTTCAAGATCTATAATTTCTTTCTTCTTCTAATCAAATGGTTGAGCTATCATATTTGGATTGAATCCCTTTCACATCACCATTGGGTCCTCCTCAGTTTGATCAGGAACCTTGAATATGTTGCATGTTCTAATAATGTTCAATGGTAGTCTTGAATGCAACCTTTTTCTAATCTCATTCTTATCTGTTGCATTTGTCCAAAAGTCTTCAAGGTGGACCTTGTGTTGTTACTTTGATCCTCCCACTAATGAGATCTTATTGTAAGGATAAAAATTATTCCTCTTTGGATAAAGAGGAAGGCAGAAGAAGTGGAGCTCATCTGATGATTTCTCTGTAGCTTTTAGACATGGGCATACCTCAGTTTTCCCTTCTCCTATGAAAATTGGAAACTTAAATCCCAATTTCTTCTTCCCTTTCTAAATCTTGTCATAGGCTATAAGTTGTCAAGTAAGCTCCAACAAGACCATCTTGTCCATTCGATACCTAGGAAGTTTGTATGGCTTTGTGGGGAACCCTTGAACTTGGATGTATGAAAAGGTAGGAAATTGAATGAACTAGGTGCCATATTCCTCAACCAACTTCATTGCACCGATTGACATTCTTATATGTGGCCTCTTTTGTAGTTTTCTTACTATGTGCATGGAAAATATATCATTAACCCTCATGTAATCATCCTTTGAATACAAATGCAGCTGTGGGTAACATTCATGGACTTTGAGGTGTTGGGTTCCGCTTCCAATCAGTCCTTTGCATCATAGTCCATCATAATTTTTCCTCCATGCTAGCATGTAGATGACATAGGAGCTCCGGTAAAATTTCCTTGTATGCTCTAGATTCATCAACTGTTCATTTAGATTATCACTTATGAGCCCAACCCAATCTATTCTATCACCTTCCTCCATTACCTGCTCAACAAAATACCACATCCAAGATTAAAACCTATAAGAATAAGGCATGCCAAATATGTGACTCAACATCATGACCATGTCACTATATTCCCTCTGCAAGTCAAGCCATACTATTTCCTTAGGAATCTTGGAATGATGTGATCTATTCTTTTTCAACCATCTTTTGTTGATTATTTCTTCATAGAAATTAATTCCAGACATGTAGATTCTTAGTGCTTGCTCCTGTGTCTTTTTTACCATCCTCAGGTGAGAAGGAATTCAAAATACTTCAAAAATGGATGTCGAAGAAAAATCTATGAGAAAATTTCATTTAGAATCCTTGTTGGTTCTATCTCTAGGAATGTAGTGTTTGGTACATTCCACGATTAACTCTGAATGCTGAAAAGGAGGGAAACTAGCTGCAGCAAAAATTCCACTTCTCACAATTCTTGTGGCTAGGTGTGTTGGGTGATAGTCATTATATCCAAGCATTCTCTAGTTAAAATCTTTCAAATCAAGGCTGCCAAGACTTGTATCTCTAATTTTTGCCCACTTTGATACAATTTTGGATTTAGGATAGAATCCTCTCCTTTCATTGTTTATTAGTTGTCCTCACATTTCTCCTGTTCCTCTGGGCTCTACCATTCTCCTTTCCTTCCTCATTACCCTCTTCGTTGAAACATAGATGAAACCAATGCTCTTCCTTTTCAAACTCCATGAAATCAACATGCTTACACTTCCCAGACACTTTGATGGCTTCGTAGTACTCAGTGCCTCTATCTCTCAAACAATCCTTCCCTCCCAACACAACCAACATCAAAGGAATGCTATCCATGTCACTAACTCTGAATGAAAATACATGACCGGGTTATTAAATGGGTGGTTCCTATTCTCTTGTGCTTCATAGGGCAACGCCAACCTTCAAAGTGTATCACATGTTTCCACACTATACATCCAGTGGACAAACTTTCTCCAACTCTATGCAATCTTCTCCAACAAAAAGAGGTTGAATAAGAAGAGTTGTTCTGACATTGCTAAAGACATTAGTACCACTCGGGCTCATATTAGTAGGTGATGAGATATGTTTCCACCCGAGCTCTCCCAATCACAAAAATAAAATAAACATTGAAGAACAATGATGGAGTCATCATAGGTAGTAGGAAGATGATTCTATGGGGCCAATCTATAATTAACAGAAACCGTGAAGACTCCTAATCTCGCAGCCCACTTTTTGCAAATAATGTGACAACCCACAAATGCTGGAGAAAGAAAACAAAAGCCACCACCATGGAAGAAGAGGGCGACAAGTACTTTCCTTAGCCATTGCATAAATGCTCCATGATTTATGGACAACAAGATTTTTTCTCAATGAAGGATTTTGTCTTTTTGAAATAATCCTCCGTTTTCCCAATTTTGTGCTTCCACACTTTAGGAAGTGGGTTTTTGATGGAATGAAGGATTTTATCCTTCTCAAACATTCCATGAACTAGAAGATTTTGTCCTTAACACAATATTTCCTTCACCATCTAAGAATTGTGCTCCACACTTCTTGGGGTTGGGTTTTTTCTCGAATGAAGGATTTTAACCTTTGCAAAACATCCTTCACTACCTTAAAACTACGATCCATGAATTTAGGAAAAGCAAGATTTTGATGGAGTGAAGGATTCTGTTCTTTGGTTCCACTGACATGCACTCTATATCATAAGGAAATAGCTAGGAAATTAAAAAATAGAAAGGGGGTCCCAGGCTTGGGCGTTAATATGACTGGTGGTCACAACAATATGTATAATATTTTTAATCATTATACATGTTGTCATTGTTAGACACATAAGAAACACGAGGCTGAAAATTTAAAGCATTATAAATTGGGACTTCATGGGGGCAGTATAAATAGCAACAATTGGAAGCAGTAAACATTCAGCTTATATCTAGTTTTTGATTTTTGGATTTTCAATTTGAAGGGAGGAACTATCTTGAAGTGTTTTTGGGATAGCCAAGTTGAAAGGACACACCATTTCTTCAATACCATCAAATGCTTTCAATTTGTGGGATGATGCATTTTTCCAATTAATGGAAACACCATATATGGTAAATAACTCTCTCTGTAATTTTGTTTAAGGGTCTTCTCATATTTTTAGTCTTATATGATTGTGTTATTTTTAGGGTTTTGAATGTTGAAATATTTAATGCGTTGTTGGTTTTCCCTGGAGCCAAATGCCCACCTACCACCTCTGATGTCTTGCACAATGTTTAGAAAATTTAATATGGGTAGGTGAGTTTCAAATTTGGAAAAGAGGGGGAAACATTTTTGGAAAAGAGACAAAAAGGAATGTATCAATTCATTCAGTTGAGGAGATTAGAGAAAGAAGAGATCGGAAGTTACAGAGAAGAAAGAAGAAGAAAGTAAGTGATCAGCAGATCCAGTTGTGCAAAAGACAAAAGGAAGTTTGTGTCGTGTCTTCAGTTGCATGTGTTAACCTTATTCATTCCATTAGTTTGTAAGTTTTTTATTTGTTGAGTTCATCCTGTTGAAGTAGTGATTGCTCTAGGCACTATTGTATGTAGCCATTAGAGCTACAAGTTTAAAGTTTCTTAAGTTTTGAAGTTGTTTGAAGTTTAAGGGTTATTTTAGGGTTTTTTGCTTGTAGCCAAATGCTCCTAGATTTTGTAATAGTTTTAATCAAAGTTGAATAGCAAGCAAGTAGGCATACATGAATCCATTGCTCTTTCTTATTCATTGCATTTGTGAAGTTTATTGTTGAATATTTTAAACCTTGGTCTCTCTAGTTTTAATGGTGGTAACATTCATGTTGGAAGTCTATCACTTAGTTTGGTCTTTATTTGAGTTTTAACTTTATAGTTATTTTTGAGTTCACATGACATCTACTTCTACTGAGCTCCACCTTAAAGTGGTGACTGAGCTCACTTGGCATCCATTGGTGCTGAGTTGCCCTTCATGTGCCAAGTTCACTTAGCTCCTTATTGTACTGAGCTCACTCAACACACTCTTGCCACTCGACTTATTAAGGTGTCGAGTAAAATTGGAACTCGGCAATAGTGAGTGTCTATTTAAAAATTAATGCTATTTTTTTAATTTATTCACATGGTATCAGAGCTTTGAGGTGCCACATCCAAAGTGAGTTAGGGAAATTTTTTTCTAAGATATTTAATATGGCAGGAGATGCAGGAAAGATATGGCAGTAGCCACCACCCTTCAATGGACAAAATTATGATACATGGGCAAAGAAAATGAAAACCATACTAGTTGCTAATGATTTGTGAGATTTTGTGGTTAATGGATTCAATGATGTGACAGACCCAACTAAGTATGCTACTCTCACAAATGCACAAAAGACTCAATTGAAAGCTTCAAGGATAAATGATGCAAAGGCATTAAGTCTTATTGAGGTAGCAATGACAGAAACTATTTTTCTCAAGATTGTAGCAAAAAATTATGCAAAGGAAGCATGGGATATCCTTGAGAAAAACTTCAAGGGGACTGATAAAGTCTGTATAGTAAAGCTAAAGAATATAAGGAGGGAGTTTGAGAAACTTCAGATGAAGGAAAATGAATTAGTTACAAATTTTAGTTCAAGAACCTCCAATGTAATTAACCAACTAAAGTCAAATGGAGAAGACTATCAAGAGTAGAGGATAGTGGAAAAGATATTGAGGAGTTCACCTCATAAATATGAAAATTTGGTCATGACCATAGAAGAGGCAAAAGACCCCACTATCTTGATAATGGATGAGTTGATGGGTATTCTTCAAACCCATGAGCATAAGATCAACATATCTATATATTCTTCTTCTCAACAGAAAGAATTCAAAGCTTAGTCAAATCTAAGAGGAAGGGGGAGAGGAAGAAATGGCTCAGACAAAAACTCAAGAGACAAAGGCCGAGGTAATGGAGGACAAAGAAATGGTGTAACAAAAAACTCAGGAATAGCAGATGGAGCAAGTAGCTCAAAAAATACTTCAAGAGGAAGTAAGAAAAACTACAACTCAAATAGGAGTAATGTAGAATCCTACTACTATCATAAATATGGGCATTATGCAAGTGAATTCTAGAAGAGGCAAAATGATTAGTTAGGACAAGAAAATGTGGCTTATGTGAACATGGGAAGTGGAAAAATGGCACTACCTTCATCATGTGTAATGTTGGTGAAGAAGGAAGCCCTACAGTTTGGTATCTCGACAGTAGATGTAGCAAGCACATGAGTGGTAATGAAACCCTATTTTCATTCATTGACAAGAGTTTCAAATATCATATTAAAATGGGTAACAATGGAACCCTACCAGTAGTGGGCAAAAGGATCTATTATGGTCTGCACCAAGCAAGGTGAGAAGAAAGAAATACAAAATGTGTATTTTGCCCCTAGTATGAAGCACAATCTAATGAGCATTGGTCAACTCAATCAAAATGGATACAAAGTGTTGATGGAGAATGATAGATGTGTCATTCATGAAAAGGATGGGAGCAAGAACTTACTTGTAGTAGTTCAAATGACAAAGAATAGAACGTTTCCCTTGAGGATAGAGACATGTTTTTCATCTCAAGTTGGTGCCACACTTCCCACACAATCAACTCTAAGGACTGTGATTGAAGACCCCTTACAGCTATGGCACCTCAGTTATGGTCACCTTGGGTATGCTAGTTTAAATTTTCTGTCAAATAAAAGAATGGCAGAAGGTTTGCCACGAATAGGAAATTCATGTTACAAGTGTGAGGCTTGTATTTTGGGTAAGCAACATAGGCTTCCCTTTAATTCTAAATTTTTTAGGAGGGCTAGATATCCATTAGAGTTAGTGCATACTAACCTAGTCAGTCCTATGCAAGTTACTTCCATTGTGGCGAGTACTTATTTCATGACATTTATTGATGATTTCAATCGTAGGACATGGGTTTATTTTTCAAAATCTAAATCTAAAGCATTTGATAAGTTTCTTGAGTTCAAAGCCCAGGCTAAAAGAGAATGTGGACACTGTGTCAAGGTCCTAATATTAGATAAAGGAGGGGAGTATACCTCCAATTCTTTTGTAAATTTTTGGAAGAAACATGGCAGAAAGAAAGAGCTCACAACTATCTATACAACACAGCAGAATGGAGTGGCTAAAAGAAAGAATAGGACCATTGTTAAAATGGCAAGGAGCATGATGAAAGAGAAAGGTCTTCCAACTAAATTTTGGGGAGAGGCTATGGCAACAGTAATTTACCTAATTAATAGGTGTCCTAAAAAGGTAGTCCATGATAGAGTTCTAATGGAAGCATGGTCATGAGGAAGACGGATAGTTGAACACCTATGGGTGTTTGGATGTGTTGCATATGCACATGTGCCTAAAGAGAAAATGTAGAAATTGGATGAAAAAGGTGTGTAGTGCATCTTCACAGGGTATAGCTCAGAATCAAAGGCATACAGATTGTATGACCCATTGAATAACAAGATGGTTCTCTCACAAGATGTAGAATTTCTTTAAAATCAATCATGGTATGGATTGACTGATGAATCATTGAGCACCTCAAGTAAAGTGTCAATTATCAGTGAAGAGGAAGCTGATGAACAATAAGAAGAAGGAGATAGAAGAAAAGGCAAGTAGCCTCAGTTATTGCCGAGCTCCTCTAGGCATGACCGAGTGTCAGTGACAAGTAACAGTGAAGATCAAGTTGGTCAGCAATGTAGCGGCATTGAGGATTTTAATCCCACACTCTCCTCCTTGTTACCAAGAAAGACCAAGAGTCTTAGGGAGATATACCAAGATGAAAGGTATGAATATTATGATGAGAGTGTTGATTTTGCGTTATTTTTTCATAGTGATCCAATATATTTTGAAGAAGCTGTTAAGGAGAAGAAATGGTGTAAGGCCATGGATGAGGAGATAGATGCTAGAGAAAGGAATGAGACATGGGAGCTAACTGAATTGTCTCCCAAAAAGTAAGTGATTTGAGTGAAATGGGTCTACAAGACCAAATGCAATGCCAAAGGAAAGATAAACAGGCATAAGGAAAGGTTGGTAGTCAAGGGCTACAAACAATAGTATGGCAAAGATTATGATGAGACATATGCCCCGACTGTAAGAATGAAAACCATGCATGCTGTCATAGCAATTGCAGCTCAGCACAAATGGAAGGTATTTCAAATGGATGTGAAGTCTACTTTCTTGAATGGTGTATTGAAGGAAGAAGTCTATGTGGATTAGCCACCTGGTTATGAAGTTGTAGGTGAAGAACACAAAGTATATAGATTGAAGAGAGCTCTTTATGGGCTCAAGCAAACTCCAAGGGCTTGTTACAATAGGATTGACTCATATTTGATGAGCAATGGCTTTATCAAGAGCAATGGTGAGCCTACTCTCTACATCAAGGTAGCAAATGGAAATGTTTTGATTGTTGTCTTGTATGTAGATGATTTAATTTTTACTGGTAATGACAAGGCTCTAATTGGTGAGTTCAAAGAGGTCGTGAAAAATGAATTTGAGATGATAGACCTTGATCTCTTGAAGTACTTTCTAGGCATAGAAGTAAAATAGATGCATGATGGCATTTTCATCTCTCAAGAAAAATATGCAAGGCAAATCTTGGAGAGATTCAAAATGTAGAATAGTAAGCCAATCCCCACACCAGCAGCTATAGGTCTAAAGTTGAGCAAGGAAGACTCTAGCAAGATAATGGATCCAAAACTATACAAGAGTATGGTTGGAAGTTCGATGTATTTGACTGTAACTTGGCTAGACTTGATGCATGCAGTAAGTTTGATTTCCAAATTTATGGAAACATAAAAAGATTCCCATTGGCAAGCAAGAAATAGGATCCTAAGGTATGTGATAGGTACCAAGGGATTTGGGATTTTGTATACTACAACAAATGAATTCAAGTTGGTAGGATATATAGATAGTGATTGGGCTAGAAGTATAGATGATAGGAAGAGCACTTCCAGATATGTATTTCATATGGGATCGGGTGCAATTTCATGGGCATCCAAGAAGCAACCTATTGTTTCTCAATCTACCATAGAGGTTGAATTCATAGCAGCAAATGCACCAGTATGTCAAGCTATTTGGTTAAGAAAGATCTTGATAGATTTGAATAAAAGGAAAGAGGATAGAACCACAGTTTATTATGACAATATTTCCTCAATTGCATTGTCCAAGAATCCAGTCTTCCATGGGAGAAGCAAGCCTATAGAGATTAGATATCACTTCATTAGAGAGCTAGTGGAGAATGGGGATATCAAGATGGAATTTTGTAAGTTTGAGAAATAGCTACCAGACATTTTTACCAAGCCATTAGGGAATGGAACATTTGTACACCTAAGAGAGAGTCTTGGTGTAGTTGATTTGGATTAGTAGTGATCCTTGTTTGTTTGGCTCAAGACAAAGGGGGAGTCTTGAAATATTTAATGCATTGCTAGTTTGTCCCTGGAGCCAAATGCCCAGCTACCACCTCTGATGACTTGCACAACATTTAGAAATTTTAATATGGGTAGGTAAGTTTCAAATTTGGAAAAGAGGGGGAAACGTTTTTGGAAAAGAGACAAAAAGGAATGTATTGATTCATTCAGCTGAGGAAATTAGAGAGAGAAGAGATTAGAAGTTGCAGAGAAGGAAGAATAAGAAAGTAGGCGATCAACAGATCTAGTTGTGCAGAAGACAGAAGGAAGTTTGTGTCGTGTCTCCAATTGCACGTGTTCCCTCTATTCATTCTGTAAGTTTGTAAGTTTTTTATTTGTTGAGTTTGTCCTATTGAAGCAGTGATTTCTCTAGGAACTATTGTATGTAGCCATTAGAGCTAAAATTTTAAATTTTCTTAAGTTTTGAAGTTGTTTGAAGTTTAGGGTTATTTTAGGGTTTGTTAGTTGTAGCCGAATGCTCCTAGATTTTGTAATAGTTTTAATCAAAGTTGAATAGCGAGTAAGAAAACATACATAAATCCATTGATCTTTCTTATTCATTGCATTTGTGAAGTTTATTGTTGAATATTTTAAGCCTTGGGCTCTTTGGTTTTAATGGTGGTAACATTCATGTTGGAAGTCTATTACTCGGTTTGGTCTTTATTTGAGTTTTTAACTTTATAGTTATTGCCGAGTTCACTCGGCATCTACCTCTACCAAGCTCCACCCTACAGTGGTGACCAAGCTTACTCGACATCCATTAGTGTTTATTTGACCTCACATGTCAAGTTCACTCGACTCCTTCTTGTGCCGAGTTCACTCAGGACACTCCTGCTACTTGGCTTATTAAGGTGCCAAGTAAAACTGGTACTTGGCAATAGTTTGTGCCAAGTGAAAAATTAATGTTGTTTTTTTTAATTTATTCACACCAAATACTGTGAAAATGTGGAATCACTGGTGAAAGAAGTGAAAATATCAATAAAAGAAATGCAAACTGCAAATGGAGATGGTGATCTCATCGATCGGCTAGAGATGGTTGATGCATTGCAATGCCTCAGAATAGATCGATATTTTTAGGCTGAGATAAAAGAAGCTCTTAATTATGTTTACCAATTTGGTAAATTTCTCTATGAACATCTCAAAAATTAGAATTATAATGATGGTTTGATTTGTTTCTATTGTAAACATAGTACGATCAATTTTTAGGTTTAAAATGATAAATAATTAAAGATGGTTGAGATTTTGTAAGCTAATATTTTTCTTACTAAATAATGTTAGAGTGATAATCTATAAATATAGAGCTTGGAGTGAAAAATTTGGATTGGATTAGGATGCCTACGTGGTAACCCTAACTTGAATGCCACATCTTTAGAACTCAAACTTTTCTACAATTGAATCTTCATAACAATATCACAATTTATATAACTCTTATTTATCAATACATTTTAATTTCATATTTATAAACATAATTAATCAATAATTTTTATATGCATTTTAAACAATATATTATTAATTTGTTGTTATGTAATGTATCCTGAGAAGATTCGCTAAAGAATTTCAAGCACTATAACGGGGAGTTCATCCTGCTTGGAAAAAATAGTGATAAGCATGAGAATAATATTTATCCTAGAGAAGCCATAATGGAAGCGGCTAAATTGTTTAGCACTATATATTTAAACAAACTATTGGAAAATCCCTGAGATACGCATAAAAGTTTTCTGAGAGAAGTAAAACAATTCAATTACTTTTTTTCTATGTAACCTTAGAAGTAGTCGAACAATAAACTGTGAAAAAATGAACTACAATGTGAATTCTAGGTTTATTTTGTTATTATTAATTTATAATTCCTATTTTATAGGTGCAATATGTGCTTATGTATGACTGGCCTCACACCTTTATGAGATGGGAGGCATAGAATTTTATAGAAAAATATGAGCTACAAAATCTAGGGCAGAAGTTAAATATTGTAGCTTACCTTCACTTCTGTAAGTTGATGATAACATTTTATTATTTCTGTAAGCTAAATATAAGTTTGTTGTTTCTTTAAAGGCTGAAAGACAAAACCATTTTGGAGCTTGCAAACTTGGATTTTAATACACTATAATCCCAGTATAAATTGGAGATGAAAACTGTTTCAAGGTAAATTTTCAACTTCAGATAAGGTATACTTAGGTATATGTTATTTTTTTTTTTAACACTTAAAAAATTAAGACATGTCATTCAACTATTTTGTGCTATGATTTTAAATTTCTAAAGAAAATTAGTTACTAAATTGTATAGATGCTTGTGTAGTGGTTTAATATTTGATGATGATTATTTTATTGTATTGCAAAATATAAAAAGATTTTATATATTATTTTTTAGAAATTCAATTTTTTTTTGGGTGAAACATTATATTTATATTAATAGTAATTGGTTCAAAATAACTCGGAGAGAAAAGAATTAGAAAAGAAAAACTTTGGTCATTTCCTGATACACAAAAGATTGAAAAGAAGAAATACTGCATAAAAACTATCATAAAAATTACCATCACTGATCTTCATCCAAGACTTCAATTGAGAAAATGATGTTAGAAAGCCATCTGATGCAAGTGCAATCCAAGATCCTGACTTTCATACAATATCTCAAAATAACAAGTGAGATCCATAAAAGAAAAAACATGTGAAATCATAGAGAAGTTGTCATTTACTATCAAATAAAATATGAGGACTCAACCTTATTCTAAAAATATTCTTTTGTCATAATATTAGCCAAGTTGGGGAGATCAAGGAGGTTAAGTGGGGAAAGTAAAGAGTTAATATAAACCCCATCAGTACCCAAATTAGCCAAATAATCAGCTAAAAGATTGCCCTCTCTATAAGTATGCATGATGTAACAATCAAAGATTGAATCAAGAAGAGACCATACTCGATGTAATATATATTGAATGGACCAATTATATACATGACGTTTAATACATGCATTAATAATAATGGATGAATCCCCTTAAAAATGTAACTTAGATATAGAAAGTGATTTTGCAAGTTCCAAACCAAAAAATAAGGGCAAGGCCTTAGCTTTGTTATTAGTACACTGAGGGAGAGAAGATGATTTTTCTGCAATCACATGACCTTTAAAATCTCTAATGACTATGCCATAGTTAGAGTTGCTTGGATTTCCTCTAGAGGCTCCATCAAAATTGAGTTTGAAATAACCCCCACTTGAGTAGTCCACTTGGTTTGTGCTCGGGTAAGAGGAATCTTGGATGGACACAATGGAGCTAGAAGATGAGGAAAAAGTAAACCCTTCCACCAATGAATAACATAGCCATCCCAAGGAGAAAAAACATGATTACCCTTATATTTACTTACTGAAGTATTAACAAGCTCAACAATTGATTTGTCTAATCCTTCAAAAAATTGAGGGATTGGAGATGATGTCTATCTAAAAATTCTCTTGTTTCTTTCCCACCAAGTTGCCCATACTATAGATGCAAGGATGCACTTCCAAAGATATGAAAACAATGATTCAAAGTATAAGATTGGCCATGCTTGGAATAAATCCCATAGAGAATTAGGTAATGGCATATGGAAATTAAGCTTATTAAGGATAAAATGCCAATAGTCTTGGGCAAAAGGGTAGTTTAAGAGGAAGTGATATGTTGTTTCTATAATTTGTAGACAAAGCACATAGTTAAAGGGATCAGGCATGTTTAATCTATGAAGATGATCATTAGCTAAAATTTGATTCTTTAATGCAAGCCATGCAAAGCATCCCACTTTTGGAAAAAATGAGCTATTCCAACAAAATTTAAAAGCACAATATGTGGTCTAATTAAATTGGTTGTGTTGGAGAGATAAGTATCCTAGTTTAATAGTATTTACCATCTTTAGCTGGAACCCAAAAGAGGCAATCTGATTGATTAGACATAAAAACATTCCTTTCAGCTAGTATTTTTTTGAATGAAGTAGCTTGATTGTGGGATATAGGAAGAAATAAGGGGTCTTGCGAAATGAATAGCCTTGTGAATCTATGAATACATAAGACATAATTAGAAAAATATGTCCCCTAAGCTTGAATCAATATGTTTGAGAAATCCTTTAAAGAATCAGTAGTGGCAATGAGGGGGAACCCATTCCATGAATCAAACCAAAAATTGACACTATACCTATTGTTCACTTGTCATGATATGAATGAAGTAATAACTTCCCAAGAAGCCATCATGAAATCCCAAATGACAGACCCCTTTGGTAGGTCTAGCAAAGTAAGAAATCTTGAAGGTTCAAAGTTATCTAAATATTTCTCTTGTAAAAGGAGACACCATTTGGCAGTGGATTTTTCATACATTTGCCAAACAAGTTTAGCACCAAAATCCCTATTCCTAGTGGTAATGTTGGGAAGTCTGACACCTCCTATTCTATAAGAGGTTGCCATGGCATGAATATAAATTAGAGGTGTTTTCTTGTGACCATTCATATTATCTAACCAAAGAAAGGTGTGGATTAAAGTTTCAATTTGAGAGATGATACCTTTGGGGGCTTATAGAATGGATAAGTAATCATTAGGAATGGCATAAATAATAGGTTTGATAAGAAAAATTCTACCTGAGAGGGATAACTAGTGAACCTTTTAAGCACTAATTCTACTTTTGATACGATTAATCACAAATTTACAATAAGAGGGTTTGTTTAATCCCATAAAAAAGGGAACAAAAAGATAAGTAGAAGGAAAATGATCTTGTGGGAAGGAAAGAAGACAAATTAATTTTTGAGTAACCAATTGGGATGTATTAAAAAAATAAAGTTTAGATTTAGTTTCATTGATACATTGGCTATAAACTTGTGTATATAGGCCAATGGCTTTCTTCATACTTTGTGCTTCTTGATATGTAGATGATCCAAAGAGTAAAGTATCATTAGCAAAAAGAGAATAGGTTATGGACAAAGACGTACCTCCAATATTGATACCTTTCCACAACCCTTTTTGATTAAAAGAGTTAATAAGTCTATTGAAGGCCTTTGCTATAATGATTGGCAAGAATGGAGAAATAGGGTCACCTTGATGAACTCCTTGGGAAGAGACAAAAAAACCTGCTAGTTCACCATTCATGAGAATTGAAGAATGTGCACCTAAAATGCAAGCTTTAATCCATTTACACCACCTAGAAGGAAAACCAAATTGATGAAGGACTAGAAGAATAAAAGACTGATTCAATTTATCATAAGCCTTCATCATATCTAATTTGGCAACAAAGGCTGCAATATTATGTTCTTTGATGGAATGAAGGGTCTCATTGTTGGATACAATTGTTCAATTGAGTTTTGTCTTTGATGTCACACAAATGTCATATAAGTCATCGGATAGTGTCTACCAAGCTCAGAAGGTCAGAAAGGAAAAGGAAAGTGTCTACCAAGCTCAGAAGGTCAGCAAGGCAAAGGACAGTGTCTACCAAGTAGATAGTTGATTACCGATCTTTCAAGGTAATCAAAGAAATTTAGTTCTTACCGAGTTCACTCAGTAATCAAAGAAAATGTAACAGAAATAGTTCTTATCAAGTTCACTCGATCATCAAAGATAATTTGGAACGATTCAGTTCTTACTAAGAAAACTCGACAGCCAAAGGATTTTAAGGATATTGCAATAATTAACCAAGTCAAGATGGTTAACTTAGGAAATTTCCAGAAGTAGTATTTACCGAGTAGGGTTAGCTTGTGAAGGATTTCATTGTCTTATAAAATAACATTTATTTTTTCAAAGTAATATCTGTAGCTGACTGATGTACGATTTATTGGTAAATGTAACATATAAATAGGCTGACTTGACAATCTGAATGGTCTAAGTAAGAAGTCAAGTTGCGAATTTTAAAATGGATGATATGGAAGAATATGGAATTAATATGATAAGAAGACTAATTGTTGCGGAAGTAGGTTCAAAGGATGATCAGAGATCATTGAGGAGCAGCAGAGCTATATTTGATCAAGGAGGATCTAATGATGCTGAATAGAGACCTATAACCAGCGAATTCAGTTGCATCTTTTTCGGGTCAATTAATTGTTTCTTTCTAACCATTGTAATAGTGATTTCAAATCTCTTAATAGAGTTGGTTTAACAACCATTTTGTAAATGATCTAACAAGCTGATAGTTCAATTGAATTGTTCTAAAGATCTCTAGCAAGGCCACTCCTAATAGGGTGATTAAATCCTTTAACAAGGTCACATCGAACAGTGTGTATTGTAACTTTTAACAGGTTGGCTCTTGATAGGGCTCACTTCAAAAGAGTAAAAATTGGTGACTAGTTACTTGGTGGTTTTTTCCCATATTGGGTTTCCACATTAAATCTGGTGTCTCTTTTGTTCACTTTATTTTTAGTTACATCCATGAATGCTTGAAAAAATAATAGTTTAATCTTACCAAGTTACAAAATTTTTTTATTGACTAAAAGCAGTTACTAGATTTTTAAGACATCTAAGGGAATTGTGAATTAATTTTGTCAGTAACTGATTCCCCCCCCCCTCTCAGTTACACTATCTTTAATCTCAACAATTGGTATCAGAGCATTTGGTGCTTACAAGAAAATATTTCAAGGATCTAAGAGAAAGATCAGGATGCCTTACAAAAAGAAAATTCCAAGACTTAACAGGGACAACTTCTCAGCATGTCAAGGATTGATGAGGCTTCATCTAGTTTCCATTGGTGATACAGGGCTGCAGTACCTTGATGAAAAATATGAAGAACCTTCTGGTACATTATCTGTCAATGATATTTTTGAAAAGAAGACTCACAATAACATGATGATAGATATAGCATCCACTCTGAGTGATGAAGAACTTGATGACATCAAGCATTGCAAAACTACTTTTGAAATGTGGAACAAGTTGAAAAATATCTATGGAGGAGATGATCTTGTGAGAAGAGCCAAAGCAGAAAGTTTGAGAGGGCAATTTGATCAAATGAGGATGAGAGAGAATGAAAACATTGCAAAGTATGTTGAAAGAGTTAAAGCATGTGTTAGTACAATCAAAGCATCTCAAGGAGATATCAGTGAGGAGATAGTTATAAGTAAAGTTTTTAGAACCCTACTTCCTATTTATGCAATCGGAGTCTCTGCAATTCAAGAAAGGAGATGTGAGGAAAATCATAAAATAAATTTAGAGGCCATAGTTGGAAGATTGACTACATTTGACCTAGACAACTATGACAACTATGTTCCAATAGCCACGAATTTTGAATCAGCATTTGAAGCCAAGCTATCACTCAAAGAAAAAGGGAAGAAGATGAAGGAACCACAATCAGAAAGTGATGAAGAATCAGAACAAAGTTTAGACAGTGATCTTGAAGTGGTTGAAGCTCTACTAGCAAGAAAATATTCAAGACGCAAAGGAAAATACAAAGGTAAAGTTCCTCTAATTTGTTTCTCTTATGAAGAAATTGGACATATTGCTGCTAGGTGCCCAAATAAGCAGAACAAAGATGAGAAGAAAGGTCACAAGTACAATGGTAAGAAAGACTTCAAATCATTCAAGGATAAAGGTAAGAAAAAATGTTTTATGGCAAAAGATTCCAATGATTCTGATGATGAAGAAGAAGATGAAATTGTCTACATTGTTGTAAAAGATGAATCTGATAATGATGAGGAAATGACACTAATTTCTCATATGAGAAAAAATGATACATGGATCATAGATAGTGGTTGTTCTCATCACATGACTAGTGATAAAACTAAGTTTTGAACACTTTGAAGACTATGATGGTGGTAGTGTAAGATTTGGTAATAATGAACCTTGTTGTATAGGAGGAAAAGGAAGAATCTCACTAACCAAGAAATGTGTATGTGATAATGCATATTGGGTAGAAGGACTAAAGAACAATCTATTGAGTGTGTCACAACTACTCAATAATAGATTCAAAGTAGAATTTATGTATAGAAAAGCAAGACTACTTGATGGAAAAGAGAAGCGGATTGGATCAAGTACTCAAACAAAAGGTAACTTATTTTATCTTGAACTTGGTGATTTTTCATGTTTCATTGCTCAAATTGAAGAAAGTTAGTTATGGCATAGGAGGCTGTGTCATGGTAACTTTGAAAATTTAATAAAAATCAGTAAATTTAGGAAAGTAAGAGGTATTCCTAACATAAAAAAACCTGAGGTTGGTCTATGCAAGAATTGTCAAATTGGTAAAATGGGAAAGACTAGTTTTAAAAGAAAGAACTATCAGACTGAAGAAGTTTTAGAAATTATGCATACTGATTTGTGTGGACCTATTGACATTGAAATTTATACTAGTGAAAAAAATTTCATTCTGTTTTTTTATGATTATTCAAGAATGGTGAGCATCATGTACCTTAGAGAAAAATCAGAAGCATTTGAAAAGTTCAAATGGTATTTGGAAAGAGTAAAAAGGAAATTGGAAAAATGCTGAAATGCCTAAGGTCTGACAGAGGTGGTGAATTCATTTCACATGAGTTCAATAACTTTTGCATTGAAAGAGGAATCAAAAAACATGTTTCAGCACCTAGAACTCCTGAACAAAATGGAATAGCAGAAAGAAGGAACAGATCTATAATGGATTGTGCAAGAACCTTAATGATTGAGAAAGGCATTGCTATCAAATACTGGAAGGAAGCTATCAGCATTGTAGTTCATACCTTGAACCGAGTACAGCTGAAAAAGGACTCATTCAAAACAACCTATGAGTTGTGGTATGGCTACAAACCCAATGTGAGTTATCTAAAGGTATTTGGAAGCAAATGTTATATTTTGAAAGAATCTAGAAAAGGTAAATTTTTTGTAAAAAGTTATGAAGGAATACTTTTGGGATACTCTTGCAAAAGAAAAGCATATAAATGTTTGAACTTACCTACTCACAAAGTTATAGAAAGTACACATGTGAAAGTTAATGAGTTTGCAGAAAGAATAGAAGACGAAAGCAAAAAAGAACCTAAAGACTACAGAAGATTTGTTTACATTGAACTTGATACAATACCAAGTATACCTATCAATTAGGAACCCTCAACTCCAAAGTCTTCATTAACCAAGTCACAAGAAGTTCAAATTGAGTCAGCATCTACCAAGCTGCAAGAACCTGACTTGCAAATAGAAGCTACTGAGTTAGCATCTACCAAGCCCAATTAACTTGAATTAGAACCAGAAGTTGAGAGACAAAAGGATAACAATGCAATTCATTCAAAAGGCGAGGAGCCCATGTTAGCCAAATATGTCAGAAAGCATCATGAACTAGATCAGATCATTGGTGATAAATTAGAAGGAACAATGACAAGAAGTAAGTTGAAAGGCGCTTATTTACTTGCTAATTTTCAACCTAGAAATGTCAAAGATGCACTAGACAATGAAAGTTGGATTGAAGCTATGAATGAAGAAATAGAACAGATAGAGAAAAATAAAACATGGACTCTTGTACCTAGACCCAAAGACAAGAATGTGATTGGAACAAAGTGGGTATTCAGAAACACACTAAATGAAGATGGTAAGGTATCAAGGAACAAAGCTAGATTGGTATGCAAAGGATACTCTCAAGAAGAAGGTGTAGACTATGGAGAAACTTTTTCTCCTGTTGCAAGATTGAAAGGTGTCGAAACCTTACTTGCATATGTTGCATTCAAAGGACACAAATTTTATCAGATGGATGTTAAGTCAGCATTTCTCAATGGCATATTGGAGGAAGAGGTTTACATTGAGAAGCCTAAAGGTTTTGTTGATCTAGACAAGAAGGACATGGTCTGCAAGTTGCATAAAGCATTATATGGTCTAAAACAAGCCCCTAGAGCATGGTATGAAAGATTGCATAACTATCTTATTCAGATTGGTTTTCAAAGAACTAATGACAATAGCAGTTTGTACATAAAGGAAGGACTAGATAATAAGATTGTTTTGGTATAAATATGTGTAGATGATACTTTGTTCAAGGGAAATGATGATCTTTGTAAAGAATTTTTAGAAAAAATGAACAAGGAATTTTAAATGTCAATGTTTGGTGAAATTAAATTCTTTTTTGGTCTTCAAATTCAATAGAATAAGAATGACATCTACATCACTCAATCTAAATACCTCAAGGAGATACTGAAAAAGTTTGGTATGGAAGATTGAAAATCAGTTGGGACTCCTATGTGTACTGGATTAAAACTCACCAAGGATGATGAATCAAAGGAAGTGAATTAGACATTGTATAGATCTATGATTGGAAAGTTGCAATATGTAGTGCACACAAGACCAGACATTGCCCTTGTAGTAGGAATTGTAGCAAGATTCTCAACAAAACCAAAAGAAAATGACATGATGGCAATCAAAAGGATCATGAGATACTTAAAAGGAACTAAAGATTATGGATTATGGTATAAACTTGGAGGAAAATTGGATTTAAAGGTGTTTATTAATGTAGATTGGGCAAGAAATATTGATAACAAAAAGAGCACAAGTGGAGGAGCTTTCTTTCTTAGAAAAAGGTTGGTTTCTTAGACAAGGAAAAAGAAGAATTGTACATCTCAATCCACACTAGAAGCTGAATTTGTTGCAGCAGCAGTAAATTTCTCAAACATTGTGTGGTTTAAACAATTATTCAAAGGTATGAAGCAAGAAATCATAGAACCAGTTGTTATGTTTTGTGATAACACAAGTGCAATTAACATCTCTAAGAAATAATAAGAGTATGTGTAAGAGGGAGAGATTATTATGAAAGAGGGAGTTCTATTTTCTCTCATTAAAAGACTTGGTTTCGAATTTCATTTTTCTATGACATGTTGTGTTGCCATCAATGCTAAAGAGAGAGATTGTTGGATACAATTATTCAATTGTGTGTTGTCTTTGATGTCACACAAATGTCATATCAATCATCAGATAGTGTCTACTAAGCTCAGAAGGTCAGCAAGGCAAAGGACAGTGTCTACCAAGCTCAAAAGGTTAGCAAGGAAAAAGGATAGTGTCTACCAAGCTCAAAAGGTTAGCAAGGCAAAAGGACAGTGTCTACCGAGCAGATAGTTGATTATCGAGCTTTCAAGGTAATCAAAGAAATTTAGTTCTTACCAAGTTCACTCAGTAATCGAAGGAAATATAACAAAAGCAATTCTTACTGAGTTCACTCAATCATTAAAGATAATTTGGAAGGATTTAGTTCTTACCGAGCAAACTTGGAAGGTAAAGGATTTTAAGGATATTGCAATGATTAACCGAGTCAAGATGGTTAACTTAGGAAATTTCTAGAAGCAATATTTACCGAGCAGGGTCAGCCAATGAAGGATTTCATTGTCTTATGAAATAACATTTATTTGTTCAAAGTAATATCTGTAGCCAACTGATGTATGGTTTATTGGTAAATGTAACATAGAAACAGGCCGACTTGACAATCTAAATTGTATAAGTAAGAAGTCAAGTTGTGAATTTTAAAATGGATGATATGGAAGAATATGGAATTAATATGATATGAAGACTCATTGTTGTGGAAGAAGATTCAAAGGATGATCAGAGATCATTGAGGAGCAGCAGAGCCATATTTGATCAAGGAGGATCTAATGATGCTAAACAAAGATATGTGACTAGAAAATTTAGTTGCATCTTGTTCAGGTCAATTCATTATTGCTTTCTAACCATTGTAGTAGTGATTTCAAATCTCTTAACAGAGTTGGTTTAACAACCATTTTGTAAATTCTCTAACAAGATGATAGTTTAGTTGAATTTTTTTAAAGACCTCTAGCAAGGCCACTCTTAACAGGATGATTAAATCCTCTAACAAGGTCACACCTAATAGTGTGTATTGTAACCTTTAACAGGGTTGGCTCCTAACAAGGGTAACTTCAGAAGAGTGAAAAATTGGTGACTAGTTACTTGGTGGTTTTTCCCATATTGGGTTTCCACATTAAATCTGGTGTCTCTTGTGTTCACTTTATTTTCTGTTACATGCATGAATGCTTGAAAAAGTAATAGTTTAATCTTATCAAGCTACAAAATTTTTTTACTAAGTAAAAGTAGTAACTAGATTTTTAAGACATCTAAGGGAATTTTGAATTAATTTTTTCAGTAATTGATTCACCCCCCCTCTCAGTTACATTATCTTTAATCCCAACACTCATGGGCTATTATAGCTCCCTTAGTTGTTTCTCAACCAAGAACAAAACCCCCTTGTTCTATTGATATAATTTTTGGGATAATGGGCATAAGTTGCAAATAAATGGCCTTTGTGATAATATTATAGATAGTGTTACATAAATAAATAGGATGGAAATTAGAAAAAGAATAGGGATCATTAACCTTTGGGATGAGAGCAATATTTGTGGTATTAAAGTTCTTCAAAATGGAATTTTTTTTCCTAGATTCTTCAAGAACCTAAAGCAATTCAAAATAAATGGCATCCCAAAATTGTTGAAAAAATAATGTAGTGAACTCACAGGGCCTGTGCCTTATCAGTAGTCATAGAATAGATTACAACATGTATCTCAAAAAGAGTAAATGTGGCCATAAGAATCAAATCGTCTTGTTGGGTAATCAAAGAAGGAATAGAATCCAAGATCTCATCCACAAGGTGAGAAGAGGGGGGATCCTATGGTGGAGGGGAAAGTACATTAGAGAAGAACCTTACACTCAATTTGAATACCCTTAGCATTAGAAATCAAATTTCCTAGATGGTCATGAATTGTAAAGATTGTGTTCTTAGCCTTCTTTTGTTTGGTAGATGCATGAAAAAAATCCTATTTTTGAAACCACAATTCTCTAGCCTTTTGTCTCCAATACTCTTCTTCTTGCTTACATAATTTAGACAATACCTCTTGCAAATTCTTGTCTTGAATGCATATTAGCATTTGAACCATGGAGTAAAATGTATTGATTAATCTCAACTAGTTTTTCTTCTACTACCTTTTTCTCCTCAAAAATATTTTTAAAAACATGTTTATTACAAATCTTGATAAGTCCTTTGACATACTGCATTTTCTTATGAAATTGAAACATTTTGGTTTCTGGCTCTAGTGGAGTGTCCTTCCACCATTGTTTTTAAGAGGCCATCAAAGTGGAGATGATGATACCATACACTTTAAAACTTAAAATACGGTCTACAAAAACTATTTAGAGGAGAATTTGATGGAGGAATGGACAATTGAATAGGGAAATGGTTAGATTCTGAATATGGTAATATATTCGATTAGATAGTATAATTTTCCAATTTACAACATCGTGAACACAAAATTCTCTCCAATCTAACAACAATCTAGTGGAACCCAACTCTTCTATTTGTCCAAGTGAAAGATCCAACTTGTGGGGGAACATTAAACAAAGCATTCTTGTCAACAAATTCATTAAAGTCTTGGGTAGCTCTAGGAGGGGGAATAATACCTCTATACTTATCCTTGGGATGAAGAATGGTATTAAAGTCACTGGAAATAATAAATTTGGCACCTACTAATTCCGGGATAAAACTTGTAAGAGTAAGCCATAAAATTTGTTTATCTGACGTAGGGGTAGGGCCATAAACATTAATCAAATAGAATGAAAGTTCATAGTGTTGAATGGATAACATCTGCCAATTAGTTCGCTAATGAAGATGTTGAGCCTTAATAGTCTTAGGATTCCATAATATAGTGAGGTCCCCAAAAGCACCTAAGCTAGGAATATGTGAGGAATTCCACGTTGACATACATCCAATAGATTTCTAAAAGTTATTTGTTGATAGTTTAGTCTCCTGAAGCAAGACTACATCATATTGGATAAAATCAAGACATTGCTTGATCCTATTACATTTTTAAGGGGCATTAATGCCCTTGAAATTCCATCAGAGGATCTTCATAACTGACAAGGAGCCCTCTCGGCACTCATTGTTAGTTGTTTAGAGGTAGGAAAATTATTGTCCAAAGTTGACTGAATCCCTACATCAACTTCTTCTTTAACTTTTGAAGCTTTTTATGGCCTATCCCTAGGCTTAGAAGATTTTTTAGTTATAGGAGATGATGAGAGTGGGGTTTGTAGCATAGATAATTTTTGGGAGAAACCAAAACTAACATTGGTAAGAAGTGGATCGAAAAATGGGCCTAGTCTTACCAAAACTATCTATTTGAGCAGGAGACTTTTTGACTGCCAAGCCAAGATCTAAAACATTCATAAAGAGCTCCATCCTAAGTGAAGGGTGATCCAATTTAAAGTGTAAATTATTCTCAAGTAGGTCATGGGGCATGTTATCTTCATCAAAGAATTTGGGAGGAATTGATACACTACACTCGTCTACTAAAATTTGGGCATATTCAATAGACAATGAATTTCCTTGGGAAACTGATGCAACTTCTAATCTAGACAAGAAAGAAGGAGGTTGATCATTAGAAATGATCTCATTAAAAACATCATCCATGACTTCTTAATAGTTTTTATCGAAACTATCAAGATAGTTTCGATTGAAACTAAGAAAGTACGATCATGCCTACTCCACCCATAGGGGTGTTTCTCTAGTCGGCTCCTTAGGGTTTTTCCCTAGTTGACTAATAAGGAGGTTATTTTTAAAAAAAATGTTTGTATATAAATATGAGTTTCATTTTTAACAATTTTCATTTATGTGAAATCAAGTTATTGGCTTTTGAATTAGGAAGAAAGAAATCTTTGACAAACTTAAACCTATTTTTGAATTTTAGAGGAAGAATTTACAACATTGGCAATAAAGATAAAAGAGCAAGTAAATATGCATGAAGAAGAACTAAGGAACAAGAAGATGAAAATTGTCAAAAAATGCTAGCAAGATACTATCTTAGATCAAGTACACATGCACAAGCTTTTTTCCAATGTATTTAATTAGTTTATTTAGTTAGGATCAGGGTTTAAATCCAATTAGGAATATGATATTTATCTTAAATTAGCATTACTAGATTAACTTAATATTAAGAGTTTATTTGAAATTATGTTCATATTTAGGCCATTAGGGTTTATTCAATTATGTCCATATTTAGTCCTTAGGGTAAATATTACATTATGAATAAATTTAAATTGTGAATTTATTTAGCATGGGAATTACCTTTTTATTCAATTATTTTAATAATTTATAGTCCATTAAGGTTTATTAGATGATGATTAAATTTAAATAAATGAATTTATTTAGGACGTAGTCAACCAGGACAACCTACCAACAATGGAGAAGGTTCATCCTAAGTTCAAACAGGTACATGTGCATCTCTTGCAAGTATAAAATATAGATCTCTCTAGATTTCTAGGTCACAATCAAACTTTATATCTTTAATTTATAAATTTAGTGAGCAATATTTCCCCAAGCTTACTTGATTTTATTCATTATATCGTGCACGTGCAACTCTAGTAGATGATGAAAATGTTGGACATGAGGAAATTGAAGATGAAGCAATTGATACTGAAGAAGGACCATCTTAAGGTTAGATAATTTAATCAAGTACATAATATTTCACTCAAGTTAAAGATTTATATATGTGTACATATATGTCCCCTAAAGAGTTTTTATCTTAAGGCTTTTTTTTCATTTTTTCTTGTGCAGCCCGAGATCAAACAACAAATGAGAATTTTAATTTAGCTCAAAGATTGAAGAGAAAAATTAATCATAGAAATATAGATCATTTAATTTAAATGGATGTGAAAAATTGAGAGAATATGCTAATCAACCTACACATACTACGAAGAGGAAATTGAATAAAAATTCTAAAGACATAATTGCAAAATTTGAGAATCTATCAACAGTGGAGAAAACTCAACTATTATCAATTTCACTTCTTAAAGATGAATTCAAAGAGCCATTGAGACTATTGGGTATAGATACAAGTATAAAAAAGAGGAGGACTTCTAAACTAGAAAAAGATATTGTTGAAAGTGTTAAAGAAGGGTGACATTCCATTGGGAAAAGAACTAGATCAACAAATAAATCCATTGCAAGAAGAGTGATACTGACATCTATTTTAAATAAGAAAACATCCCAAAATAGACAGATCTGTTCATTATCATCTCATTTTTGGTATACTCAAAATATAGTACTACATTATCTGAAAAGGAGAAACAATTTGAATGATAGTACATTAGAAGGCGATTGGTCACTAATGTGTAGAGCTCCTCGATCTAACATGATTGGGGAAACAGTTAAGAACTTAGTTATTCAATTTTGGATTGATAATACTCATCCTTCACCAAATAGAAGAGATATCATCAAGTAGAGGATTGGGCCTAAGGAATATATTCAACACGTAAAACATTGGTTGCATGTCACTCAACATGAATTGTATCTCTGATTTTGTAATTTAAATCCTAACATAAAGATTGGAGAAACAATGTTTGAAAGATGGAAGCCCTATTTTGTGAAGATAAATAAATCTTTTGAAACATGTTGTTGTCGGTATCATGTTGAATTTGATCTATACTATGAAGGGTTTTAAAAGATGATAGAAGAAAGTGGTGGAACTTCTCAAATACTTTTCCTAAATGACCAAGTTAATTCATAACATCAATCTTATGTGACAAACCAAATGATTATGGAATAGGTGAAATAGATTGCATAAGAGGAACTTGTGAAACATGTGGTAACTTGACTAAATTTCCTTTGAGAGAAGAAGATACTAATACGACAAGGATGGTAAAATGTAAGAGATATAAGTACATAAAGTCATAAACAAAAGATGGAAAAGAATCAACAAGGTTAGAATATGTAGAGGATGAGATATCGGCTGGAGAATTTATGTCAAATTTTCATAAATTGATTCAACCATATATATGCCATGCATTTTTTGCTAAGTGGCAAGTAGAACAATTTCAAACACTAAGAGAAACTTTCCCACTCAGAATAATTCTATCTATTTTTGACTTTGTAGAGAATTACTCTTTCGTATCTCAAAAACAACTTCAAGTAGAATACTACTATACAGAGCAGGTTACTATTATGGTTCAAGTGTCTTAACGACATGCACAAATTGATATGGATGTTGTGGAAAGTACAGATCAAGCACGAGTCATTAAAAAAGAGTATCACTTTTATATTAGTGATGACAAAGAACATGGCACACATGTTGTGGAACATTGTTTTAAGACATTTTTTGAATATTTGAAAAATGAAAACATTAAAATAGAAAAAAATTTTGTATGGTTAGATGGATGTGTAGCACAATTTAAATGATCTAGACCATTTTATGCATTATGTAGATATCATCGATACCTTAATATACCACACATTTGGAGTTTTTTTTAGAGTGGACATGAAAAGGGTGAGCATGATGGTGCAGGAGCTTGTATCAAATGTGCTTTAAGAAAGTATCAAATGGACTATCAAGGATATCACATTAATAATGCTCATGATGTGGTTGAGCGGTGCAAAACACATTTTTCAGTGCCAAAAAATATAGATAACACATCATCACAAGCGGATCGAGTCATACCATTTAGAGTGTTTTGGGAGGTATCAGATATATATAAATTAATTTGTTTATATTTTTAAATTGAATCTTAAATTTATATTTAATATGTTACCTTAGATTATCTCTAACTAAATTATGGACCTTGTGTACATTTAGGTGTTGATAGAAGATCAATACATGCATGCAAGAGGGTAGAGAAGACACGATCTTTGCATTTAGTTATGAGTACAAATAGTAATGTGTGGTCATTGTACATAAGAGAATACTCATGTTTTTGTCCTAATTGTATTGATGAAGACTATGGTGGTTGAATTAATCAAGAACGTGGATATGTGGGTGAATGGACTTTGGTGCCACTAGATGTTATTAATACGAATGAGTTTGAGGACAAAAACTATGATGATATTCCATTGATTTCTAGTGATTATAACCCTATTTTAGGATTGATCAGAGTTGGTATGTATGAAATATATATATACCTGGATCATGTAGATGTATACATTTTTCATAATTTTGGTTAATTTTTATTATATATATGTACTTATGTACATGATGTGTATCCAGAATTTTGACATATATAAGTTTGTACATAGGAAATGTTTTTGCAGTCATGGCAGAAACATAAAATATAGAAGGTGCTAGCTATTATTTATTATGTTGCACCATGGAAAGAGAGAAGCTAACAAAGATTGAAATAAGTGATGAAATTATTTTTCCCATAGTATAGTATATAGTTGAATTATGTATATATGTATGTCAAGTATGTAAGTTTTTAATGAATTCAAATTCTTTGACTTAAATTCAAGATTGATAAATTTTTTAAATGTGTACATTTGCAGGTTCTATTGTTGTACAAGGAACATATTTGAAGCAAATAAAAGTACTTAAAAATGGGATTCATTTCACCAATTATCAACCTAACAATAAGGTATATCAATATAGTAACCATGTTATTGCCACTGGTCTAACTCTTCATCCAGTCAAAGGACCTGGAATACGTAAGTGGAGGCTCCATATTGATGATCATGAGAAAATATTAAATGTTATCCAAGAACGAGCTGATCCACTTGATATGAGATAGAAACAACTCCTAATTTGAAATGTAACTCAAGAAAAATTTGAAATTTGGTTCAAACTATTTGAAATTTGGTTGAACAATCATTTGATCAATTTGAAATTTGGTGGAATAACTAATTTTCTAAATTGAACTTTTACTCTTTCATTTTTAACTTGATGTCTTGAATTCAAATTGTGATAAAGTAACTAATTATTGAAATTATGAACTTATATGTATGTGTGTACACTAATTACTTGACATGTGCACCTTGAGGGGATGAAATTAGGAGTCTGTAAAATTAATTATATTGAACTTTCTATTTCACAAGTAACTTGTCAATTTTATGACACATGTACGCTTTCAATTTAACTAATTAGGACATGTGCTTTCAATTTCAGGACATGTGAGCTTTCAATTTAACTAATTACCTGACATGTGAGCTTTCAATTTTAGGACATGTGAGCTTTCAAGTTCAAATTGAAATTTTTTAAACTAAATTTTGAACATGTACATGTTTTAGGTTGGACTTGAATTAGAACATTGGGATTAAGGGCCCGATAAACTTCTAGGATATATGTGTACAAATTAAAATTTCACTATGATTAAAATTTGAAATGTAGCTCAAGAACAATTTGAAATTTGGTTCAAACTATTTCAAATTTGGTTGAACAATTATTTGATCAATTTGAAATTTGGTGTCCAATAACTAATTTTCTAAATTGAACTTTTACTCTTTCATTTTTAACTCAATGTCTTGAATTTATTTAACTTTCTATTATATTGAACTTTCTATTTCATTTAACTTGTCAATTTTAGAACACATGTACACTTTCAATTTAACTAATTAGGACATGTGGTTTCAATTTTAGGACATTTGAGCTTTTGATTTAACTAATTACTTGACATGTGAGCTTTCAAGTTCAAATTGCAATTTTTTTAAACTAAATTTTAAACACATACATGTTTTAAGTTGAACTTGAATTTTAGAACATTGGGCTTAAGGGGATAAAATTATAGGATATGTGTACAAATAAAAGGGATGAGTTCTATAGATTTACTTAAGTTAGGAATTATGTCCAACTAATTAATTGATACTTGAAAATTTAATACATGATATATTACTAGACATTTAAATTACATGAACTTACATATCTTAAATAGAAACAATTTATAATATACTAGATCTAGATCTATAATGTACATTAGATTCCACAACATAATGTAACATGTATCAATCATCTTGAGAAAAAAAGCATGTATCTATCTAGAGATCTATCAGAAGATAATATCAAATATAAATAGCATGCACACATGTAGACATGTAGATCCAAGTACATCTATATCAAATCAAATATAAATATAACATGCATCATGTGTGTATATAAAGTGTCTATCTAATATATGAATGTCTCTCTAGATGAAAGTCTAGAACAAATCATCTAGATAAAAAAAAACTATAGATCATCAGGTGCAGGACTATCATCACCATGCCTCCTCACAACGTGGTTTGAAGACTAACTAGTATCAAGGTGCTCACTAGGATGTGTTGACCCCTATATATAAATTCAAGAGAAAGTGGTATCAATACATACATACATTTAAATACATGTACACATAATAAAAACATAAATAAACATTACCTATCCACTACTGACATCATCCAATGTGTCTTGACGATGTACACAATCTGGCATCAGATCTGGAGTAAAAAGAGGCATGTCTCCCTACATTGTACATGTGCACGTGCAACACATCAAGTTAGAATTTCTCTACATGATTACATTTGAATCTACGTGCATGATATACACACATGTGCACACATGCACATGTTTAAATTAAATTAGTTTCAAATGATTGAAATTTTAACATGAACAAAAAAAATTTTACCTGTGTAGATGGTGGCATTTGATAATACTCGAACTGCCTAGCATCGATCATGTAAACTAATGCATCCAGATTTCACTGCATTGCATCAAGGTCAATCTCTACATCTATGCAGGCCCCATGATTGGTGACTAACACATGTCCTAATAATGACGAGCCAAGTGGACTATGTAGATGAGATGGCATAGAAGTAGAATCATCACGTGTCGACAAGTCCATCCATCCTGTGGTCGACAAGCTCAAATCAACATCATTAAGGCCCACATCTGAACTCTAAGCTTGCACTGTAACACTAGCTGAAGGGTCTGTGGTTTTTATATGTCTCTCTGGAGCAAAAGAGTGGTCAGTAGATGGGTCATCATGTGCACTACCACCATGAGCACTACATGATCGATGAGAGGAATATGGCTAAGGATGTGTCCTAGTACTACCATGGACATGACCTTGAACATTTGATATGGGTATGCCAAGATGCTCTAATACAAATCTATATGTATCTAATAGATCCTTAGCCAGACCAATCATAGTATCTTGTGCCAACACTCCAGTGAGACCCTCTAAGCTAGCCACTGAAGGGATGCCTGCTGCATTGTACAAGTCTCCTAAAGATGAAGCATAGGATGATGATCTAGAACACCGACGAGACATCAAATACTGACCAACCTCATCACTCAAAATAGATATGATAGCTGCTGCAATATCTCCAACTCCCTAAATGACCCCACGTAACTGAGTGCTATGCATGGCCTCATTAGCTGATGGACCTAACACAAGGGAAATAGCAAGTGCCCTCTCTCTGACAATCAATCTATGTGCCAGTGGGGGATGACCTGGCTACCTATCAGCTAGTTTACCATGCCCCTATCCTAAATGTCATGGTAAATTTGTGTAGTTCACCACCCTACATAAGCAAACCTCTGCATAAAGCTGTCAGGCAAAATAGAGTGGAATTTGGTCATTATTTGGATAATGACCATCGGTAGCAAGGAAGCATGGGTATATCAATGTAGAAATCTATGGATCTATACACTTAAGGGAAGAATACCCCTTCACATACTTTTGTAAAATATAATGAGGGAAACGTTCCCTCCTCATGACATCTTTGGGCACCAAGCCCTACACCTCCTGGAGTGAAAGACTAGAGGAGACCTCTTGTCTCTTACTGTCAAGGACTGTCTGTATAGTATGTGAAGAATATGGGGTAGTGCCATGAATCTCATCTCGAATAAATGTTAGGCTGTGTAAGATACTCTGGCATGTACCACTATAAACACTACAACATGTGTCACTAGTCAAGGATTCCTGAAGTCTATGAATCTCCTGGTTAGTGTGATCATAGAGCTCTTGAGGTGGGATAGGTAGCTTATCATGGGGGACATGATGTTGCTTAGGGGGGATAGGCTACTACTCAAGGCCTAGGATAGGATGCTCAAGGCTGGGTATAGGCTACTACTCAGGGCCTACGATAGGTTGCTCAGGCCTGGGTATAGGCTGCTCGAGGCAGATAGGTTGCTCGGGGGGGATAGAAGGCTATTGATCAACCATGTCAATGTATGTAGGTGCGTGTATAATGTGTAAACCTGAAAATTTAAATTAAAATGTATGATATTTAAAAAAATTGAAATTTATATTAACATATGTATGTACAATTTGACAAAATTAAAAAACTTGTGTTGGAATATTCAAATATGGAAAGAGTACTTATCAGAGGGGTGGGGGGGGGGGGGGGGTGAATTAGAAGTATCACACTTTAGCCAATAAAACTTTTGGGTGGAAGTAAATTGCATACATGTAAATACATTCAGTAAACATGAAACTAAACACATGCATCAATAACACATAACACTAGAATTTGGTAACCTAGAAACCCTCCAAGAATAAGAAGGTAAAACTAGGGTGGGGATGATATCGACAAAAATTACTGCAGCAATATTGTTCAACCAGTTTTGATGGTCTACCCTATTAAAGACCTGCCCTGCTAAAGGCTTTACACTGTGTCAATAGTGACCTGGTTAAAGGATTTCAAACACTTAACATGAAGTGTCACCCTATTAAAGGATTTAATCATCTTTTGATAAGGATCTACAAATAGCTATTAAGCCAACCTATCTACATAGGATTTTATTTTTAATACAATGGTAAGAGAGTATTAGGTATTATAAACCTAATTTTTTGCAATCCTTTATTACTAAATGTTGGAACTCATTCTGGCTCTTTCTCTAATTTTGATCCTCTGAGATCTGATTTTTGTTTGTCTACCTTGCTTTGTTCTGATCAATTGATTAATGAATTGCTGCTCTTACTTTCTAAGTCTCCTCTCGCCAAATACCATTCTGTTTCTTTTTTTTTAATTCTACTCTGCTCCTCTCATATTTTCAATGAGCCTTTCATCTTCCTTAAAAATACTTCGAAGACTTAGGGTTAGATATGGATCTATGATCCACATTGAATCTCAATTTCTTGCTCAATACTTGTCTTTTGCTAATTGGTTGCATGCCTTTCCAAGTTTTCCAATTGGCTGCATGCAAATTGCATAGGAAATATAAAAGATTCATTCTTATGTCTATATCTTTCGAGATTTATCTTATGTCGGCTACAAAAATAGTTTACATCATAGTTTGTGCAATCACAAACTCTTATGCTGATATCCTGAGTTACTCGGCTCTTGAGGCATTGCTGATGCTCGGCACATGCTGTTTCTTGGATAGCTCAAAAAAAAAACTATATCACTCGGCACATACTATTACTCGGCACTTGTTAACACTCGGCACCAACTATTACTCGGCACTTGATATAGCTCGGCACTTCATATTACTCGGCACCTACTCTTTGCTCGGCATTGTTTAGTGGAAAAATGGTTAAGTGTATTGACACTCAGTTGTGAAAATTATTCTTTAAACTAACAATCTCCCCCTTTGACATGAGTGGAAAAAATGCTTAACTAAGATCCTTATGACTCCTTGTTAGTTGATCCTGTATGTACACTCAGTGATTTCTATCCTATTTTTGTATTTTGACTAATCAAAATTTGTCAAAAAAAATCCCAAAATTTGCTATCTCCACCTTTTATCATACTTATCATTTCATTCCTACACTTAACTCCCCCATACTTAATCTCTTCTTATCACTCCCCCATACTTATATTCCCCCTTTTTGACACTTATGTCAAGGGTCTTACAAGGAAATGCCATACTTGGCCAAAAATGTACTATTTACTTCAAGGAATACCTTCAGAGCTACATCCCAATTTGCTAGTGTGAGGTCCAATGACTTATGCTGGATGGCAATCTCTGTTGCTAGGTGAACAAGTCCATCAGATGAAGAAATATTGGGGTCTTTCTTTCTTGAGGACTATCTCTACATTTATCTGCTCCTTGTGAAGTAGTTCCAAATGAGGAGTTATTGAGGAATTAATTTGCATCAATTTAGCTTTTGTAGTTGCCTCCTCTCCTGCTAAGACATCTAACTCTCTTTGTGTGTGAAGCGATTGGGCAAAATGCTTCTCACTCTGAGCTGGATTTGTGGGGAGTTGCATGCTAGAAATCTTCAGATTGTTCTCCAAGCTCAGTATTTTCTGGCTAGTGTCTTGTGTGAATGTGGAAAAATCACACAACTTTTTTTACAGGGAAAAGATGTTTCCTAGTACATTTTTAACTATTTTAATTTTCTTTGCCAATTCTACTTGTGACAGTGCTATATCACCGGATATTTTATTATTTACCTTGCCTTGGCACTTCCTTTCTGACCATTTGAGCAATTTGGCATTTTTTTCTTGGTCTTCACTAGTCACTTGGTCAACTATATCAGATAGTTACTCTATAATTAGTCTTGACTCATCTAGAGACTGTAAGCAAAAAGCTTCTGTGAATATGTCTTTGATTTCATTCAAGGTAAGCTTATGCTTGTGTTCTTTTCTTAGTGCTTCTTGTCTCCTTCTTTTGTCCAATGCACTCTGAATTTCATTGATCTTCTCTTCAGTGAGAGTGCTAGATTCATAATATGAGATATTTATTTCTTCATCAAGCTTAGGAACTCGATAGTGAAGTTTCCTGATTGCCTTTGATGAGCTCGACCCTGGTGTCCTGATTTGTAGTTGTAACCCATCAGTACTCAGCTATTGAAGAGTCTATGTTGGAGTACCAGATTTTGGTAATGCAACCAATGTTTGTATTGCAGACTCCTCCTTCTTCTTTGTCTCATCCTTTTCTTTAGCTTGAGTATCCCTTTTATTATTGCTAGGTGGGGTTGAACTTGTTGGTTGTTCAAATGTTTCTTTTATTTCTCCTGCTGTTGTACTCGGCATTTGAAGTGTATAAGTGACTACACTTGGTGGAGGTGGTGGTGGAAGAAATAGAATACTAGTAGTTTGTATGGTCGAGGGTGGCACTTGTGCTTTTACCTTGACAATCTTTCTTTTAACTTCTGGATTATGTAATTCATCAACATTGACCAATATAGGATTTGAACTTAATTTTGCTACCAGTGATGATTGCTCAAGGATTTCTAAATCCTTTGTAGTTAATGGATTGATGTTTGGATTTGAAGTGTTTGTAACATCTTTTATTTTTATAATATCTGCAGGTGTGATGGTGGCATGAGGAGGACTAGGAGGAGATACCTATGTGTCTTGCACACTTTGATCTTGTGGCTCAGTTGTATCTTTCTCTTCCTCTTTCTCCTCTGTATGTGCCTTTTCTTCCTTTTCTTCTTCACTCTTCTTCTCCACTTGTTCCTTCTCTTTTTCCTTTGTTCATGACACCTTCTTTTCTCTTATCTTGGCACTTTCCTCTGCCTTATATTCTTCATTATACACATCTTCAATTTTCTTGTAAACTATTTTCCACAATCTTGTGGATTTTGTAACTACCTCTTCAATTTTATTCTGTAATATGCTGAATGCTCTATGCTTGGGGGTGAATATATTATTATTCCTTTTTACTACATTTGTTACTTGATCTCTAGACAAATCAGGAAACAATCTTGCTAATGTTGACATCCTTTTCTCCCTTTCCATTTGTAAAAAAAAATGCCATTTATCCTCTACAATTTTGTAGAATTCTTTAGGCATTGGTTCATCTAATTCTAGAGGTGTGTGCTTATATTCATCCATCATAGCATACACAGATTCCTCTAATTTATTTTTCTCTTCTTTTGTGAGCTTAGAAAAATTTAGGTTCTTTAAACCTTTCAAATAATCATTCCTAATTTTTGAACATAATTTATCAACAATAGTTTGAGGTTTGTGTCTTACCACTTGAAATTGACTGTTGTCCTCTGACTCTGTCTTCTCCTCATCTATTTTAGGCTGGGCAATAAATTTTCTTTTCTTAGACTCAGCAGCAGTCTTCTTTGAGTCTTTCTTCTTTCCTTTTGCCTCCTCTTGGGCTTTTTGTGATGCAGCCCTTGTTGTAGGTCTCTTTGGTGCAGGAGCAGCTACTTTCTTTCCCTTGGATTGAGGAGCAGGAGGAGTTATGGCCTTTCTTTTAACTTGTGCTTCCCCAGCTTCTTCTTCCTCAAGACTTTCCTCTCGATCTTCTCCTAACCCTTGAGTCAGACCTTGAGGTTTATCTTCCTCTTCTTCAATGTCTTCTCCTTCCTCTTCTGTTGTTCCTTCTTCTTCAACACCAAATTTTCTCTTGATTTGTCTCACCATTTTTTCTTTCTTCTTTATTGCAGAAGCAGTCTTCAAATCTATTATCACCCTTGATTTAACAACATCATATTTTTTAAAATCTTTTACATTTTTATCAGCTTCTTCTATAAGGAGGGTTGTTATCGCTGCAGAAGCTTGATCAATATCAAGTTCAGAACCTAGTGGCCTAAGCCATCTTACTTTAGGTATAACTACTTGTATATAGGTATAATCTATATCTACAAGAAAACAAATGTGCTTTTCATATTTCTCAATCAATGAGATTGGAATCCTCATTCTTTATTTCATGGACTTTTTGAAGTCCTCAAAGTAACTAGTCATTTGGGCATCAAAATTTTCACCCATCTTTTCAATGTATCCATTGATTTTTTCAACAATTTCTTTGTCTAGACTCCATCTCACCTTACCCACAGAAGGAAATTCTTTAATCAGATAGAAAAATATGCACACCAAAACTGATCCAAATTTGCACTGAGCTCCCTTGCTCTTCCTTATAGCTCCCAAATTTTCATTAATCTGTTGAAACATGAGCTCTGCTAGATCATAAGTGTGATCCTTTTTAATTGTCTTGTATGCAACATCAACTACTATACAAGGTACACTTTTTAACCTACTTGATTGATAGAATTTGTGTGAAATGATTCTCATAGCAAAATCAAGTAGGGGATCTGTGACTGTGTCAATAGTCATTCCTCTATTATTCCATTTAGCACCTTTGTTTTTCTCTATTACTTCCCTTTTGTTACTTCGCAGGGTCTTTGGCCGATCTAGGGTTGGAATACCAGTAACCCTATGAACAATTTTCTTAGTGAATTTTACTGGCCCTAACTCTTACCAAAAGGCTCCATCATGTATTCTACTCAAAACTATCCATATCCATTCAATTTTGAAAACAATCAGAAATTCTAGGGTTTTGGTTAATCCTTTTCTTTCTATTATTGAGAACTCATCTTTCAGTCTTTTTTTCTCACGTAGCTTGTCATATGCATTGTAGATCTCTGAATCTCCTATGGCTCCAATTTTGCAGTTATAACATTTGCGAACATCTTGGACCATAACAACTTTATCAGGAATAATTGATAATGCACCTGCGGGATCATTCTTGTATGCTACTTTCGGAATGGGCTCTAATTCAGGTTGTTTAACTTCATTCTTGACCAGCTGTATTTCATGACTCTCTCTACCCTTAGTGGTTCCTGACCTAGATGCCATTGTTTTCCAAACTAGGGTTTATGATTTAAACAAGTTTATAAATTCTACGTAGCTCGGCACTTAAGTAAAATACCTCAAATCGATGAAACTTGTCCTGAATCGTTGTTGAAATCTTCACAAATGGCTTATGAGCTGACCTTGATCTTCTCTGCTCTTCTCGGCTTTGCTTCTCATTTGAATGGTGGGAAAATGATCGAAAATTGAATTTATGTACCCTTCAAAATAGAGTAATTAATGCTTAGTGCGCTGATAACTGTCTACTCGGCACCCATTGTGTTTCACTTTGCTCGGCTCCTATTGATGTTTCACATTTTGGCATCATCTATCAACTCGGTTGCTATTAGCAACTCGGCACCTGAAGACAACTTTGATAGATCTTGCAAAATTATCAATTTTGACTTAGCATCTTTGCTCATGCTAATTTCTTCTTTGCAGTTCTTCTATGTCTTGGGACTGATGTATGATGTAACTTGGCTTATCAATCCAACACAATTATTCTTGCTTAATTTGATGAAGTGTGATCACTTGACCTATTAGGTGAAGTGATCTCTACACTTGATGTGCCATACTCTTCTTTTTTCTTCCATGTCTTATTCATTTCACTTCTGATATGTCCAACATCTATCTTTGCCTTTCCATTGCTGAACTCAGAACTTGATGCCTTTGACCTTGTTGGGAAATTCCTGCTAACGTGACCAATTTTTAAGCAACTAAAACATGTAGTTTGACTCAACCATCTTTTATAGTTTCCCTTGAAATGCATTCTTATGCAATTTTGGGGTGTGTGTCCATATTCTTGACAATAGTGACAATTGTACCTAGTGTTGTAATACCAAAATTCATGGTTTGATGTCTTTGTTGGTTGATTTAATGTCCACATAGGCTTTGATCTACACTCAAATGCCCTATGTCCATACTTTTTGCAATTATAACAATGTCCATCAAATCTTGATGTCTTAGTAGTTTTGGTTTTGCATTCATATGCTTGATGACCTTGTTCTTGCATTTATGACAATGGTTTATACTTTTAGGTTTATCATGCTGATGGGCATTCTTGCTTCTACACACATTAGATGTATGTCCTTTCTTTCCACAGAAATGACATGTAGGTTTAACATCTTTACCTTTATTACTTCTTTGTTCTGCACTCTTTGATGATTCTCCAACTTTAGTGCTATTGTATCCAAGTCCTGATGTATCATGGACAGATTTTGGGGATTTCAACAACTGTTCAAAATACTTGATAGCTTCACTTGACTTGTTGACATTCTCTACCACCTCTTTTTCTCTGTTCAATTCATTTAGCATTTTTTCATTTTGCATCTTCAAAGTAGAGATCTCAATATCTTTCACATCAAGTTCATGATGAAGGTTCATCATTTGGGCAAGTGTATCCATCTGCATGTTTGAGATCTTTGTCAATTCAGTACATTTTTCTTCAAGTCTGTTTGCAAGATTTCTTTTGTCATTTTCCATCATGACCTTATCATCAACTGCTCTTTTCTTTTGTTTAGAAATTTCACATATCATTATGGCCTATGATTCATGTTCCATCTTGAGAGATCTTATCTCCTCTGTTTGAACTTTGTTTTTCTCCATCAGTTCTACTATTGCTACATCAAACTTTTTAGTGTCTCCATTAGAAAATATGTTGGTGGTATCAATCTCCTTGTAGTTTATCTCATTTTCGGCTATGGCTAGATCCTTCCTTTTTTTTAATGAATTTCTCAACTTGTTTCTAAATTCCTCCAAGCTATGCAGAGAAAGTTGCACATCTATCACCTAATTTTCAATGATCTTTCCAAGTTTGAAAGCTTCCATATTTAGATATTTTCCTCCAAGCTATTAGGCTTTTCCTTGTGAGAACCTAGATTTTCTCTGATACCAATTGTTGGAATATTCAAATATGGAAAGAGTACTTATGAGAGGGGGGGTGAATCAGAAGTATCACACTTTAGCCAATAAAACTTTTAGGTGGAATAAATTGCACACATGTAAATACATCAAGTAAACATGAAACTAAACACATGCATCAATAACACATAACACTATAATTTGGTAACCCAGAAACCCTCTAGGAATAAGATGGTAAAACTAGGGTGGGGATGATACCAACAAAAATTACTGCAACAATATTGTTCAACCACTTCTGATGGTCTACCTTGTTAAAGGCATGCCCTAGTAAAGGCTTTACATTGTGTCAATAGTGACCTGGTTAAAGGATTTCAAACACTTAACATGAAGTGTCGCCCTATTAAAGGATTTAATCACCTTTTGATAAGGATATAGAAATAGTTGTTAAGCCAACCTATCTACATAGGATTTTCTTTCTAATACAATGGTAAGAGAGTATTAGGTATTATAAACTTGATTGTTTGCAATCCTTGATTACTGAATGTAGGAACTTGTTTTGGCTCTTTCTCTGATTTTGATCCTCTGAGATCTAATTTCTGTTTGTCTACCTTGCTTTGTTCTGATCAACTGATTAATGAATTGCTGCTCTTACTTTCTAAGTCTCCTCTCGCCAAATACCATTCTATTTCATTGTTTTTTAATTCTGCTCTGCTCCTCTCATATCTCTTTTCAATGAACCTTTCGTCTTCCTTAAAAAGACTTCAAAGACTTAGGTTTAGATATGGATCTATGATCCACATTGAATCTCAATTTCCTGCTCAATACTTGTCCTTTTCTAATTGGTTGCATGTCTTTCCAAGTTTTCCAATTGGCTGCATGAAAATTGCATAGGAAATGTAAAAGATTCATTCTTATCTCTATATCTTTTGACATTTATCTTATGTCAGCTACAAAAATAGTTTACATCATAGTTTGTGCAATCACAAACTCTTCTGTTGATATCCTGAGTTACTCAGGTACTGGGGCATTGTTGATGCTCGACACATGTTATTTTTAGGATAGCTCGGCACCTAAAGAAAATTGTATCACTTGACACATACTATTACTCGACACTTGTTAACACTCGACACCTACTGTTACTCGGCACTTGATATAGCTCGACACTTCATATTACTTGGCACCTACTCTTTGCTCGGCATTGTTTAGTGAAAAAATGGTTAAGTGTATTGACACTCAGTTGTCAAAATTATTCTTTAAACTAACAACTTGTATCTAAATTGTTTTAATAAAATTAAATATGCACGTACATGTGTACATATATATAGAAGTCCTAAAACATAAATGAACATATACCTTAAGAAAACGAAATTTTAAAACACAGATGTTGTTATATATAATGTTTGTAACTCAAGGACCTTTTAAGAACTACATTTGCGCAAGTTATATTTCTATATAAGTTAGATTGAATGTTCAAAAATTTTAGACATATGTGTGCACATAAACTTGTCAAGTGTAATTTAGGTCCACGAAGTAAATATGTGCATATATATATAGATATAGATATATCTGTATATGTACATGATATGTATATTTGCACATATATCTATCATGTGTGTGTGTATATGTGCATATGTGTGCATATATATACACACATGTGCACATGATATGTGCAAATATACATATCATGACACATATGTACATATATATGTACATATATGTATATATATATATATATATATATGTAGATATGTACATATATGTACATATATATGTACATATACATATATATATATATATATATATATATATATATATATATATATATATATATACATATATGTATATATATATATATATATACATATATGTATATGTACATATATATGTACATATATATGTACATATATATATATATATATATATGTGTGTGTGTGTGTGTGTGTGTGTGTGTGTGTGTGTATATGTACATATATGTACATATATGTACATATATGTATATATATATATATGTACATATATGTACATATATATGTACATATATGTACATATATATGTGTGTGTGTGTGTGTGTGTGTGTGTGTGTGTACACAAACACACACACACACACACTGTAGGATAAAGTTTAGGTTTAGGGTTTTGCATTGAGGTTAAATGGTGTGGTTGTTTAAATCATGGTTAGCAAATTAGAGTTAAAAGTTGGAATAAAAAATATAGTTAGGTTTGGGGATGGCTGGTGTAAGTGTTACTACAAATATTAAGCTTTAGGATCAAGGTCAGGTTTAACATCATGATTAAGGTTTGGGTTAGGTTAAATTGTATTAGTGATATAGTTAGGTTTAGAATTATTCTTAGATTAGAGAAATACTTTTCTTAGGATTATTGTTAGCGTAACTTTGGTTATGATTAAGATTGTAGTTAAGGTCATGGTTTATGGTTAAGGCTATAATAAAGGCCAGTGTTAGGATTCCTATAATTCACCATGTAGGGTTAGAGTTATGGCTTTGATTAGGGATAGGGTTATGATTAGTGTTTATATTATCTCTTAGTTAGGGAGAGAATTAGAATTTTGTTTGGTTGAGGTTTAGATATGGTTTGAAAATATTATTTGAGGTTAAGGTTAGGGTTTACAGCATGGTTGGTCATGAATAGGGTTTGGCTTAAAATGACATACCTAGGTTTTATGTTTGGGTTATGGCTAGAGTCAACATTAGGCTTTATAGTTGAGGTTTTACATCACATGGTAAGGGTTTGGATTAGTGACATATAGTTAATATTAGCTCATCATCTTAGGTTAGAGAAATAATTATATTGGGGTTTTATAAAATTAGGGTTAGCATTTTAGTTATGATTAAAATTGGAGTAAAGCTTATAGTTGAAGTTAGAATTAATGTTCGAGATTTTTTTAAAGGTCATGGAACTATGGCTAGTTTAAGAGTTTACATTAGGTAAAATAGTTACAGTGTACTTAAATAAACTTTAAATTAAAAGATAATATTATATATTTAGATCTAATATGGATAAAAAATTATCTTTAAAAAATATCTTATTTGTGTATTTAGAGATTCACAATGACATTAGAGGCTTAAGCATGAATAGTAAACTAAAATATACAAAGAAACATATATTTAAATACTAAAAACATATAAATTTTAACTAAAACAACATAGGAAGGGAAAAAACAAATGTTTCATACCTTTTTTGGATGGTTGATGATGCGGATGCCAATCTCTCTCTAACTTTCAATTGAAATAATGAGAAGACAACTGGTTGTGCCCCTATTTATTCAGGTAGATTAGGATTTTGATTGAAACTATGGTCAAGTTTCGATTGAAACTTTGAAACCCACGTAGCAACCCATGACCCAAGTTTTGATCGAAACTTGACCATAGTTTCAATCAAAACTCTTGCACTAACTTAATTTCAATCGAAACTAACATTTGATCAAAAGTAGAAATTTTTGATTGAAATTTTTAAAATTAGTTTCGATCGAAACTTCTGGGACGATTTTTGGTCTTCGAGCTTTTTTGGAGGAATTTCTTCCTCCAAAAATGTGTAACACACTATTGTGGGTTCACCCCCATCTAAGAGGGAAAAATAACATATTATCCATTGGTAGCCAGATATGTAATTACAAGTTTAGAAAATGTTGATGATGTAAAAAGAGACTAATCTAGACTTATATACTTATCTCAATGAGTATTCCATTTAGAGAAAAGATGGGTCAAAAACAACATAAAGTTTTTAGCAAAATAAAAGGAAAAAGACCCTAAATTTGGAAAAGCCATAAGAGAAAAGGAATTCCCCAAAAATGAACACTAGGGGTTATTAGGACCATGGGATTGATCTTTTTGTGTATAATAATGAGCCTTTAGTGAATGGTAAACAACTAGATTTACAAATGAGAAATGATATGGGTCACTTGATAGTTTAGCTTAAGATACACAAGCATCATTAGGGGTAGAAGGAATAGACTATGTCCTAAAAGTGCATTTCATGGGGTCAAAGTTATGGTTACTACAAAATTTTAGATTAGAGCAACTTGGATCTCAACATTGATTAGTAAAATGACCCAACCAACCTACCATCTTAACTACAATCTATGTGTCTTGAAGAATAAATGTTTGGTTCCAACATCCATGGTATTATTATATATTATTTTCAATATTATAGTTTATATATTTTTATCATGATCTATAGAGAATTTATTATGTAAATTTAGAGTCAATTTTAAACAAATATATTATATAAGAATTAAGTTGATGACAAATTAGTTATTTATGTAATTGGATCTTGACAAGTCATTACATAATATTTTATTTTTATACCAATCAATTTTTGTTTTCATATTTTTTTATATGACATCATTTTCATGGTAGTTGGTCGGAAGCTTTTGTCATTTCTAAGGTAATTGTGCTAAGGGAAAGAGCAATTGAATTTCTCTTTCAGGGAGTTAGTTCAACAAATGAGTTGGAACTTTCTAGTACCAGAATTGCCTTGGCAAAAGCACATTTGTTATCACAATCATGGATGACATATTTGATGACTCTAGAATTCTTGAGCAACTAAAATACATTGTAGAAGCCATTGCTTAGGGTTTGGATGTTTCTGTTATATCTTGCAACTAGGGCAAAGGTCTCTCCATAGTCAATTCCTTCTTCTTGTGCATATCCCTAGCAAACTAATTGTGCCTTATTCCTTGTGACTTCACCATTATCATCGAAACTTTTTATGTACATCCACTCAAGTTTTCAACCACATTCTTGTTCTCTAGTCTGGGTACAAGAGTTCGTGTTTTATTCTTCTCAAGATGATCAATCTTTTCTTTTATGGCTTTACTCCAATCTTCATTCTCTAATGCATCCTTCACTGACTTAGGCTCATGCATTCTTAACAAACATGTATTGTTTCTCAACCTATTCCTTTTCATTGGTTTGACTTCTTTATCTCCAATAATTTTTCCAAAATGGTGATGTCTTTTGACATACTTTGACAATCTCTGTTCTGCTCCTCTTTGTACAATGGGTCTATCAACTTCAGAGTCACTATGAACTTCTCTATCAGGTAACTCGACATACCTTTCATGTATAATGATCTCAATATCATAATGTACCTTAGCTTCTACCTACAACTAGACCCCTGAATGTAACTTGTTATCCATTGTATGTGACTCAATAGTCATTGATTCTTCTTGATTAGCAACTTTCTTTACAAAATTATTATTATCAAAATACATGTCTTCATATTAGTACATGAAGTTTCTATAGTTTTCAGGTTCATTTTTTGGTTCATCTTCATGCACTTTTGTATATTCATAAAACTTCACATTTGTAATTTCCACAACTTTGTTAGTATTAGTATTTAAACACTTATAAGCTTTACTTCTTGTGGAATAGCCTTAGAATATACCTTCTTTACTATTAGCATCAATTTTACCATTCCTATTGTCCTTAAGAATGTAACACTTGCTTCCAAATACCTTAAAATATTTGACATTGGGTGAGTATCCATACCATAATTCAAAAGGTCTAGAGTTTGTACCTTTCTTGACTGGTATTTGGTTCAAGGTATAGACAGCTGCACTGAAAACTTCTCTCCATTATTTTAAAGAAACATTCTTCTCTATCATGAGTGTTTTAGCACAATCTATTAAAAACTTGTTCCTCTTTTCAACAATCCCATTTTGTGGAGGGGTCTTAGGTACATAAGTTTTTAAACTCATTTGATGTAAAATCTACACCTCTGTCAGATCTCAGACATTTAAAGCTCTTACCAATTTCCTTTTCAACTCTTATCAAATACCACTTAAACATTTGAAAAGCATCATATTTTTCTTTTAAGAACATTATTGTCATCATTCTTGAGTAATCATTGACAAATAGGATAATGTACCTGTCACCTTTGTAGCTTTGCACATCAATTGGTCCACATAAATTAGTATGAACTAATTCAAGAATTTCTTTTGAAGTATGATTCTTACTTTTAAAACTAGACTTTGTTATCTTTCCTAACTCACATTGTTTGCAAATTAAATTATTAGCTTTCTTAAGTTTTGGCAAACCTCTGACTCTTTTCATCTTATTGATATTGACCAAATTACCAAAATTTACATGACATAACCTTTTTTCCCATAGCCACCTATCATCAAATTGTAAACAAGATAAGTATCATCATTCATATCAAGATAAAATAGATTACCTCTAGTCTGATCTCCACTTCCAATTAGTTTTCCCTCATTGTCATATATCTAATATTTTCTATTATCAAATTCAACTTTATAACATGAACTATTCAATTGTGACACACTTAATATATTATAGTTAAGTCCTTCTACATAGTAAGTATTGTCATACATTATCTTATCTTTCAATCTTATTGATCCTTTTCCTTTAATCAGATAGGGTGCATCATTACCAAATCTAACACTGTTTCCATTGTAATACTCAAGGTCCAGTCATGTGATGTGAAAATCCACTGTCAATGATCCATCTATCACATTTTTTCACATAAGATATCAATTAAATTTCCTCATCTTCATTAGAATCATCCTTGATAGCAACATAGACAACTACATCATCATGATCTTCAAATTTATCACTAGATTCTTCTTTAGCAATGTAACAAGCCTTCTTTCTTTGTTACTATCATATTCTCTACCTCTAAATTTGTCTTCATTTTTGTTGTTTGACTTATTAGGACATCTTGATCTGATATGACCAAGCTATTACAATTAAAGCATCTGATAGGTGACTTACCTTTGTATTTCCTTTGCCTTTATGAAACTTCCTAGCCAGCAATGCTTCTAGTTCTTCTAGCTCTTCATTATCTATATCATTGTCACTAGTAGTAGGTTTGGCCTTTTTATTTTTCTTATATTTAGGGTCTTTTAGTGTCAGGTTAGCTTTAAAGGAAGATTCAACATTTCTAGATTTGAAATTATCAAAATTTGAAAGTTCAAAAGTAGCAAGTCTAATAGCCAGTCCTTCAATGGTTAGATTGTTACCAAGGGTACACCTTAGTTCTTGTATAGCAAAGAATCTAATAGTATAGATATGTAGCATGGTTCTTAATACTTTTCTGATCATAGTCTCATCTTCAAACTTTCCATCAGATCCTAAACAACATTAACAATATCTTTGATCCTTGTAGAATACTGGACTATATTCTCACCCTCTTGCATTCTCATTTCATCAAATTTTCCTCTAAGGCTTTCAACTTTGGCCCTTAGTACATTCGTGTCTCCTCCATAGATCACCTCACTAGTACATTTGAGGTCATTTTTCAACCATTATTGGTCAAAATTTTGACCTAGTTTTCAATCAAATTTTACCAACTCATTGGTCAAAATTTTTCTCTTCAAAATTTTGACCAACCTACTTGTTGGTCAAAATTTTGACCAATATGTTGGTTGAAAAATTTCAAACATTTTGGCAAAATTTTTGCCAAGCATTGGTCAAAATTTTGAATAATGTTGGTAGAAAACTACATAACATTGGTTGAAATTTTGACCAAAGCTTGATCGAAAAATACCAAGGATTGGTCAAAATTTCAACCAATGCTTGGTAGAAAACTACCAAGCATTGGTCAATTTTTTTTTGTGGTTCACACTTGTTGAGGTTCACTTCAGCAATGGCCCTTCCTATGAAATTGTTGTCTAAAACCTTTCTAATGAGATAATGTGTTATGAGATCTTCAGCAGTGGGATGGAACATGAATCCAGGAGGTAGTTGTGCATCACCCATATCATGACTGTAACTAAAGTTAAGAGCCTTTATTATTGAATTTTCTTCCCTATCACCCATATTCATTTCCTTCACTATGGGAAATAGGGAAGAGAATTCAATAATAGAGGCTCTTAACTTTAGTTACAATCATGATATGGGTGATGCACAAATACCTCCTGGATTCACATTTCATCCCACTGATGAAGAGTTCATAACACATTATCTCATTAGAAATATTTTAGATAGCAATTTCATAGGAAGGACCATTTCTAAAGTGAACCTTAACAAGTGTGAGCCTCAGGGAGCGTTCAATTCCCTCCTTTATTATTCACTATGCATATAATCCCACACACCCATTTGATCTCGAATGATGATATGTATTGAATGCTGAGTGTCTATGCTAAGTACTCCAAAACCATCCATTTCATGCCTTCATCTATAAACAATGTCTTTCTAGTTTCTTTCTACTCACATGCCCATTTCATTTCATATTATGATCTAAAAATTATGTCACTCTAAGCTCCCAATTGTTTCCTCTTGATTGATCATCTCATAACTACTAAATGAGAGATTTGTGATAAGTTATAGGCATCCATCAAATTATAAAGGATTTTTTTAGATGGTGTAGATGAAGTAGTAGCATTTTCCTTGGGAGACATGCTTGCAAAATAGAAGCATAGAAAAGCCATGTGAACTGTTTGACAGGATGCCTAAATGTAATGTGGTAATCAAAAGCCATGTTTGTTGGGTATGCACAAAATAGATATATTGAGAGAATATATATTTTTAAGTTGTAACTACCTTGGTAGACATGCATGCAAACTGTGGAATCATAGGTAAGGTGTGTTAGTCTAAAAATGTTTTTGACACTTGAGTGCCAACACACTTAACCCCTTTCCACAATGAAGCCAAGTACACTATGTATGCCAAATCACAACATGTGCTAAGTGAAGAAATTCATCAAGGGTCGAGTGATCTTTAGGTGCCGAGAAGTCTTCAAGTGCTGAGTGAAGATCAAGTGCCAAGTGATCTTCAGGTGCCGAGTGAAGATAAAATGCTGAGTAACAAAGTATTGCGCATATACAGGAGCCAAGTTACAGAAGGTGTTGAGCATTAGGAAGTAGTAAGTACCGAGTAACTCATAATCAGCATATGAGTTTGAAACTTCACAAACTTAGATGAAAACTATTTTCATAGCTGACATATGATGAATATCAGAGGATTTAAGTGATAAGATCAAATCATTTATATTCCCTATGCAATCTTCATAAAACCAATAAAAAAAATGGAGAAGTCATGCAACCAATGATAAAAGTGCAAAGAATAAGCAAGAAATAGAGATTCAATATGGATCGTAGATCCATACCTAACCCTAAGTCTTTGAGTGTCTTTATAAGGAAGACTAAATCTCATTGTAAGAAAGTGGATGGATGAGGGTGTGTAAGGAAAACTAATTTTCAAAGAAAAGAGTATCAGATCAAAAAGGATCAAGATCAGAGAAAGTAGATCAAGTGCCTATATTCAGCAATTGAAGGATTGTAAGCTATCAAGTTCATTATACCTAATACTCTCTAGCAATTGTATTAGAAAGAAAACCCTATGGTGATAGGTTAGCTTAGCAGCTATTTTATAGATCCTTTAACTAGGTGACTAAATCCTTTGACAGGGTAACACTTCATGTAAAGTGTTTGTAAATCCTTTAACCAAGTCACTATTGATACAGTGTAAAGCCTTTGATAGGGCAGGCCTTTAACAGAGTAGACCATCAGAAGTGGTCAAACATTATTACTATAGTGATTTTGTGGTTATCATCCTGACCCCAATTTTACCTTCTTATTTTTGGAGGGTTTCTGGGTTACCAAAATCTCAAGTGTTATGTGGTGATGTATATTTGTTTCTCATAATTACTTAATGTTTATATGCATGCATGTTCATTTCAAAGATATTTTATTAAGGATTTGAAACAGTTAAAAAGCTAGTACTTTTGATTCACACCCCCCCCCCCCCCAATTCTCAGAAGCATTCTTTCCAATAAGATATTCCAAAAATTGGTATCAGAGCCTAGTTTCTCTCAAAAAGGAGCCTAACAGCTTGGAGGAAAAGATCTATAGATGGAATTTTTCAAACTTGGAAAGATCATTGAAAACCAGGTGATAGATGTGCATCTCACTCTACAAAAAGTAGAGGAAGCTAGAGTGGAACTAAGAAAATATTTGAACAGAAGAAAGGAGATAGCCATAGCTGAAAATGACATACACTACAAGGAGATTGATACCACACAAGTGTTTGCCAATGGAGACACTAAAGAATTTGATGCAGCAATAGCAGAACTGATGGAGAAAAACAAAGTTCAAGTAGAAGAGATAAGATCTCTCAAGATGGAACATGAACCATAGGCCACAATGATATGTGAAATCACTAAACAAAAGAAAGGAGCAGTTGAGGATAGAATCATGATGGAGGATGACAAACAAAATCTTGCAAACAGACTAGAAGAAAAATATACTGAATTAACAAGGATCTCAAACATGTAGATGGATACACTTGCTCAAATGATGAACCTTCATCATGAACTTAATATGAAATATATTGAGATCTCTACTCTGAGGATGTAGAATGAACAATTGCAGAATGAATTGAATAGAGAGAAAGAGATAGCAGAGAATCTCAACAAGTCAAGTGAAGCCATAAAATACTTTGAACAATTGCTGAAATTCCCAAGATCAACCCATGATACATCAGGACTCGAATACAATAGTACTAAAGTTGGTGAATCATCAAAGAGTATTGAGCAAAGAAGTGACAAAGGTAAGGATTCAAAACCCACTTGTCATTACTGTAATAAAAAGGGACATACTGCTAATATTTGCAGGAGTAGAAGAGTCAATCAACCAAACACACACAAAATCAAGAGTTACTATCACAAGTGCAGCATGCAAGGGCATATGATACAAGATTGTAGATCCAAAATCTCAAGAACAAAAAGATTTGATGGACATTGTCATAATTGTAAGAAATATGGACATAGGGCATTTGAATGCAGATCAAAGCCTACATGGACATCAAATCAACCAGCAAAAGGGAATGAAAGTCACTACCATTGGGATTATAACACTTGGTACAGTTGTCACTATTGTCAGGAGTATGGACATATACCTTAGAATTTCATAAGAACACATTTCAAGGGGAACTATAAAAGATGGTTGAGCCAAACCACATGTTTCAGTTGCTTGAAAAATGGTCATACCATAAAAAACTGTTGTACAAGGTCCAAAGCACCAAATACTGAAGCTAACAAAGGAAAACAAAAGATTGATGTCATAAGAGGATAAATGAATAAGACTTGGAAGAAGAAAGATGAGTGTAGTACATTAAGAAAATGGATCACTTCACCTAATAGGTCAAGTGATCACACTTCATCAATCTAAGAATAAGAGAGATATATGGGACTGATATACAAAGTTATATCATACATCAGTCCCAAGACAAAGAAGCACTGTAAAGAAGAAATAAGCATAAGATAAGATGCTAAGACTAAACTTGAAAAATGATGCCGAGTTGTCCTTGGATGCCGAGTGAAACTACTTTGGATGTCGAGTTATCAACAAAGTAAGGAGATGCTGAGTAGATGTCGAGTGGATGCCAAGTTGAAAAACATTTGGAAGCTGAGTGACAGGTGTAGGTACTAAAATGCATTAAATGCAAAGGTTTCTTTTGCTGCTTAAAAGAAAAAATTGATTCATTCTTGAGCCATTAAAACAAAGAGCAATTTCCTTGAGCACAACTGAGAAACTTTCAAGCTTTCAACCAGTGATTTGCAGCAATTTAGCATCTATCCAAGTGATCTAAGTATCTATCTAGGTATTTCCTTCAAGTGTTGAGTTTTACAGTTTGAGAAGTCTACCTTAATCATTAAAACCATAAGTTTAGATATAAATGGCATCTAGTTCAACAATGACCCAAGGGAAAATGAGCCATGAAATTCAATTTGTCAGCAACAAATTTAAGCAACTTGAGTTTAGACCTATACCAGAGGTTGCATATAAAAATGATCCCGCTAGTGCCCTATCTGCCATCCCTGAACAAGTTTTTATGGTTCAAGATGTGCGAAAGTGCTATAATTATAAAATAGGAGCCATAGGAGATTTGGAAATCTTTAATGCCTATGAAAAACTCTGTGAAAATGGTATTCTGAAAGATGAGTTTTTTGTCATAGAAAAGAAGGGTTTAACCAAAGCCCTAGTTTTTCCAATGATATTAAAAAATGAGTGGATATGCATTATCCTTAGCAGAATCCATGATGGATCATTCTGGTTAGAAGAAGGGAAAGTCAAGATTACTAAGAAAATGGTTCATAGGGTTGCACGTTTTCCAACCTTACATCGACCAAAGACATTGAGAAGTGAAAAGAAGGAAACAGTTGAGAAAAACATAGGTGCAAAATGGAACAATAGAGGAATGACCATAGATACCGTTACCGATCCCCTTCTAGACTTTGTTGTAAGGATCATATCACATAAGTTTTACAAATCTAGCAGGTTAAATAGTGTACCCTACATAACAATAGATGTGGCACATAAACTTGTAAAGAAAGACCACACTTATGACCTTGCAGAGCTCTTGTTGCAACAGATCAATGAAAATCTTGGAGCTATTAGAAAGTCCAAGGGAGCACAGTGCAAATTTGGTTCAGTGTTGATTTGTATGTTCTTCTATGTAATGAAGGAATTCCCTTCATTTGGCAAAGTCAACTGGAGTCAAAACAAAACCATTGTTGATCAAATTAATGATTTCATTGCACAAATGGGAGATAGCTTTGATGATCAAATGTCTATCTATTTTGAGGATTTCAAAAATATAATGAAAAAAAAAAAGACAATACCAGTTTCACTGGTAGAAAAGAATATAAATGACATATGTTTTCTTGTTGACATTGATTACACTTATGTTCAAGCAATCCTTCCAAGAACAAGATGGCTTAGACCATTGGCATATGAGCTTGATGTTGACCAAGCTTCTGTAGCCATCATAGCTTTACTTGCAGAGGAAATGGAAAAATCTACCAAGGAATTTGGAACATATGTCACTATAAAATCAAGAGTTGTTATAGAACTCAAGACAACCTTACCAGTAAAGAAAAAGGACAAGCTAGTAAAGCAGATTAAGAAGAAATTTGGTGTTGGAGAATCAAGCACAGCAGGTGAAGCAGAAGAGATTAGTGAAGGAGAAGAAGAAGGCAAGCCAAAACAAAAGCCACTTGAATTGCCTCAAAGTCAAGGTAAAGAGAAAGATGAGAGTGTCAAGGAAGCATAAAGCAAGGAAGCACCCATCAGAGGCAAAGTCATCAAAAGGAAAACAAAGAAACCTCCTACTTCTCAGTCTTCACCAAAGAAAGCTGCAGTGCAAATGCCTAAGAAGCCAACGACCAAAGCTACAACAAGGCCTCTACCCAAAAGGCTAAAGAGGAAGCCACAAAGAAGAAAAACACAAAGGCATAGGAAGAGCCAAAGAAAAGGAAAAGATATGTGGCCCAACCTGATACTGATGAAGAAGATCATACTGAAAAGGTAAGTCCTCCTAAATCTTCAATTGCTATATTATGTAAGAAGATTAGGAATGGAGACTTAAATGAAATGAAAAAGATTGATTTCAATAAGTTTAGTAAAGAGGAACAAAATAGCATACAAGAATCAGTCTATGCATTTATGGCACAATTCAAGTATACACCTCTTGAACTAGATGGACAATTGCCAAAGGAATTGTCTAAAATTATAGAAGATAGATGGCATTTCTGTCTAAAGATGGAGAAAGAGATGAGGGAATCAACCCTAGAAAATCTATTTCCCGATTTAACAAAAGAATAGGTAACTCAAGCAGTCAAAAGGCATAGCAAAAGGTTTACACCTAAATATAGGGCATTCTCCATCCTGCAAAACAAAATTGAAGAAGTTGTGTAGAGAACAACAAGAGTTTGGAAAAACTTGTACAAGACATTTAAAGATGTTCTTGAAGAGATATACAAAGAGGAAGCTTCTACTAAACCTGAACAAAGAAGGAAGAGGAGAGACGAGAAAACAGAAGAAGAGAAAAAGGTTGAAGAAGAGGAAAACAAGAAAGAAACAGAGGAGGAAAGAAAAGATGAAGACAAAGGAACTGATGAACAACAAAGTATGCAAGACACATATCCTTCACCTCCTAACCCACCTCAATCACCTACCACACTTGCAAAAATCATAAAGATTAAGGATGTTGTTGACACCACATTTCAAAACATCAATCCATTAACTGCAGTTGATCTTACTAAGATCCTTGACCAAACAACTCTACAAGCACAATTCTATACAAGTCCTATATTTGTCAATGTGGATAATCTTCAAAATTCAGTAGATAGACTCAAAGAAGCCAAGGTATTACCACAAGAACTACCTCAAACCATTCAAACTACTGGGCTTACATTTCTACCACCTTCGCCACCACCAAGATTAGCCACTCAAACTTATCAGGAGCCGAGTGCAACAATAGAGGTAGTCACATGGACAATAGTTTAGACAACAAGTACACCTCCAACAACAGTAACACAAGAAGTAGAAGACAAGCAAGAAAAAGAGGATAAGGAAGAAACTCAAGATAAAGAGAAGTCTGCAATACAAACTTTAGTTGAATTACCAAAAATAGGAACTCCCACCAAACCCATTCATAAGTTGAGTACTAAAATGATGACCTTACATGTCAGTACACCAAGTTCAAGTTCTACTAGGGTAGCCAGGACCATCCATTATGGTATTCCTGAGCTTGATGAAGAAATCAAAATACCCTATTATGATTCAAGCACTCTAAATGAGGAGAAGATGAATGAAATATAGAGTGCATTAGATAAGAGAAGGAGACAAGAGGAAATGAGGAAAGACTACAAATACAAGCAGGCAATGAATGAAATAAAAGATATATTTATGGATGCTTTTAGTCTTCAACCTTCAGATGCAAACAAGCCAATACTTGAGCAATTATCTGATATAGTTGACCAAGTAAATAATAAAGACCATGATACTAATGTAAAACTAATGGAATGGTTAGAAAAGAAGTTTGCAAGCAAATTCAACTAGAAAATAGCTAATAACATAATTTTGGGATAGGTTGACCTAGTCAAGAAATTGGAAAATGTAAAGAGTGTATTAGGGAACATATTTTCCCTTTATAGAAAATTGTGTGATTTTTCTAGGTTCACACAAGAAATAAATCAGAAAATTTTGAACCTTGACAGTAAATTAAAGCTCTCTAGCACACAACTACCCTTAGACCCTACACAAAGTGAAAAGCAATTTTCTCTAACATTACACACTCAGAGGGAATTAGCCACATTATCAGCAGAAGAGGCCACTATCAAAGAAAAGCTTATGCAAATTCAAGCCTCCATTAATCCTCACTTAGAAATATTGCACAAGGAGCAAATCTATGTAGAAACAATCTTGAAGAAAGATCCAAATATTTCTACACATGAAGGACTTTTTGATCTCGCAGCAGAGCTTGCAATCCAACAAAAGTCATTGGATATTGCCTTAAATAACTGGGATGCAGCTCTCCAAATACTCCTTGAGGTAAACAAGACATTTTTGGCCAAGCATGGCATTACTATTTAGGACCCTTTGACATCAGTATCAAAAAGGGGGAGATAATATTCTAAGGGGGAGATAATATTGTAAAGATATATTAAAGAGAACACTAGGCATAATGGCACAAGACATCAGCATGATCAACTCAGGGGGAGTCATAAGAGTTATAATAATTTTGAGGTATATATTGTATGTTACAAAGTTAAAAATTTTTGTTACTCATAAGATCATATAAATATTACTTAGATAAGTGTTTTTGACACTCATGTCAAAGGGGGAGATTGTTAGTCTAAAAATGGTTTTGACACTTGAGTGCCAACACACTTAACCCCTTTCCACATTGAAGATGATTACACTATGTATGCCGAGCCACAGCGTGTGCCAAGTCAAGAAATTCATCAATTGCCGAGTGATCTTTAGGTGCCAAGTAGTCTTCAGGTGCCAAGTGAAGATTAAGTGCTGAGTGATCTTCAGGTGCCGAGCAATCTTCAGGTGCTGAGTGAAGATCAAGTACCGAGTAACTAAGTACCGAGCATATACAGGAGCCGAGTTACAGAAGGTGTCGAGCATCAAGAAGCAGTAAGTACTGAGTAACTCAGAATCAACATATGAGTTTGAAACTTCACAAACTCAGATGAAAACCATTTTCATAGCCAACATATGATGAATCTTGGAGGATTTAAGTGCTAAGATCAAATCATTTATATTCCCTATGCAATCTTCATACAACCAATAAGAAAAATGGAGAAGTCATGCAAACAATGATAAAAGTGCAAAGAATAAGCAAGAAATAGAGATTCAATATGGATCGTAGATCCATACCTAACCCTAAGTCTTTGAGTGTCTTTATAAGGAAGACTAAATCTCATTGTAAGAAAGTGGATGGATGAGGGTGTGTAAGGAAAACTAATTTTCAAAGAAAAGAGTATTAGATCAAAAAGGATCAAGATCAGGGAAAGTAAATCAAGTGCCTATATTCAGCAATTGAAGGATTGTAAGCTATCAAGTTCATTATACCTAATACTCTCTAGCAATTTTATTAGAAAGAAAACCCTATGGTGATAGGTTAGCTTAGCAGCTATTTTATAGATCCTTTAACTAGGTGACTAAATCCTTTGATAGGGTAACACTTCATGTAAAGTGTTTGTAAATCCTTTAACCAAGTCACTATTGATATAGTGTAAAGCCTTTGATAGGGTGGGCCTTTAATAGAGTAGACCATCAGAAGTGGTCCAACATTATTACTATAGTGATTTTGTGGTTATCATCCTGACCCCAGTTTTACCTTCTTATTTTTGGAGGGTGTTTGGGTTAGCAAAATCTCAAGTGTTATGTGGTGATGTATATTTGTTTCTCGTAATTACTTAATGTTTATATGCATGCATGTTCATTTCAAAGATATGTTATTATTGATTTGAAATAGTCAAAAAGCTAGTACTTCTGATTCACCCCCCCCCCCCCCCCGGCCCGACCCCCCCTATCAGAAGCATTCTTTCCAATAAGATATTCGAACAAGGCATTTGAACTATTTTATTGACTGCCTGTATGAAATGTTGTCTAATGGTAAGCCAATATTACAGGATATGCATATTGTCCTAGTAAGAATCATTATACAAGGAATAACCTAAGGCCTGATCAAAGAGCTGCAAATAGAAAAGTACATAAAGGAACTGACATTACAACCACAAATAATTGTGATATATATCAAGTAGCATCATAAGCTCAAAAAAAGTAGACATGCTACAAGAACCCCCAGGTACCCAAGGCATAAATCACTTATAAGTAAACCATTGAATTCTTTCTTGAAAGTGTAAAAGCCAGGGAAGGTACAAAGCTATACCACATTACTTAGATCAAAATTCACAAAACATAGGTACTAGGTTAAAAAAATTAAAGGTTAAAATCACCAAGTTTGATCAATTCAATGTTCAAAAACCATAATTACTTGGTCCAAAAAATTGATTTTCTTACGAGATCCATAAAAATACGAAATCTAGAACCCAAGAAAGAATTCACTAAAATTAGTATAGGGATTGAAAAGCTAAGGATGAATTGGACAAATTTTCCTAGTAAAAAAAATTTGGATCGAGTTGACTTTGATTTAAAACTAACCAGATTTGGTAACTATGTAAGAAAGTCCACCATCTGACACTTTAGCATGAATAGTCAATCAAAATCAAAGATAACATGAATACAACACACTTTGCACTAGGACATATACCATAATTCAATTACCTATTGAACATGCATTTCAACCTGAAGAAAGTAGGGATAACAAAATAGAGCAATCATGCAAAAGATTGGAAGCCTATCATGCAACTAGCTATAAAATTTCCAATTCCACTACCATAAAAATTAGATGCCTACAACCAAAGAATATCTTCCTTGCTATTGATGTCCACATCCCATAATATAATTTAGTTTCCCATCCCATAGGCTTTGACTCAATCCTTGATTAGGCAACTACCCTAATAGATTAATACAAACTTTAGTCAAATGTTCAAAAATCATTTCCCTCAGCTTTCTACAACTATTAGTATTTCCTACCTATAAAAAAAAAGCCAAAAAATATACATGATTACTTGAGTCAATAAGAAAGTTTGAGATAGCGAACCTCCAACAAAAGTCTGGCTTGTTGGATTTTCAAGATCGACAAAATTGAAACCAAATCCCATACCTCCAATTAGTTGACATGAATCTTGATGCAGGAAATGCCCCCCAATGGGACCACTGGCACTTCCATGTCCTACACCAAATCATCTGTTACACTTTGCTCTTGCATTCTTGTCTCCTGATAATGGATCTTGTAGTATGATCCAAAACATTGATCCTCAAAATAGCATACACAATCAAATTGTAAAACAAGAAATTCACTTTTCAAATATATTAGTGTTGATGTAGCTACAAGATGGTGCTTACCACAAATTCATTCGATCCAAAACATTGATGTTAAACCACACATTCATTTGATCCAAAACATTGATGCTAAACCACAAATTCATTTGATCCAAAATGATGATGCTAAAAGTATTTACACAATTGAATTTAAAAATCAAATTACAATATCATTCAAACTTACCATATCTGAAGGGATAAGCAACAATATCCACTACATTGTCATAGATGTCTAAGTAAACAATAGTTGATCCTGGTAGTGAGCTCTCCATGTTAGAGAGAGCAAGTGCCTAGTTTCTATTGAAGTAGGGTGATGCATCATTTATTCTTACATTGCATGACCCCCCTGCCACAACAAGAAATGTTCTTATTGAATGTGAACATCCCAAGATGGATAGCCCTGCTACTATGAACTTTATGGCTGCAGCATTCTACAAATCCTAGCATGGTTACTATTAACATTTCCTATATTGAAGAAATAACTAACACCCCAATCAACATTCCCTACAGCCAAGTAGTAAAGTCCATTGCTTGCAATACTCAAAGCACGCTCTACCCCAACAAAAACTATTATTTGAGATGTGTATTCCCTGAAATACTGCACTTGCTTCCATAATGTTATCACATTCTGCACAACCCCCACAAAATATAAAAGCTCTCAGCCGAAACAAAAAATTACCCACATTACATGCACTAGTAATGTAACCATTTTATTGCTTAAATGGAAATACTTTAAAAAGACTTATTTATGCGTACCCTGCTCTCTATAGTAAAATTATCATAGCCAGAGCCAACTAAAGTGAAGATTACTCTTGTAAGAAAATCGTCTGAGGTCAGACTATCATCCAAATATGTTGGAACTACTTCTTTGATGCCCAGTGTAGATGTTGTAGAAAAAAATCCACATGAACAATACTACAAGGGAAGCAAATATATCATGGCAAGTAGGAATACAAATTTTTTTGATGACATGAAAAAGGAAAATATTTCAACCACTATAGCTAGTTTTTGAATTTAAATACAAGGATTGGATTTTTAAAATAGACCATCTAAAAAAAACTAAAGGTGGTGGTTTTGCTATGGATCTGAACACTGGATATTGACATCTGTACTAGTGACAAGGTAAATCATTTCAAGCAGACTATTTTATCTTATATGACATCATTTTCTTTCCATCAATTCTCTTTTCTACCATCCACAAAAAAATCTAATAACAAAAACTCAAACGTGACTATTCAAACCAATTAACAACAAAGTAATTATAGTAATAACAAGCCAAGCTTTAACTGATACTTGGTTTATGATAAACCACTGAAACTAAAAATAATAACCATATACAATTATTGCTTCATATCTGAAAAAAATCACAAGTTGCAAAATAGAGATAGTTCTGCACTCTAAAGGCATAATTATCATCAAAGAAAAACTTCTAGAGTTAAGAACAATAATCTCAAAAATGACTTTTCAAATTAAAATCAATGATAAGGGCACCATCAAAATGACAACCCAATCCTCAATTGGGAAGTGGTTTTATAATAAATAATTGAAAATATAAAAACCTTACTATTTTCAATAATTGTGTCATATCAGGCCAAAACCACAAAATGTTGAAAAGTAGAATTGTTTGAACTCTGAACTTTGAAGGTGTATTTATTAGTGAAGTAATATGTTAAAACTTGAGACACATAAATCACTGATAAGTAGGAGATATTTTCCACATCAAGTCAAATTCTAATATTGCTATCAAGATTCAATAGTGTAGTTTTTGAGTCAAACTCATTGAACTATGATTCATGCATAGTAGTTCACACAAACTCATTTTTCATGAGAATGAATGGACCTCTTAGCACTCATTGCATCTAGGTAGTTCTCACAAAGGTGAAGCACCACAACTTCCTCAACGGCTCACCCATTCCAATACTACTCCAGCTCAAGCAGGCTTAACTATGGAGTTTTGTCCATGCTTTAAACCACTCTACTTGCAATCCTATTTGCAAAACCTACAACAACTGTTGTGACTTATGAACCATTCATTAGAAAGCCCCTTGAGCTCATCAATAGCTAAGCCTAAGATATTTTCCATAGCAAGTCAAATTGTGATATTGCTATCAGGATTCAACTGTACATTTTTTGAGTCAAACTCATTGACGCATGAATATATAATATATGACACAAGAAAGAGGGTGAAATTTTAAATGTAATGGATTATATATCCTTTCCACCTATTACCGACCCTATCTGACACTTTCTCTAGAATATGAAGCTAGGGAACTTGTATATAACTTGGAAGAGATTAAGGTTTTAGAAATTAGATATGGCTATGCATGTTCAATTAGAAAAAGTTCATTTCTTGAAGTTCATTTCATAACACGATTGCACATGCAAGTTTGTTTCTTAGGAATCTTTCCTATTCCAAACAATAGAATCAAGGTTTCTAATGCTCAAATGGAATTGAGATTATTTTTGCTATCATCTGAATAACGAGACCTAGAAGTATTGATTCCAAAATACTATTTGATATTCATTTCGCGCATAGATTCATAAAACTAAAGTATATGTTAGAGTAGAACTATTTTTATGTTATTACCATTGGATTATCTTCTTGTAAAACAAATTCTAGGAAGACATATTGGACACTATTTGATTTTCCTATTAATTGTGTCAGTTTGTGTTAAGTATGGGTTAACTTTTGATAAGGGATTTTTCAAAGAAAACAAAAACCACTAAGATAGTGCATTCTTTATAGACTTGTAAACTAACATACATGGTAAATAACCCTATTTTCAACCAAAATGAGATTGTAGTAGCTATGTTTCTCTAACTACAGTGACCAGTTTATCTTGGTGAGCTTCCTAACAATTTGCAAGGAACTAGTTGCCTATCATATTGTGATAGATATTGGTATTCATTCAATTTCAATATGATACAATATAATCCCCACCTATGTACAATACACATCATAATTTAGAAAGGGTAGAGGACCTAAGATAATTGGCATCACATCCAACTTAGGCTTGCATTTTCCTTCTTTCTTTATAACAAGGGCACTATGCAAATACATAGTCAGCGAACATCCTAATAAACCATATTTCTAAGGACTTAAATGATACTAATTTGCATTCATTTCATCGATTAGGAAATTGAAAAAATAAAAATAAATTACATCAAATGAATATACCATCTTACATTAGTTGGATCAATAATTCCTACAACCATCAAATCTTCATAACCACCTATAGCAGTATTGTATCCATAATTGGGATTATCATTGGAAAGGACCTGTAAAAAGACAAGGATAGATGTGTCATTTTACTACCATGAAGACTAGAAAGAGCTATTTGCATCCAGTATGACATCTAGTGAAATTAAATAATATTGTACACTTAGGCACAATGCCAATTTACTTAAATTCATTAGGCTTTGTAAGGACTAGAAAAAACTATCTACATTTAGTCTAATTTCCAATGAAATTGAATAGGACATACCCAGAAAAAAAAAGCTTAAATCAATGAGATTCTATTGAATAGCTGTGAAAGAATTGAGTTTAAATATACTTGATTCTATTCAATAATTTCGTAGGAGTTGTAATAATCTTTTGAAGCACAACACTTACATTTACTCCTGCATTCTTTGCAATTAGTTTCACTCGGTAGCTCAAAGATCATTTAACAATACCTACACCAATTAGCAGACACCAAAGAACCAACAAATTTTATAGCCAGATGTTACAAACACATTGCAGAGCTAAGTCTTATATGACAAAGCATTATCTATATACCCATTAAGGATTATAAAGTCACTTCCATGCCAACCATACTTGCTCATGTAGCAAACACAAAATTAAGCTACCTTTTGTTCCTCATTTTCAAGTGTGTCTTTGATAGCATCAACCTTTGCAACAAGCGTCAAAAGAGCACACCCTCTGCCAACAATGATGCCCTCTTCAACAACTTCCTATTTATAGAAATTAATTAGTGAATTTCTCCAATACAATTAATATAACTTCAATTAATTTTTCATTCTATGAGGGAGGATCAAAGGAAAATAGACAAAAGAATTAGTCCTCTTTACACCATTGGAGAATAGTAGACAAAATACTTTGTCATTCCATACACAAATGGCTTAATAGGTAATTTTTTCTAGCATAGGAATTGGCATGGGAGCTTTACACATTTGTATCAAATGACAAAGTTATTTAAAAATAAGACTATCATACCTTTGTAGTATTCAAAGCATCCTCCACTCGTAACTTCTTTTCCTTCAACTTTGTCTCTATTTGTGTCCTACCCGTCAATCATACTTCTTATCATCCATCACCTAACTTGGCTCATTCTTATTAATTATCATAGTGATATAGGCACAATAAAGCCTATCTTAATGAATGATATACATTGACAAAATTCATCTATTACTTAGAGAAGTATTTAATAGTGAAACACTATAGAAGACTAGACACATTTCAATAACTTCACATGTATAACTACAACTCCCCCAGATAGTTTAGCAATCCTTTCATTCAATTTTTCTTTCTCATAATCTTGTTTAGAAACCTAGAAATAAAGAAAATAATCAATTATCAAATACATTCTACAAGCTAGGTTGACAATAGCACAATTCTCTAATGAATTATTCTTCACCAATATATTGATATGCTAAAAAAAGGACAGAGTGTTAACCATGATGAGATACTAGGTGTAGACAAAGGAGAAATAACATAAAGAATAAAACTGAAGTGCTCTAATTACAAAGCATAAGATTGATAGTCCATGTTAAGGCTTGAAGAACACACACACAAAGACAAGAAGCCATATCACAATCATGCTCCTAATTTGATTAACTCTTCTCTTAATAGCCTTCTGAGTCATTCCATCACTAACTATTGTTGTTGAATCTTTTGTCAGCACTATCTTGGCAGTAGTTCCCAGAACCTCATTCCCAACAATGTCAAGGGCCAACCCCACTTCATCTCTAATGACAGTGCCTACATTAGAATACATGGTTCAATTTTTATAGTTATCTATATTATTGAATAACATATTAGGAGAATGAACTCTGAAATGACATAATCCTAAGCTGACAACTTGCTTTTTGCACTCAATTTAAACTCATGTTCAAAATATTAAAAGGGCTACTTCATTATGGCCTATGACAAACTAATCAACTAGTCCTTTTCTATTGCTTTAAAACATAGCGACTAAAATATATATTGCATCAAACTAAAATATAGTTCATATTTGTAGTTAAAATGTATTTGAAAATACTAACATCATTGAGCAGAATATTTTTTGTCTTAAAATCATGATAGATAACTAGTTTTTCAGTACAAAGAAGAAAAGCTAATCCTTTTGCAGCCCCAAGTAATATCTTCATTCTTGTTGACCAAGAAAGTGGAACAGACATCTCTATAAGAATCACCAAAAAAAAAAACCAAAAATAAACATATAACATCAACAAATTCCCAACAACCAGGTTATTTTAAAACTAAGATATTGAGACTTAGTTCACAAAAAGTAAAAGGAAATTATACATACAACTTCAATCAAATTCTTGATTTGTTCAAAAACTATTTTCATTTTCATTATATAGGATATAATTATGAATATCAACCAACTTAGCAAAATGGAGACTGAAATAAAAATGGTTTTCTAGGGGTCATAGTTACTCCTATTTTCTCTTACCAAGTGAATGGGCTCATAACAATGAGAGCTATGTCAAATGAGCCCATGTGAGTCCAAGCTAAAACTAGTGGCACCTACTTTCAAATGCCACAAATCAACTATGAGATCAAACCAAGTTCAATTAGCATTATAAAATAATAATGTAAGCCAACAGATGATATCAAATAGGCATGATATCCAAAATAACCCATCTAAAAGTTTAAAACCATTGCTAGGTATGAAAACCATAATTTCAAACAACTATAACATCTATATTAGCAAAATTAAATGCATCAATGCATACCCTTTGATAACTCTAGCAGCAAAATTTCTCAATCACTAAATAATATTTGAAAGTGATAATTAAATATCACAAAATAAGTCTTACAAAGAAAGGCTATCCAAAATCTTCAAGAAAAGTGGACAGTAACTTAGAAGAAAATTTATCCTAGAGGAGTGAAAAAATAAAACAATCTACATGCAAGTGGCTCCTCAATGGCCCAACAATAGGAATTGACCAAAAATTTGACTAGAGACAATTAAAGACAATAATTAGAATTTTAAACAAATATAGTTACTCACCAAGTACTCCAGGTCCTCCATGGTTAGAGTAATAGATGAAAATGTGGTCATTGGGGCCACTATCCACCACTTTACCAAGGAGGAGATCTTTCATACACTCCAATGCCCACTCTCTAGAAAGGGTCCCAAAGACCTTGACAAGGGCCTAAAAAGTTCTAGAATCAGTAAGGGAATTGATAGTTTCTATTCAATTTCAAGAGCACAACATGTTTTTCAGACCTGTAACTCAATAGTGTGCATTTTGACAATGACATGTTTGATATCAGGCAACTTTATATAGTGATTTAACCAAACTTACAATATTAGTCATGCATAAATATTTCCTAACAAACCATTTGACATAAGGAAAAATGGAGTAAGCCTAAAAAATATTTCTACAAAAATTCATATAGACAATATTTCATACAAAATATTCAATCTATATTAAAGCTCAAGTGTACTCCCAATGAATCTCCTACCTAAAGTGCATAAATTTATAAACTAGCTTTCTCATAAAAATTTGTTTTACGAGGATGGTCATAGTGATTGAAAGTTCCATTTGGCAAGATAACATTAGCAACATTAGGGAAAGTGACCATATTTGAATCAAAGGTTAAGTGGTGGAGTTCTTGTATTTTTATTTAATAAAAACTAAGGTATATAGGACTAGGAATAAAACCAATCTTTGCTTGAAGTCTTGAAAGCATTTTGCTTAATTTTCCATATTTGGCCGAATTGAGGGTTACTATCCCTAAAGCCTTAATTTGACTCAAGTTTCATAAGAGCCCTAGAAAGGGGGTAAGACCTTAGAGAAGTGGAGTCTACTTGGAGAGATAGAGGTTAGCATTGGGTAAACACTGGTAACTTTACTTGGCATCTTGCAATGGGTTGGGTGCTACTAGGTACTTAAGAAGATTTTGTTGGATTAAGGTTGTAGAATCTACATCAATTAAGGTGAGATATGAGCACATATTTTGGGTAGCTTACAAGTTACACTACCTCAACTTGGTGATGCAAGAAATTGGCATCCAAATAAAGTGGGCGAAAGAAATAGTGTACATTATTCAAGCACATCATTCTTTTCTTTGGAGCGTTATGATTTTAGGATATGGAAATGATGAATTGATCAGGCTTTAGACCCTTCCAAATAAAATTTCTAGAAAAAATGACTTACTGGGATGAGAAGATGAGAGGTAGATGGATTTGGGTTTTGCAATTCCTTGGTATGTTAGTTTGAGCTTCACATTGTTTCAAGAATACTATAATATTATCTACTTAACAAGGCCAACCACGTGAAGGTGGAAACTCATCTGGCCTCACCCCCTCCCCCTAATGTCAATCTAAATTCCCCATTAACATCTAATTACATACTTCATTAATTTCATTCATCCATTTATGAACTATAAAATTCAATCAATACAATCACATAACATTCATTAATATGATATAAAATTCATTAATACGCAATAGTAATCAAGATTTTATATTATATTATAAGAAGATTTTACAAAAGTTTTGCCCTATTCAACTGTAGGCACTGGGGGAAAAAGAACAGGGCAAAGAAAACCCCTGGTAGAGCCTAGGATTGGAGTTTTGTGTACATTATAGATGCCCTTTATAAGGGTCTTTAATAACGCATACTGCCTTTTACACAAGAGGAGGATTTCTGATAGAAGAACCTCCATAAACAAATACAAGGTTGGATTAAAATCTATCTCAGCTAGATTCCCTTCCCAGCAGATTGGGGATTACAAATAACAATAGATGAGAGGGTTACAAATATTAATGTTGAACGAAATTGGAGCAACAAAATTTTGAGGAGATCTCTAGTCTGGTTAAAGAAATGGTGAATACTAGAGGTAAATGTTGCAATCCTTGAATAACTTGCAATAAAAAAAAAATATTCCATGGCAATGAAAAGAAGGGGGGTAAGGGGTTAATAGGTCTTACCCCCCTAAAACAAATGTCTGACAAGTCACTTGATCTCAAAATAGGAATCCGTAAAACTATTTAGCACCTTACACTTCTAGCTTTGGTCACAAATAGAAATATACATATACAGATGAGAGCATATGAATGATTCAGATTTGTATATGTATACATATATAGTTATATATACTTATGGGAGATAGTTTGTATATATATATATAGACATACATACATATATATATATATATATATATATATGGAAATATACATTTAAACATATATATCTACATAAATACAATTGTATATGTATATATACATTTATATATACACATATACATATATAAATCTCTATAGATATATATTATTCTAGAGGACAAACAACAATTTATGCTATGGAGAATAATAATAAACTGCATCCTTCTACTCCTGGCACAGATCCTACAAATGATTATGAAGGCTAATAGGCACATCGTGACTATCTTCAACATTCTCCTATGGCTCTTGTGGTTCTAATCTTATAACATGAGGCTTCCTCTTCTTTTTTTGAGCACAAGGTTGATGCAGCCCTGTAATAAGAAATAAATGGGTTTAATTCTAAACATTTTTTTTAATGTTATAAGTATTTCATTAATCTAAAGAACATAACAAGGATTTTTATTTACTTGATAGTGCCACATCATCTACCACATTTTGTTCAACCCCAACCTCAACATGCTCAACACTAACATAACACTCGACTCCATTACCATGACGTTCTCCATAATAAAAAATTATCATATAAAGGTTACACCAATTGCAATTTAAGATGCCAAATTTTATTAATAATTACATAATTAATTTTCAATAAAAATTGAATATGTACCTCTATCACCATGATGCACATCAGGGCCTTTGTCATGTGTAGGATATGTGCCTTCATAATCATGAGTAGGATATGTGTTGAGAGATTTACATATTGGGCATGCCTTGGACAAGATACTAAAAGATTTTATAAATAGATATATGTTGCTTGAAGGGCATAAGGTGCACTATGTGCCTAGTTGGGATTGCCATGGGCTGCCCATTGAGCTCAAAGTTCTACAATCCATAGTCCAAGAGGCAAAGAAAGAGCTCACACCATTTAAACTAAGAAAGAAAGCTACTCAATTTGCCAATAAAATTGTGTGTTTATATATGTTTAAACACATATATAGCATGTATTTTTATATTCAAGCAAATGAAATTGGCAGGTATAAAGCTAAATCACACAACCTTTGCTAGCATTATTGATGCCTGTGCCAAAATAAGAGCTTTGGAATAAGCTATAGACATGCATTAAAGCATAAATAATTTTTGCCAGACATTGTGGTCACAATCTCCATGGTAGACATGTTTGAAAAATGGAAGTATAGACAAGGCATGTGAATTTTTTGACAATATTTATTTATAACACTATATTTATTTATTTATGTACAATATTTATTTACAAAACTATATGTTGAATGAGGAAGGGAAACAACAAGAAGCAAATGACCTCTTGAACCAAAAAGTAGACATAGTATTTCAATTCAATCATTTCACATGTAGTAATCTTATTAATTTTTACAATTATCATGAAATTATGGAGAATGCCTGGAGGCTTTGTAAAAAGATGTTGAATAATGGGATATCTCTTGACATGTTTACTTAAATGCACTTATCCAAGAATTGTGTTAAATAAGGGATAGTATGAAGAAAAGTAGAGCCTGATTAAACAATGGTAAAAGGCTCCCCACTCAAAAGAAGAATTGGTGGTGTCTCTTCTAACAAATCAAAAACACTGTTAGTAGTATTGCTGAGCCCCATATTTGGATCTATGTGGTGTCAGCATTCATTCCGAATTTTAGTGCAACTCTTTGATAATTTAGAGTTATTCATCCAAAATAATATTAAAGAGATTTTGAAGATGAATGAAAAATTTGAAGATGTGTTCATGAAAATGTTCATCTCCATAGCATTAGCTTTGGAAGATTGTGACAGTAAGAAAAACTTAAGAGTTTTGAAAAAGAACAGGGGCAATTAGAAATAAATGCAAATTCATTTCCATCTAGTGGGATTTTTTTAAAGCTTTCTAGTCTAAAATAAGAACTTAGAAGAGAAGGATTGATTTTTTCATTCTTTTAATATACACAATCAATAGGACCTTGGCCTTTTATTGATCCAAAAAAGAGAGTAGAGGATTGGCTAAATATTCTTCAAAGGGGATGCATTTTAGTTGTGCAATGAATTCAAGATTTAAAGGACAATGATAAATTAGGTAATAGGAGGTGACTCTAGCCCAATGGGCAAACATTAGTCTTAGCTAAAGTTTCTAAAGTCCTCTCTACATTCTGCCAAATAATGTAGCCCCCATCAAATCCATTTATTGTTCACTAATTTGACCATGAAATTTTTTTAATTCTATCCCCAATTCTCACACTCTCAATTAAGATTTCTAGATAAAGAAGCTACAAGAGGCACCAAATCTTTTGTAGAAAATGTAAAAGTGGCCACTTTATAGAGTACAATATTAGAATAGTTAGATGTGAAGGAAATGCCCAAGAGTACGTAGTGTTTGGGCACAAGATTAAGGAATGGTCCAAAAATTAGAAACTTCATAAGTAAATAGATGGGAAAAATCACAATCCTAACATATCAATGTGTTATTTAATAATGTGCTTTCAATATCTATGGTGGTGACTTCAACAATTGAGAGTGTTGAATATCATCAACAACTTGTCTTCCATACACAACAATGATGTCAATCATGGTACCGTGAAGACTTGGTTTGCTATGAATAGCTACAAGGGAGGAACAACAAAAGTGTAGAATGCAGACGAATTTACTTGGCACAATGCATCATATCCTCTACTATGAAAAAAATACAAGATGTGAAAACACATAGCTATTACTTTGAAGGTTCTCAGAATATGAAGAGTGTTGTTAAGATTTAGAACCCAAAATTCCACTCAATACTAAAACATTTAAGTTTCCATATTCCTTAGCCATACCCTATAGTTGGAAGCAGTATTCCTAGATGATGATCTTATGAGTCAAAAAGAAACATCATGCTGATGGTGATTCTGCCAATGGGAGACATGATGATAATAATGATGATGGTGATCATCTAGATGGGTCAGGAAATAGACGAAGTTATATTTTTTTGTCACTTTTTCTATCTTTCATTGTAAAATTTGATGAAGTAGACAACTCTATGTAATAAAATTTGGTGTTGAAATGAAGATCAAGAAGAAAAAAGAAGGGTAGTGAAGATGAAAGGAGTGGTGGAAGCGAAACACAACAACCATCCCAGATTAAGGAAACTTTGCAACTCTCTTGCTTGTGGATTTTTCATAAGTTAAGGACTAACACTAGTAAATTCTACTGATTTGTATGAATGAAAAGTAGAGAAGTAGCAGAAGATATGGATATTGAGTCAACAACTGTGCCAACTATGATTGACATTTCATCTCAAAGGTCTCTTGTTTTCACCTATTCTACCAACATTTTTTGTCTTTGTTTTTGATGTTGGCAATTGCAAACTAAGATTGTTGGACTGTATAAAAAAGCATGTTGATTTAATCTACTCTTAGACACAACATGACATTTCCTATTTCTAAACTAGTTTTCCTTTTATATAAGGACTTTTAGTTTTGTAAACCTGAAAGTAAAATAGAACTAGTATGCATTATGGATTTTCTTGGATTTTTGAATGTGATATTACTATTGGTTCTTACTAGGAAGATATGCATATCTTGCAATATTGGCTTTCCATTAGACAACATTTCATGGAGGTAGTCAATAAAATAGTTCAAATGCCTTACCTATGATTCCACATTTTGCATGCATGTCTACTAGGGTAGTTGCAACTTAAACAAATATATTCTCTCAATATACCTATTTGTGCATATCCAGCAACCAGGGCTTTTGATGACCACATTACATTCATGTATCCTATCAAATAGTTCACATGACTCATCTATGCTTCCATTTTGCAAGCATGTCTACCAAGGAAAATGCTACTACTTCATCTACACTTCCTGAAGAAATCCTTTATGCTTTGATGGATGCCTATAGCTTATCGAAATGCTCTCATTCAGCAATAATGAGATGATTAATTTTGTGATTGCTCTTAAGCCTAAATATTGTCTAGAAATGGTATTCTAGTTGGGTACATTTTCTTCAAAATTTGGTCACACCCTTTGTGAAATAAGAAACTCTTTTACTATGACCCTAAAATGCAAGTGATGGGATAGCTCAATTGTATTATATTTACACCATTTTCCTTGAGCCAATTATATGGCTTGAAAATATTCTTATTTTTCAAATAGAAAAGAAAAATAAAATAACTCATAGTGAATAAGTAATATGGACTATGTAAACTCCATATCTCTGAATAACATGGTATTAATGATTTTTTTATTTTTCTCAAAGCCGTACCAGCAATGGTTTTCAATAAATTTCATAATTACTTGTATGCTGTAAAACAAAACAAATGATTGTTTAAAGCAATGATAGAAGAAGTTTACATAAATAAAATAGTCATTAGAAAAAGAAAAAATGTTCTCTAAATGCTAATGCTATATTGATTGTGCAAAATCTCATAGCTTCCATCTTTTGGATAGAATTTCTAATTAGCTAGAGAAAGTAAAACATAAAAAATCATTGTTTGAACAAATGATGGTAGAAGTTTAAATAAATCAATTGGCTACAAAGAAAACAAAATATGCTCTGCATTGATTATTTTCATTACACAAAAGCCCATAGCTTCTAATTTCCCCATCAAGAAAAAGTTAGCTATATAGATACAAATAAGATACAATTAGTAAACAATATACTCTGAACAAAATACTCTGAACTGCAAAATGAATGTCAGTATGAATTGATCAATAAAATGGAGTGGATAACCAAATTAGAAGAAGTAGAAGAATTCATAATAACAGCCCTAGAAAACTCCCACCTAGATAGTTTGTTCAAAGACTAGTTTTCCAAGCAGTACACATAAAATGGCATATCCAAAATATGCAATAGTTCTTCAAGACATTATCAACCAAAACAATGTTGCATTTTAAGAAAACTACTCCAAACTTCTTGCTATGATGTTATTTATCCTTACAAAAGATCATTCACACCAAATAAGAATAAAGTAGTAAATGATGTTATTTATCCTTACAAAAGATCATTCACACCAAAAGATTATATGGCTTGAAAACATTCTTATTTTTCAAATAGAAAAGAAAAATAAAATAACTCATAGTGAATAAGTAATATGGACTGTGTAAACTCCATATCTCTGAATAACATGGTATCAATGATTTTTTATTTTTCTCAAAGCCATACCAGCAATGGTTTTCAATAAATTTCATAATTACTTGTATGCTATAAAACAAAACAAAAAATTATTTAAAGGAATGATAGAAGAAGTTTACATAAATGAAATAGTCATTAGAAAAAAAAAATGTTCTCTAAATGCTAATGCTATATTGATTTTGTAAAATCTCACAGCTTCCATCTTTTGCATAGAATTTCTAATTAGCTAGAGAAATTGAAACATAAAAAACCATTGTTTGAACAGATGATGGTAGAAGTTTAAATAAATCAATTGGCTACGAAGAAAACAAAATGTTCTGCATTGATTATTTTCATTACACAAAAACCCACAGCTTTTGATTTCCCCATCAAGAAAAAGTTGGCTACATACATACAAATAAGATACAATTAGTAAACAATAAACTCTGAACAAAATACTCTGAACTGTGAAATGAATGTTAGTATAAATTGACCAATAAAATGGAGTGAACAACCAAATTAGAAGAAGTACAAGAATTCATAATAACAGCCCTAGAAAACTCCCACCTAGATAGTTTGTTCAAAGACTAGTTTTCCAAGCAGTACATAGAAAATGGCATATCCAAAATATGCAATAGTTCTTCAAGACATTATCAACCAAAACAATGTTGCATTTTAAGAAAACTACTCCAAACTGCTTTCTATGATGTTATTTATCCTTACAAAAGATTATTTGCACCAAATAAGAATAAAGTAGTAAATGCTCATACTGTTCATGTTGTTTTAGCCATGTTCTAATACCCATCTAACACAGAGAATATTCAAACACAAAAAATATTAGATACTGGACATAGAAAACATTTATACCAACCTTGAACTTGTTAGGGCTTATTGAATTTGTAACATTCCCAATTCTTAGATCTGGAAGATGCTTTCTGTGTGATTCTTTTGAATTCCCATCCTTAAAGTTATGATGAATCATCCTATTTTATTTGGTCCTAAACCATACATAAAAAAATAGAGTTTTTTCATATGAGGATTCATGCACATGTCAACATTTATTCATTATTGTGCACGTACATAATAGACATGATTGTGTGTATCCTTATGTGTATATTCTAGGCTTATATGTTTGTGTTTATATACCCATATGTACATATTAATCGTCTGTAGACTCTATACATATGAAATAGCCAATTACCTGCACTGTCTACATGTACACAAATTATACACATTTGAATTACACTTACATTTATAAATCAAACTGTTTGTCATTTAGTATATACATTGCCAAATATATATGTGCATACATATGGGCATTGTAATGTCCCCTTTTGGGACATTAGGTAATTTTCTCTTGTATTATATACATTTCATAATAAGTTGTATCATACCCTACTCAACATTTGACTCTCTCTCTCTCTCTCTCTCTCTCTCTCTATATATATATATATATATATATATATATATATATATATATATATATATATATATATATATATATATATATATATATATATATATATATACGTGCATTTCAAATAGTCATGCCCTTTTAATATTAATTATATTGATGATAATATAATTAGTTAAATTAATTAATATCATAATGTATACTATATTAACATTATTTTATTTTATATATATATATATAATTGTATTATAATATTTTATATTAATAGTGTTTCTATATCATATTATAATAATAATATCATTATTATATTAGATTATTATTTAATCAATTCCATACTCTCATATTGTTGTTATAATGCGATAATATTATTATATAATATTACTTATTAAATATTATTACTTTAATATTATTATTAACATTACTTTATATATAATACTTATTTATTATTTAAAGTATATGTTAGAGTGGGGACATCACAGTCCTCCCCTCTTGAATTTTCTTGCCCTCAAGCAAAATCTTTCATACACAAATAAAACATATTTGCATTCAAAAGACAAGAGATTTATGAAATATACATGAATGAAAATTCAAAGCATACATGATGTAGACAGATGAAAACACGAAGTAGACACGATGTAGATAGATGAAGACATGGAGTAGACATGATGCAAACACACCATACATTATTTTGCACAATGAAGTAGAGAAGAGGGACTGTTTTATAAAATATACTTCTCCAGTATGCTTTTTGATCATAGATCTTGCAACAAAAATAATTATTAGCATGTACATGTATATAATAGCTTCGAAGAAAACATTAGTCATGATAAATTAGTCCTAAAGAAATATTCTACCAAGCTCAAGAGCAGAACTTTGGCTCTCTTGGCCTTGATGGTAGCCATTGACATCCATCAAGGTGGTCTACTTGGTAGATTCTTAATTGAATTAAGTTGACATGATGTCAAGTCTTAACTTAACCAAATCTAAGCCCTAGAGTAGAAATTTGGCCCTCCTAGCCTTGATGGCAGCCATTGACATCCATCAAGGTGTTCTACTTAGATGGTAATCTTATTCTTCCTACCTAAGCCCAAGAGTAGAACTTTGGCCCTCCTGGCCTTGATGCAAGCCATTGACATCCATCAAGGTGTTCTACTTAGATGGTAATCTTATTCTTCCTACCTAAGCCCAAGAGTAGAAATTTGGCCCTCTTGGCCCTGATGGCAGCCTTTGACATCCATCAAGGTGGTCTACTTAGGAGGTAATCTTATTGTTCTTAAATATCCTACCTAATCCCAAGAGTGGAACTTTGGCCCTCTCGGCCTTGATGATAGCCTTTGACATCCATCTAGGTGGTCTACTTAGGAGGTAATCTAATTTATTAATTATTAAAATTTAATCACCATTAAATTTGTAGCTTTCTTGTGCATTTATGGCCACATTCCCATGGTTCCTTTCCTTATGCTTCTCTTATTTATTTCAACCTCATCTCTCCTTAAAGAGATTCACACGTCTTCTTCACCAACACCCATTTTGAATGAGTAAGGGTATCCATGTATTATATGTAAATAACGTCACAAAAAATTGTAGAGATTTAGATGATGATAGCTCCACTTTCTTCACATATAATTTACTAATAGAGAATGAGAGTGATCTATTATAGAGTGTATTCCAATCCACAATTTACTATATTATAATACAAACTTTACTTTTTCATCATTTCCATTAATAATTTCAAATTCTGAATTCACAAAATCTATATATACTATATACGTGAGTAACTTCTAATAGCATTAGATATATAGATTATATTTTATTCTTATTTACTAATTCTATTCAATATTTATGATCACATCAAACATTATTCCATTTATGTTCTAATTGGAAAATTAGGATTTTGTCATATCACTAACAAATTAAATAAACATTTATACAATTCCACGTACCTCGATGATGGGCCTACTGTTTCTCATGTGTCACATGCATTAAAGGACCTTTAATCATTAGATTGTAAACATAACTTGTAGTAGTTATGATAGTCTTACCAAATCACATTTTCTTCTTTATGACCATCCTCCATTTTGCTTGCGAAGGCTTTGTGTTATTCCTTTGACCTAGTTGGATGTTTGTACCCTAATGCAGTTGGAATGCTACTTTGGTTTTGATGTGTTTATTGTATATAGGTTTTTAAGTTTGATTTATTTGCTAACAATATATCCATTGTGAAATGCCCTAGATGGTTTCCCTTGCATAAGTTGACCGAGAGAAGTTTCCATGTTTAACTTATTTCTTCTTCTATTTTTTGTTTATGCTTCCATATGGATTATCATCTAATTGTGAGTAGTTCCACAAGCCTAATAGTTTGGCTCAAGATGGACTTAAATTAGCTCCATATCTATCTAGCACTCTTTTCATGCATTGCTTCCTCTTAATAATCTCATTGTTCTACATTGTCTGTTAAAGGTCCATGATATTATTGATAACATGTCTCTTTATTTCCTTTGGCCATTATCCACTATATGTGATTACCATTAGGTGTATGTCTCCCCAACATGGATTGAGTTATGAAGTGCTGAACCAGGTCCAGATTCACTATTTACTCCTTATGCATAGTAATCATAAAATGTGACTATGCAGAAATGGCCGTTCGAATCCCCTATTTTTTAAAGGTTCCTCGTTATGCATTTTTTAACTTGTTCTTGGAAATGGGGTGTTGATTTCTGTATTTAATCATTCCTTTATGTAACTATCATACCTCTAATCATCCCTAATTCTGCAACTCTATTCTTAGATATTTTTCTTTACAATGCTAATTACTAATTGGATCAATCTTCATTGTCATGGTATCTCTACGATGTTTTTATATTGTTGAAGTCTTATATTTTCTTTATATAATTATTTCTACTTCTCATTCACTACTTTTGGATTATTTAGTGACTCCTTGTATATTGCTAACTTCAGTCACTATGTGTTAATATTTGATCTCCTTATGGATGGCACTGCTTAGTACCAACCTTGACAAGTTTGGATGACTTTCTTTTGCTCTGCATAGTCTAAAAAATCTTGTCTTATTCTCTTCATATGGGCTTGCAGTCCTCATATGTGATGATGACTAATAACATTCTACTAGTACTATTGTGTATAATATTCTCTTTTGCTATTGGTAAAAGGAGAGTGAAATACTTCCAATGATAATCTTCGCTTTTCTTCAGATTTCATAGGCTGGCAGGATACTAGCTTTGATACCACTTGTAATGTCCTCTTTTGGGACATTAGGTAATTTCCTCTTGTATTATATACATTTCATAATAATTTGTATCATACCCTACTCAACATTTGATTATCTATATATATACGTGCATTTCAAAGAGTCGTGTCCTTTTAATATTAATTATATTGATGATAATATAATTAGTTATATATTTACATCAATAAGACTAGTTAAATTAATCAATATCATAATGTATACTATATTAACATTATTTTAATTTATATATATATTATTTTATTATAATATTTTATACTAGTAGTGTTTCTATATCATATTATAATAATAATATCACTATTATATTAGATTATTATTTAATCAATTTCATACTCTCATATTGTTGTTATAATGCAATGATATTATTATATAATATTACTTATAAGATATTATTACTTTAATATTATTATTAACATTATTTTATATAAAATACTTATTTATTATTTAAATTATATGTTAGAGTGGGGACATCATAGACATTAAATATTTAAAGTTTAAACAAAACCCATATTAATCAATTGATTTTTGCTAAAACTGAGTTTAAAAAGAAACGAATAACACCAAATGTGATAGTCATTTATCCAAACAAGGTTAGGATCAAATTTGTACAAATAATCCTAGGTATATATCTAGAAATGGGTATGAAAAATCTAATCAATATTCAATTGTAAAACTAACAAAGAAAAAGTACATACCAGGGCATTGAGAGGATAGAGCAACATTGAAACTAAGAAAGAAAGTGTGCATGTCAGGACATAAAGAAAAGAGATAGATATTGAATTGTAAAACTAACTCGTAAGTGGGCTAGATTTGATTTTACCTTGGAGAGAGGGAGAGGGTATGCCATGAAAGAGAAGAAATTCAATGCCTATGACCATAATTTTTGATGCCTATGATTTCATTAACATTGTTGCCGCCTCACCCGCCTCCATGCACCCCCTATACAATGACACACCTTTTTCAAAAACCTTCGCCTTTGCCTCCTCTAGCTTGTGAAACCCTTCCTCCATTTTTGCCCTTGTGTGGAAACAATGAGTTTTTCCAACCTTTTTTTTTAATTTTAACATATGAAGGACATTTTTTAATTTTCCAATGGGCATGGATTTTTAAAAAAGGACATTTTTCCTTACCTATTCCAACTAATTTGACCCTATTTTAATAGATGGTGAAAAATTTTGGTCTAGAAATGGGGTCAAATGTACTAGTGCCTATAGGGAATCCACATCTTCTTAGCAGTACCACATCCTTTTATGTCATCAAACTCTGAGTATCTTAGGGAAGATGCAATCTCTGACATTGTTTGATTGTGTTCTTTCTCCTGTTTCAATTAATCAATAGTTGGGGCTCCAGGTAGATCAACATGTTCAATGGTGATAGTTGACTATGTGTAATCTCCAAGACCTCCTAGATGTAGCTTCATCAATCTTTTCCATGAAGGAAAGTTTTCCTTGTTTAAATTGTGCACCTCCTTTCTATACATTTTATCTTTAGCTTTAAGTACCTTTAAACTTTCTCTTCATAAGCACTTGGTGCTATAATACCACTTGGTGGAATACTTTAGAATAAATGAGAGGGAAGGGAGGAGGTGAATCAGTTATCCAAGGTCCAAATGTAAAAATAAAACATTTTAGTACTACAACTTATCCTTATGCATGCATTGACCATTCAATACATTAAACATATGCATATTTTTGTCCTATGTCAAAATAACTTTTTTCAAATGTAAACATGCAAAACCACAAAATCAATCACACATTTCGACACAAGGATTTTACATGGAAACCCAATTTTGGAAAAACCATTAGTAACATCCTACCAATTTCCACTCTTTTGAAGTGAGCTCTGTGAGGAACCAACAATGTTAAAGGTTACAAAATACACTGTTAAATGTGACCTAGTTAAAGGGTTTAAATCACCCTATTAGTAATGAGCATTGTTAGAGGACTTTAGAACATTCCATTAGATTATCACCCTATTAAAGGATCTACAAATGACTATTAGGTCAACCTTAATCTAAAGGATTTATCCAAATTGATACAATAATTAGAAAGTAGTAGCAAGACTTGATGTGATAATAAAACACAACTCACTTGCAGATTATAGATCTCACATTTAGTCCTCAATTCTTCTTGGAATTTATACTCTTTATATCTAATTGCTTGTTCACTCTTCAAGCCTTCAACCTCTTAAGCCTTCTTTCTTTTCATGCTAATTGCATATTCTTCTATTCGGCCACCATATGAAGCAACACCCTAGAATTCTTGTCTTCCTTAGGTTCTCGCACATGAAAATGATTGCTTTTGGCTTACTATCTCTATATATAGATAATTTAGGTCATTTCTCACTTAACTACAACTGTCCATTCTAGGGTTAGGTAAGATTCAATGGATCTACCCACTTTCCCATTTTAGTCCCTTCTAGAAACTTCTTCTACAATCTTATTTGAATTCATCTCAAATGGTTTATCTTGAATTCTATGCCACTAGCTCATCATAGAAATATTCCACACGCTTCATACAATTCAAGAAATAAACTTTGTTGACTCAGATTCACTGAATCTTTGATTAAACTTGTTTTACTATCACTCAACATCAACATTGTGCAGTCGGCAATAAAAATCTTCTAATGCTTGACCAACACTGAGTTACTAGGCATCAACTAAGTCTTCCTTGCTCGATCACTACTACCATTTCTCTAATGCTTGACACATACTATTTTTCTAACACTCAACATATACTAAATATTTGATGATCGAAATTAACTATTTTTTTGCTTAGCTTGAACTAAGTTTTCTCAGCTTGTACTATTTGCTCGGCCAGGCTTGGTAGACACTTTTTATGAAAACACTTCTCCTAGTCTAAGCTAAAGTAACTATTCACTTTATCCTTAAGTAGATTAACAATACATAATATCAACAATGTCTTCCTTGGTCTTAGTGCACCTTTTATACACAAAATAACTCAAACTTTCTCTAAGTTCTCTTGTTATCCTTTCTTTTTGAATCCTCTTCATCAATCAAATAAATGATAGTATTCAAACCAAAGTAACAAATTGTCTCACCAACAAGTAGTAGGTTTGACATCAGTGATGAAATAATGATTGTTGCATGATAGTTGCATCAATCTTCTTCACTTCAACAATCTCATTTCAACATTCTTAGGTAAACTTGCTTGAGTATTGCATAATTCAAAATGGAGAAGACCTTGAAGTCTTGTTAGTTGGTCCTTTTATTTTTCCTCTCAAAGTGCCCATAACGATTTTTAGCTAATTCCTAGGTTTTTTGACATTGTAAAAGGTTGTTGAAATTCTGTCAAACTAGGAGCCAACAAAATGGTGACCCTACTTGGTAGTTGTGTAAAGCAAGTCATTGTTTAAATTACTGCAATCTCTAGTATAATTTATACATTTGTAGTCCTTTTCTCTATTGTGTTTTACTCGTACTTGTATTGATATCTTCTAAAAAATTGAGAATCTAAAAAATTCTTGTACAAAAGGAAGTGTATGATGTGAGTTATATTTGAATAGTGCCTTGTCTACAATACAAAGTTTATATTTTGAAAGTGTGTAGTATTAAAGCTCTTCTATGTTGGGCCCTTGTGTCAAATATTTTTTTTTTAAAGTTTTATTTTCTTGTGATATTTTCCTATCTTCTAGCCATTTAAAAAATATATTTTCCCTTCATTGGGCGGTGACTAAATCAAAAGGTTTTGTAGCTAGTGCTATATATTTTAACTGATTATTCGAAAATGTTAGATAGAAGGAAGAATACAAGAGCATTCACAAAAGCCAATCCATAATTTCCTATGTACACAAAATTACCTCATGTGGGTAGGAAGAACTAGACAAAGAAAAAGGGAGATCCCAACCACACATGGAAGCCTACAGATAGTGTCTCTTCTCATTCATAATATCAACTAGTGATAGAAAGAGAATCTTCTTGTCTTAATTCTAAATTTGAGAACACTAGACTTCTAGGTGAAATATTCACAACCCCACTATCATAAAAGATGATCTACCAAGATAAAATTGTATCTTCTGTAGGAGATATCTCTTTTAGGCCTAATGTGTCAAAAGAAGTGAACCATAGGTGGGGATATATAAAAGAATTGAACACTGGACCAATTAATCCTGGACAAGTCTCTTACATTGAGAGGAACTTCATAGATTTAGATGAGCTAGTAGATTTAGAGACCACCTCTGCAGACCCTAAAGAATTATTTTCATGAATTGAAATCCTTAGAAAGAAAGTTGAAGAGGAGGATGCCAAACACATTCATTTGGAAAAGGAGAAGGAAGAAATCACCATGAATTTTGTCACAGAGAGAGAGGCCTTGCTTAGAATGATGGGAGCTCTCAAAGAGAAAAATAGAAAGTTAGAGGAGAGATCTTCTACTTTGCATTTAGATATTTTTGGAGATGTTGGAGAAATAATATCAAAAATTCAAGACCAAGAACACCTTCTAAGAGAGAAGGAAGGACCTAACATCTTAGAAGTCTAGCCCTACAGACCTATTGAAGAAGATGTTATATATTTGACTATAAAAATTCTTGACAAAGGAAAGGAAAAGGTTGTAGGGATGCAAATAAATGATCTCCAAGTTGTCTCTAAAAACCTTATCATGTCCAAGCTTTATTTAGATTTAGACAGAGAAAAGAAAGAAATGGAAAATCTAGCCAAAGAACTAAAGAGGGTTGAAAATGAGGCTCACGCCACAATGACAAGAAGAAAGATACATTTTCTAAAATCCACATCTTGTGTAATATCCTGGCCCAATTAATCCTCACAAGTAGCGTCTTCTATTACTAATTTTTTGACTTGGACTTGTAATGGCTAGCCAAAACTTGTCTCAATCAATACTAGATTCTTCTTCCAAAAATATTAATGAAATAGATGAAACTCAACAAGTTCAAATCACTGCACAAAAATAAGGGGTAGGACCAAGTACTTCAAATGCCCTAGGTGTCTAGAAGAGACCTATATATACGGAAAAATATACGAAAACATTTTTTGTATGCATCCCTTGGTTTCCTCATCCTATCTCAAATGATTTGAGACATAAGGTTATTAAATTCTTAGGTAACAATGCTATAACTAGTGAAGAGAATCTTTGAAAATTCATTGATATGTTAAATTACTATAAAGTGAAACATGAGGATGTGGTTATGAAATTGTTTGTGCACTCACTCACTAAAGATGCAAGGGATTGGTTCACAAGGTTCCATGATAATAGTATTGGTTCTTGGGATGATTTAGAGAAATTTTTTAAGGAGTAGTATGGTGATAATACAAAAGAAAGTTTTATGTTGAATGAGTTCAATAACATAAAGAAATTTTTGAATGAATCAATGCTTGATTTTAATGTAAGATTCTAGAAGGGAATGTATAATTTATTTCAAGTGATGAGATTAGGTGATAATTTGTGCCTCAACACCTATTTCAATGCCTTTTACACAAGTATGGCTTATATCCTAAGAGATAAATATCCCAAGAATCCCAAGGAGACTTTTAAGGTTGTTTTCAACAATGAAAACAATAGGAGAGCATCTAGTAAACTAGGAAGAATAGATGATCCAAAATTATTCAATCCTAGTGGTAATAGAAAAGAAGGTGACAAACATGTCACAACTAAGAAGCCTGGGGATGGCAAGATGGACAAATTTTTGAATCTACTTAAAACCTTGAACACACTATTGAGTCATTTAAATAAGCCTAATTATGGTGAGAAGCTTCAATTCAATAACAATTTCAATAGGAAAACCAAATTGCAAAACTATCCTTATAACACACAATGGAAGGATGGAAAGTCATTTCCTAACATTACCTAGGGTGCAAAGGATAAAAGTACACTAGATCCACTTTAGATAAATTTTTTTAATATGATGGAGGACATGCCTTGGCATATTATATGTGAATCTCTTCATTCTCCTGATTGTTGTGCTATTGCCCAATCATTTTCTACAAATCAGAAAACACAGCTTGAAGAAGGTGAGGAAGAAAAGAACCGTGAAGACGAGGCAAGAAATATGATTAATCTATGTGATAACGGTGAAGAATCTGATTTGGAAGAATTTGACATTTATGTTAGTCATCAAACAGATATGTATCAATTGCATCATCAACAAGTATTTTAAGATGACAAGGACTAGAATGAGGATAGGATGTGCAATATGATATCAGATGTTGAACATATGAATTTGGGGAAATCATCCAATGAAGAAATTGATAGAATAGCTACTGAGATGGTAGCCCAAGTTCACAACACCTATAATCCTAGAAATAGGACAGCAAACAATTTTGTTTAAAAAGCATCTGGTATTTTCATCAAGGACATAAGTCGTATAATGGATGATGGAAATAAAGAAGATAATCTAGTGATAGTCAAAATTAAAGACAATAAGAATAAGAAATGGAACCTTAAGAGAAAGTGTAGTTCCAAGGTGTAGAGGTGGTCAAGATGAATACACATGAAAAGAAACCAAATCATGATGGTGTAAAAAAGTGGAGGGGCCTATTGTTCAAGTACAAGTAGTCAAAGATAATCTATTCAAACCTCTTGTATATGATCATGTTGAGATGATTTCTATGTTATCAAAAATTAATAGAGCAGGAAGAGCCAATTATAGTAAAAGAAAAGGAAGATAAAGGAATCATGTCTCAAATAACTTAGATGTATTTGGATAATTCATCTACATCCTATTTAGAAAAAATTGACCCTTTCTTCCCTAACCTTATCATAAATGAAAAAACCTTGAAGAATTATATGATCGATTTTGGAGCCTCAAATACTATCATGCCATTTAGGATCATGAAAGCCCTTTGTTTGAAAGTAGATACAAATTAGGGTAGGTGTAGAGCTATGGATGCTAGAGAGATCCCTATCATAGGACCAATCAATACATAGCCTTTTAGACTACCTTCTTACCCTAATATTGACTTAACAATGACTATCTTAGTAGTTGATATTACTCCACAATATAGAATTTTTCTCTCAAGAAAGTGGAGTTCTATAATGGGAGGTAGCCTACAATGCAATTTTTTTTATGCCACATTCAACATAGAAGATAAGGCCATTAAGGTTGCGAGAGAGCCAAGAGTTACCCACATGATTGAAGATAATATTTATACATATGCTACTTATTTTCTAGATATAGAACTGAATTCCTTTAGAGCTGAAATAAACATTTAAGAAATTGAAGAGATAGTCCAAATAATTTCAAAAGAAGCATAGAAATACATAGATTCTCATAATCTTTGGACAATGCATTTTGATGGCATGAACTCAAAAGAAGGGTCAAGGACTAGAGCAGTCTTCATATCTCTAGAGAAAAATACATTTAGATATTCACTCACCCTAAATTTTACTTGTACCAATAATATAGTAGAGTATGAGACACTTTTACTTGGGTTAAAGATGGCAGCAAATCATGGTATCGAAAAATTGCATGTTATTGGTGATTCAGAATTGGTTGTTTTTCAGATTAAGGAGACATATGCATCCAAGAAGAAAAGGTTAAAATAGTACATGAATGTTGTTTGGGATAAGTATGAAGCATTTTATGTTTTTGGTATTTCTTGGATGGATATGAGTAATAATAGGATGGTTGACATGCTACCTAATGTAGACATTCAGCCTGATGAAATATCATTTGATGGTGTTTCCAAGGTTGGGATAAAAAAAGACCATTCATTCCCTACAACATAAAATTGGCAAGCATTTGAGTATGATAAGGATATTTTGAATTTTCTCCTCAATGAAGAAAAATATCATTGTCAGGAACTAGATTACAACACTTTGGTTAAGAATATAGATGGGAAAGAAACCATTTTCGAACAAGAAATCTTCCAATTAAAAACAAAAAAAGTGCCTAAAGGACTAGTGATTCTAGAGAGTGTCTTTGACCATCAGGACAAAGTTCATTTAGAAGTCAGACATAGGAAACCACATGAGATTAAAGAAGTAAACCTTGGAATAGTTAAATTTCCTATAAGGTGTACATAGGTAAAACTCTATCTCCTGTTATTAGAAAATCTATAGTTTATTTGCTAAGGAAATTTAGGCATGTCTTTGCATGGTCATATGATGACCTTAAATCTTATAGGAATGACCCTTTTTTAGCGCGTAATACCCATAAAAGAGAATTTCAAGCCTTTTAGACAAAATAAAAGACCTGTTAATCTCACATTACCCCCAAGATGCAAGAAGAGCTTATGAAGTTGAGCGTTGGGGGGATCATTAAGCCTATTAGACATTCTTTGTGGGTATCTAACTTAGTTCTTTTTAGGAAGAAAATGGTGATATTAGGTTGTGTGTTGACTTTAGGAATTTGAATATTGCTTCCTTGAAAGACAACTATGGCTTGGAAAACATGGAAGCAATGTTGTAGAATGTTACTAGTTCTAAACTGATGTCCATGATGGATGGTTATTTTGGATACAATCAAGTACTAGTTAATGAGAAGGAGTAGTTCAAGATAGCCGTCACAACTCCTTGGAGAATATATGTTTATGTTCAGATGCCTTTTGGCCTCATAAATGCAAGAGCTACATTCTAGATAGCCATGGATGTTGCATTTAAATAATACATTACCAAGTTCTTGGTTGTCTACTAGGATGACTTGAAAACTTATACCAAGCAGAATCAAGACCAATGCAGGCACCTAGAGAATAATTTTGTAAAAACTTTGAAGTATGGAGTTTCGGTGAACCCAAAGAAGTACACTTTTTGAGCAATAGAAGGAAAATTGCTTGGCCACAATTAACAAAATATGGAGTTAAGAAATTGATCCAAAAAGGGCGGCAACAATAGATAAGGTCCCTAAACCTAAAAATATCAAAGGCATTCAGTCCTTCTTTGGTCAAGTCAATTTCTTGAGAAGGCTTGTGACTAACTTTGCTGAAATAAGAAGACCCATTCCCAAAATTATTAAGAAGGGAGTAGTAATCAATTGGGAAGGTGGACCATTTATTTCTTTCTAAGAAATCATAGATTCTATAAAAAATGCAACAATTTTGAGCACACCAGATTATGCAAAGATAATGCATATGTTTTATTTTTCTCCTTTCCACACCATAGCATTAATTTTACTCAAAAGAATGAAGAAGGCTATGAACAACCCATTGCATTTTTTAGAAAATCACTCTAGCCTAAAGAGTTAAAATATGAGATTAATGAGAAGAAGGCATATGCTATGGTCAAATTTGTGAAATCTTTCAGGTGTTATCTAGTTGGTGCCATTGTTATTGCATTTATGCCTAGTACAATAGTCAAAGATATATTTTCTCAACAAGATATGTTTGGCAAAAGGTGCAGTTGGATTAATAGAATCCAAGAATTAACTTTGAAATCCAAATTACAAAATTAGTGAGAGGCCATGCCTTAGAAAAGTTGATGGCTCAATCAAATTTGGAGGCTAACCAGATCAATGTTGTAGATGGGGACCATAGGTCAAACATATGTGATATGAATCACTATGATTGGTATAGGAATGTTATATATCATTTACAACATATGGAGGCTCCCTCTCATTTGACTGATAATCATAAAAGATTTGTGAAGTTGCATGCAATTAGATATATTATTTTCAATGGGAGCTTGTGGTGGAGAAACTTTAAAGTGATATTGTTGAAATCTATTGATCATAAGGAGTAAAAAATAGTACTCACTAAAACACATTTAGGAGTATGTGGAGATCATTACATGGAAAAGAATAATGCCTATAAGATAATGAGAGTTGGCTTCTTTTGGCCAAGCTTATTTAGGGATGCACATGATCTAGTTACGAAATGTTATTCTTTCCAGAGATTTGTTGGAAAGTTAAAATTCTTTGGAAATAGCTCTTTGAAGTTAGTAGAAGTGAAAGCACCTTTCCAACAATGGGGAATGGACTTCATATGTGTGTATCAACTAAATCTAGTACTGGTTATTTATGGATATTAGTAGCAATGAATAACTTCACAAAATGGGTAGAGGCCATTCCTACCAGAAAAGATACTAGCAACGTGGTAAATTTTATTTTGTTAAGTAACATAATTACTATATTTGGGTGTCCTAAAAGGATTGTGACTAATAATGCTATGTGTTTTAGACCACAGAAATTCAATTTTTTTTTTGACAAATATAGCATTACAAGGTCAACATCATCTCCTTATCACCCAAAATGGAATGGCCAAGTTAAATCAACTAATAAGAGCTTGTTGAAGATCATTAAAAGGAAATTGGATGAATTTTGGTTTGATAGAGTGATAGTTAAAAAGGCAACAAGTGTTGCACCTTTTGATTTGGTGTACGGAATACAAGCAAGAATGCCCCAAAATAACTTGATAGGCCTATACAATTATATCTAGATGTATGACGATGATAGCGTAGATGATATGTAGGAAAGATTGGATTAATTGGTAGGATTGACTAAAATTAGGAAGGAAGCCATTACCAGAAACACAAAGTTGTAGTTGCAGGCAAACCATCTATATGATAAGAAGGTAGTGGCTAGAAAATTGAGCCTAAAGATCTGATCCTAATGTGGAATGCAAGGATTAATGACAAAGGAAAGCATGGTAAATTTTTTGCAATATGGCTTGGCCCATACATTATAGAATCCACATGGGGTGAAGATTCTTATATTTTGAGGGAATTATTAGGAAAATTTCTTGAATTTCTAGTTCATAGACAATTTTTGAAGAAGTACTTTTGTTGAAGGCTCTTTTCTCTACATGAATAGTACTTTAGGTTCATGTATATTTTGTAAATCATGTATGTGTGTGTGTGTCTGTGTGTGTGTGTGCGTGCGTGCATGTGTGTGTGTGTGTGTGTGTGTGTGTGTGTGTGTGTGTGTGTGTGTGTGTGTGTGTGTGTGTGTGTGTGTGTGTGTAGTTTTCTTATGTGCTTTTGTTGTTCTCTAAAAATGTTGTCAATTTTGTCAAGTATGTGGTCTACTTTTGCCATGAATTATAATCCCTTTAATGAATATGGACTATTCATCATCCCTAGACAAAGCCACTATTGGCTTGGTTTTTCACCTTGTTAAAAAATCAAGAAGATGTGTTGTAAAATTTATTTTTAACCATTAGAGCAGTTAGGGTTTTCATTTTACATGTTCATTCATGCCTTAGAAAATCCCTAGTTTTGTGCCTTATTGTCTCACAATTTCCTTTATTCTTTTAAGAGTTTTAATAACCACACCTTTGGTTATGGCAGGAGATTTGAAAAAACCTAGTACCTTTCTAATTTTATTCTATAGGGTTTTTTATTTTTTATTTTGAAATCTTTTCATGAAGTTATGTTTTTACCCTAGCTCGTGACTCTATTTTCAACCCATGGTTGCATTGTGGTTAGCCTATGTCCCACACATTCTCTATTTGTAATCCTCCTAGTGAGTTATTATTGTAACTGTTGATCTCCTTAGAAATCTATGGATATTGCATTCTTGCAGTTTTAAGATGTAATATATTTACCCAAAGTGAAAAAGTTAACAAGCGAAACTTATTCTATGGCACCTAAGGAAATGCAAAAATTATAAGTCTAATAACAACCCTATGATCTTTCCAAGATCAATGGCTGTCACATTATCTCAATATGAAAGTATTTGAGTTTTAACTAAATTAAGAATGCCAAAATTTGACATGTGTCCTTGTGGGGGCCATAACATCTTACTATAAGTGGTTCTATTATAACTTGCTAGCTATCATATTAGGCTTGGTTCCTAAGTTAAACTGGGTTCTCGTTTTAGGTTGTTTCTTGATTGTTGATGTAAGTGAAAATCAAGGGATGTCTCATCCTTGAAAGATGAAAGTGTATGATGTTTAAAGAAAGTGAGAATGAGAGATATTTCCATGTGTCCTTGTCAGTCCCCAAAGCATGGAATAAGATGTATCTTTCCCAATCGTTGATTAGAAGGAAGATTGATGACCCTCATATTATCACATAATGCAGATGCAAGAAATTTAAAAAAAGTGAAAATACAAGAAACTAACAAGTGTCCCCGTGGGTCTGTATTATGTTCAAACAACCTGAAGAACAAGCATATTTTTAGTTGTACATTCAAATGAAGATAAACAATGGTCATATTCTCGCAAAGTCAAAGTGTGAAGTATTTAACCAAAGTGAGAACTTGAAACATGGAATTTGTGGGACCAACTTGTATTATGAGTTGCAAAAGGGATGATATCAACATAGATTTCTAGATGGCATAATTTGATTCACTCTATGTATTGAGTATGAAAAAGATTAATAATTTCTCCTAGTCGTCAAATCAAGCTAAGATCAATGGTTGTCACATCCTCACAAAATAAAGATGTTTTAAGTTTACCTAATGCAAAAATGGGAGAATTTTCCATGTGTCCATTTGGGCCAAATCTTGAATACAATAGTAGCAAGAGATCTCAACCATCCATTACTTGAAGATCAATAATGGTCATATATATGGATAATGAAGATGCAATATTTTTAACCAAAGAAGGAATGGGAGGGGATGATGCATGTCTTAGTGGGCCATTTCCTAAGAGGAATGTAGGGACAACAAGGATCTTTCTTGATCATAAGATGTAAAAGGATCAAGGATGTTGCATTCTCACATAACAAAAGTGTTCAAGTTTTAACCAAAATGAGTATACAAAAGCTTGCCATGTGTCCCACTAGGTAAAAGGTAATACAATTTTGAAGTTTGAATCATAGTTATTAGATTCTACCCAGATCAATGACCTATTTTCAAATTCTTAATGTAACATCCACAATTCGACTATTAGAGCATTATTGGAGTTTCAAGGCAACCCTATGTGACAAAATTCTGTATAAAGTCTGTAATTTACTCTATAACTTGTTAGAAAGTGAAAGAGATTTAAATCTTAGTAAAGTAAAGCTTGGATTTTGGGTTTCCATACAGTGAGTTGTTATGAATAGATTGTCTTGTTGAGATCAAAAACTTTGTTAGTAAGTGCTTGAACTTTTGTTGTCTAAAGATTTCTTGTTCAAAAATTTTCTAAATTGATAAAAATGTCTCCATGAAGAGATTTTTCTAAAAAGATGGATTATCAACATAGGAATTCACATGATGATTTCCTTGAACAATTTCCCCTTTCTTCCAATGAAACAACCAAAGGAAAGGATTTGGTTCCTAAGAAAGCTAGACTAATAATTACTGAGGGTTTCTATTGCAAGGGAAATTGGTTGAGAGATGCAGAGACATCAATGGGAGGTTTGGTGTTATTTAGAAAATGGTTTTCAGAGAGAAAACATGATACCCTGCTAATTAATGTCTGGAAATTTGACACTAGAAAGTTGGTTGTCCCTTTTTTTTTTATGGATGATGACGTACTAACAATTTTGGAAAAAAGGTATGATCCTGTGTTGAGGGTTTTGAGGAACCACACTAAAGATAACCTTTTTAGTGTGATAACTACAGTGATCAGATAAGTCTTTATCCTGAACCCTAGCCACACATTGGATGAACAAATTCACTTCAATTATCTATAATCAAGATATGATTGTTAGAGAGTATAGCTTTGGGGAGGACCATTACAAGAACACTTTGCAAAGGTAGGGCATCTTTCACTGGTAACATCTCACACCCTAGATCCCTTAGTAAAGAGGTACTTCAATCTTAGGGCATAGGCCCTTTATATCTCCCTTTGCAAAATCTTTGCCATGGATGAGCAAAACCACACCCTAGTCTCTTTTGTTTTTATGATTGCTCAAAATTCATAGTATGGATATGATTTCTATTTTTGATTATGCATCTTACCTAACTAAGGAGATACATAATGGGTTGGTTGGCATTAGCAAGGGTAAAGTTGATAAGCCCTTTTTCTGATATTCTTTTTTGATATACATGTGCTTGTACAAGGATGTTTTTGTCTTTGTAAAAGACATAAAACTAGAGTTAGAAAAGGATGGAGAGAAGCTACTAGTTTAGCTCTGGAGTGAAGGCATGATTTAGGAAGTCACAAATGCTAGTTTCATCCATTTTGACAGATATTTTTCTTCAAAGATGAGGATTTTGTTAACTAGAGACAACCCTCAGATTCCCCAACCCTTATTAAAACTGATCAAACCTGAAGATCATGCTAAGGCCTTGAAAGTTAGTTACAACTGGTGAGATATTATCCCTACTCAATTTCAACTATATTTAGAGTATACATTTTCCAAGGGAAACCTCATGTCCTTCCATACTAGGTTCCTTTGAAAGTATGAATTGCTGAATTCTTTTGGAAGGTTGGAGGACTAGAAGAGAGGGAATTGATGGAAAGGTCTAGGGGAATCATCTTTCCAAATTTTACAATCATCCACAATTTTGTGCCCACTAAGGGAGGATTGATACACTTAGGTAAGTTCCTAGAAAAATATCAAATAGCCTAGTTCCATTTTTGTTTTATTGATTAAGAAGGGTTCTATGATATGTTCAAAGAGAGAACTAAGGCTAAATAATATGAACAAGAAGTTTACTTTCTTGAAGATATTATTAGGAATTAATTTTCTCTAGAAGAGCAGGAAGTAAAGAAACAAAAATGGAAAGTATATAGTAGGGTTTTGGAATTGGTCGATGCCCTAGATAGGAAATATGACCACTTAGTTGATATTAAATACTAGGGAGATAAAGTAAATAAACTCATGGCTCATTAAATGAGAAGAAGGAAATACTCATAAAAGCATACCCAGATCCAGCCAACAAGGTAGAAAAGTGAATGGCTAATAAAGTAATAATAAGCCTAGGGCAGCACATTCTACAAAGGAAAGTAAGGTATGTAGCTACCAGAAATGTGGGGGTACAACCTGTATCTTTATACAAAAGGAAAATTTCAGAGAGCCCATCCTTAGCACCAATTGAAAAAAGATAAAAATTGGAACAAGGATATTCATCTAGACCTAAAGAATATTCCCCATCCAAAACCCCTATCCATTTTGACAATGAAGACTCTTTAAGGGAGAAATTGAAGTAGATAGGGGTCATGATGACATTTTAATAACTGTATTAGAAGTAGAGGAGGGGACACCTGAAGAACCTCCAATGTCACTCTTAGGCCTTATTGTTGAACATTTCAAGGGGAAAGAGGTGGAACCTTTTTTTAGAGTAGGCTGCCAAAAGATTTTTGGATGAGGTCAATTTTGTAAGATCTAGGGCCTTCATCTAATTTTTGTGGAGGAGCAACATAGAATGTTTTGAGGAAAACTGTAAGAAAGCAAAAACATAGAAACCTAATATCCAAGACTCTGATATAGAAGAGGAAATAAAGACTAACTTGATGCAATAGTTTATTTAGATAACCCCTTTAGGTGGAAGGCAACTATTGAAGGATTTAGGACTGCTCATACTTCCTAAATGGGACATTGCTAATGCCATGATTTTTGATGCAGCGAGGAAGGAAAAGGAAACAAAATTCAGCACTAAGGAAGAGGTCAAGGAAGCCCATAAAGGGTTAAAGTATAGAAATGGTCACAAGGCCTTAGTAATATGGTCTATATATATTAGAGATAAGAAAAGAGTCTAAGAAGTTTTAGATGTTGATCATACAGGATGCCTATTAGTGTATAGGGTTTGAGAAGTGGACAGTGAGCAAGATTTGCAAATGAATAAAGAAATGGTTTATTTGGTGTGGAGGTAGCTACAAAAGATAAGAATAAATTTCTTGAGATAAATGCAAAATTTGAAAAGGTTCTAGAGGCATATGATGAGAGGGGAAGAAGAATAAATGAAATGGAGAAAATTATTTCAAATTTACATAAGTAAGAAGGAAAAAGAAAGGTGGGAGAAGACCCCAACCAACGTTTAATTTCTTCCTCCCCTGCTCCCCCTCCTCCCACTAGACCTATAATAGAGATCCCAGATACACCTAAACATGAAGTTTTTTACACTATGAAGGAACTAGATGAAGAAAAAAAAAGATCTAGGCATTGCATGTAGAATTGGGCATACAACATGAAGATAGGATAAGGGATACTATCTTTTTTTTGGTAGATAGAATTAATTGGAATATTGCCTTATATTTTTTCAATCTTTTAGGAGACCTAGAAGCATAATGACCAAATTCATCAAAATTCTAACATTTAAATTTTTTCTTATCATCGGGTTCTCTCCTTATGAGAAAGGAAACTCCTTCAATCCTTCTATCTTCCTTAGATCTAGATATGCTGCTACTAGCATAATCTCCACTAGTGCTTGCACTTCTTCATAAGGAAGGTAAAACACTTAATGCACTAAAATAAGTTTTGAATCTACAAAAATCTTGATCATTTTTCAAGCTTACTTCTGCTACTTTTAATCATCCAAGAAGAGTCTCTTTGGTGGATTTCTCAGTATAAGGTATCACTTGTTCAATCATCTGCATTGTCTACTCGAATGAAAGTGTCAAAGTTTTCAAAATATTCCATATAATCTCATCTTCATCTTTAGATCCATTACAAGACTTAATTCTTGCAACAATTTGTAATATTCTACGAATATAACTTCTTGCAGATTCATCTTCCAACATCTTACTCTCTTGCAACAAACATGTCCAAATTTATATTATGATTCTCTTAACATGGTTATCACCTTAAAAAGTAGATTCCAAACATTTCCAAAATTTATGAGATAAATCTAAGGATTTTTCCTGACTATATTCATTTTTCAGAAATAGTTGACAAAAGTTCTTCTTTGAAAAGCATATTAAACATAAATAGATCTCTTGTAGCTTCACTGCATTCTTCAAGTTTTCTTTCTTGCACAACCTTCTTACCATTATTTTTCATTAGCAAATACCCTTGACCCATGCTAGAAGATGTATCTTTATATTCTCTTTCTGGCTATCATAGTTAACTCCATCAAACTTAGGAATTTCATTTCTAAAATGACTCGCCATTGATCGTTGTAAGTTGTTAAGCTTTTCTTTTAAGGACCCAATGCTCTGATATCAATTTTTATAAATTGAATTCCACCAAGATAATTGAGAAGAGGCACAGGTAAATCATTTATTAGATCAATACAAATTTTATCAACCTTATTAAACCTTAGACATGTGTTAAATATAGTCAACAACCACAAGAAGAAATACATACACAATAACCCCAGATATGTTAACTAGGGAAACCCTTGATTAGAAAGAAAAATGCAATGGAGATGGTACCCACAATATGATGTACTAATATAAAATTTCCTTGTAAGAGGATGGACTCTATTACGAGCCAATGAAATACATTCAATACATATTAGTCCCTATTAAGAGACTTTGAATCCTTATTAGGAGATTCCAACCCTGTTAGGTGTTGTAGAAGGTAGATGGACCTAGTGTTTAAATAGCTTTAGGGGTAAGACTACTAAACTCACTGTCTAATTGGCCTATGTATTACTCATGTGAGGCCTCACCGTGACTCATCGTACCATAGTGATACCTTATTATCATTTTGATACTCACGACTCGAGATGCTGAGACATTATCTGATGCTTTGAACATATTATATTATTTCATGGTATGTGATGTTATTTTTAGATATTTGATTTTTTCATTTAATGTTTTATGTATATGTATGTTGATGAAATCAATAAATGTAGGATTGCTACTTTGATTTAAGAGATTTTAAATGGTTAGGAGTTAAGTAGGATGAAAGAAACCCTAATTGATGTATGTTTCAACTTATGTGAATTTTTGATACGTATGTGTGTGTGTGTGTGTGTGTGTGTGTGTGTGTGCATGCGATTTTACGAGACTACTGATGTGTGCAATGAGTGTTCAGATATTTTAGTTGAGAAAACTGACGAAGGAACAAAACTGATCCCTATGTGCTCATTGTGAAAACCTTGTTGTTTGTAATCAAATTTATTGTGAGATGTGTGAATGTCTCTTTTTGTGTTCAGTAAATGTTAATGTTTGTAACTATGTTCTTTTAGTGTTGCTTGACACTCGCGAATTGTTTATGTTCTTCAGCATGCTAGTTAGGGTTAGCTGTGTAATCTTTCGACCTAATTTGGATTCAATTAGTGCCTCTTTGCTAATTTGGTTCTTAATCGAATTTAGTCACCCCTAATCTAGATTAGTGCTTAATTTGCATTTTAGAGTTGTTAGATGGTCTTAATTATTTCCTAGCTTTTGTTTGGTTCCAAACCTATTCCTAAGGCTTTAAACCATGAAATATTTATACCCAAGGGGTATGGGTATGGGTTGGGGGTCTTTTTCAACCCCTAAGCCCCTTTTATTGACTTTTTAGATCACTCAAAAAGTCTCATTTTACCTTTGTGCGAAAATTGCAAGTGGTTACCATGAGTTGCCTCACCTCACCTCCACTTAGTGATTAACCATAGTGTGGGTTGAGTTAGGAGCTTCTAGATTTGTAGGTGGGTGGGAGAAGTTATTGCTCTTTTGGTGGTTGAGTTTGAGGATTATTTAGAGGCCCTTCTTGGAGTAGTTTAGGTGGTTACCCAATCTCTACATTTAGAGAGGAGTCTTGGAAGATTGAAGCAAGGAAGGGAAAAGCTCTACTCAAACTTGTTCATTTGCCATTACCTATTTGTGAAGGTAGGAATTCTCATCTCCCTTGTTCAGATTTTCATGCTTGCTTCATGCTTATGCTACCTTGTTGTTGTTTGGATGCTTGTATGTATGTTGGGTATGTTGGGAAGTTTTGAAAACCATGTTTTTAAAAAAATGTTTTCCTTTCATGTTTATGTTTGAATTTTTGAGATTTTCTTATATGGGTGTTTTGGTATTACTCACCCTTGGATAGGGCAGAAGTGACCAATTTTGGGAAAGGTCATTTTAGTTGGACTCCAGTAGTGTAGAGTCTCTTCTCAGGACAAGAAGAGGGAGAGCGGGTAGGGTGTTATGGGCCCCTACCTATTAGCACAAACCATGTATGAGTTTTGGCATGTAAGAATGGAAGAACAAAAGTTCTTGATTTATAGCCCCGATTGGGCACCTGGTTTGGTGTTGTGTCTGACATTTCTTATTGGAAAAATTCACCTTTCCTAGTGTTGATTCATTGTGAATCCTATTGTGAAAACCTTGTATGAATATGCATGTTTGATTTATTTCTTGGTCATGCTTGTTGTCACCTGATCAGATTCTGTTCCCTCCACAGTTCTTAGAAAAGTGCTCAAGAAAGTGTTATGGAACCCCTTGATGAGGGTCATGAAGGAAATTCAATTTAATTATTGTAATTCGGGATTGAAATCTTATGTATTTTTGTATTTCAAAAACCTTGTTGTAATAGCAATGACGCCGAGTTTTCTTCCTGGTTCTTTCTCGGCTGAGCCTTTGAATTAGGTTTGCCAATAAAAATGGTGGTTGAGTATATTTGTTTATCATGTGATTTAATCGTAATTTTTAGTTAGATGGTTGCACATCAGAAATAAGATGATATGATGATGGTTTTATTGAGCAAAATTGTCAAGTTTCCTTATATATTCAAAATGAAAATTATGTTAAGGAAAGAAAATAATGGCTAAGGTTGATATATTGCAATTCAAGTTGTATAGGAGATCAAATAAATATGGTGTTAGTGTGACACAATCTGTTGTATCAATGTTTTAAATCTATTTAAAATATATATATACACCTTAAAAAAATTACATTGCTTTGTAAATCTATACTTAGAAAAATTTTGTCAAAAAAAAAAAAAAACCAAGAGAGTAAAAAATCTCTAGATTTTGTATGGGGAGCAATTTAAATTCTCCTTTGAGACAGAGAATCTTTAAAAGATTCCCTTAAATATCTTTAATATCTTAAATATGTTCTTTTTCAATTCTAAAAGAATAAGAGACAAAAGATATATATATATATATATATATATAATGAATCAATATCTATTTCTTACCTAAGAAACTTTTTTCATTAATCACCCCTTTGCACGTCAGTTTTGGTTTGTTTTAAAAATAAGTTTTTGTTTTAGCAAGTCAATTTGCGATGATGGGAGGGTGACATCACCTGTCACCACATCCCATCCCCACCATCTTGCTTGGCGTGCTTTCCATATTCATGGATGGGAGGTTTAAGAAATGGTTATGTTTTTTTTTTTAAATACTTCAAACCCCTTCCCCCCTTGCCATTTTGGTCGCCCACCTTTTTGGGAGGCCTGCGCAAGTGTTCTTTTGGAGCAGAGCGCTATCCCAAAGACAGCGCTTGGGAAGCCCTGCCCATGGAGTAGGGGTGTAGGGTGGGGTGTAGGGGTAGTGTAGGGGTAAAGAGGGTAGTATTACGTTTAATGTTAGTTAGCTTAGATTATTTTATTTGATAGTTAGTTTAATTTTATTTAATTGTAAGTTATTTTAAATTTATCTTGTAGTTATAAATTAAGTTAATTTAAGTTAGTTTAATTTAATAAAGATTTAAGTTAGTTTTTATTATGTTAGTTTAGTTTAGTTTTAGATTAATTTATTTGTTAATAATTTTAGTTAGGTGTTAGTTTATTTTGGTTTATCATTTGTTAATAGTGTTAGTTTATAAGTTGTTATTGTAGGTTAGTTTAAATTGACATTGTTAGCTATTGTTTTTAAAAAAAATTGCTATGTTATTACAAAAGTTAGTTTATGGTTGTAGTTAGATAATTTATCTTAAATTGTTTTTAGTTAGTTATATATTATGATAGTAAAATTTAGTTGTTTTAATATTAATGTTAATTTAATTAGTATTTGAATATTATTTAGTCTTTCTTTAATAGGTTGATAATTGATCATAACTTAATAGTTTATATAGGTGTATGGGTAGATGTAATATTTCCTTTAATGAGTTCTTGATTTGATATTTTCAAAATAATTTGGAATGAACTCATTTAAATTGTTATTTAAATAATTTTCATATATTGTTATAGAGGAAATTTAAATCTATTGTTTTAAGATTAATATGAAACCAAATAAACATCGACATTATTTTAATAATGAGAGCTTCATTTAAACGATGTATGCCTTCTAAAGATATGTAACTTAAGATGTAATGAAGAGAATCTTTTCTTGAAATGTGATTCAACCTTATCAAACTTGAGCATTTTAGTTATTAATTTTTTTTTTTAAAATTGTGTTTTTGCCCTCGTAGTTTTGGCATGACAACTCATTTCTGAATAATAGAAGTGAAACTAAAATCCACAACTCAAACTCTTTCTCTTCCCTCTTCCTATGTCAATACCACACCAAATACTTCTCATATCTCAATACTAGATATTCAAATTTGTATCACAAACATTCCTTTTGTAGTGCTTGTCCCTAGTTTACATTCTGTTATCATTGCCAAACTCTTTTAAGCTAGTTTTACACTTGATTATTAGCAGTATTGTTTTGAGATTATCATATATTGTTTCACATTTAGTTGATTATATGATGAAATTACTTGGTACTCTATACTTCATGTATGCATAATGATTATTACAGTGATTTTATGCTGATTGCAAGTATTGGGTGTTGGCTTCCCTGAATTTTCAGGATGAGCATACCCTATTACATTATCTCAATGGTAAGAGAGAGGAGATAAATTCTTAAATCCAAATCCTAACCTTTAAACCATTTGTCCTAGGAAATTAGGAAAAGTATTTGAGTTGATTACCTTCTGAATGTGTTGTCTGATGTAAATTCACAATTATAACCCTTTAGTTTGATCTTGTATGTATTTTTGTATGATGGGTTTTTGTGTTTTGTCCTATAACTCTTTGGTGTTTTTCATATTAATTAAGTCAAATTAAATGATTTAATTTAATAGAAAATTATTATGATATTTTTAATATATAATTATATTTAATTAATTGAAGAATTAATTAAATAAAAAAAATTAAATTTAAAGATAAAAGTTATAAGTTTAATTTTAGAACATGATAATATTTATTTAATTTAATAATAATATATTTAGAGTTCATTTTTAAATAAATTCTAAATACTATTATTATTTAAGTTAATAAATATTTTATTGATTAACATTTTGAAAATAAATTTAAGCATGGAAAAGATATTAATTTATTAAAGAAGTTTAAGATTGCATAAAGTACACATGAGATTAAAATTTAGTAAATTAGTTAAAAAGAGAAGTCAAGTGAATTTAATTAAGATATTTTATATTTAAATAAAGGTGCATGAAAATATTAAAAGAAAGATAATAAAGAGTTAAAGACTGGTAAGCAAGGAGTCCTCTTGAGTGACCACACAATTAGTGCCCTGATTTTAGGAGAGAACTACTTATCACAATTAAGGGTTCATTTTCGAAGGACTGCAAATTTTTGGAAGAAGAAAATTTTGGAAGAGAGAATGTGTTGAGAGAAATTTCTCTCATAATTTTTTTGGGCGTTGCATTGTTAGCATCAAAATCTAGGTAGATTCTTGTGATTAATTTGTACAGCTAATTATGCTATTTCTTTTCCTATCTTCTTAGTGTCTATGAAATGATTATCTAAATAATTCTTGGTGATGGGTGTTTCAAATTGGAATTATTGGTATGCATATAGATTTCTTCTACATACATAGAGATCAAATATCTTAAATTCCCTATTCAATAATTTGCAAACTAGATTTAAATCGAAAAAGGTTTTTAGATTAAAAAGAAAATTTAAAGAGAAAATTTGAATGGTTAGTCGTATTTCCCCTATCAGATTAATGCTAGAACTTTTTATAAAAGAAATAAATATATATTAAATGGTTTTACAAGGGGTTAGGTCTAGTTTTAAATAACTAAATTTAAAAAAATAATTTTTTTAGCAAACTTAATAAAACATTAGGTTAATTCTTTTGGATCCCTTGGCGGGACGTTACATCTAGTATTAGAGCCCAAGTTCTACACTGGGAGCTCTAGAAATATTGGAATGCCACTAGTTGTTAACTAGTTGAACTAAAATGAAATTTAAACTATTATGCATATCTATTACAAACTGAAAACTTGAACTAATTGAATTGAAATATAACTTAAAATTTTATTTTTATATTTTCAAACTTGAACATTTAGACTTCAAAACTGAAATATACGTAAATGTAAAATTAGACAAAATCTAAAAATTGAATTGTTACTATTTTCAACACATGTGTCTTTTATATATGCTTTATAGTAGTATGTTTTATGGTTATTATAGCATCTTCTATCTTGGATATTATTGTAGGATGGTAACTAGGATGAGATCTTTTGTTAGAGGTCATAGCCTAGGCTGTGGTAGAGGTTGTAGATGAGGTAGAAACATCAGTGTACATGAGTCTATCCATGAAGACCTTAATCAGGAAGAGGATAGGGGAGAGTATGTTAGTGACTTTAGGAAGAGAACCATAAAGAGCAGCAGACCGACTCAAAGGAGGTTCACTTGAGGCAAATGATGAAAACCATCATTGATCGCCTACTTCCTATTCTTGGTTAGGATGGAGCTCATCAGGGAAGGAATCAACATAGACCTAGGTATAGGATCCCTCAGAGGGACCAATAGAGATCTATTGTAGCTGCTCAGATGAAAGAATTTTAGAGGTCCAAGGGTAATCTGGGAGTAGTTGATAGTAGAAAACCTCCTTCTGGAGGTAATCAGTAGCAAGGAGGAACTTATCCTCCAACATAGAGTGGTAATGGTGGTTCCACTACTAGGAGATATCATAATGCTCAACACAACAAGAAAAATTAGTATACTTAGTCTATGTAGAGAAACCAGTCTTATGATAGTGGGGGTAGCATTTAGCACTCTAATGCACCTAAGGTGCAGAAGAGATTCAACGAAAAGTATTTCTCATGCAGAAAATGCGGACACAAGTCATCCCATTACCCTCAAGGAAAATCACAGTTCTCATACCAGACACCTGGAGCTTCAGAACCTATAGTTGGAGACATGGGTAGGTCCTAGAGAGTGTTCTTTGTGGAGTCATATCCTCCTGCAGGGGGAAAGGATCTAATGGGATCTGAACAGTGAATTCTTTAGTTTTACCTTTCTTGTAGGCTTCTAGGAGTAAGCCTAAGTCTAAGGGGGGTGGATGTAGTGCCTATCCCTAGTTTACATTATGTTATCATTGTTGAACTCTTTTAGACTAGTTTTATGCTTGATTATTAGTAGTATTGTTTTGAGATTATCAAATATTGTTTCACATTCAGTTGATTATATGATGAGATTACTTGGTACTCTATACTTCATGTATAAATGATGATTATTACAATGATTTCAATTATTGATGATGATTAGTTAGATGGATTATCATATGCATTTTCTTATGGATACTTACCCCATACTACATGTGTATGGTGTGCGTGTATATTTTTTTATGTATGACATTTATGATGTGGTTAAGGAAGGGAGCCATAGTCACCTACTAGTTAGGATCTACAAGATGCACCACTTCTTACCATTTCACATTTTGCTTAGTATATATGTGTTTGTACATGTGTGGATTTTATGCAGATTGTAGGTATCAGGTATCGACTTCATTAAATTGCTAGGATGAGCATACCCTATCACATTATCTCCATCGTAAGAGTGGGGAGATCAATTCTTAATTCCAAATCCTAATCTATAAACCATTTATCCTAGAAAATTAGGACAAGTATCTGAGTTGATTACCTTTCGAATGTGTCGTATGCCATAAATTTGTGATTATAACCCTTTAGTTTGATCTTGTATGTATTTTTCTATGATGAGTTTTCATATTTCGTCCTATAAGTCTTTAGTTTTCTTTTTATTAATTAAGTCAAATTAAATGATTTAATTTAATGAAAAATTATTATGATATTTTTAATATATAATTATATTTAATTAATTTGGAGAAATAATTAAATAAAAAGAATTAAATTTAAAGATAAAAGTTATAAGTTTGATTTTAGAATGTGATAATATTTATTTAATTTAATAATAATATATTTAGAGTTCATTTTTAAATAAATGCTAAATACTATTATTATTTAAGTTAATAAATGTTTTATCAATTAACGTTTTGAAAATAAATTAAAGCATGGAAAAGATATTAATTTATTAAAGAATTTTAAGATTACATAAAGTATGCATGAGATTAAAATTTAATAAATTTATTAAAAAGAGAAGTCAAGTTAATTTAATTAAGATATTTTATATTGCAATAAAGGTGCATGAAAACATTAAATGAATGATAATAAAGAGTTAACGACTGGTAAGAAAGGAGTCCTCTTGGGTGATCGCACAATTAGTGCCCCGATTTTACTAGAGAACTCCTTATCACAAGTAAGGGTTCATTTTCGAAGGATTGCAAATTTTTGGAAGAATGAAATTTTGGAAGAGAGAAGGTTCTGAGAGGAGAATTTTTTCTCACAATCTTTTTGGGCATTGTGTTGTTAGCATCAGAATCCAGGTAGATTCTTGTGATTAATTTGCACAATTAATTACATTATTTCTTTTCTTATCTTCTTCCTATCTATGAAATGATTATCTGAATAATTCTTGGTGATGGGTGTTTCAATTTGGAATTACTGGTATGCATATAGATTTCTTCTGCATAGGTAGAGATTAAATATCTTTAAATTACCTATTTAGTAATCTGCAAACTAGATTTAAATCAGGAAGGGTTATGAGATTAAAAAGAAAATTTAAAGAGAAAATTTGAGTGGTTGGTTATATTTCCCCTATCAGATTAATGCTAGAACTTATATATATATATATTACATACATAGATATATATATACATATATATGTATGTATGTAATATATATATATATATATACATACATATATATATCTATATATATATGTATGTAATATATATATATATATATACACACAAATAACTATTATAATATCTTTTAATTATATATTAAATTAATAAACATTAATAAAAAATATTAATAAAAATTAATAATGATTAATAATTAAATTTAATATTATTAAAAAAAACAACCTTTAAAAAAACCTAATAATAAAATATTATAACCTAGCGTATCTTTTTAAAGCCTACCAACTTTTTAAAGAAGCGATGTGGCTATTTGTGGCTGTCACAGGCTTGGTTGCTGTTGCCGGTAGTAGTCTTAACTATTGTCATGTGCAGCAACCAGTATGCGCATGCAGACCACTATAGAAAGGTAAGGTGGGTGGGGGGTGTAAAAGCCACCTCTTCCACAATATATATTTTTTAAATTGATTTTTTATTTAAATTTTATTTTAAGAAAATTTATTCTTTAAACGAATCCACCCTGTCGCCCCCTGCCCCCCATAACAAATTTGAATATATATATATATATATATATATATATTACAAAATTTCTTATCAATACTCTGATAGGAAAATTACACCAAACCATTCAAATTTTTAAACTAAAAATTCTATTTATTTCAAAGCCCTTCCCAATTTAATTTATAATTTGAATCTACAAAACAAGGGTTTTTACAAACTCTTAATACTCGCATATATAGAATAAATTGTATGTATACCAGCAATTTCAATGAAATGCTAAATTTGCAATACCCAAAGATTGTGAGAGATATCTTTTCTCTCAAAACCTTCTCTCTAAAAATTCCTTCTCCAAAATTCCCATGTTTTCCCAAAACTTTGGTCCCTTGAAAAATGAACCCTCAAATATTGATAAGGAGTTCTCTCCTAAATTCAGGGCATGTTTATTATCTTTAACTCTTTATTATCTTTCTTTTATGCTTTCATGCACATTTATAAAATATCTTTTTTAAATTCACTTGCCCTCTCTTTTTTAATTCATTCATTATATTTTAATCTCATGGATACTTTATGCAATCTTAAATCTCTTTAATAAATTAATATCTTTTTCATTCTTTAATTTATTTTTGAAGCGTTAATTGATAAAATATTTATTAACTTAAGTAAAAGTAATATGTGGCATTTATTTAGAAATGATCTCCTAAATGTATTATTATTAAATTGAATAAATATTTTTACGCTCTAAAATTAAACTATAATTTTATCTTTTAAATTTAATTCTTTTTATTTAATTAATTTCCTATTTAATTAACGATAATTAAATATTGAAAATATCATAATTATTTCCATTATATTAAATTATTAATTAATCTTTTAATTTGACTTAATTAATAGAAAAATCACCAAAGACCTATATGATTAAATATGAAAACCCATCATAAAATACTACATACAAAATCAAACTAAAGGGTTATAATAATGAATTTACATCATACGATGAATTTAGAAGGGTAGACATCTTAGATACTTGTCCTAATTTTGTAGGACAAATGGTTTAAAGGTTAGGATTTTGACTCAAGAATTTATCTCCCTTCTCTTACCATTGAGATAATGCAATAGGGTATGCTCATCCTGGCAATTTAAGAAAGTCGATACCTGGTATCTACAATCTGCATAAAATCCACGCATGTACAAACACAATATTCTAAACTAAATAGGAAATGGTAGGAAGTGGTGCATCGTGTAGATCCTGATTAGTAGGTGACTATGACTCCCTTCCTTAACCACATCAGAAACGTCATACATCAAGAAATCATACACACACACACCATACACATGCAGTATGGGGTAAGTAACCTTAAGAAAACACATATAATAATCCATCTAACTAATCATCATCAAATAGTTGAAATCATTGTAATAATCATCATCAAAGTATAATCATGCATGCATGAACTAAACAGTACCAAGTAGTCTCATCATAAAATCAACCTAGTGTGAAACAATATTTGATAATGTAAAAGATAATGCTACTAATCATCAAGCATAAATTGTTCTAAAAGAGTTTGACAATAATAGAAAAATGTAAACTAGGGGCATGCACTACATCCACACCCCCTAGACTTAGGCTTACTCCTAGAAGCCTACAAGAAAGGTAAAACTAAAGAACTCACTATGCAAGTCCCATTGGACCCTTTCCCCCTGTAGGAGGATATGACTACACTGAGAACACTACAACAATAATATCTAAGATAACAATATGTTATAATAATCATAAAACATACTACTATAAGGCATTCATAGAAGACACATGTTTTTAAAACAATATCAGTTCAATTTTTAGTATTGCCTATTTTAGGTTTAAGTATATTTTAGTTTTGAAGTCTAGGTGTTCAAGTTTGAAAATATAGAACTAATAGTTTCGGTTTTGTTCCAGTTTAACTAATTCAAGTTTTAGTTTGTAATAGATGTACATAACAATTTAAATTTCATTTTAGTTCACCTAGTTAACAACTAGTGGCATTCCAATATGCCTAGAGCTCCCAATATAGAACTTGGGCTCTGATATAAGAACATACGTTAAAGAGAAAATTTGACTAGTTGGTCGTATTTTCCCTATTAGATTAATGCTGGAACTATATATATATATAGGGGGGGGGATTAGGTCTGGTTTTAAATAACTAAATTTATAAATATATATATGGTGGGAGGGTATTTTACCCCACCTCCCCCCTTTCCTATACTAAAGTGGCTACTGCCACAACCACAAGTATTGCAATAGCAACAGTACTATGTACGGTCATGGTCATTAGCCCTACGGTAGCCACAAAGTGGTCATTGCCCTTTTTAAGGCCGGTGGGCCTTTATAAAACACACCAAGTTTTAATAGTGTTTTTTTAATATAAATTTTATAATTTATTTTATTTTATGTTTTAAAAATTGATTATTAAAAATTAATAATTTTGAATTTTAAATTATTATTTATTTAATAATTATTATTTTTAATAAATAATAAATGAAAGATTAATTTGATTATTGATTAATTTAATTAAATGTTATTTAATTAATAAAAGAAGTTTTTCTATATAGTTTTAAAACTTATTTAATTATTATTATTATAATGATTTAATAAACAATTACCCTTAGATTATTTTTAGGTAATTGACTTTAAATATAATGGGGTAATTCTATATTTAATTCAAATATAAATGAATAGGTTAATTTGTAGGGTAAAATGTGAATCTCATTTACTTGAAGAATACATTGAAGCAAAAACTAAAACCTTACATTTAACTCCACAACATGTTTTCAAAATCAAACCAAACTATGAAACCTACATTGATCTATATGTTGTCTATGTTTTGGGTTTGGGTTTGACCTAGCTTTGACTAGTCTTAAGATGTTACCAGAGGCTAGGGAGTTCTACATTTGTGATACTATGATGATTTAATTTCAATCTCTTATACTCAACCATGGTAATGTGTTGGTGTGCTCTTTGATGAGTTTTTTAATATTGTTGGTTATGGCTTTTAGTGTTATTGTGGGATAACGGGATGAATGTTATGACCTACTTGACTTAACCATTTTGAGTCTTCCATTAGTATTTTTAGGATACTTTTTAGTTGCACGTAGAGAACTGATGGGTATTATGGTTTATCTTTTGATGTTTTCTAGTCACTTTTATAAGACTGAGGTGAAACTTGTGATTGTTTGATTTATACTTTTATGAGCTTAGGGTAGGTTATATATATGTGATGTCAGAAAGTGGCTTGTAATGGAGGCTGAGGCCCTAAGTGGCTACCAAGGTAACTCATTGTAAGTTATTTAATAAGTGAAAACACTACACTAAACGAGAGTAAAATGAACCTAATAAGAGTCTTTGTATGTTCTCACCCATGCCTCGAGTGCTAGTATAGACTAGGATGGGAGTAGAGAGAATGCTTGGTTATGACCATGCATCATTAGTATGCCTTGTCAATATGAGAGGATACTAGTGCTGCATAGGGTCACTAGGGAGCTGGGGTCCTGCGAGACTACCAAGGTAACTCTATCATTGATTCATGCGATGACACTTCTCTACTTACATAGTACATTCCCTACGTTTCTATGTTTTCCTCAAGGTCTAGATGTCGATTCATCTTGGAACCTTTGAGTTAGATTACTTTTAGAGTTTCCTGGACTTAGATATTACTTTTGATTATTGGATTGATATCCTGTTTGGGACTTGAGACTATCTCCTCAATGCGATGAGAGTGGGTCTTTTTTGGTTACCACATGGTTAGGTTGTAATGCTTTTTACTCTTACCATTGAGATATATTTATTGATGTCATGGATAAAGTTTCCTTGTCTACACTTCCTTTCATTCTATTCTTGCGTATTATGATGGATGGTTATATCTTTATGATGGATGGTTTCGCTTATTGTATTGTACTTTGTTTCATAGATCCGAAAAGGATGATGTAAGATATTTTGATAAATGAATATTATTTTCTCCTTTCATACCCTGTGACATGTAAAGTGGATGACTGAGCATTCTGAATTTGATTACTAAGTGGCATTCAAATAAAATGTATATTAGTTAAATGGACTTTGGACTTTTAAATATTCTTTCATGTGGATGTGGTAATTGTTAGACTTAGTGTTAATTAAATTTAAATGTGACTCAATGTCTTGGGATCCTTAAGGAATGTAATATATTATGTTTGCTTCTGTTTGATTGTATGTTATTGCTTCCACTACTTTATGTTTGATGTGTATATTATTCTTTCTTTAAAAAAAATGTTTAGAAAACTTAGTTCAAACTTTAGGTTAATTCTTTTGGATCCCTTGGTGGGGCATTACACCTTTAATTCCTCACTTGTATTTATCAATGTCATATATCACTTACACAATTCATAGTTACACATATACTCACTTTTCATCACAAGGAAAATAGCTTTCCTTTATAACATGTCTTCTAAATAATTCTTTGAATTGGCCTTGAAGCATTTTCCAATTAATTATAATAAAACCTCATTAATATATTACAATTCATTACTTCTTTTCACAATCACAAAACACCATCAGTTCATAGTAATTAAATTTTTTTACATGTCCAACCTCACACATCATGTACTTATTGATGTCATCATCTTGCTATCTACTATCAATGCCCAACTTTTTTCATCATGATTCTATCCATGTTAGGAGATATAATCCAAACATTAGAAACCACTTCTCAGATACTATGTATGCACACTATCTTCTATAAATCATAAATAACTTTCACATGTCTTCAACCTTTTGCATGTGTACTTTTCCATGTTATTAGTACATACTATATATCATATCCTTAATTTTGCTTGATCTCATCATAAATGCACAATTTGTATCACCTCATTCTCTATCTACTACTCTCTAAGTTTGTATAGAAATAATATTATGTTGAGCTCAATGAAAAACAAAATCATGAATGCAACATATCAATCATGCTAACAATCTCCCCAACTATTCTTGAAATGTTTATGATACTTCCCCAAAGGAATAAATTCAATATTCATGCTAACAAAAGTCAAGTGAAAAAAAAAATGAATTGTGATCATTGATTAAGATCTAGAAACTTTATCAGATATCTATTTAAGGAGGGTTTAAGACCCAATTTCTTGTTAGGTTGGTGAAGTTTTGTTAAAGTTGTAAGAGAGAGGTTGCATAGTTGAAGGTATTTTAGAGGTTGAAGGACTAAGGAAACCAAGAAGTTGATAGAGGAGATAAAGTATATATGTCACATTGAGGTGATTGAATATTGCAAGGAGAAGATCTATCATCTATACAAAAGTACAGACTGAAGGATAAAGGTATTGGATTTTATTATAACCAATGGATAAGGTAAATATCTTAATAGAATGTTCTTAAGAAGCCTATGTAATCTCCTAACATAGTGCTCACTTAATCATGTAGTTTAATGTTGACCTAATGATCAAATCATTTGTCACTTAGTGATTAAACACTTAATTAGTTTGATTGGTTACACTGCTACCAAGCTTCGTAGTGTCAACCGAGGAGGATATAGTGTTAACTGAAATAATGGTGTCTACCAAGCTAGTCATTTTTATCAAGAAGATGGAAGGTAGTGTTGACCAAGTTGTAGTGTCAACCGAGTCCTTCAGTATCTATTGAGTTCTCTAGTATTCATTGAGTCACCCAATGATAATTGATTTTTTTCCTACTCCTAAATGATCAATGTGGACTAAGCACCAATGTCAACCGAAAGCTAGTGTTTGTCAAGTTGATAGTGTTTTTGAGTCTCAGAATATCACTGGAGTGGTCTTCAGAACCCAAGCTATAGTAGTAAGCTGACTTAGTGAAGATTTTTTGAATTTGTTATTTTAGCCATCTCCAGAAGGTAATTAATTGGAGTGATATATGTAATACATTATGTCATATCCAAGAAAATAATTTGTAACAAGGAAGAAGTAGAATGAATAAAAATTAGAAGACAAAGGGTACAAGAAATATGAGGGAAAGTAGAGTCTCATCTATCACAACAAGGTGATCAATTTACATCAAAGGAATCTCATACAACAAACCAAGTGGCAGACCAAAGATCAACTATTGGTTCATCCTAATAGGTGCATTAGTCAAATCCTCTAACAAGATAGACTTAATAGTCTTATGTTAAATCTCATAACTGAGTGCATACTTTATTGTATTGTATAAATCCTTTCACAAGGTGGACCTAACAATCCTTATTGCTCCTAATAGTGTAGATCACCATAAGTGATCAGTTGTAAGCCTTAGTAGGCCAACTTTATGCTCTATTCATAAAGCTTGTGGGTATCATCCCCTCCTCAGTTTTACTTTCTATTTGGAAGGTTTATGGGTTACCAAATATTGTGTCAAGTGTCACAAATATTTTATTACTCTCAATCTTTCATGCATACAATTAGATCATAATAGCTAAAGAATGATTAATTGTTGAATATAAGTCAAAGTTTTATTGGTTCCTAATTCACCCCCAACTCCTCCTCCCCCAGCCCTGCCAATTCACCTCTACCCACATACATTTCCAACAATTCGTATAAGAGAATTTTGGTTCTCACATCAGAAGTTTAGCAGGTTGAGAAAAGATGAAAGGCAATGGAAGTGTGTAGACTAGAGAAAGCTATTGAGAATGAACAGTTGGCTCTGCAATTAGCCATGGATCAACTCAAGAAAATGAATGAGAAACTCATCAATCTTTGGAAAGAAGAAAAGACCTAGAAACATAGATGAATGACAATCTCTACAATGAAGAAAGAATTGAAGACATTTGCCAAGTCAAAGTTTAGATGAAGTTGATGCAACAATCAAAGATATAATTGAAAATAATCTTACTCTTTAGAAGAAGTAAGAAAGATAAAAAGAGAACAAGAAATTCAATCAGTCAGAATGTGTTAAGACATGGAACAAAAAGACAAAGCTAAAGAAGGGAAAATATTACTAACTAAAAAGGTAGAAGGAAATGAAATTGACATTCATCGCCTATCTATTTATCAAGTAGATTTGATCAATCAAATAAATGATGTAAATCAAGAGCTTATCAACTTGAGGACAGAGAATGGAGGATTGCAAAATGATCTTAGCATAGAAAAGAAAACAAATGAGAGGATAATGAAATCTCAAGAAACCATGAATCAATTGGACAAGGAAACTCAATTTATACACAAAGGCAAAGAAGGATTAGGCTATAAAGATGAAGGTGAATCATCTTAGCAAGGAAATACCTACTTGTAATCATTACATAAAGATAGGGCATACATCAAACAAGTGTTGGAGCAATGGGAAATCAAAATTTAGTGGAAAATGTTACAATTGTAACAAGCTAGGACATAGAGAAAGTGAATGCATAAAGAAATATAAGTTTGCCAGAAATTTTTTCAATTACAACAAACAAGGGCACAAATGTTCAAAATGCAAGACCAATAAATGGAATCTAGTTAAAAAAATTGTGAAAGCTATTTTTGGTTTGGATTATAACACATGGTGCAGATATCACTTATGTGGTGAGCATGGTCATATTAGAGAAAATTTCATAATGATTCAAATGAGCAAGAGAGACACTACAAAGAGATGTTATGTATGTACAAAACCTAGACATCTAGGTAGAAACTATATGAACTGAAGTAAAGTTGAAGATAAGAAGAAAGAAAAGGCTAACAAAATCAAAAGTTAAATGAGGCAGCAATGGATATAGAAATCTCTAGAGAATACAAATCAAAGTCCTGAAAATGTTGACACCCAAGTCAATGAGTTGGGTAACTCAACCATTTAAAACTAGCTAGCCACAAATATCACTAGAACTCTAATTTAAAGGAAACATATCATATCACTTCTAGTCAGCAAGCAAGAAGATCCAAGCCAATATTTCAAACACACTAGGATCACCAAGTTAGATAAAAGTTGGAGTAATGTCTGAAGACCTGATTCAAGACCTTACTAAGAAAGGTTGGGTTGCCAGACCTAACCAAGCTTGGATACAGATGGTGATTTTAAAGTTTTAATGTAGTGTTGATGATGCATACTAAGTTCAAAAATACTAACCGAGCATTTTATGACTTTTGAGTTGAACAGGATATTACCAAGCTCTCTATCATAGGATGCATTAATGGCATCTTGAAGAAATTTTTTGGTTAAAAGATAAAATTGAAAGGTTTATTCTTCACTATAAATTTTAGAGAAAATAGATAAGAGCATTCATTAGCCCTGATCAATTCAGAGTGATTTAGTGCAAATTTTTTGAGGGTTTTATCAATTAGTTATCAAGCTTAATGGTGTCTTCATCTAGTAGAAAAGTGAAGAAAGGTTCTAAGATGTTGATTAAAGGTATTTAACCTAGAACCCTAACATTCGAATTGTGTCCAATTATTGTAGAGGAACTAGATCCAGTTGGAGCTCATTCGCAAATCCCTTCAAAGGTACTCTTGATTCATGACATGAGGTCATTCTATCATTGTTCAATTTTGTAATTGTGTACTTTTGAAATAAATCAAAGCATATGAGGATTTATGTGTGGATGAAAGTTTGAAACTCAAGCATAAGACTTTGGAGAAAAAGGGTTTAATTCACATTTTACATATGTCGAGGGATTTGCAAATCAAATGGATCAAATTTATCCTAATTCTTGTCCACAACATGAAATTTTTTCTTCATCAACCTACTCAGATAATAAAGAAAATGATTCATAGGGTTATTAGGTTGTCAATGCTCAACAAAACAAAGAGGACAAAAACCCTAGGTCAGGTTGAACTAGAAAGGAAGACTTTTTCCAAGTGGGATCGCAAAGGAATGGAGTTGAATGATGTTACAGACATGGAAATCAAGTTTAGAATCCACATGATTTCTCACTAAATTTATAGTTCCAGTAGACTGAACAACATTCTATGTGAAGCTATGGACTTAGCATAGAAATTGGTCAAGAACAATCTATCATTTGACATTGTCAAGTTATAACTGAACTAGTTAAGCAAAAACATGGAGAACATCCAAGCATCCAAGAAAAATCCACGTAAGTTTGGCTCACTTGTGACGTTTCTATTCTTTTATTTACATAAATTCTTTCCTTCCAAAGGTATTGTAGTTTGGAAGAAAGATGAAGATATTCTTTATTAGATTAATGAGTATATAGCATAAATGTGAGACAATTTTGAGGGCATCATGGATGTATACTTTGAGACATTTAAGGAGATAATGTAGAGAAGATTTAGAATACCCAAGTATCTAGTTGATGACTATGAAAAAGGTGATCTATTTTCTTGTGGATTGTGACAAGGTGCATATTCAAGAAGTTATGCCAAAAATAACATGGGTAAAACCTCTTGGATATGAGGTAGAAACATTTATGACATAAGAGACATCATTGAGGCTCTTGTCAATGAGCTAGAGGACCCTAAGGCACTATCTTTTGGCACCTATGAAGAGGTTAAGAACATAATTTAGTTAAAAATTAAGTTACCTCAGGCTTTGAAGAGAGAAAGAAAATAGGTGGAGAAAATTCAAAAGGAGAACAAGAAATTAGTTCCCCTTTTCTACTAATAGAAGGCATAGAACAAGAAGAGCCTCCCAAGAAAAAGGGAGAGATTATAATAAATAAACCAACAAATTCCTCACCTGCTTTCTTCACAAGGAGACTTGCCAAATCAAGAAGGAAACTCAAATTGTAGGATGAAGAGGAAGGTGAAGAAGAGTAACATGTAACCTTTAAAAGGTCTACTCCCACTTTTGAGGAAAGACTAAAACGAATGAAAAATGGTGGAGGTATGGCCGACGTTAAATTTCTTGAGTACGAAACAAGAAGTAAAGAAGATAAAAAGGAGATTGAAGAAGCCCTAGTGGCTAAAATGGCTAAGTGGAAATACTCTCCAAAAGAACTAACCAAACAAGTTCCTGCCATCTTACTGACGGTTGTTACACATCAATGGGAAAAATCAAAAAATGTTGCCAGAGACATGAGAGAGAAAACCTTGAGAAAGGTTATGCCAGATATTTTTGACAAGGAAGTGAAGGAAGCATTGAAAAATAATTTGCATAACCTTTTCCTAGGTTCAATGCATTCCTAATTCTATCCAAATATATTGAAGTTGTGGTGCAATCAAATACAAATACATGAAAGAACATCTATGGTTTGTATGATAAAACGTCTACTAAGGAGGTTGTACAAATAGATGATGTTGATAAGGGAGATGATGATGAGAAGGATGATGAAGATGTGGATGATCATAGAATTGGTGAGGATATACTAGAGATTTAGGATATCCAATATTTTGATCATGAGAAGATAGTAGTAGAGGTAATCACCTCCCTTCCAACTCTCTGAGAAAATCCTTAGTACCACCTAGCTTAGAGAAGGCTACTGCCTATTCAAAAAAAATTAAGGTAAACATAGTTCCATCAATCACTCGATTGACTATTGGAGCTATTTTACTAATTAAGTGCAATGATAAGTGTTATTTCCATCACTTCATCTACCAAGTAGAAAGCTCCACTCTTCATAGCAACAGGGTAGACCGAGTCTCAAAAATGTATTGTTAATATTCATGCTATTATTGTTGTTTCTTCTATAATTGATACTATTCCTACTTCTAGTGTTTCAATAATAAGTGCAATGATAGTTGAGATTAAGCCTCAACCGATCACAAAGGATTTGAGTAAAGGAAAAGAAATTATTCCTTCTATAGTTTAGAAAGAAAAACATAAAGTGTTAGAAGCCTCCAATGATGAGATTGATCTAAAGGAAGACATAGTCATATTAGATTAGGACCTCTCCAATCTAACTCCTAATTAGATTGAAACTCTAGGAGAGATTTAGAAGAAAAGGGTAAGACTTGATAGAAGCTGAGAGCTAAAAAGAAGAAGAAAAATCAAGTGCTTGAAGACATTAAGAGTATATTTGTTGATGCACTAAGAATAGAGGTTTATGAGAAGCAACCTATGTTGGATGAAGGATGAAGAAGAAGTGGATGATCATAGAATCTATGAGGATCTACTTGAGATTTAGGTTATTTGATATTTTGATCTTGAGAAGATAGTAGAAAAGGTAATGGCCTCCCTTCCCAACTCTTTGAGAAAATCCTTAGTACCACCTAGCTTAGAGAAGGATGCTACCTAGTCACAATAAATTGAGGTAAACATAGTTCCATCAAGCACCCAATTGACTATTGTAGCTATTTTATTGAGTGCAATGATGAGTGTTATTTCCACAACTTCATCTACCAAGCAGCAGGCACCACTCTTCATAGTAATAGGGTAAACTGAGTATCAACAAGGTATTGTGAATATTCACACTATTATTGTTGTTTCTTCTATAATTGATACTATTCTTGCTTCTAGTGTTTCAATAATAAGTGCAATGACAATTGAGGTTAAGCCTCAATCGATCACAAAGGATTTTAGTAAAGGAAAAGAAATTATTCCTTCTATAGTTCAAAAAGAAAAAGGTAAAGAGTTAGAAGCCTCCAATGATGAGATTGATCTAGATGAAGACATAGTCATATCAGATTGGGATCTCTCCAATCTAAATCCTAATTAGTTTGACACTCTAAGAGAGATTTGGAAGAAAAGGGTAAGACAACAGAAGCTGAGAGCTAAAAAGAAGAAGAAGAATCAAGTTCTTGAAGACATTAGGCATATATTTGTTGATCTGCTAAGAATAGAGGTTGATGAGAACCAACGTATATTAGATCAACTTATTTAAATTGTGCACAAGTTTACTGAAGAATTGAGTGGATAAGGAAAAATTTTGTAGAGGGAAGAAAGGAAATTTGAAAACAAAGTTTTAGAGAAAGTGGCTCAAAAATTTTTCATTGATCAAGTAGAATCATCCACTATTCTTGTAAGTTTTGAGAATTCTATAAATAATGTTGTTTCATTATTTGTAAAGTTAAGTGACATTACAAATTTTAAAAGGAAATAAAGGAGAAGTTGTCAAAACTTGATGCTAATCTAAAGGTAAGTGCACACCAGTTATCACTTGACCCTAGCACTAATTTTGCATATTCTATGAAGATCAGGTATCTGACAGAGTTGTAGGTAGAACTATCAAGGGAAGAAGCCAGAATAATGACTACACTAGTAGCTATTCAGAATATGATAATTCCTAACATAGATGTAATGCAAGAACATATTGTACATACAAAAACATTAATCCATGGCAAAAACTTTTCAATTGTTAATCACATGATGTAATTATCAGTTGAAGTGCAGATAGCTTTGCATGCTTCCAAAGTTTTACAGGAGAATTGAGACAAAACAATGTCCATAATTTTGAAGGTACATAGTGATTTCCTTTAACATTTTAGTATTACCTTGTAAATATGTATTTTTGGCATTTGTGTCAAAATATTGCATATGTATATATAGGAGGGCATCCAAAGGGAAAATGCAATTATGTACAAAAAAGCTACAAAAAAAATTTGAAAATTAAAAAATAGAGTTAGTATTTACTGAGTTGTCAATACAACAACCAAAAATGAGTTGCAGAACCAATCATATTAACTAATGTCAAAGGGGGAGATTGTTTATTTCATGGTCAAATCATTTGTCAATTAGTGACGAAAAACTTAATCAGTTTGATTGGCTACATTACTACCAAGCTTCATAGAGTCTACTAAGCTTCACATTGTAAACCAGGTTGGATGTAGTGTTAATCGAGCTACTAGTGTCTACTAAGCTAGTCATGTTAACAAAGAAGAAGGAAGGTAGTGTTGACCAAGTTGTAGTGTCAATCAAGTCCTTCAGTATCTACTGAGTTCTCTAGTATTCACCAATTCATCGAATGCTAACCGAGTTCATGACTACTCCTAACTGATCAATGTGGACCAAGCACCAGTGTCAACCGAATGCTAGAGCTTGTCGAGTTGACATTTTTGTTGATTGTCAGAATATCATCCAAGTGGTCTTGAGAACCTAAGCTATAGCAGCAAGTTGAATTAGTAAAGATTGTTTTAATTTGGTGTTGTAACTGACTCCAGAAGGTAATTAATTGGATTGGTATATATGCAATACATCTTATCTTATCGAGGAAAATATTGTGTAATAAGGAAGAAGAAAAATGAATGTGAATTAGGAGACAAAGGCTACAAGTAGTATAAGGGAAATAAGAGTCTCATCTATCACAACAATGTGATTGATTTACATGAAAGGAATCTCATACAACAAACTAAGTTGTAGATCAGAGATCAACTACTAGTTCATCTTAATATGTGCATTAGTCAAATCCTCTAACAAGGTGGACTGAATAGTCTTATAATAAATCTCCTAACCAATTTCATACTTCGTTGTATTGTATAAATCCTTTCACAAGGTGGACCTAATAGTCCTTATTGCTCCTAATAGGGTAGATCACCATAAGTTATCAACTATAAGCCTTACAGGCCAACTTTATACTACAGTCATAAAGCTTGTGGGTATCATCGCCACCCTAGTTTTACTTTCTATTTGGAAGGTTTATGGGTTACCAAATCTTGTGTCAAGTGTTATGAATGTTTTATTGCTTTTAGTCTTTGATGCATGCAATTAGATTAGAATAGTTATTTAAGAAGGATTAGCTCATCAATAGAAGTTAAAGTTTAATTGGTTCTTGATTCCCACCACCTTTCTCTATTACCTTGGCCCACATACATTTCCAACATTTAAATTCTTTAATCAAGGTAGACTTAAAAATCTTGTAAGATCTTAAAAGGAAAGACCCCTCACAGAGTAAATCATCAGAAGGGATCAGACTTTGTAACCCTAATAGGCACACTTTATTGTTGCAATAGTGAAGATTTTATGGTTTTCATCTATAACATAGTTTTATCTTCACCTTGGAGGGTTTATGCATTACCATATCTAGTGTCATGTGTTGATCTATTTCTTACATTTTTTATTCATCTGATTAGATGTTATATATGATATTGCATGTTATTTACAAATGCATGTTTAGGGTTAAGGTAGAGATGTGTGTGGTAAATTAAGTATGAATGTGACTCATGTTTGAAGTGGTGGAAGTTTTATAGATCCTAATTCACCTCCCTCTCAATAGCATTCTTTCCCTATTGTATTTCCAACATAATGGCCATATCTAACATTGATCTTTCTTGTTTTTTCAAGAAAAAATCTCAATTTTGTATTAATATTATTGAAAGTAGTTGTGCACTTAAAATCGAATAAATTATTCACATTACTTAATCATAAATTCTTTGTTTTCTTCATAGTAGAATATTATTTTTATTATTTTGGAATTGATTTTTCAGTCATATTTTCCAAAAAAAAAATGAAGATAAAATAAAAGGAAAATAAATAGAAGAAAAACATGGTGAAAACATAAGTTTTTTTTTCCTCAAAAAGTTATTGGCACTTATTAGGTATGTGTAGGATCATGGTGTGCCAAAAAGTGGCGATTTGAAAAATATGTAGTTTTGAAATGCCTCAAAGCATTTCAAAATCTATTCCAACTTTTTTCCCACACATCCTAATACTAAATGAAAATAATTAATACCTTTATAAGGCCTACTATATATTTTGATACCAACCCTATATGGTCAATATTAAAACTGTCCTAAAAATATATTTTTGGCCTATTCTTGTGTTTTCTTTACTTCAAACATGTAGCTTTCTTAAGAATGTTCTTAGCTTTCCATAAATGTAAGGTTTGTGAAATTAGGAGTTCAGTAAGTAATTATTACTTATTTTCTAATGGAGTTATCTAGAAAGTGTTGATTGTCACATTGGTTGAAAAACAACCATAACTTTCAAAAGGTACAACATTTTTGAAATCCAAATGATGCATCACATTCTACGCTTCTCATACTATAAGGAAAAAGAAAAAGAAAAATCAAAATTTTCAAAGTTTTGAATTAGTTAAGGTGTTCAGACATGAGACGTTTTTATTCTAAAAATACTAAAGTAGAAAATTGATAATTAATTATTTATTTAGAATAAAAATACTCAAAAATATGTGTCACATCAATACACGAGTCTATTTCTTCTATCTAGAATATTATTTGAAAATATTATCATTTGATTTTGATTAAGGTGGTCGAACATATGTCTACTATTGCATTAAAAATTCAGAATTTTGACAAATCAATTTTAATTTTTTCTATCATATGTCTACTATTTGATTTTTATCTTAAAAATTTTGCACTATTGCATTAAAATTCAAAATTTTGACAAATCAATTTTTTTCTTTTTTTCAATAAGGCCTAGTAGTTTAGAAATTAAATTCAATTTCCTAGAGATCCTTTTCTTTCAACTTTTTGATATAAAGTTTATAACAAGTATAAAATTGAATGTCAAGTTGACATAACCCTTATTTTTTGACTTTTTATTGGCATTTAAGAGCATAGTTTTGTTGACCATGATCCTACACATACGCTATTATTATTTATTGTGATTAATTAGTAATGGATAATAGACCAAATATTTATGGTTATATTGTAAAGTTACCTCTAGTCATTTTTTGCTAACAATAAGCACTCTTTATTTTCATAATTATTTTGAAAATACTTTGAACAATAATTAACACTTATAATATAATAAGTAGATGTTATGTTTGATGGAGGAGCATCCTAAATGTAGGAGAAATCTTGCATTGCCCAAAAATATTTCCTTTTTTATTTCTTGAATAAGGGTTGCCTTAGTGCAGAGTTGTTATTTTTGGAGGCTTAGTACTTAGTAAGTAAACATACAAGCTCAAAATGTCCTAATTTCACATGTGGATGTTCACCTTGGATATATCAACCTACCAATTGAGGCTTAGTTCCATGTCATGACTATTCATTGATTTATTGCAGATTTTTGGTGCTCAATTTTGTTCTAAACATGCCTACATGAGGCCCAAAAAATCAACAAATAGGTGCTTGTGCAGGCCCAAGCTTGTAGATAAGAAGCAAAGGATTCTAAAAAGTGGTTATAATAGCCAACCGGACAAACAGTTTGAAAGTTATGGCCTTCTAAAGTTGGGCTGACCAAAACTTCCAAAATAAATGGCAATGGTGTATTTGGCCGACTCTATATGTATTGTTAGGATCTATAAGCTCTAGATATAAAGTTTGAGTGTCTAGATCCTTCCTAGGTGGCATAAAATTGCCTATTTAAGAAACACCTACACATTGTCTATGATAGCTTTGGCGATAGCTTGCATCTTTGTCTTGCAGATTACTGTAATGAATGTGCTCATGTGGATTATCATATTATAATTCTAAATTATGTAATTCTACATTTTTTGCAATAATAAGGAGCCCATATTTTGTTCTTGCAAATTGTTGTTATTTCTTTTCTTTTGTTGTATTTTTGCTATTAAGGGGAGCACCCTTCATCAATTTTACAAGAATTTGTACTTAATATAGACAAAATATGTTAGATATTTGGGTAAAAGTACAAGGTTGTGTCACCTTTTAGGTTCACTTATCTAAACGACTAAAATTGAGTATTTTTATCCAAAAATCATTTTTTCTTGATCCAGGAGCATCTTGCATGGAAAAATTTTTGGCAAAAAAAATTGAAAAAAAAAAAAAATTTCTGGAGGAGAGAGAAAGTGACGAAAATTAGAGGAGAAATAATTAAAAATAGAAAATAAGAATAAAGGGAAAAGAGGAATTTCTATTTTCGAGGTGCATGGGTAGCATAAATAGGAAAATAGTTGTCATACCATTAATCGAGGTGTGTAGGTGGAAATTCTAGAAGGTTTTCGATAAATCATGTATTTAATATTTGTTGGGTGCTTAGTTGTATTTGGGTGAGAATTTAATATTTATTTAAAGATAGTTGTATTTACCTTTTATCCCACATTGGTTGTGTTTGTAATGTCTTGGGTTAGAAGTGCCTATTTAAGCAAGGCTTATTATCATTTGTAATCAAGCTCGAGGAGTAGAAACTTGAGAAGTAGAAGTTGTGGAAGGAGAAGCTCAAGGAGAAGCTTGATATCATCTTGTGGGTGTTGTAAGGATCTTCAAGTATAATAAAATTTCTTGTGAAGCATTTTTGGTCTCCATATTGTTGCTTTCTTGATTGTGAGTGAGTAAGGGTGGTGTGGCCCTCTATCATTTCTCAAACATATGACCTAGATAAATTCATTCAGGCCAAGTTATCTATTGTCTCACACTTTTCCAATTGGAAATATATGTATATTAAATGCATATTTTATACTACTTTGTATCCAATTACTAAAGAAATAAAATTATTTTAGAAAATTGATGTTTCAACAACTCTTATTATTTTTTATGATATTTTGTTAAAAAAATATAAAGACCATTTTGAAGAGCTCAAAGTCAAGAATATTCTCAAATAGAGTTTATAGTGTTTTAATTAGATATAATACATTGTAATAAATTCTTCAAGCACGTACTTTAACACTTGAAAAGATGTTGATTTTGAGATAGAAAAAAATGTAAAATCATATTAAAAAAATTTAAAATTATATAACATTCTAGAGGAGAGAGTCCTCTTTTAGAATGTATAATTTTTCTTCTAGTTAGAATAGATTTTCTTTAAAAAATGTGGCGGGAGATGAAAACTATCAATTTTAGGTGAGTTGAAATTTGAATCACTATAAAAGAGAAAATATAAGTCTAAAGTCAATTTTTATTTTTGATTGTTCTACCTATATGTGTTATCTATAACATAGTCTAAGTTCAAATGGAAATAAGTTTATTTCCATATAGTTTTGTGGTGGGAACTAAACCCCTAATTTTCAGCATTTTTTAGCAACTAAAATAATTATCAATAAAATTTAGGAAAATATATAATTTCTTATTCCAAATAATTATTAAAAATTACAATCCTAAACTTTGAACATTTCTACACACTTCATTAGTTTACTTCATTTTCAAATTCTAAATAATAATACTAGTTTTATGTCATTTAAGGTGAATATTTATACTTTTGTTAGCCTTTTCCTTTTGTTAGTATGAGTTTTCCATGATTGATGATGAGCTTTGCTAGGGTTTGTATGGCTTCCATCTGAATCCTCACTAGTTTCCACCCTCTATCATACCACATTTACTGTGGGAATAAGATTTCATTTATAATGAGTTTGGCCTTCTCTGACCCAGGAGTTGATGTTGGTGTTGGAGTTGCTATTGCTACTAGAGAGAATGGCTCTGCCAACCAAGCACCTACACAAGATCATTCCCAAGGTGTTTCATGAGGTAATTCCTCTCCTGATATTATTTTGAATGTCAAGGAGTTTTATAGTGCATGGACATGGCTAGACTAACAAACCCTCATTGGACATTTTGTGTGTCATACTCCTTCTAAAAGCATGTTGCAGGAATGGGTTTCCAAGGTTTGGACACCTTAAGGTGTTCAAAGCCTTAACAAAGGATTTTTTTTTTTTTTTAGCAATACAGGCCAAGCTGAACATGTTTTTGCATGAGTTCCTTGGACTATCAAATCCTCCCTCTTGAGTTTCCTAAGCTTTTCATTCCTTGCTAGTATTTTTTACCTGCTATTGCAAAAATCATCAGCAAGGTTGTGTCCTTGAACTGGACAATTTATTCAACACTCATCTCCAACATAGGGTTTGTGTTGAGGTCAACCTATCTAGGGACCTCAAGGATACTCAGGAAATCCAAATAGGTGATACCACCTTTAATCAAAATGTTCTTTACCTTAACCTTCTGAATACCTGCTATTGGTGCCAATCAACTGAGCATAAGATTAGGGATTGTCCCTTGTTGAACCATAACTACCTCTCTACTTCAAAAACCAAGCCTGCTATAACTAGCAAGAAAGATGAATGGACTATGGTGGTGAAAAAACCAAAGGGTTATTCTATGGCTAAGGTGAGCTCTTTGCTTGTAGATCATGGTAAATCTAGCTCAAGCCAAATACCCATAGAATCCTTAGTTCCATTGCTTCCTCTACCTCCTATTTCAAACCCTACTAGCTATGGGACTATGGGCACTTCTATCCCAAATATGCACCCTCTTTGAACTTGAGCACTACAAGTGGCATTGATGATTTCCCAACAAATGCTACATGAGTCTTGCAGCCCAGATGGCCATGATGAGTTTTTTGATAATGGGGAGAAGCTTCAGAGGGTCATTTCTCTTAATGACCCCTCATTTGAGACACACTCATTTTTGAACAACAACTTCTCCTCTCTACAAGACAAGGATGACATGCAAGCTGAGTTAACTTGAATTGCCTTTCATGGAATGTGTGGGGGCTGACAGACCTTCCTAGAAAATATTATATTTGTGATACCAAGCATCGATTTGATCTTGATGTGCTTTGTCTCCAAGAAGTTAAAGTTGTTGGGTTTCTTCTTACCTTAGCTTGTTATGTTGTTTGGCGAGATAGTGTAATTTTTACTTCTTTGCATGAAGCTGGTTGAGGTGGTGTTGTGACTCTTCTCTACCCTCATTTAGTTTCCCCTATTATTTAACCTTGTTCTAACCCTCTACACAGGGTTGTTTTAATTTTGCTATCTTTTCAAAATCATTCTTTTGGTATTATCAACATTTATGATCCTAATGATGTTTTTGATCATTCACACCTATGGCATTGGTTGGCAAATCATGTGCCACCTATGACATGGGTTTTTTGTGGTGATTTTAACATGGTTGAGCCAGCCTCTAATAAGGAGGGACTTCTACCTTTTAGATGGGTAGCTAGTGAGTGAGAGGCCTAATTTTAAATGTAGAACAAGTTAGGCATTTTTTATCCCAATGCTAACCATTGCCACTCAGATGGGATTTGGGATAATTGGTCTAATTTTCAAGATGGGCCTAATAGAGTTTTCAAGAGACTTGATAGGGCTATGATTTTTGTGTAGTCCTTTTTTTCTTTTTCTCAAAAGCATGCCCTTCCTATCACTCTCCTACTCGATGTGACATTTTTAGATCACTCCCCCATTCTCTTTTCTATCATATGGCAGACATCTCAACCTCACCCAAGTAAAACCCAATTTTACCTCAACACTTCCTTGCTATCCCATATGCCAACTATTGCACACATCCTACATGTTTGGAATCTTAAGCCTCAACCCAAAACTAATTTTGGATGGATTCAATGGTGGAATTATGCTATCCTCTGTACTGTGAGATTTCTTCACATTTATGGTGGACAACTAGCTAAGTACCATAAGAGATCTTATGAAGCCACCACTCATGATCTTCATACAGCCTCAGAGGCTCTTGCCATGAATCCATTTGATATGAATCTCCAAGTTTAGTTAGCCAACCTTCAACATGAGAAACAAACTAGAGATAGCTATGCTACTCAGGGAGCTTAGATCAAGGCCCATCTCCATTGATTGGAGGTTCACGATCAAGCTTACAAGGAATGTTTTAGTGCTCTAAGAGCTTGTCACTTTGCAGTTTGTATTAAACACATCCAAGAAGATTAACAAGTTTTCACTAACCTACCAAACATTATCCAGGATTTTGTACATCATTATGGGTAGGTTTTTATAGCTCAGAGGCCCTCTATTTCACATGATCAAGCATTAAAAGCCTACCTTAATGTTTCTCCTAATAGGCTTTCTCCTGAACAATATGTCTTTTCTGAGTAAAAGCTAATGCTTGCAGAGCTAAAGGAAGTTACCCCTTCAATGGATAATGATAAAGCCCCTCGTTGTGATGGCTTCCCTTGTGAATTCTACAAGGTGCTTTGGGATGACATTAGCTCTGATTTGCTTCATGTTTATCATGAAGCATACAACTCTAGTTCATTGGGAAACTTCTTAACAAAGTGAATATTAAATTCATATCCAAAGCAAGTGATTCTAAAGAAATTTACAACTAGAGGCCCATCACTTTGTTGAATGTCTCCTACAAGATCATTTCCAAAGCCCTCTCTCTTAAAATTCAGCATATTCTCCCTTAGATTGTTCAAACTAAACAAATTGGTCTTATTAAGTCATGCTATATCTTGGACAACATCATTATTGTCTGGGAAGGTATGGAATGGGCCAAACAATCCAAACAACAGACCTTATTCCTAAAGATTGATTTTGCTAAATCATATGACCAAATTGAACATCCTTTTATTTTAGTTATGCTTCAAGCTCTAGGTTTTAGCCTAGCCTTTTGATAATTGGTGTAATTTTTTTTTGGGGATGCCTCTATTTGCATCACCATCAATGGTCATTAGTCTGAATCTTTTGGGCTTTTCAGGTCTATCCATCAAGGTTGTCCTCTTGCACCTTCTCTCTTGTTTTTCGCAGTTGAGGGCTTTGGCTATCTTCTTACCAATGTTGTTTCACAAGGTCTGGTGCATGTCATTTCTTTACCTAAGTTGATAACTTAGCTGATTAATGGTCATTTTGCAGATGATTCTTTCCTCACTTTGGCTACAGATGAGGAGAACATTTCCAATGCCTTGTAGTGTTTGGACACTTTTTGCCTTGGTTCAAGGTTTACTATTTAATGGCACAAAACCATCTACTACCGACAACCCTTCTTGCTTGGCCCTCAATGGTTGCAGGAGTATTGGTGGAAATGGGTCCAACATGGTGAATTTTTTTTATTTTTGGGCATTCACTTTGCTTTTCAAGCATCTCCTGTGGAGTCGTCAAATGTTGTGCTTGCTTGAATTGAGAAGAAGATGGAATATTGGATCACTAAGACCCTTTCACTTGCAAGGAAGTTCAAAATATGCTCCAAAGTGCTTGTTGCTACACATGTGTACTAATCTTCATGTTGGGCTCCCTCCAAAGCCCTGTACCTTAATCTTGAACATCTTCTCTAGGACTTTCTCTAGGCCTCTAATGTTGCACATCATGACTATCATAGAGTTGCCTAGGAATTCTATTATTTTCCCAAAGATTCTGGTGGCCTTGGATTGCTTTCCACCAGCAAGTAGGGGATCACCCTCTATGCCAAGAGGGTCATATGGGCTCTCACTAAAGATGAGGCCTGGAAACTTTTGTTACAACACTGCATTTCTTTAGGCTTTTCGCTAAGCTAGTTTGCATGGAAGGGGATTGGCTTTTAAATCCTTCTTGTGACTTTTGAACCTATTTATATTTAGGGCACTTTTATTTCTAAGAGCATTTAGAACTCCTAGGATTCATCAATCCATGACTCTATTGGGCTGGTAATGGGTTCAGAGATGGACTCTCAATGAACTAGCAAAACTTTTGGTGGTCACCCTTGTTTTCTACTCAAGGTGTGCCTTTAGTCAAGATTCAAGGAGCTAGTGCTTTGTATTTATTTTGCAGAGGTATTAAGATGCCCAAAGATTTATTATTTAGGGTAACTATGATCCTTCACTCATGGAAAGATCTGTAGGTGTAGTATAAGCTTATCCATCTAGATCAACAGATAATTGATCTTCTAGTTTTTGTGATCCCTCCCCATTTTTTACACAAGCTTGGTATTCACTCATCCCACCCTTGGTGGAAATATTGGAAGTGGTATCCTACCACTCCAATGATGAGTTACAAGCCTAGGCTAGGGTATTGGTGGTTGATGCCCCATCTTCTGATGGTTGACACTCTAAACTAGCATTGGCATTTGTATTCTTCTCTTAAGACTTGGAGTCTTAGATTTTCCACTATCTAGCATACCATCATAGAGCCAAAGATTACTCACTTCCCCTCATCTTTGACATCTAGTAGTTCCGGATCCTAGATGCCCTTTTTGTGGTCAAACTAAAAGCTTTCTATATATTTTTTGGTTCTACAGATGAGCTCTGAATTATTGGCTCTGGATTTATGATTTTTTCAAGCCTTCTCATCTAGAGGCTTTCACTTGGCATATGGTATTTTTGGGTGATGCACCCAAACTCCCTTTTAGATATGCCCAGATTTGGCATGCTTTTAGAATGGAGATATTATTTACAATTTGGAAAGATTGCAATGTTTTTTTATTCTCTCACATCTTTCTTGATATTCATGTAGCTATGTACTCTAAAGCATGTATATGTAATAATGTCATGTTGTAGATACAAGTACAAATTGAAAAAGTCATTCTAGAAGTGGCTCACCTAAAGGAGCTACTTGTTCACTAGGGAAATGCCCCTTGTATGGTTGCATGAGTGCCCCCAAATGTTTTATCTAGTGACCATACTCCTCCTCATGGTCGCTAGTGAGGCCAGAGTAGTTCCTCTTTCAACTCATAGACCCAAAGGTCATAGGCTCATCACCACTCTTCTAGTGGTGGTTTTCATGGCTGTCATCGCTTGGCCTCACCTCCTTGGAGGCTGGGCTTAGCTTGGTCCCTAGCGGCTCCCCCTATTGTTGTTGATGCAAGTTGGCTATCTGCTCACTATGACCCCAAGTGGGTTTTTTCCTTGCTAGATTTAGCCATTTCTCCTCCCAAGACTGAGGACGATAAAGACAAGGATGCTGAAAAAGATGTTGGTGTTGCTGATGGTTGGACTCCCCTTGAGCCAACCAATAACCCCAAGGACTTCTAAGGTTCTGATGAAAAAGACCCTCATTTGGCTGGCACTACTCTTGTAGTCTAAAGGTTTTACAATTTTTTATTTTTTTTATTTTTTGATGAATAGTTGATCTCTGGCATTGGGCCATTTGAACTCATGGGGTGATCTTGTATCCCCTGGCCCCTTTTTTTGTCAATATGTATCTTTAAATTTTAATTAATAGAAAAGATCCATTCATAAAAGAAAAAAGGGTGACACAGGTTTGTGATTTTACCCATTTATGTGAATTTAGATAATACATCTTTGTTTATTTGATATGAAAACAAGGTTTAATGATAATGCAAGCTTATTATAGATTGGAAAGTGTTGTAGACTACATTAAACAAACTACTTGTGACTAGGAATGAAGTGAGGACCATTTTCTCCTCAAGAAAATGAAACAATATTACATGACCATCACAAGCTTGAAAACACATATTTTATGATAAAAAATATTTAATTTTTTATATTGTCCATTCTAGATAAGCTTTTTTCTAACAAAAATGTTTGTTTTAGGTGGTCAAAAATAGCGAAGCATTCAGACTAAGTTCTCCTATCTTTTCCATCTAAAGAAATGCCCAACCATTAACATCCTCCTATATTTCCCATCTAGAGGTTGAATTAAGAATAGGAAGAAACTTGAACCATGTTGCTTATGGAAATATTCACATTGAACATAATTCACTAAGTTTTTGGGGCATTAATTTTTTTGGATAAAGAACAACATCAACTACTATCATCTTGTCTTCAAAGTCGATTAGATAATCTTTTTTGGGGAGAAGATCAATGGCATAAAGTGCCATTGGAAGTAAGTAATTTATTTATACACTTAGATACAAAGATAAATTTATTAGAATATAAAAATAAAGAAATTAAAAGGGGTAAAATAAAAAAGCATGTAATTATTTAGAAGAGGAGTAATGATATGCATTCAAGAGAAAAAGGTAATATTTGTTATCCACATGGAAGAATATGAGACCAAAACATAAATACAATGACATGCATAAAAAAATGGGTTATTAAGCACTAGGGAAGGTATTTACATCATTTGTGGACTATTTATTCATTAAATACCCCTAAAATAGACTTTTTATTACCTTTAATATTTCTTAACAACTTGTAAAATTATACTTTATTACATAAAATAATGCAATTTTTTATTTTGGAATTACTTTTATTTTAAAGAGTGGTGCATTTAACCTAAAGGGCTATGAATGCTATTGAAGGACATATAAATGTGTTTTTAAATGTAAATATGATAGGGGAGGGTGGACGAAAGGTAGATAAGAAGCTGGTTGTACCTTTCCTACATATTTTTATGGAGAAAATTAATAATATTTGAGTGAGGGTTGTGAGTGCAATTCTTTAATGATTTGTAAATTTCTCTCCCTCTTTGTAGGAGATTTATATGTGAGAATTTCATGGGCTGAGAGAGGGAGATATTTTTGTATATTTTTTTCTTCTTCTATCATGGCGATTTTTGAAATTGGAGAGGATTTGAATGATTCATCTTATGTTTATTTTCCTCTCTTTGTCTCATTGATCTTGCATTCGTTGAATCTTCGTAGTACTTGAGGTATTGATTGAACTTATTTATTGAAACATATATCTAATTAAATATATAAATATATTTACATTTTATCTTGATTTATTATAATTGTATGTTTAATTGTTGGAGTTATTTAGATGTTTTGTGTTTCTATTTGTGAAAATTGCTAAGTATTTTCCTATGGTTTTTAGACACTAGTTTTTGGGGATATATTGTTTTCTATTACAGGATTGTTGGTAATTAAAGTAATGGAATATTTTATTTTGATAAATTCCATGTGTTCTTATCCATGGTTCCTTTTGTATGCCAAATGTTTCTATTCCTCATTTTGGAATTATACATGCTTGATTTATGGATTTTTCACTAGGTTGACCTCCTACTTGAGTTTTCATGCTCATTATTAATATCTAAGACACTCTAGAATCTTGTCAAATTGTTATATAATGTATAAAATTTATACATATCACTGAAAATTATTCTAAGGATATATTATGAGTGTTCATTCATTATGATTTTTTATGTATTGTGATTATTATATGATGATTTAGGGTCTTAGTTAAACTAGGGGTATGGTAACTTAGGAATGTTGTTCCCTAAACTCTTCTATGATTTTTTTCTGGATTTGTGAGTAGGGTAGAATCCCTAGCTAAGTGGATCCACATATGCGCTGGGGAATAGAAGTGGATGTTAGGGAATCCTATGTGTTAGAGACTAGGGCCCTATTTAGGTTGGATTTACATGTAAGTTTGTGTAATTAGGTGAAAACATCAATAAAATTAATGTATTATGGAAGTTTCAAAATTTACATTAATCAAGATAATTGGTGTATTATAGAAAATTTAATTCAAGGAAATAAAACCTAATTCAATCAAATAGCCTACTTACATATAAGAATATAATGGGAGAGAAGATAGGGGAAAATGATCCTCTAAACCCCAAATCTAAAGAGCTAGGTCTAGGAAGATTTGTGCTAACCAAATAAACAAGGAACATTAATGTAAACTAGATCTAGGAAGAATAGGAGGAAGGTATCTAATTCCTTAAATATTATATGTGTATGTCTATAATAGAAAGTGGATCTATATTCATATATATCTAAAGAAAAAAGAAGGTAAAGAAATAAATCTTGGAAGTTTGTTTACTGTTGGTTTTATTAATCAAAATGAGTAGAAGTCTTTAGATCTAGGCTTGAAACTATAAAACTAATAAAAATAATTTTAAAATGGAGAATTATTAGGGAAAAATAGGTTCTTTAGTGGAAAAATAAGTCATGAGGGGTGGACTACACCCCTAATGATTATGTCTAAAACTGATTATAATTTGCAGTTTGAAGAAAGTTGAAATGGGTAATGCAAACTGCAACATGTTCATCAATTTGTGATGCAGTACAAGGTAGATGTGTCTCGAGAGGAGACAAATCATCCCCTAGAAATTAACCACATAGTGAAATATAAACTATAAGAAAAGAGATTTAGATTAACTGCAACAAATCTTCTTATAATAGAATCATAAGATTTTTATCCAATGTGCCTGGTTGTAAGGCCTTCTAGGTTATAACTAATTACAAAGAAATTGCAATAGTAATTCTTAGAAGACCTCAAAAGGTCCAACCTTATCTAGATCCCTATTCTAAAATATGCTAAATAACCCCAAGAAGAATCTAAACTTGTGCTCACAATCCTCCAAGCAACCTTCTTGTTTCTAATGCCCAGACTTAGCTACTAGCTCTTTTTAACTTCACATGTCTCGGCTACTCCATATTCTCCATGCTAAACTTCATCATTAATGAATAATGACTCTATACATCCCAAGACCCCATAATTATACCAAACCAAGATAAAAATTAGCCTAGTAATGTACATTAAATAAATACTCTCATTAAATACACCATCAAGCTACAAATTAGCTTGCAACAGACATTAAATACATGACATAATTTAATACTTAGGACAAGACACTAATTTTAAAATGCATAACTAACTAAAAATACCACAAAAGAGTATGTTCCCTTAAGAATAGGTCCATGTTCCATCAAATGATCCAAATCCAAGAGTGCATAAGCCAATGTTCCCAAATTGACGCTCATGAAAACAATCTCGAAAGTCTTTTAGTAAATCAAGAACACACAACTAAATTGGTCACAAAAATAACTCTAACTCAAAGATGATAACTAAAAAATCTATATATTCATGATTAGTAAAAGGTTTCCCAATAAGCCTCAAACACTTCCCTAATGACATAAACTACAAGGGCAACAAAAATCTAGGCTAGATGTTCCTGAACAAATTGGAGATCTGCAACCTATAATAGAAAGGGTTTTTATTGTTGATGGGGGGTTTTCCTTGGTAAAATATTAGTTTATAAATTAAACTTAGATTGAAATAATTGAAATAGAATGAATATAAAGTAAACATATGGAATCACCTTACAAATCTATATCTCTTGAATAAAATGCAATGAGCTTGACTTCTCTAATGAATTCAGACCAAGAAAATGAAAATGAGTGGCTATAGAAGATGCAATAAATAATCTTGAATATATTGAATAATATCTTGAAGATAAAATCCTTCAATTTATTTTACACTTGAATTCTTGATCTTCAATTGAGGAATACTTCAATGGATGGTTGAACTTATGGGTGATTGAGCACTTGAGAGAAAGATGTTGTGATATGTTTTTCTTTAAAGATAAATTGAGAAAATGAAAGGGTTTATATAGATACTATAATTAACTAACTCTTGTAGGATGACCAGCCTAGATGTTAACACCTAAAATCTTGGAACATGGGACCTAAAGATGAGAGCCAAAATAGGGCTTCATCAAGGGTTAATTGCACCCCTAATTGGCCCATCAAGGGTGAAATATGCCTTTGATTGGTCAAGGGAGAAATTCACATGGGATGATTATGTACACATAACCCAAGGCTATTTTAGGGATCCAAAATAAGTTTAAGAATCCTAACATCTGGTCTCAATTACGAGGAAATCTCATTTTAGTGTGAGGAATAGATCTCAAGTGGATAGATGGATGAAAGATCAAACCTAGTAGAAGTAGATCCTTCCTCTACCTTAACACTATGAAATAGGATCTTTAAAGAGGGTCTATTAGGTTTTACCCTGATTCTAGCTAGGAGAAAGGACATAAAATGGAAGAAGAGAAGAAAAAGAGGAGGAGATTGACAATCTCACATTAAATAGGTTCCAAACCTTCATTAAATCAGAGTGTCTATAATTGAGGATGATAAATTTATCCCACACTTTAGCAAGAGGATGGACTTGATCTAAACTCTTGGTAAAGTAGAGCACAAGGTATAAGATACTCTTATTAAAATCTAGGAGACAAAGAATCAATCCCCCAAGGGATTTGAAACTTCTCTAACTCCAAAAATATAATGAGAGAGATAGAGATAATTGACTAAAAGGAATGAGTGATTATCTTTCTTAGTAGAGCTATGGCCCTAATTTGAATTACTAAAAGAGATAGTGCGAAATATGGAATTAAACCAATCTAACAGGGTGATAACCCACTTGTCAACCCATTAGAAGACCTACCAATAGACCAATGTTCTTTTTATCACCATTGCAAAGGTTTAGTAAATATTTTTTAACCCATATCAAGGACTTTTGGAAAAATTTATGTGTATCCAATAGATGATATTTAACATATGTGCATGTAAAGAAAAGAGATATCCAATGTCAAAGATTCTCACTTCCTAGATTAAATATGTTCATAGAGGATTCATTCTTCAAGATTGTGCATACTCCATAAAGGGATTTGTAAGATGTGTGAATTGAAAGAGAGGGATGAAGTAGTTACACATATATTTGATGCTAACCTAGGAAGGATACTAAGAAACAAGGGATAAAGTTCCTCAAGATAGATTCAAAATCCATATTTAGAATGCCATGATTGGAATGCAAAAATGAGCAGAGTGTATGCCCCCACATTAAAGTCATTGCTAGCACTTTAATAGGAAATTTGGACTATAAGATGCCATAGGAAGAAGATAAATCAAGAAAAATGGAGCTACTAACTGTGTGGTTAGTATGATCATATGATAATATGTAAGTACTATATCAAGTATGGAATTCTATCATTCCCTAGAAGAAGTAGAACTAGAACACAATGGAATAGAGATACCTACGAATTTTGAAGAAGAGTATTTTTACATCACCACTAGGGAGACCAAAAATAATTAGTGTTACCATGTCACAAATCCAAGAAGAAAACACAAGGATACAAGTACAAACATAGCACATGTACAACATAACATAGAATTAAAAATAGAACAAATAAGATACAAGTAGAAGAACATTGTGATTTATCTATCAAATAAAGGTTATTTAAATAAATCTAAATACATGTTTAGACAATAAGAAACATGGAAAGCACAAAACAACAAGAAAACACACAAAATGCTACTATGCTAGAGAACTCACTTTGAGAATGTTTCCCTCCAACTCTATCTTGGTCAATAGTAGTAAGAGAAGGTGTGTAATGTGTAAGAGGAGCTATGTCCAACATAGTAGGAAAAATATGTAACTCTAAAGAAGGACTCTTAGGAGAGTCACTTTGCCCAGGTGTAGATGTAAGCATAAGATGAGTAGAAATCATATTAGGTAGATCAACATTAATATAAATATTCTCATGCTCATCAAAATCTAAATTATCTTCCTCATACAAATTAATAGAAATAGAATCTAGAATAGGAATATGCATATCATTGACCACTTCAACAAACATAGGCTAGTGAGAAACATTCATATGAGTATTACCATGGGCTTGATGGTTATTTTGAAATTCTTGAGCATGTCAGTTATGGGTATGTGCAAGATCATGGTCAACCAAACTATCCTCTTAAGTGGCAATAAAAAATCAAAAAATTAGGGTTATGTCAATTTGACGTACAATTTTCTACTTGTTATCAACTTTATATCAAAAAATTGAGAGAAAAGAATCTCTAAAAACTTGAATCTAATTTCTAAGATACTAGGACTTATCTCAAAAAAATAAAAAATTATTGGTCAAAATTTTGAATTTTAATGCAATATTACAAAAAATTTGGAACAAAAATAAGAAGTAGACGTATGTTTGACCACCTTAACCAAAATCCAATGATAATATTTTATAATAATATTCTAGATATAAGTAGTAGACTCATGCCTAGATGTGACACATATTTTTTGATATTTTTATTTTAAATAAATAATAATTAATTAATTTTTGACTTTAGTATTTTTGGAATAAAAAAACTCTCATGCCTGGTCATCTTAACTAATTAAAAAATTTCCAAAATTCAAATTTTCATTTTTTTTCATTATAGTAGAAGAAATATAGAATGTGATGCATCTTTTGGATTTAAAAATTGTTGTATCATTTGAAAGTTATAGTTTTTTTTCAAGTAGTGTGTTAGTCAACACTTTATATGTAACTCCATTAGCAAATAAGTATTAATGGCTTACTAAACTCATAATTTGACAAATATTAAATTTATGGAAAGATAAGAACATTCTTAAGAAACCCTTTTCATTTCATCAAATTTTGGTGAAAAATAATTTGTCAGCTACATGTTTGAATTAAAAATCACATAAAAATAGGCCAAAAGCATATTTTTAGGATGTTTTTAAAGTTGACAATTTAGGTTTGGTATCAAAAGATATAGTAGACTTTATAAAGATATTAATTGTTTTCATTTAGTGTCAAGGTGGGTGGGAAAAAAGTTGGAATAGATTTTGAAATGGTTTGAGATATTTCAGAACTACAGATTTTCCAGATTGCCACTTTTTGACACACCATGATCCTGCACATACCCTTATGCTTAGTTTTGGTATAAATTTGTTTAGAATATGAAGGAGGATCAACAACCATTGGTTTCTTACCTTTTGATGACATAAGAGGAGGAACTACAGAATGCTGAGATGTAGAAGAAGGAACCACAATAGCAAGAGTCATAGTATGAGAAGGGTACATACTACCAGAAGGAGCCAATTTAGGAGGATCAATAGATGAAAGAGGTGGTTAACCATTAGGAATACAAGAATCAGATTAAATAGGTGTAGAGGTTAGAGAGAAAATACCATGAGGCATAATTAACTTGGAAATGTTTTGATATTTATATTCTTGATATGAATGGAATATAAAATCTAGATGAGTAAGAGTATTAGGAAGACTAGGCTAGAAGAAATCAAGAGTAGACAATGTAGAGATCTAGAAAGATGATAAAGACAATGATTAATCTTCTCAATATTACCATCATAAGGAAATTTAGTTCATTGATGAATAAGAAAAGCAATATCTCAAATAGAAGTTATCAAAGGTAAACCAAGCTTCGCTTGGAACTGATCAGAAGTAGGAATGAGAACAAAGGGACTATTCACCACTTCACCATAGAGATCAACAAGAGAAGTGATGGAACCTTATGGAGGATACAAGAAAAAGTTACAAGCATGAATCCAAGTATTAGTTTAGTCAATGAAGTCATGATGTTTCCCTTTACTATAATATGTTCCATAGTGATGACATTAACCATAGAAGTAGGATTAACAAGACACCCATAAGAAAGATATTTAGAAATTTCAGTAACAATAAGAGAGGACTATTTCAATCCTTAAACTTATTAGTATATTAAGGGATCTATGATGCTTATGATTCAGTTTAGGTTTAGGCTTGGCATTAGATGTAGAAGGCATGTCTTCCTTAGGTGGAGGTGTGATGTAAGGACAAGTCTTGCTCCTTTACACTAACTTCTCATAGGGTCTTCTCTAGGCTTCTCTTCTATCCTTCCAAGGTTTCTTCACTAAACCTAACTTAGGATGGATCACACTTCCAATCCCTTCCTCTTTCAACTTGTCCACATGAATGTAAAACTTGACTTCATCTCATCAACACTCAGATGCTTAAATGGCTCATCTACACCAAACACCGACACATGGTCACAATCTACTTATCATGGAGAGAGATGATTTTTCATAGGGTTTTTAGGCCATCCCATTGCTCATCCACCAAAAATCCATTGAAATCTATACTGATTTAAAGAAGTTGCTCCAATTTAAGCCTAGAAGGGCTACAAGGAATTAGGCCTCCAAACTTAGCTTTTGGCACTTAACTCACAATTAAAGGATTAATGAGGTGTCATACTAACTTCATATCCAAATACCCTTTTGAAATACCTTTCAGATTAACTTGGTCTCACTTCCCCAACCTATTTGTATAGTAGGATGTTGATTTTAAGCCTAAAATTAAGGATTTGCTAAATTGCTCACAGAATTCACAAGGGTTTTTTCTTGAATACCCATTAAAAAATGTCACTAGGAGGTATCCTTTGGAAAAGAAATTCTCTACTCTCATTTATTTCTCTCCATCCACCTGGATTGAATCATTCATTATATTCAATCCCCTCATTTGTTGTTTCAATCTTTGTCATCCCTAACCATGCTCACTTGGCCTGCTTAGGGCATCACTAAAAAATGGACATAACTTCTTTCTAGGGCCCAAGCCCTTGCATGCCTATAGTAAAAGGATTCTTCTCACACATTCCAAGATACCATACCAATGAAATGGTGGAAAGATGAGTTAAGACACCATTTTCCCCAATTGCCAGGTTTAGGACACAAACTAAGCAAAACCCAAAATATTTACAAAAAGGAAATTAATGGATTCAACAACCTATCTAATCACACAAAAAACATAAAATTGAAAAATGCTAACTAATAAATAAGGTGCAGTATGGAATTCAATCCATCTAGTGCCCTCAAGAAGCAAAAACCTTGTATTGTTGTAAAATTAACACTAAAATATGCTTTCTCATTAAACAAAATTCTTTTGCAATGTTATCCAACCCTTCTTAAAGGTCAAGGGAGGAATTATGTATATCCATTACACCTTCTCCAACCATTTTGATGTTAATATCCAACCATCTGATTGAAATAACACTTTCACAATAAAAGTTGTCATGACAACTTTTGCAATTTTGCAAAGTTGTGTAGCAACTTTACAACTTCTGTCCTAGTTGGGCCAAACATGGTCTAAACCCCATGAAACTCTACCAAGTTCTTAGATATGTCACTTATGACATGGAAACATCATCTAACCCCTTAGTTTACTAATTTAGCTCTCTAGATGCAAAATTGCCATCCTTAGCAATAATGACAATAATTTGAACATCACCTAGCATCTTTAAACAACTAGATAGTAATGAAGACCCAATTAGATCTCATAATGGATAAGTCATACTATAGGACTCTCTCTTCCCTTTTATTTCACTAGTGGCTTGGATAAGGCAACTACAAGCCAAAACTCAATTAAGAACCCTAGGTTGTTTGGTAGTCTTACCTAGGTGCTCCTGCATGATGCTCCCAGGAAGAGAAAATCATATCACTCCTATAGACAATATACTATAAGATATTCTACTCTTCTTCAAATATATAGCTACAACCCATGTTGCCTCTAACTCTAGAAAATTTCTTCCACTTGATGAGGTGTTCTATGTAGACCTTGAGTCTAGTAGTCTTCTTGACTCTTGAATCCAATACCTTCTTTACCTCTAGCTATATCTTGGGAGGTAGAACATTAGATGCTATATCCTTGCTGACCTCATGTGTGTTCACATCTAATTTTGTTCAAGTCTCCTTAAACTTGGTTAGGTCTACCACATTGAAGACTGGTGAGATGTTCAAGTCACTAGGAAGATCCACCTTGTATACATTGGGTCCATATTTATATATGATCTTACAAGGCCCCACTCTCTTCATCTGTAGTTTGGTAGGTACTTCCTTTTTCAACCTAGACTTGTTCAAATGTACCATGACATAGTCCCCTACTGCAAACTAAACATCTTTCCTCTTCTCATCGACTTTACCCTTCAATTTTTGTGTACTTTCTTGTATAGTCTTCTTCACCTATTCTTGAATCTCCTTCATGGTTTGAGTGAAGTCTTCAACCTGACCACTTCTATATTCCATAGCTCCAAGATCTCTAAGTTTACATATACACTCATTGGATGCATCCCATAAAAATTCTCAAATGGGATTCTACTTGTTGTCCTATTCACACTGTCATTATATATGCATATTCTTCTTGAAGAATAATAATATCCCATGTGTGACCATATTCATTAGTTAGGAACCTTAAGAAGTTACCCAATATCATGTTGACCGCCTTAGTTTAGCCATTATTCTAAGGATGGTAAGATGATCCAAAGGATAGGCTAGTTCCCAACCTACTCCACAAAGTTTTTCAAAAATGACTCATAAACTTGACATCCTTATTTGATACAATGCTTAGGGGTAGTCCATGAATCCTCACAATCTCCTTAAAAAATAGATGTGCTATATGCTTAGGATCATGGATAGTCTTATAAGGTATGAAGTGGCATATCTCGTTGAATCTGTCCACCACCACATAGATTCTCTCACAACTCTATTTTGTCTCGGTAGCCCCACAATGAAGTCCATTCTAACAAACTCTCATGTCATATTAGGGACTGGTAAAGGTTGGTACAAACTTGGATTACTAGCTCCTCCTTTTTCCTTCATGCACACTACATATTGTTCAACATATCTTGTCACATCTCTTGACCATTTTGGCCAATAGTAGAAACTTTGAACAAACTCTAGGGTCTTTTTGATGCCAAAATTTCAACTTAGCTTTCCATTATTCTTCTCTTGGATAAATTTCCCTCTCATAGAACCCTTAGAAACACAAAAAATGGTTCCACTTAAACAATAGTCCACTCTACAAGGTATAATCAACAAAAGAGCTATGAAAATTATTTTTAAACTTAGAGCATACCTTGTAAGCCTTAACAAAGTCTTCATTACCCTTGTAGAGATCCTTGAAACTCTCTATACAATGCTATGGAGGTGAACTTTTTGATTTGTCAACATCCTCCTACTTAGTGCATCTACAACCTTATTCATCTTCCCTTTCTTATGCTTGATGGTGAATATGAATTCTTGAAGATATTTCATCCACTTTAAATATCTATTTCTTAACTTTTCTCAGGTATGGATGTAGCTAAGGGCTTGGTTGTCAATAAATAGCACAAACTACTTGGGTAGAAAGTAGTGCCTCAATTTCCTAAGAGACTAGACCAAAGCATACAACTTCGAGGCAGAAGAAGAGTAAGTTTATTAACTTCATTTAGGTTCTCACTGAAGAAGGTTGTTGGCCTACTTTCTTGACTCAGCACACCCCCTACTGCCATCACACTTGCATCACATTCTAGGTTAAAAAATTGATCAAAACTAGGTAGTTTAAGGATAGGTTTTGTGGCCAATTGTTCTTTCAAATTTTCAAATGCATTTCCTACTTCAAGAGTCCACCTAAACTTGGTTTTCACTCCCCCCTTAATGGTATCTAGAAATGGTGCACAGATACCACTAAATTCCCTAATTAATTTCCTATAAAACTAAGCTAAACCATGGAAACTTCTTACATCTATTGATGTAGTGGGTGGTGGCTAGTTAAGGATAGCTGCAACCTTGTCTTGGTCCATCTTCAAATACCCTTTAGATACAAAAAATCCTAGGTATACAATCTCTTGTTTCATAAATTCACACTTTTCCAAATTGATTGCCAACTTCTCCTCATGCGACATCCTGAGCACCATCTCCACATGTTTTAGGTGTTCTTCTCTTGTCTTACTTAAGATAAGTATATCATCAAGATATACCACCACAAACCTTCTAGCGTAATCCTTCAACATTTCATTCATGAGTCTCATGAATGTACTAGGAGCATTTGAGAGCCCAAATGGCATCACAATCCACTCACATAATCTATCTTTAGTCTTAAAAGTTGTCTTCCACTCATCACCTTCCTTTATCCTTATTTGATGGTAGCCCCTTTTGAGGTCCACCTTGGTGAAATATTAAGCTCCTCCAAGAAAATCCATTGAGTTTTAAATTCTAACTATGGGAAACCTATACCTTATAGTGATCCTATTGATGGGCATTGAGTCTCTATAAAGCCTCCATTTTCTTCATTTCTTGGATACCAAATCTACTAGCACGACACAAGGAATCATACTTTTTGTTATCAAACCCTAATCTAGTAGTTCTTGCACTTTCCTAGATACCTCTTTGTTCTAATCTGGGGTAAGCATGTAGGCTTCCTTATTAGGAAATGAAGCACCATGCACAAAGTTAGTATGATGACTTGTCACTCTCCTAGGAGGTAGAGTTGCAGGTGTCCCATCACTGAGAATGTCCTTAAACTTATCAAACATCTCTTGGATTTCAGTGGGTAAGGGCTCTTTTTTAGTTTTCTCTTCATCATTAGGCTTAAGGATAATGGCATACCCTTTATTGTCTTCATTTTTAAGAACCTTGATGAACTCCTTCCCACTACTCAACAACACATTAGGAGTTTTATAGTGTGATTCATCGTCCCCCAATAAGGATTGAATCTTGAAAGTTCTTCCATATTTATTGAAAGAGATAGAATTCACCTTTACATTATAGAAAACACCTATTTGATATTGCCAAGGTCTTCACAACTGTATATGGCATGCATCAACAGGAAATATGTCACAAATCAATTTTTCTTTATAGCCTCCATTTGAGAACTCAACCCAAGTCTTCTCATTGATCAAAACACTCTATCCTTTGTTCAACCATGTAACCTTGTATGGGTTAAAATGAGGTACCTTTACTAGCTTTATCTTATCCACTACTTCCTCTAATATGATTTTGTCCTTGGAGCCTAACTCTACAATGAATTTTCACACCTTGCCCAAAATTTTGCACCTAATTCTGAACAAGGCTTTTCTATGCTTGGGTTCATCCTTGGTTGGCATTCCGATCAACACTCTCTTGAAAATTAAGTTTTCTCCCCTCTTAGACTCAATATGATCTACCTGAGATACCTTAGAACTCATTGTGTCCTCATGAGCACATGCAACACTCTTATCACATCTGCAAGAAGTAGTTTTGTCAAGACATCTATAGGCAGGGTAGCCCAATTGACCACAAGTATAACACTTCATTCCTCCAATATATGAGTTGCTCCTACCTATACCTCTTCCTCTATTTGAGCCTCCTTCATTTCTTCTTCCTTTTGAATAGCCTCCCCTTAGAGTAGTTTCACTACCCTTCTCTTCTAGTTTAGACTCACTTTGATTTCTTTGATCATTTCCTCTTCCTTGGTATCCAGCTCTATGCCCTCTTTGGTCTCTTTCTCTACCTCTCCTTTGAAGTTTGAATGACCCTTCTTCCTATTCTTCTCTTCCACCTTAAGAGCCAATTGATGGAACTTTTGAATAGTAGTAGGAGTCCATAGGATTAGCTCTTCTTGGATGCTCCATTTAAGCCCACCCAAGTATCTTTCTAACTTAATACCTTTTCCTCTTCCTAGATCTTGGACCTTAGGCATAGTTTTTGGAATTCATCTATATAAGAGGCCACATCCAAGTCTTTTAACTTCAAAGATTGCCTATTTTTATGCAATTGTACCTCATTATATTTTGGCAGTTACTTCTCCTTCACTTTGGTCACCGTGGCAATCCAGTTAGCTATAGGCTTCTTGTCCATACTGACCCTTTCATCCTGCAAGCATTTCCATCATGTCAATGTTGATCCCCTGAGTCTTGATTTTGAAAACTTCACCTTTTGTGCCTCTATCAAACCTTCACATTCAAAATGGTTCACCATCACCTCAATCCATTGCATCACTATATTAGTATCCATCTTTCCATTAAACAATATAATTCCTTCTAGGGATTTTCCTCCTAGTGCTTTTATGGCCTTCAAGAATGGCTCTTCATTCAAAAGAGGGTCTAGTTTAGGTATGATGTTCTCCTCATCAATTTTTGCCTTTCCTTTTTTACTACTTCCATCTTCTTCATCTTTATTCTTGGCTACTTCAACAACCTCTTCTACCTTAGTCTTCATTTCTTCTAGGGCTTCTTCAAGGATCCTTTTTTTCTCCTTTTTCTCACCCATCTCCTTGGATAACTCTGCATTAGTCAGCATATTTGTTTCACTTATTGATTCCTCTTTAGTTTGAAATGTCTATCCATAATCCCAAATATTTTGGGGTTTTGATACCACTTTGATGTAAGGATAAGTCTTGCTCCTTAATGCTAAGTTCTCTTAGGGTCTTCTCTAGGATTCTCTTCTAGCCTTTTAGGGTTATTACACTAACCCTAACTTAGGATTGATCAAACTCCCAATACCTTCATCTTTCAAATTGTCCATTCCAATTTAAAAATTTGCTTCATCTCATCAACACTCCTTAGATACTTAAATGGATCATCTACACCAAACATCCACACATATCAGAATCTACTCAGCATGGAGAAAGGGGCCATCCCAATGCTCATCCACCAAAAATCCATTCAAATCCATAGAAGTTTCATGAAGTTGCTCTAATTTAGGCCTAGAAGGGCTATAAGGAATTAAGCCTCGAAACTCACCTTTTGGAACTTAACTCAGAAAAAACTTTACTTTGGTGGAAAACTAACTTAATATCTAGATACCCTTTTGGAAGACCTTCTAGAATCATCTATTCTCATTTCCACAACTTGTTTGTATAGTGGGATGCTATTTTTAAGCCTAAAATTAAGGGCTTGCTAAATTGCTAACAAAAATCACAAGGGGTTTTTCAAATCATGAATAAAATATGCCTAATGTTACAAGCTAGGGTTGTCATTGCACCAAAAGATCAACATATCAATGCTCAATACAACCACTAGACTTATAGAACACAGGAGGTGATTAAGCCATGTCATGAATCTCGAAGGGGAATGTTGGTAGTTAGTCCAACAATCCCCACCTTAGTATTATCCAAGGAGATTCAAACCTGTGACCTAGCTCTGACACAACTTGTCACAAGGTAGGGTTTCTATTGCACCAAAAGATCGATCGGTCAATGCCCAATACAACCACGAGACTTATAGAACACAAGAGGTGGTTAAGGCATGTCAAAAATATTGAAGGGGAATGTTGGTGGTTAGTCCAACAACTAGGAGGTCTCCTTTGGCATAGGACTTGTCCACTCTCATATCTTTGTCTCCATCCACTTGGACTAAAGCATTCATTGCATTCAATCCCCTCATCTATTGTTTCAATCTATGTGATTCATAACCATGCTTACTTGGATTGCCAAGGGCATCACTATAAAATATAAAAAAATTATTTCTAGGGACCAAGAACTTGAATGCCTATAGTATAAGGAGTCTTCTCACACATTCTAGGAAACTATACAAATGCCACTGTGGAAGGGCGAGTTAAGACTCCATTTTCATAAATTGCCTAGTTTAGGACAACAACCAAGCAAAACCCAAAATATTTACAAAAAGGTAAGGAAATGGATTTAAAAAAAAAATCTAATCACACACATAACTTAGTATTGACAATTAATAACTAATGAATAAGGTATAGTATGGAATACAATCTATCTAGTAGCCCCAAGAAGAAGAAACCTCATACTGTGGTAAAATTAAACACTAAAATATGCTTGCTCATTAAACAAAATACTCCAAAATTCCATCCAACCCTTGTTATAGGTCAAGGGAGAACTTATGTAGATCCATTACACTTGCTTCAACCTTCTTGAGGTGGTTATCCAACCATCTGATCGAAATTGCACTTTTACAATAAAATTTGTCATGACAACTTTTGCAATTTTGAAAAATTGTCAAGCAACATTACAACTTTTGTCCTAGTTAGGAAAAAATTGGTCCAAATGCAATGAAACTTTGCTAGGTTCTTAGATATATCACTTATGACATGAAAGCCTCATTCCAACCCTTATTTGACTAATCTATCCCTCTAGATGCACAATTGCCATCCCTAGCAACTTTAGACAACTAAATAGTAATGAAGACCCCATTAGACCTCCTAATGGCTAAGTCCTACTCTAGGAATCTCTATACCCCTTTATTTCACCAGTGTCTTAGCTAAGGCCACTACAAGCCAATAGTCAATTAGGAACCCTAGGTTGTTAGATAGCCTTACCTAGGTGGTCCTACACCAAGGTGGAGGTTAAGAAAAATGTTCCAGATCATTCATAGTATTATAATTTTCTGATCATAGGGTATTATAAGAAACATTCATTTTAGTAGGCGAAGAAGAAGAATGATGTTGAATAATAGTACTAGTATGTTGACGTAAAGGATTAGTGCAAATTTGAAGATTTTGATTAAGAGGTATCATAGGTTTTTTCTTAGTATGTAGAACCTCAACACATAAAGCATTAGCATCAATCAAATCCTAAATCTTATATTTCAAAGAGTAATAGGCCTAAGTATCACATAATGGGTGGCAATAAAATTGACAAAAGCTTAAGGATTAAAATATAGGCTTGATGTTGTAGAGGGAAAAAAGTAGCTTAACAAGAGGAAGTGCAATCATATTGGTATGCACCAACCTAGTTATAATGGAATATAAAGACTCGAAGAGGGGATTAAACTTATAGTTTACCCAAAAAATAGAGGAATAAGAAGTGACACTTTGAGATGAAACAACTATTTTATCATCTACTGTAGTCGTGGTTTTATTGATCTTGACATAATTTTTAAGTTTGCATAATTTGGAAAGATTGGCTATGGTGTCACTCTTATCAATAGGTATAGGATCCACTGGAGTGTTTCTCTAAAGTTGACTCGTATTCGATGATGATGAATTACATCAAAAATTTGTGAAAAAGAGGTAAACTTAGAAAGAAAAATCTTATCTATAATATTATTTTGTAAATTTGCAATAAACATATGCTAAATTGTTAAAATTCTTAGAATAACTTGGGGTGGGGGGGGGGGGGGGGGGCATAATAGTTATCCTTAGGTCTAGATGTACTAATTCAATATTGGAAACTACAATTTGAACAATTTTTATACTATCATTAATGTAAAACCTTATTGATAGATAGTTGCTACTTGAGGAGAGTGTCATATCAAGATGATTGATGAAGAGGATTTGAAAAGAAGAGATAACAAGAGGACCTACTTAAAAGGTAGAGTTATGAGAAATTACAATGGGAACTTCATCAGTTAGAATTTGACAAGATAATGTGTTATTTAATCACAAAACTAATAGTTGTGTTGAATCCTAGAAGAGGTGATCAATGAAGGAACAAATACATAGGCTTAACCAAGATTCAAATTAGATGATTAAGCAACCTATAGTTGAAGTCGAGTTGTGCTAGTGTCAACTAAGTGAACAGTAGAAGTTGAGAAAATATAGTTTCAACTGAGCACCAATAAAAGGATCAAGTGAAGATAGTAGAAGCTGAGCAAGACATTTAGTGATGATGAAGGTCAAAGAACATAGTATTGGTCTAGTGACAAAATTTGTTATTTTATGAAAGAATTGAAATTCTAGGCTGGCATAGTTGAATTCTTGGAATATGTAAAGCATGCTAAAGATAAGAATTGATGAGATGAAACATTTAATGCAAGAGAAACAATGTTTGAGAATTTATAAGCATGACTTCAATGATAATTTTAAGAAGTTTCTAGAAGAGGAAGGAGGAAATGAAATGATGGAAGGATTTGATGAATCTGAACTAAACTTAAGATCAATGGTGGTGTTTATGCGGAAAAAGATCAAGCTAAATATTTAAGGACAAACAAGGGCTTACCTAGCAAGGTTCGAGTATGATTTTATTCTATTGATTGGAGAACTTGAGCAGAAGAATGAATAGTGAGGATTTGAGATGAAGACTGATTTTTAGAAGGTTCTCCAAGTGAATCATTGATAGAAATTATAATGGAGGCTAGTCAATGAATTAGTTGTTGAACTAAATTGTGCTCTAGATTTCAAAACGAGTGTATTTATTTAGATCAATCTACTACTACTTTGTAACCATTATATCAAGTGAAATCCTTTAATCTAGGTTGACCTAATAGTCATTTGTAAACTCTTTAATGAATGTGACATTCTATTATAGTGTTCTTAAGTCCTCTAACAAGACAAATACTAATAGGGTGATTAAATCCCTTAATAGGGTCACACCTAACACTATGTATTGTAACCTTTAATATGGCTACATCCTAATAGAGATCACATTAGAAGTGAAAATTGGTGACATGTTGTGGGTGATTTTTTTTGAATTGGGTTTCCATGTTAAATCCTTGTGTCTTACTTGTATAGATGTTATTTGAGATGTTTATTGTTTAATACTTTATATTCTACAAGTTGAGTTATTATTGGGAGAGTGGACTATAATTTTATGCTATTGATAATTTTCTATAGAGAATGAACTACTTAAAGATTACATCTAAGTTGTTTGATAAGTTTAAAAGTTGAATTGGTACATCTAGACCTGAGGATAATTGATCCCCGCCCCCCAACATAGATATTTGAAATAATTCTAATAATTGGTATCAGAGCTATGGTGTTTTTAAAGAATTTTTTTAAGGAAATTAAAGCTAAAGGTCAAGATGTATAGGAAGGAGACTCCCAAGTTGAACAACAAGAACTTCTCTACACTAAAAAGTCTAATAAAGCTTCATGGTGTTTAGTTCAAGTACTTTGTTCAACAAGTGAATGATAAACTTCCTCAATGGTCTTCCAGGCCTGAGAACTGAGGTTTGACACTTCACAAGGGTACTAGAGGAGAGATATCACTCAGTAATACTATCAATAGGGAATTAACCATATTGAGAATGTTATAGTACCTTGAGTGTTGACATGACATTGTCACATTACCGCTTTTAGGTCAACCCTAGGAACCCACCCAGTGGGAAGTCTTGGTTCCAAGAAATGCCTCTTTAAAGTAAATTACACATTTTTATCTTACACCCAAGATCCACAAATCGAGAGGGGAGATGATATGTCCATGTAATTCTTTGGGCTCTAAACAATGCAGAGAAACCAATCAAAAAATAAAATTCATTGTATAGCACCAAACAAAGTGTTTATTAATCTAAAGAAAACCACACACATAGTTTTAGACAAACAAACAAGTCTTTTTTACACGTCGCACACCACATACATTAGTATATCATGCCACATGCTACAAACATAACATTAGTAACACTAAAAACCTCTATTCTAGATACTAAAATCAAAATGTCACCTATACTAAGGAGATTTCAAACAAGGGTTATCAAATGCGTTCTAACAGTACCATGTGTGGCCATGGTGCACTTAGGGCCCAGACAGGCACAATTGAGAGTTTAGGGGTGTAGTTGGTCAAATTAGAGAAACACACATAGATGGTTCTAGGTCCTAAGTACCTAAAATAGCTACCTATAATCACAAACAATGAAAAACCAAGTTAGTAAGCATGATTGACCTTAGGTTCATCAATTCTAGGACTAGAAAATTGCCATAAAAGTATACTATAAGAAACCAGAAAAACAAATAGATATACTAATCTATTCTAATATACCATGAAAATAATTTAAAATAAGGAGATTGAAAATAACAAAACCCCATTTTCAATTGTAATTCTTGTTTTCTTATGTCTTCTCCATTGTTGATGTAGCTCCAATTGTCTAAAGTGCACACATGACTGAAAGAAAAAGGCTAATGACAAATTGATGGGAGGAATACTATCTTGAATACTAAAATCATGGTTTGGGTGCATTGGGTTCTTAGTGTATGGTCGTTAAGGAGAAAACTAGTGCAAAATGACTTAATTTATAGCCAAAATGCAAGAGGTTAGACATTAATGAGGAAATGGAAATTTGTCAATTCAAGTATGAAACTTGGCACAATATTCCTTGGAATATCTATGAAAAATATGATCCAATATACAAAATGTAGGATTCTATGATACATATAAGTCAACATGGCTAAAAGTGGAAGAGAATATATGGTGAGCTTTTGACACATCGAAGCCAATTGTAAACAAGAATTTATGAAAAATGTGGTTTATTATAGTCATGTGTAAGGAATAATATATACCAAATATGACACATATTAGTGAAGTATAGAGAATGGATCTATGACACATTATTGCCATGTGTTAGGACTATGTAAAAATTTGAATCTAAAATTCATAATTCCACACAAATAGAAATTATTAATTTAGAAATTAGAAATGGGAAAATAGGACTTGAGAAATTGAGAATTGTAAGAATTTGCCCAAGGGAAAAATTCAGCCAGGAACTAAGAACTCAAACACAAGCACAACTGTAGACCAGAAATGGATATGATCAATTAATCAGAGTATGTCTGAATACATTGCTCTGTTCAGAATGTGATGTCCAAACACACTAGGAGTGCCTATATATAAAGGCCTCTTAGGAAACATGTAGAATGTCTCTAGCAACAACCAGAAGATAAGACAACTAAGCACCTTATCCAACATTCTAGATGAATGGATAAGAATGACAAAGTGTCATATGTGTGTAGAAGATTCCTATGTTGTAGACACCATGTGCTTAAAAGAGGTGTGGACCCTTGTGATGTCATCAAGACAACTCAAAAAGAGTGTGCAAACTCCTAAGTGTCTCACAAATAAAAACAATAAAATAATGCAAAATAAATAAATAATGCATTAACCTAAGTAAACTTAAGTAAGTGTAATAAGTAAATACTTATTTACACCAACAAGAATTTCCATAATTTGCAAAGATGGACCAATTAATTAATAGATATTAATTAAATAAATATGTTATTTAATAAGAATAATTAGCAAAATAATTATTTATTGAATCCTATAGAAAAAATTAGTAATTGATTGGCCAATTTGATGAAATAAATATAGGATTAACTTTTTAATGAAATGGCATGCTTATGTAGATCGATTAGGATGATAGTAGATAGATCAAAGCCATGATCAAATTGATTGGGTGATTAGGATTTCTGACATGTCAAGGAGTAGGACATATGACATGGATTAAGGACATGTGACATTTAATGGACATTATGAATGCCACAAGATCAAAATTGATTCATAAGATTGATAGACATCACCAATATCATTAAATTGATTGGAAAAGGTCATGATTAGACATGAGGGACTTGAAAATGTTGATGATGAGATGATAAAGATGACAAATCAACCTAGCACTGAGGGACATGGTGGTGCTCAGGTCGGATTTGATAGGTTTGATAGATTGTCAAGGCAACGAGGGATACAACAATGCCTAAGACATGATAAATGATGAGTAATTAGCAATGTTTCATGTGTTATGGATTGATTAGGCTTGAAATGGAATATTTTATGGTTCATTTAGGATGATTTTGGGTTGATTTGAGATGGTTTTGGGTTGACTTGAAAGGATTTTAGTGATATTGAAATAGTTCAGAGTTGATTGGATGAGAATTTGATGATGTTGAAATGATATAAAGTTGGTCCTAAATTTTTTGGATAAAACAAGAACTAATTTTGAAATGATTTGCAATTGATTTGGAAAGGGTTTTGAATGATGAAGAACATGTTAAAATATGCTCAAATGATGATCAAGTTAGCGAAGAGATTAAAATTAGTAAAACAAGAAAATGGGACATGTTAGTATGAAAATGTGATGAAATAGTAGATGGAAACCATTTTTGAGTATCTACACACAGATGCAAAAATAATCCCAGAACAATGTTCTACATAAATAATGTTGTGTTCTCTATCATCATTTATGTAGAAGTGATATTCTTTCTTGATGACTCATGCATCATCTATGCTTTGAATACCATCCAAATCTAACAGTGTGTCTCAATAAAATACTTGTACCATAATAGTAACCTAATCTAAAATATAGTAGTATGATTTAATAGCATTTTGATAAATGAAAGAATAGTTTTCTACAAATTCAACAACTAATAAAATGGTTTGAAGTAGAAGATTATATCCAAGTTTTAAAAATCATTGTGCTTGCCACTTTGCAAAAAAGGAATAATGAATATACGGTTGAATCAAACTTTCAAATTTGTCCATAAAAGCTCCAATAGTTATCTCCTTTTCAACATATTCTAATTTTTTTTTTTCTTTCCCAATTTTAGCTTCATTCCTTACATACTTGTAAAACTTGTAATTTATCATTTTTGTGACATCAATATCTTTTATTATTCTTGTTCTCCTGCATCCTGATGATGGATCATGTAGTATGATGGTAAAAAAAATCTACAAAATCATATCCAGAAATTAAAAAGCTCATCAATATCTTCATTTTTTAAAGGAAAAAAAGACAAATTAGCACATGTGTCACATGTTACTTGAATGCAATTAATTTGACCAACAAGATCATCTATTTTCTCACATAAAATAGATGAAATGAACTGACTTCATCTACTAGGAGGAGAATTTTTATAACCAAAAGTATCTTCTATGAATTTTTTATAAAACTAATAGTGTAGATCAAATTCAATATGATAAGGAAAATAATAAGTTTCAAACACATTTTTCTCCTTAAAATATATGACTTCAATCTCTCAAATAATGTCTACCCAACCTTTATATTAGGATTGAACTAAAAAATGAGACATACATTTCATGATGTGTTATGTCCAACCAAAATTTTGTATGATGTTTATAATTATTAGCTCTAACTCTATATCTAAGAACATCTCTAGTTGTGATATTTCTATCAGGATTTAATAGTGTGATTTTGAGTTAAACTCATTGACCCATGTTTCATGAGTAGCACATGGATGGGTGACCTCCCAAGAAGACTTGATGATTCACCCATGTGAGCATCACCTGGATCCAATGTATGCTAAGTGTTACATTTATTCTCACGAGAGATGGATTCATGTTGAATCACTACTCATGAAACATGGATCAATGAGTTTGATTAAAAATGACATAGTTAAATCCTAATAGCAATATCATAATTTGAATTACTATGGAAATTATCTCCTAGTTATCAACATCTCTAGTGTTTGATGAAGGAAAAGTATTATTATTCCAAAATGATATTACCAAATTTTTTATTCTATCATCAATCCTATCACAATGAGGAGCTCTACACATAATTGACCAATTTCCTTCTAAAGTGCTATTATTCAAAACCATTCTCCTCTTACCATATTTTGATATTATTTTTCTACTAAAACCAATATGTCATGAAACTAAAGATATTAGTTTATTTAGAGGTACATTGATACTAACAATACATGTGAGCATTACTCTTCTTCTTGTGATCTTATCTTTACTTTGAGTTTTCTTCCCTAGAGAGCTCAAACCTTTCTTAATATTTTCAATAATAGCACTTTGCATGTTAGAAAATTTACTTTTTATTTTATGCTGTATCTATAGCCACCAATTGTAATGGCTCTTGCAATTTTTTTCCTAGAAGAACACAAGAAAGTAATTGGGCTTTTTCAAATTTTTCCAAATCATAAAATTTACTTGTTATTTATTTTACTATCTTATTCAAAGCTCTCTTTTTGGAAAGAATTAATGATTTAATATCAACAAGTGATTTCTATTTATCCATATCCATTTTGAGTAAATGATCTAAATTTTTATGTGTGATATTTTTCATTACACTAATGGGTAGTCTTAATTGTTCATCCATACCAATTGGCATAGTTGTTCTTGAGCCTTCTCCAATTTCCATTGTTTCATGTCCTAAATTTCATGTACTGAATTTTCCTGTACTAAATTTTCATGGACTAAATCTTCCCCAACATTTATTTGATCATCTTATAAATTTTTTTGTAGGCTACATGCACATAAATGAATGAGATTACAATAATATTAAGAGAAAAATCAAAATATAGACAAATATGAATGTATAGGTACATACCTTCTTTCTTTTGAAAATAATTTGCAAATGTTTTTTCATGATTTCTTTGTTTAACATCAACTGATCTATTTCTTGCTGATTGACTTTGTGTTCCTTTCTTTTTCCCCATCTTCTTTCTTCAAAAAACTATCAAATTACTTTTAAAATGAAAAACTCCTATATTTTATACTTGTCTTCATTCTATTTCTTCCAAAAATAGAGAATTTGAAGATTATTTGATATGATTTAGATGCTAAAAAATTGTGTATTTGTATACATAAAAAAGTCTTATAAAAAATATTAACCTAGGCCAACAGGGCTTTGAATGAAGCCCCCCCTGGGCTGATAGGGGGCTTCATTTGAAGCCTCTTTGACCAACCCATGACTATTAAGAAACCAATCGGGAAGTGCCAATGGGGCTTCATTCGAAGCCTCCTAAATATTTTTCTTTTTCAAATTTCATAGTTTTTCTCTCAAATTTTGCCCTATCGAGGGCTCAAAAAATGTGTAAATACTTCTAATTATTAAAGCTAAATATACCACCTTTTTCTATTCTAAATAATCTTTTCATTTTATATGCATTTATTAAACTTTTTTTTTATTGTGTTGTTTTATTTTTATCTTTATTAAATATAGGTTGTCTAGTCATCTCACAAGTCTAGGTTTGAAGTTTCATGAAAAATAGAAAATGAGGAAAAAGATTAATTTGAAAAATATATTCTACAAAGGTATGTGTGTTACCTTTCTAGCAAACCAAGAAAATTCATTTCAATTTATACAAAATATATTATATTGACCAAAATCAACCTATGTCAAATTTATCATTAACATCATTTTACCATTGAATAGAATCTACATTTTTTGACGAAGTTGATTGAAACCAATTGAATTGCCCTGGTATTGATGATACCATTCTAACCTTGCAAGAATTTTTTCATTGACAAAGATTGAAGTCTCCTTTTTGTAATGTCCTTTGAATGTAGTGAAATTTGGGTGATTCAATATAAGTAGAAGAATGCAATTTTTTAATGCATTTGGCGATCACTTTTTATTTTACTATTAATAAATTAAAAAATGTTTATTGAAAGTATGTATTCATTTAGTAAAAAAGTAAAAATATAATGAAAATTCAAGTTGTAAGCCTACCCTAAGAATTATAAATAATTCTAATTGGTAACACTTGCCATAAATCTAAAAAGATAAAGTCCCTACATATAAACCTTAACACTTAACAAAATTATAAAAAACAATCTTAACCTAAACTATTACATTAACTCTAACTCTAACTATTTCTTAAACTACTAATCTTGTAGGTATTCATATTCCTAACCCCTAAACATAACTCTCAGTCTTCACATTAACTATGATAATAAAAATAACCCTATCATTTACTATAATCTTAAACTCTAACTCCAACTAAAATAATATATCTAAACCAAACTCTAAGCCTAGTGTTAGTTCTCATCTTTAGTACTAACTCTAATTATAATCTTAATCATAATAACTTAATGTGTTACATGCCTCGTGATTGAAATTACAACTAACATATATATCATTTGTATATAAAATACTTTACATGTATTCATTGCCTCAATAAATATATTTATAATATTACTCATTTAACTAATAATGGTTGATCAATATTATATATCATTTATTGTAGTCAAATAAAATATATTTCTGCATATAGTAATTTAGTAATATCGAATTATTGGTATAGTTAAAATCTATTATTTTCTTAATTAACAACAATTTGAATGGACCTATTCACAAACTAAAACTTGATTCTTAAATTTAAAGCGTTAAATAATCAAAATCCACTTAGTCTGTCCAAACTTTGATATATTTTTAAATCGTCAAAATCCACTTAGTTTGTCCAAACTTTGTTTTTTCACCAATTTTGAATAGGATGTGTTACCCTCCCCATTTTATATTAGCTACCGCGTTGTCTTAGTCGGGAATGAAATATTAGTTTTGAAGACTTTCGTAATCCTGAGTAAAATTTCTCGAGGAGTTTGGAAGATTCACGTTATTAGTCAAATCAGTGGCAAACATTGAATTGGATTTGAATTGGAGTCAAAATGCATTTCTGATTTTAAAATATGTAGCGACAAAAATATAACATATGCTTATTTGTCGTGTTGCGGAATCGCACTAATTGAAAATGCATTTCTGATTTTAAAATATTTAGCAACAAAAATATAACATATGCTTATTTGTCGTATTGCGAATTCGTATTGAATAGGATGTGTTACCCTCCCCATTTTATATTGACTACCGCGTTGTAGTAGTTGGGAATGAAATACTAGTTTTGAAGACTTTCGTAATCCTGAGTTCGGAAGTATTCACGTTATCAGTCAAATCAGTGAGCAAGATTGAAGCCACTTGGATGCAGTGGCAGTTTCATTCGCAAATAGAAAAACTGATGTTGAGTTGAATTAGAGTCAAATTGCATTGTTTCTTATCATAATGCGCATTCGCACTTCACTGAACTGTAGAATTTCTCATGAAGTTTGGAAGTATTCGCGTTATCAGTCAAATCAGAGACCAAGATTGAAGACCAAGAAACTCACAACAATGTACGCTTATTCGCCACGATGCGCATTCGCACTTCATTGAACTGTAAAGAACATTAAAAGAATATTGAAATTTGACCTAACGTAAAAGAATCCGTTAGTTTCCGGAGATTAAAGACAACATATGACAGGCAAGGCGTATGAAGAGCATTATAAATAGCAGTATCCATGAAGAGATAAGCACAAACATTGAACATTTGAATATCATATTTATTTGAAGAGAAACTATCTTCAAGTGTATCTGCGATGGCCAATTTGAAAGGAGACAACATTTCTTCAATACCATCCAATGCTTTCAATCTGTGGGATGATGCTTTTGTCCAATCAATGGAAACATCATACGCGGTAAATAACTCTCTCTGTTTCTTTCAAGGGTCTTCTCATATTTTCAGTCTTAGATGATTGTGTGCATGCTGTTTTCAGGGCTCCGAATACCGTGAACGTGTGGAAACACTGGTGAAAGAAGTGAAAATCTCGTTAAAAGAAACGCAGACTGCAGATGGAGATGGCGATCTCATCGAGCGGCTTGAGATGGTTGATGCATTGCAATGCCTCGGAATAGATCGATATTTTGAGGCTGAGATAAAAGAAGCTCTTCATTATGTTTATCGGTCTGTTAAACTTCTCTATGAACATCTCTACAATTAGATTACTATACAGAGAGAAAGAGAGAATTATAACGTCTTATTCATTTTCAGTTGACTATGGAAGCACTATTTCGGTTTGTTTCTGGTTAAGAATGATAAATAGATAAAGATGGTTTAGATTTTGTAAGCTTAAATTGTGCTTACTATATAGTGTTTAAGAGTGACAAATATCTGTAAATACAGAGCTTGGAATGAAAAGTTTGGGATTGGATTGGGACGCCAAAGTGGTAACCCTAACTTGAATGCCACATCTCTTGGACTCAGACTTCTTCGACTCCATCGTTATAGTGTTTCTTCAGGTACATCACATATTACAACTTTTCTTCACTAAAAAAATGTTAAAGTCTGTTCACCTTTTTCAAATTTAATATTTTTCTTTGAATGGATTTATATATGTAGCCACGTACTAATATATTCAAAGATTTACCATCACTCTTAAAATGTATTTAATTAGAGCATACATAGATTAATGTGAATTACTACAGTGAAACATGGATCAATGAGTGTGCTGTTTAGTCCATGAGACTCTTTCTGGTTAAAACTTACTGGACTTTGTTTATGCTCTTAAATTGTGCCACCTTTATAAATAATTATGATAATATGTTTTAACTACAAACTGTAGTAGTTTTAGATATATAAATATACTAATTTGAGATTTTTGATATTAATAAAAAGGGTAGATTAATCTGTTGTATTTAGGTTAGTCAGAATCTATTCAATTGAATCTTAATAACATTATCAAAATTTAAATATCTCCTATTAATTAATTTGTTATTGTTATGTAATGTATCCTGAGAAGATCCGCTGAAGAATTTCAAGCAGTGTAACGGGGAGTTCATCCTCCTTGGAGAAAACAGTGATAAGCATGAGAATAATATTATCGACGAGAATGCGATGAGAAGTGCGCTCAACCTTTTAAGGGTTTGCAGTGTGGGCTATCCTGGAGAAGCCATAATGGAAGTGGCTAGAGTGTTTAGCACTGCATATCTTTAAAAACTATTGGAAAATCCCGGAGATACACATAAAAGCTTTCTGAGAGAGGTAAAGCAGTTCAATTACCCTTTTTTTTCTGTGTAACCTCAGAAGTAATCGAAGTATAACCGTGAAGAAACCAAACTGAAATATGAATTTTAGGTTGATTTTGTTATTATTAATTTTTAATTCCTATTTTATAGGTGGAATATGCCCTTATATATGACTGGCCTCGCACCTTTACTAGATGGGAGGCACAGAATTTTATAGAAATATATGAGCTACAAAATCAAAGGTAGAGATTAAATATTGTAGCTTCCCTTCACTTCTGTATCTTGATTATAAGATTTTATTATTTCCGTAAGCTAATTATAAGTTTTCTTTATTTCTTTAAGGCTGAAAGACAAAACCATTTTGGAGCTTGCAAAATTGGATTTTAATACACTACAATCCCAGTATAAATTGGAGATGAAAACTGTTTCAAGGTAAATTTTCAACGTAAGAAAGGGTATATTTAGGTATATGTAAACTATTTTGTTTTGTGCAACACTTTAAGATCTGTTATTCAACTATTTATTATGTAAATTTGGAGTCGATTTTAAGCACATATATTATATAAGAATAAATTTGATGACAAATTAGTTATTATTTATGTAATTGGATCTTGACAAGTCATTAGATAATTTTTTAATTTTTTAGCAATTAAGTTTTGTATTCATATGTTTTTATAAGACATAATTTTTATGGCAGTTGGTGGGAAGCTTCTGGCATTTCTAAGGTAGTTGCACTAAGGGAAAGAACAATTGAATCTCTCTTTTGGGGAGTTAGTTCAACAGATGAGTTGGAGCTTTCTAGTGCCAGAATTGCCTTGGCAAAAAGCACAGCTGTTATCACAATCATGGATGACATTTTTGATGACTATGGAACACTTGAGCAACTCAAATATATTGTAGAAGCCATTGTTCAAGGTTGGGATGTTTCTGTTATTAAAAGCATTCCAAACAACCTCAAGACATGTGTTGAATTTGTTTTCAAAACAGTTCATGAATTGACAAGTGATGCTACTAAAAAACAAGGGCGTGACATGATGCCTTTTGTTACAAAAGCAGTAAGTATACTTTTCCAAGATTCTTTAGGAAGATCTTAAAACATCATTTGTAACTAATTAGATTTTATTGGTATGGAACCTAATAGAAGGGAATTGAGGTTTGAATAACTATTAGTGCATATAGCATTAATAGAAAGGAATTGAGGTTTGAATAACTATTAGTGCATATAGCATTTTTATTAGATTTAATAATTGCATTAATTTATATGATAGAATTTGACTCTAATATGATTAAATAGAAAGTAAACATATAAGTACTAATTAATTATATATTATATTACATTTTCTTTTGTCTAAACTGCATAGCTTTGCAATATTATAGAAGTAAATTAAAATTATGAAGTATTATGTAAAAATATGTTATTAATACTAACAAATGTTATTTGTTATTTTTATATTCAGAGTGATAATCAGATTGTAAGCAGTAATTGTACTAACTATTTTTAATAATTTATCAAAAGAAATTATGATATAGATTTAATATTTATATATTATGTTATTATGTTTTAGTGGGCAGATTTTGCAAATACTTGTTTTGAGCAAGCACGATGGAAAATAATTGGATATTTTCCAACCTATGATGAGTACATGAAGTTTGCTGAAATAAGTGCAGCATTTGGACCAATATTGTTACATACAACCCTATCAGCATCTTATATTTCATGTGATGATGATATTGAGAAGATATATCTTGACAAATCAAGATTGTATAAACTCATGCGAGTGTGTTTTCGGCTAATTGATGACATACACGATTTTGAGGTTTCTCTTCTTTTACCTTTTTTTAATAGACATTTAATATAAATTTCTATGATTCAGGAAAATTTAAAATATTTCCAATGTAAATGTAGGAAGAAAGGCTTCATGGGAAGATTGCCTCAGCTATATCTTGTTATATGGATGATAATCCTGCATGTTCAGAGGAAGAGGCAGTACAATACATCACCAAGCTCAAAAATGACTTCTTGAAGGAATTGACATGGGAGTTTTTGAAACCAAATAATGTTTTGCTTGATTGGGAGAAGATATGCGTCAATAGTACTAGAGGAGTACAGTTTTTATATATATACGGAGACGGATTTACATATTCCCACAAGGAGATCAAGCATCAAATATTGAAGGTTTTGGTTGATCCAATAGCATTATGAAGGGAAAATAGAGATTCCATGACGTCAAAATGAAATTCTTTCTTTATCTTAAGACTATTGTTTTAGCAACATTAGATGCTAGTTCTTATTGTAATAATTTATTGACTACTATTTTGATTATTTTATTTAGATTCAATTCTAACATAGCTTACATATAGAATGTAAGGATATTGTATTGTTGTGGTATCTATGTTTTATAATACTTATATCTAAGTTAAGTATTTTGTTTTACTATTATTTATTCAAATTTTATGGTGTAGACAATTAATTTGATTACTATCTTAATTTTTTATTTTTTTGTTAAAATATTATAAGAAAAATAATATGCATGTTATAGTTTTTGATATTGAGTTCTAATTAATAATTGTGTTTTATTTATTTATTGGAAATTTATTAGTTTGAAATTTGATTATATTTGTGAAAGTGAAATGTTTTCATTAATAATGCAAGTGAAGAAGGTAAAGGCAATTTTTTATGCCTCTAATATATAAAAATATAATATACCATGTTAAACATTGAATGTTGATTTTCATTGTAATATCATTCTAGATGTTTCTTCTTTTAGTATGAGTGGCTAGGACATTTGAGGACATTTATTGTTGTAAGTGACGACTTATCATTATTTTATGTAGTTGACTTATGGTTTGGATGGATACAAGGACATTGATATGGTCATTACTTATGTTCTCTTTTTATTGTTAATAGATAATCATACTTTTTTTAAAGTATTTATTATATTATGAATGTATGATGGTTAGTCTTATGGATATGATTATGATTATGGAAAACTATAGGTTATAGGATTATTTGGATATGGACATGTTTGATGTATTTATGACATGTTCTTACCCACATGGGTTTGTATGATGAGGGACAGATTCATGTTCACTTTTAAGGCCAAAAAAATGTCTTGATCCCTTCAATTGTTTATATTGTGAGGTAGTATGAAGGTTGGAAAGGATAACAATTTCATTTTTAAAACTTGTACTAGATTCAAATTGATGAATAAATAAATGTTTGAAGCCTTATTTTTAATTAAGAATTGTTAATAGTTAATATGATTTCAGACATCTATTGTCTTTTGGGTAATGTAATTGTCTTGATATACATATTTTTTCTATAAAAAAAAACTATGTTTTATATAGTATTACATACATACATACATATATATATATTATAAAATCAATTTTAGAATCATTTTCCTTGAGTTTTGTAGTAGGAAAGATGAGCTTTCTCAAAATTGGTTTAAAACCTTCAATAATAGAAAGACCAAATTTTTTTTGTTAATATCCATTTAACCCATGAAAAAAAATTAAATCATAATAATTTGGAAATTAGGTTAAAGTCAGTTTCAAATGGTTTTCCTTTCATATTAACCGGTAATATTGGATTTCTTTTTTATTGAGTTATATGATACTATAGGCTGACAGTCATTCTTTTCTTTGTTTTATGATTGTAAAGAATGATCTTTGTGCATGGGTATACTTTTATACTAGACCATTTGATCTTTAGTTAAATGATATGTGGTGCGAATGTTATTGCGTGAAGATTACAGGTCTAGAAAGCTACTATGATAGTTTTATGAAAATGAGACACGCGGTCATGAATTATTGAATGGGATGATGTTAAAAGTTGTTGATTGTGTAATGATGAAAATGGTTTGAATCCTTTGAAGATTATAGTATTATATTGAGTTGGTAAAGACAATATGTTAAAGGAATTAGTTAACTTTGTCTATAGCTTTTTGAACTAGTTGTTGAATATGTTAAAAAGATTTATAAGATTTATAAGATTAATAGGATCCTTCTAGATTGTTGGATTCTTTATTGTTTTCTCATGAATATGTTTTGAGGTGAGTTTGATCTTTTTGATTTTAATTTGTATATATTCGCTATTTATATTACTTCTATCTATGGTAGTGAAAAAATTTCATGAGTGTTTGTGATTAATTCTCTTAGAGTTTTTCAATCTTGGAGATTAATTTTGTTGAGTAAATTTTCCCACTTTGGAAAGAGGTCTATTTGGATTTGATTCTTTGGGATTTTAGATTCTTTATTGGTGGTAGGTAAAATAGACTTAGATTAGTACAATTTGAAGTTGGATTCATTCTCTCTTCATCTTCCATCTTCTTCATTTTCTTTGTTTGATATCGATATGACTTGATGCAAGGATTGAACCCCTAAGTGCTCTTGTTTTCTTGATTTTAAAAAATATTAATTATATAAAATTGAAGAGAAAAATGTGTATACTGAGCTTATATAAAAGACAGTGTTAAAATACACATGGTATATCTTGTATAAGTTGAGTTATCTATCTATTTTTATTTTCATTTCCATTTTATGAATTTTAATATAAAATTTTATTGGTTATTATTTTGGAAAGGAAAATAAAAGAACTATAGGTTTATATAGAAAGATGGTGTACAAAAAAGAAGCCGCAATAGGAAAGAATCCCAAATAACTAATAAACCTGATTACTAATCCTAGTTCAAAAAATCCTCATCTTGTTTTTGCTCTAGTGTCAATGACTATTACATTTTCATGAATAACTCTCTTATAAAGTTATTAGTGATATGAACTAATATTGTCAACAAGTTTAACTATCACTAACATATTTATAAATATGTTCATCATATTCATAAATGATCATATGTCATTTTGTTCTAGTTTTCTAAAATCATTATTGCCTTTATTTATTTTATCAGAGCAACATGATTTCTAATAGATAAGGTCCTAAAATTACTAGACATATATATTGTCCAAAAAAAATTGAAATATGATCATAAAAGCAATGTGAAGGTGAAGAGATATTTATGATGTACACTAAGATCTTAAAGAAAATAGTGACCAATAGGATTTTTTATCTTAAAGTGTCATGTGCAATATGAAAGGTTTGTGTTTGAGTTAAATAATAGAAGATTGGTTCTTGAGTTATAACACATAATTGAATATTTTAATTTCTTTTTTTCATTATTGTTGTAGTGAAGTTTTGACTGAACCCATGAGGAAGGAATGATGTATCCTATAAGGGAGGAAGATGTCACTACCTTGTTTATTCAAATATGATATTTAGTCACATAGTTTGTGATAAATTGGAGACATGATTTTATTCTCAATTTTGTGGCATGTGATCAACTCAAGACTTTCATGGAACAATAATTCTATCCACGTACAAATGTTTCCCCTACTCTAGGCTTAGTGATTTTTATTGATGCATGACCATAGTTGTGTGTGTGTGTTTGTAAAGGTGTAGTTGTGGGGTTAAAACACTAGTAGAATTTTGGCAAATATACAATTGCGTGACTAAAAAGTTTAGTCACAAGACTAAGACTTTTAGTCACGTGACCAAAAGTGATCAAATTCTAGTATTTATTTTATAATTTATAAGTACAAGTGACTAAATACATGACTAATCTAGTCATCGAGTAAAATCACAAGGTTAGACAAAGATAATTGACTAAATGAATTATCAAATAAATGAATAAATAGTTGGTCACTAATAATTAGTCATGAAAATAAATGACTACATGAATGATCAATGAATTTTTTTATCATATTAATATACTTTTTAAAAATTTAATAACTTTTATTGCTCACTACAATGTTTTTGTCCTATCAATACATCATTATCAATTAGCTTCCTCAAATTTTCCCCAAACTGATATTGAACTAGAAAAAAAAGTAAAATTCACCCCAATCTACACTCAAACTCATCAAAATCTATCTATATACTCTTTTTTTTCTTTTTAATTATAAAAATTGTAGTTTTAAACACTAACAATGCTTTGAAATTTATTTTGTAGTGAAATCATCAAGGATTTAAAGATTTTGAAGATCTATAAATATTTATTGGAATGAAAGAGTAAAAACTCTATAAGTTTTTTCATGGGGCGATAATATGTCGGTGCTGTTATTCAGTTTAAGGTAATGTCTAACCACGATTCTTCATTTAATTTCATATTTGACTACATCAACATAGGTATACAATTCATATTTCTACTTTGTGAGGAGTTTGCTATAAATACAATTCAAAATCAAGTATTAATATTTGGCTTGGTTTACATGTAAATAATTGTAAAATTTTAAAAGATTTAAGTCTTTGTAATATTTTACATCAGATGTATAACGATGGACAATTTAGAGATTATGAGTAAGATATGTATATATTTATTCATTAAGGATTCTATATTTAACATAACTAAGTTAGAACATCTAAGTTCATCATAGATAATTAATAGAAAAGTTAACATGGTACATATCGAACCATTTCAATTATTCATGTAAGAACGAACTCTACCATATGCTATCAACTTTATTTCACTTGACAATACCATTTTTAACAAGAATAACAAATTTAAGATTAAATATAGAAGTTTCTTCTAAATATATAATTGAAATTATTTTTAGTTCTTTAAAATAACAATTGGAAAGTATATTATTATTATCAAATTAATTAATTAATTAATTTAAAGTGTATGGATACACATATAGGTATTTTTCTTATGTTATTTTAGGATTAGTCTAGGATCAATAAAATGCAAAACTCAACATCCAAGTATTATTGATCATCTGATCCCTACCCATTAGCTAATGGGATTCCAGGGTAATAACATTCTCTTTTGTCTCACATCTATATCATTCTTTTTTGTCTTGTAACTATTCTAGTTTGTGCCCATTTCACTAAATTGTGTGTTTATGTACCAAATTTAATATATAAGCATGGGGATTCTAAATAATCCTTGTATCATTTTTTTTTTTGAGAAAGAGGTATCCCATTGATCATATGCATGTACACTAGGTATTCCATGCACCACAATCCATATAGATCTTCATAATTTGATCCTTGTCCATTCTTCCAATCTTTTGAAAATAGTTAAATCTTTATATATTGAAGGTATAAATGTATAACAACATCTAGAAAGTAAATCTTACTAAGGGGTATAGATTTTTTTTGAAACCTCCAACTATCCTCCTTGGTAAGGTGTATATTCTAGTTTATATTTTATCCAAAATATATAAAAATAATCTATTGTGCTTATTTACACAATCCAAGTGATAGACACATAACTCTTACAAGAAAAATTATATTATATTACTAGGTTTTCAAAGCTACCCCATTGTTTATCCTTATGTACAATTTTAAAAATGTTAAGATTTCTATTGGGGGAATAATTTTTTTGAAATTTAATATATGTTTGAAAATCTCTCTTAGTAAAGATAAAGGAAATTTTACTAGTAGATCCCTATATTTTAATACACACCTATCTTACTAGATCAGCAAAATGATTATTTTATTGAGGAGGGAATTTAGTAATGGCCTATCAAAAATTTATGTCACAATCTCAATTATTTTAAAACTTGTTCATATTAGTTTGATTGGCAAGTCTATTCTTATAACTAAGATTTCAATTTCATAACATCAATTATGATGCCATATCAACATCACGAGTTCTTAGTATAAACATGTCTCTTAAATGACACATGTAAAATTATTTTTTCTATGCAGAGATGACTCCATATTACTCTCAACTTTTTAATTTCATTTTATCCCCAATTTTCTCTCATTAGGTTATTTGGAAATTCCATAATTGCAACTAAAAATTTATATCCACAACATCAATTATGATACCACTTAAACATCACTATTATTTAATTGAAATTTATCTCTTATATAATAATATTAAAAACCTTCTAATATAAAAGAGAGAACTCTCTATTTAAACATCCTAATTTTATAACATTTCAAATTCCATATAACAATTTTGAAGTCACTCTTTATTTTTTTATTTGTAGCTTTTCTTTCCTAGTATCTTGTAAGAATTCCTATCTACAAAATTATATACATCATGAAAGAGCTCTTTAACTAGGTATCATAGAAGGAGAAAAAGAGATGAGGTGGAACAATTCTATTTTTAAAACATAAAATTTTGAATGAGTTATAAAATGTTGTTCAAAAAAGTAGAAACAAGCACTCTGCAACTAGGTCTTATGGAAGTGCTTGAGGAGGGATCCCCTATGTGTGAGAGCTCTTTTGAATGTTAAAAAAGAGGCAATCCTCATACCCTATGCTAAATGGTTAATTTTTGATAGGTAAGGTTTGTTTTAGAGGGAATCACCCTCAAACAAATGCTTATCAAACCCTACATTGGTTATGTCACTATTCAAGAAGAGAAGAAAAAATATTCCTAGCCTATGGTGGCTACATGAGATAGAGTTCATGTGGACACCAAGTTCATGCCTTGTTGTTCAATAGAAGAAGAGCCCTCCAAAAATGATAGATGAAAAAGATTTAAGTGTTCATCTACTACCTCCTTCATTTTTAGATCTAAAGTTAAGATGCCTAATGTATTTGAAAATGAAAACATAGATTTAAAAAATTGTCATTTTTTACTGACTTAGGACATTTCTACAATTTCGTCTTCTAAGTTAATGAATAACTAAATGTATAATGTTTGGAATAAGATATTATGGTTTCAATATATGTACTATAGAATGTGTTATATGGTTTTATTTGTATTTTTTTCTCAAAATTCCTCTCTCAAAAAGAAGTGGTAAGAAGACAATTTTGGAACATTGGTTCTTGTGTTTTAGGGACATATCATTATATACAAATTCCAATAAAGAATAAGTGTCCTATCATACCCTAGATGGGTGAAAATCAAAAATATTTCTCCTTATTCATGGAATATATTTCTAAGAACTCTAGTGTCAATTGATAAGGTTATTATAATGGTTGAATCAAATTCTCTTCTACCTCCCATGGATGTGAGGATTTTTGTGGCTATCAATCTTGGGATAGACATCCCAATTTTTTCCAAAATTTAAATGGACATTGAAACTATTATTTTCCATATACAATTTCTACACAGAATAAATGCATGCTTCTAATGTCAAAAGGAAGGGTATCATAGAAAGGATTTCACCATGTTGAGAGACAAAGTTAAATCTAACAAAGCCATTTCAAAAGGTATATTTAATGATATCCCTTATTTCAAAATAGATAATGCTCCTAAGAAAGAAGAGGTTGAAATGTTTCATAACCATATCTCTGAAATATATAAAATCCCTAATAATCAAAAGATGCAAAAGTGCACCCACGTGGATGAGTGACATATACAATCCTTGACTAATAAGCTTATTTAATCTTATAAAATATTTAAGCCATTATTCTTTGCCTAATAAAACCTTCATCCTTATTGATGGCACCCTAGATACTTACATTACCCCCTTATTTATCTTCCCTAAACAAAAAGTTCTTAATGCATAACAATTGGTTGTAGAAACATTAATATGTAAAGTATATTATAGAAAGAGAGGTGAGACTATCACCATGAGGGGGGACACCATTGGTCTTAACATATTCTTTTTATATACAACATTTAGAAATCCCCATATTACCACATAACAAAATATAATATTCAAGTGAAACATAACATCAAATGGAGTACTTATAATACTATAGTAGGATAACATAATTGGAAATCATAAACATTTATGCACATGTTCATAATGTTGAATTTTATTATCTTGTATATAGTGCATATAACCTATGAGGACCTCACATACACCATCTTTTGATTTTAAAGATTCCTAGGAACATGATGAATTTGAAAATAACTACTACCTATTATAAAATAATAAGAATAGTTCTAAATAAATCACATTTTTATCAACCACTACATTTCATGAAGTATAGTGAATGAGAATTTTAAAAGACCATGATTATACTCATCCAACCAAAGAGAAACACCAAGAACCATTGGTTTGCATAGGGTTATACTACTAAAGGGTATGTGTAGGATCATGGTCAACCAAAGTATGCTCTTAAGTGGCAATAAAAAAATAGGAAATTAGGGTTATGTCAAATTGGCATGCAATTTTCTACTTGTTATTAACTTTGTATAAAAAAGTTGAGAGAAAAGAATCTCTTGAAAATTGAATCTAGTTTCTCAACTACTACGACTTATCTCAAAAGAATAAAAATTGATTGGTCAAAATTTTGAATTTTAATGCAATATTACAAAAAATTTAGGAAAAAAATAAGAAGTAGACGTATGTCTGATCACCTTAATCAAAATCAAATGATAATATTTTTTAATAATATTTTAGATATAAGTCGTAGACTCATGCCTGGATGTGACACTTATTTTTGGGTATTTTTATTCTTAATAAATAAGTAATAAATAATTTTTAACTTTAGTATTTTTAGAATAGAAAAACTCTCATGTCTTACCACCTTAACTAATTCAAAACTTTGGAAAATTCAAATTTTCATTTTTTTCCTTATAGTAGAAGAAACATGTAATGTGATGCATCTTTTGGATTTAGAAAATGTTATAACATTTGAAAGTTATAGTTTTTTTTCTAGTAGTGTGTCAGTCAACACTTTATACATAACTCCATTAGAAAATAAGTAATAATTACTTACTAAACACGTAATTTGACAAAACTTACATTTATGGAAAGGTAAGAACATTCTTAAGAAACCCTTTTCATTTCATCAAATTTTGGTGAAAAAAAAGTCGTAAGCAACATGTTTGAAGTAAAAGTCACATAAAAATAGGCCAAAAGCACATTTTTAGGATTTTTTAAAGTTGACCATATAGGTTTGGTATCAAAAGATAAAGTAGACCTTATAAAGATATTAATTATTTTCATTTAATATTAGTGTGAGTGGGAAAAAAGTTGGAATAGATTTTGAATTGGTTTGAGATATTTCAAAACTACAGATTTTTCAGATTGCCACTTTTTGGCACACCATGATCCTTCACATACCCTAAAATTTTCTAGTATGACATTATAGAGAATGTGATGTGGAGTCACAATGCATAGCAATTTAAAAGGTTATACATGGAATATTATGTGGAACTCCTTTGTAAAATGAATATAAGAAGAGATGCTCTTGCAATATTACTCCCATTTTGATGTGGGAGTTTCATCAATTTTATTTAAATTTAGTAGCATTGGTGTCTTGAATTCTATGACTTGTCCATCAAATCCATCTTCTTCAAATATCTATGGTGTTAAGTATCCTTCTCATATAGAAATGTGGCTACATATTTCCAATCTACAACAGATAGTATATCAAACACAACAGTGAAAAAGGGTTTCACTTCCAATGTTAATGGTGTAATAAATTTATGGGAATAATTTGGGTTTCCCATCATATGATTTGTGTGTAGAATCACATGATAGGTAATGTTGACCATATCCATTATTTTCTGAAAAATGTCTTGTAGTGCTTCAAATTTAGGGGTTTTGTATTCTTCCAAATGCATCTATAGTGGGGGCAAAAATGATTACTCCATTTTTTGGTTTAAAACAATAATACTACATAGATTCCCAAATTGAAACATACCTATAACCACAACAATGTGGGCTTCCAATAACCACACTTAATCCATAATTAAATAGAATTCATTTAATATGGTAGCATATAAAGGAGGAGAGATGCATAAGAGTGCATCAAAAGTACTTTTTGTTGCAATAAATTCATGCTTAAGAAATCAAAGGCATTCCTAATTAATTGGTATTGATATTGTGGATAGCTACTTGGACTAGAACTTAAGGAAACAAGGGATTCAACCTTCTATGACAATTTTCAAACTTGAACAACCCTTCTACAAGTACCAATAGCAAGGTTTCTCTACTATTGAAGGAGATTGGAATGATTATTTGATTCCTAGAATTGTAGGTACACCAACTATTGATTTATCATATCTTCACTTCTAGACTAGAAATGGATGTTTCTACCATGCTCAACATTTCTATAGTAGAGGATAAAGTTGTCTATTTTCTCATGATCAGGCATAAATAGTAGCTACCCAAAGAAACATTTCATGTTTTTCAATTTTAAACCATTAGAGGTTTTGAGTTTTAATATAGAGGATAAGGATGATTAAAAAAATGTCTTTCAATATTATATACATTTGAAACATAATAAAAAAAATTGAATGCAAAGAGTTGATTCAAAAAACTTGTTGAGCTATCATTTTGCACAATGTTGAACAACAGAGATCCTTGCAAATTTCTCTCTTGAAACGATGATTGAGGATCAACTCCAAGGTTTTGAGTGATCTTGTGACCTAGTGAAAAATTCTCAATTGAAGATAAATGTGTATGGTCAAGAGGAAGCCTTTGTTGGTTCTATTTTTTTTTGAATAATCCCTTTGATCTATTCTATTTGAAAAGTAACCGTAGAAGAGATCTATTTTTTAGTATTTTTAGTTTTATGATAAATGCAATTTATCCATGCAACTATATGAGTTCCTATTTTAACCAAGTGTTATAAAAACAAATAACAAAGATACGGTAACTAGAGATGAAAGAAAATAATTTGAAAGGGAAAATCTTAAGGGACATAAATCATAATAAGAAGATGGGTACAAATTAAGTCATCAAAAAGATTGGGTAGGAAAAAGGTGAAAATAGGTGTTGCACTTTCTCAATTCCACTAATGCAATCATCAATGGGAACTTAATAATAATGAAAATATTTTTCATGTTTCATCAAATCGCAAGGACACAAAAAGTGCACTCATGCAAGACAAGACGTTATGCAAGAACAATAGGTAATCATTTCTCCAATTCATTATGTCAATGGAACACATTAACATGAGGTAGAAACCTAAACTAAAAGATCATACAATCATATAAACATAATAAAACTATTGCTCCATTATTATTCATAAACATGCATTTACAAAAAATAACATAGTCTGACAAGAATAACTACGCTGAGAATGAGAGCACCAATAGCATATATTATTGTATCAAAATAATGACATGAAATACATATTAAATCCATGTATTTATAAGAAATCATTTTATCCATTTATTTTAGAAGTGAGAGCTCTTAAAATATAAATCCATGCTAAAAACTAATTAAAAAATCTAATTGTATACATACTAACTATCTAAATGGTGCTAAGTAGGTCTCGAGCCTTATTTATATACATTAATGGGTGCATGAGCTATTAAATGACTTAAAACAATAAAATAATGAGAATATATGAATAATGAAGCTACAAGATGATCTAGGAGTCTCTAGAAGCTCGAAAAATAGAAGCTAAACCTTCTCTAGGCATTTTTCATAGTTGAATCACTATCAAAGTGCATTTTTTGTGCAAAAAATGACCTAAAATAGGAACTGATATTTAATCATTAGTGCACTATTGCTTCTTCAAAAAAATTGGCGCACCTCTATCAAAGTTGTACATGTGCACCTAAATGACAGGTTCCCAAGTTCCAAATTTTTCCCAAGTGTCAAAACTGAATTTCTAGCATCTGGCTTTTCTTCCCCTTTAGACCAAAATGATGTTTAGATGATTTTTCTTGAGCTTTTAAATTATTTCTATCACTTGGGTAGCTTCTAGAAAATATAAAGCCCATATTTATCCTTTCCTAATTGCTAGTAACTACTAACCTCAATCCTTGTGCCTACAAAACTGTCAAGCTTGGTGTCTAGTTCCAACTATGCTTCTTCAATTTTTAAGGTTTGTTTGCTGTCATCTTCTGACAAAGTTTCATCAAATGTAGCTCTAAAATTTTTGACAACTTAATAAACTGCAAAAAACTAGGTCTTTGACTCATCCTTAAAAGATCTCAAGTCTAGCAAGACTCTAGTACCTCTTCGCTTCTAAAAATTTATCTTGAGCCTTATCTTTAATCTGTTGAATCTCATCGTATAATCCTTCCACATCCTTATTAGCTGCTGATATTTTTTATATCCAATCATCAAGCTTATGAAGGTCCTAATCCACATATATCTCCATTAGTATACAATACATTTGACCTTTATTTTCTCTCAAAGCTTGTAGGTCTTTAGCCTAGGTATGAACTTCATCCATCAGTCCAAAATCTTGGTTGGCTATAAAAGCCAACATTTTGGCACTTGACTAGATTGTGTGCAACATGCCCAAATTTCCATTTATGATCTACACACCTTTCTCTTCAAAATTGTCACACCATTGCTAACATGCTTCTAAAAATGGATCTAACTATGTTGTCCTTGCTCTCCTTCTCTCTAATGTTGTAGCAAGAGTAATCTATAGATTTTTGAGGTTGATAGGGCCCACAACCTCATGCACATAGCCTCTTAGTATCTTTTTTTTCTTCTATATATTATCAACTCATACTCATCTTGGTCTACATGCCTAAAAAATTCTTTCATACCCATAGTGATCATTAGTTTTGTTCTATCTACTATGGGGCTTCCCGACATGATCTCCTTGATTTGGTAATCCTTCAATGTTTTTTCTTTAGTGTCAATGCGAGGAGGATGAATGGATATATATGCAAGAAAGTACCAATCTTGGCTCTTCATTATGAAGGAAAATGTTTATGCATCACCCATAGGTGGCTCAGGCTTCCTAATTTGTTTTACTAATTTTTTCATTCCCTCCACATCTGTCAAGTCCAACTACCTTCTCAAGAAAAACATAACCTCCCTCTTCAATCATGTCAGTGTGGTTCCCATGGGAGACATGTAGTTTAATGAAGAGGTTGGTCCTACTATAAGCTCCTTTCATTGATTAGTCATCTTTGGAGTCTTCTATCGAGAAAGATCTCTAGTTTGAGTCTTTGTTTCTGGTTGGGCAAAGGTTCTAGCCTATGTACCTTGAGGAGTTTGTTAAGACCCTTCAAGTATTTTCCCTTCCTTGGATACTTCATTAGTGTGTAGCTACTGGGGCTCCCCTTCCTTGGTCACTTATTCCTCATCTTGTATAGGCTAAGTAACTAGAGTCATTGAACCTTTATCCAAAAATGTTGAATCCTAAGATTGTGGTGGTGGAATGCCTAGAGGTCCTTGAGGTAGAGGTGGTAATTAATTCTAGTCCTCTCCTAAAGGTTTACTCATGGGAGTATCTCTTATTTTTCTCTCACCATATCCATGCCTACTTGCATAAAGTCAAAATTGGAGAGGTTAGAGACATCAATTTCTTGACCCTCCATATCATTTATCCATATTTTTTTTTTATCTTTTGAAGTTGACACTTGGATAGGCTACCTTGGAGCAGATGGAGGTGGTACTATGGAGCTTCTTCTCCTCTCTTCCCCTATTTCCTTACCAAAGTAGGTTCTTTGACTTAAGGGGACAAATTCAATTTTCTCCCTTTGTACTTCATCCCTAGCTTCTAGGATGGTCTCAAGAACTTGTGGGGATAAAGTGCTTTTATTCTTTTGTATTGTTCTCCATATTCCCACCATAGTTAATTCATCTCTTATCCTTTTATTGTTACTACTGGTGGTATCCTCTTCTCCTCCACCTATTCATTCAGCTATTTTTCTTGTTGTTCTAGTTGTTCCTGCTATTACAACTCTTGGGCTAACTCTTGTACTTGAGGCTCAACTTCTTGCTCATCTTGTGCCTATTGAGATTATGTATGTTTAGGTTATCACTATGCTTGATTTTTTTCTCTTATTTTCCCTAGAAGGTACTCTCAAACTTTGTGTGCCCCTTTCAACTCCAAAGTACTCAACCTCTTGCTCATGTCGATGAACTATTTCTAGCCTTACTACTGACTAAGCAAGAAAAGGCTATTACTATGACCTTTACACCTTTTTATTTGACCAGACTTACTATGGCTTATAGGGATATGGCTTGAGAACTATATCCATTCTAAATGGCTTCTTGACCCATTCCTTTGTTAACTTGACTATGTGCCTGGCTTGGTGATTTATATCACTCTTTTCATCCCTCCCAATCTCAACATTCATTACTCATCGGTCATAGAATTAATCCTTATTATATAATGGATCCATAACTTTTGGGACATCATTTTAAATGGCCTTGAGAGGAATCTTCATCTTTAGCACCTTTTTTACTAAGTATAGACTCATCCTACAATAGTCCCTTATATAGACATCATATTCATCTATATTATTCATCTAGTGATCTTTGAATGCTTCTTCATGTACAAACTCTTTCCTTGCCAAGTGCTACACCATCCCAATGTTATCAAATTATGGGAGAGGGGATATGTATTTTTACAAGGGATATTGATTACACTTAGAGTTGAAGGTGGCAATATCCTAGGTATGTGTAGGATCATGGTCAACCAAAATATGCCCTTAAGTGGTAATGAAAATCAACAAATCAGGGTAATGTCAATGTGATGTACCTTGAACTTGTTGTGAACTTTCAATCAAAAATTTGTTAGGAAAGAATTTATAGGAAATTGAATTTAGCTTTTGAACTACTAGGCCATATCTAAAGAAAGAAAAATTTGATTGGTCAAAATGTTGAATTTTAATGTTGTGGTACCAAACTTTAAGGAAAAAAAAAAGAAGTAGGCGTATGTCTAACCAACTTAATCAAAATGAAATGATTTTTTTAATATAATATTCAAGATGTAAGAAGTAGACTCATGCCCGAATGTGACACATATTTTTGTGTCTTTTTATTTAAAATAATTAATTAATTATGAATTTTCTCCTATAGTAATTTTAGAATTAGAAAACTCTAGTGTCTGAGCACCATAACTAATTCAAAACTTTACAAAAAATAATTTTTCTTTTATTTTCCTTATAGTAGAAGAAGTATATAATGTGACTTATCTTTTGGATTTCAAAAATATTATAGAATTTGAAAGTTATATTTGTTTTTTAATCAGTGTATCAATCAACACTTTATGCATAACTCCATTAGAAATTCAATAGTAATTACTTGCTAAACTCATAATTTGACAGACATTACATTTATAGAAAGATAAGAACATTCTTAAGAAACCCTTTTCATTTCATCAAATTTGGGTGAAATAATTTAGCAGACATGTTTTTGAAGTAAAAAAAACACACAAGAATAGGCCAAAAACATGATTTCAAGATATTTTTAAAGTTGACCATTCAAGGTTGGTATCAAAAGAAATACTAGGCCTTATAAATGTATTAATATTTTGTTTTGGTATCAGGATGGGTGGGAAAAAAGTAAGAATAGGTTTTGAAATGCTTTGAGGCATTTCAAAACTACATATTTTTTAGATCACCACTTTTTCTCACACCATGATCGTGCACATACCAGACTACTTTTGGTTCACCTCAAATGCACCAATTGTGATGGGCAAGACCCATGTCTTCTTGTGTTGTCTTCTCACTCTATGATATGAAAAAGTAAGTTGGGATGTAGTGTCCATAAGGATGAGCCTATCTAATGGGTATCTTGAGAGCTTCTTTGGGCATAGCTGAGTATGAGCTACCTGAAGATAGGTGAAGGTTTTGAATTGAATTTAGTTTGTGGAAATATCTATGATCTTAGCTCATACCTTTACTAACATTCTTTTACCATAGTTTCCTTTCATGAACCTGATGATTGTGAAGATAAAATTTTCATTTATCACTCTATATTCCTTACTTTATGGTGGGAGCTTCTTCTTAACCAATTGTGGATATACCACATAGGGCCAAGCATTTTCTTCCTACATGCTTCCCTTTTTCTAGATGCCTTGGGTAGTCTTTGGTTCTAGCTGTTGATAGATAAACCATGTATGATGTCATATAAACGCATGGATTAGCTTTGATGGCTATTTACTGCTCATCCAAGTTGTCACTTAGGATGGTCACCCAATCAATTTGCATCTTTTTTTTTCTGATGGTTTCAATAAAGTGGAACATCTAGGTCTAAAGGTGACCTACTACTAGGAATCCCATAACTCTACTCAATAAGACAATTGTGTATCCAATTTTGTCCTTCATATATCCCCTTATCATATAACCTTTTCCCACTCTATGATGCATTGGTATTCTGTCAATCAAGGAGGAGGATTAAACTATTTCCTATGCTTTCATTGGATTATCCTTGTACCATCACTATGCTTGATCATATGTTATTCATGGATATTGGTCCACCTTGGGAAGGTGAAACACTTTCTCGATGTTTGAGGGTTAGAAGCCTAGGACTATATTTCTTGTAACAATCTTAAATACCTTCTGTTCAGTCACATAATGATCTGCAAGGGTCATTATTAGTTTTGAGGATTGAACTAATGTTGGATGAGATGTTTCAATGACAAGGCTTGATTAAATGAGTAATGAAACTATACCAGCTCTCTCTTTAGGTTTATTGTAAATTGTGATAAATACATTCCAATAAAATTGTCCCAGTTCCATGTCTTTGATTTCAACGTGTCCATGTTGGAACCTTGACTTCTTGTGTGCCGCTTTATACCTAAATGCAACTTATTTCAGAGCCATCTTTTCTTCCATTGAAGAGGATGACGATTCCATCTTATCGACACAAGAGCAAAAGTCATTAGTCAGAAGGTTAAATTTGATGTAAAATAAATCCTAGTTGACTCCACAATAGGTGAAAACTAGTCAAACTATAATAAAAAGAAGTGCATTCCCCCAAAATGCCTAGAATGTAGTTCACCACACCTAGAACACCTTTCCATGTGCACATGCCCACTTCTTTTAGCCTTTGAATGACTTTTATGTGTAGTTGCTCACATGCACACTATGCATGGCAGTTTGGGCGGGGTGGGGGTGGGGAGTTAGGTTTTTTTAGATTTTATCTTTCTTTGTTAGTAATAGAGTTGTGCACATGTGCACCTGATGGATGTGCACATATGCCCACCTTCATTGTGCCTTCAAAGTGTTTTAATTTCTTTCACTTGTTTCTCAAGAATTTTATTTTTTTGGAGAAGGTGCACACATTTTAGGAGTTAGGTTTTGTTTTTTTTGTTGTAAGGTGTACACATTTTCATCTCCACAAGGTGCACATGTATGCACCTTCATGTTGGAAGTGCTAGCTTTTGGTTTTGTGTGCATAGGGGAGGCTTTCTAGATACTAGAAGTACAGGACCACACAAAATGGGAAATATGGTAATACATGTTTGGAGGTAGGTAATGAGCAAAGATTGAAAAGGGTACATAGCCTATGGTCTTATATAGACCTAGGAGAAAGCATGCCTAGGAGTGCATATATGTGCACATCTCTGGAGGTGTACATGTGAGCATCTCTTTGATGTGTGCACTTGTGCACCTTTGGGAGTGCATGGATGTGCACTCTAGAGTTGTGCATTTGCATACTTCCAAAAGGGTGTAAATATACACACATTATGAAGGTGGGCATATTTGAACCTACTTGAGAGTGCTAAAATATCCTCTAGAAAATTTTATTTTGTGTTTCTAATTCCCTAGGTTTCTTTGGTCAGATACTAGGGCTTGTCCTAAACTCTTGGGGGAGTCTAAAAGTTACTTGGACTACAAACTAGAATCTTGTTGGGAAAAAATTAACTTGGGGTGTCTCCCTTTCGAAGGGAAGTAGGGCATGTGTTGTGAGACCACAACATATAGCCACAACAAAAGGGAAGAAATCACAAAGGCATTTCTTCATCAGGAAGCATTCTTCCAATATATGTAAAATGAAAACTACATTTTGAATAGTTCAAGCATATTTCATGTTCCTTAATAGTCAAAACTTTATAATCTCAAATGTTCAAGCTCATTTTGTGCTCACTATATTCATTTCCTTTGATATTTCAAGGTGTAGTCCATCATGAGTATCTAGCAAGTTAGAGAAATCTTTCACTTCACCGGTCCATTCATTAGGAATCCTTGTAAAACTTGTTTCTCAATCATTGTCTAACTTGATGAGAGAATCCATTTTGAGTGCTTTCAATGAGTTTTTATATTATTATTTTTTTGAGTCCTTAGCAATCTCTTTTGATTTTCTTCATAGAGATGAAATGTTTCCACTTGATTCTTCCTTGAAGTGTTTTGTATAAATGGTGGATAGCCATTTTGGAGTGCATAACCCTTTTGTCTAATTAACTTTTGGATCTTATATAATCTTTATTTTAACACCATATATTTCTTTCTTTTGTATTAGAACCATGCCTAGACTGTGTGCCCAAGGCATTGGTGTCATTTCCAAGATTTTTTTTTAGTTTGATAACTCTTTTGTTCATCTTTTAGTGAATGTTTTGGGAAATTCTCATGCCAAACAATGATCTTAGCAGTTCTTTGAAGAGACCCTTTTCTTGAAATAGAAACTTTAGATAATCCATTTCTACTATCAACCTAGATTCAAAAAATATCACTATAATCAATCCTTAAATTAGTATAGTGTTGAGAACTCTTGATCTGCAACTCTAATTTTAAGACTGAAGGTCCTTTAGAACTATAAGCCATATATGATTTTCAAGTGCTAAAAGAAAAAAATCATCTAAATGCTTCAAAAAATAAATACCTCTTCCCTAATTTTGAAACCAACAAGAGTGATCTATTAGATGTGTCAAGAAAGAGTCTTGATTGCACCTAACCCTTAGACTAACAAGAAAAGACATACACAAGTTTTAAAGAAAACACACAAGTAAAAGTAAATACATGTGTGTAAAGTAAACACATTTGAAGAATTTTTTTTGTAAATGTTTTTCTCTCTAGGCCTCAACATAATGTTTTACAAATTGGCCATTGATTGCAAAAGGGACCCATTCCCCTTGTAAAGAACTTAGCCTAAAATTATTTCCTCCCAAACTCTTTGCAATTTGATAAGGGCCAATCGACAAGCATTAAAACTTAGTGTGGTTGTTTGGCTTTTCTTTTGCTTTGTCCCATAAGAGAACGAGTTTAGATATTCTAAAAGATTTGATTGTGGCCTACTTGTCAAACCACTATTTGATGATAGACTGATGTTTTTACATAAAATCTAAAGCTATTATTTGTTTCTCATCTAATTTCAAGAGATTCATTACTTTGATCTAGACTCTATCGACATCTTCAACATATCCTCTTATGAATTTCAACACCAAAATCTTGAGATTGAGCAAGAATATTGGTTCCTATCCATAGACCAATAAAAATGGGGATGTTCCCAAAGAATTTTTAATCCTGATTCTATTTGCTGATAATGCCTATTTTGGCTAAGTATGCGAATCCTTTGGGTTCTCATTTAGTAAATGTTTTATCACTATGATCAATTTCTTATTGGTAGATTTAGTGACACGATTCCCTTGGGGACAATAATTAGATAAGAAATTGATTACAACTTGATTTTCTAGTGCCATTGAGTGATGAAGATAAATGCAAAAGATGACCCATTGTGGAATAGAAGGAAGGATGACATTCCAAACCTTCTGACAATGTGTTCTTCAAAAGAACTAGTAACCACTTTTGCTGTGTAATTTCAAAAACTCTTGGCTTCTATCCAACATGTTCAATAGTCTATAGCTATTAGAATGATCATATTTCCTATATATTATGGTGTTTTTACTTGTCCAATAAAATTTAGTCCCCAATTACAAAAAGGGCATATCTCAAATACTAGTTGTAGTGGCATAACTATATGTTTCTTTCTATTGGCATTTTTCTGAAAAATGTACCAAGAGCATAAATTTTTGAATGTATCCTTGAAGATTGTAGGCTAAAATTAACCCGATCTCAAAATCATATGGACCATAGCCTCTTCTGATCCATGTCATGTGCCATACTTATCATGAAACTATTCCAAAGCCTCTTTCACTTCTTCATGTCCCAAAAAATTCAAATAAATTCCCTCATAGTTTCTTTTACAAAGTTTCATATCTTGAAACATATAGAATTCACATTTCATCTTGAGTCCTATGTGTTGGGAACTATTCATCTAGTTAGGGTATTGATTATATAAGAGATAGTACACAATATCTTGATAACAAACATCTATGATTATCCCTTGATGAATGTACACTTGAAATATTATAATATTTTATTCATTGCTAGTATTGATTTCATCATCAAATCTAATTTAATTATTATTAATAATCTTGTTATCATCTATTATCTTAGTCAATCCTTCCCCTCTCACTAGCTTCATTGGTTGAATCTCCAAATTAAGCTCTTGTAATATAGCCATCCATTTTCTTAATCTTTCACCTGATTCATTTTGCATCAGTAATGATTTGATAACTAGATCTGACACAATTGCATATACTTTTCCCTTGAGTATGTAATGAAAAAAATTCTTGACTGCCATTATCAGAGAAAAATATTATTTCTCATGATTGGAAAATTTTAATTCATCATTATTTAGTGGACAAATCATGAACGTGCTAGGTCTCTCATCTTATTTTTTCTCCCTTTTTCAACAAGTGATTAAGGGTATGTACTATTTCAACAAATCCACTAATGATTTGAGATCTTTACAACTATGATGGGGAGAAAAATTTAGAATAGCTTCTACCCTTTCAAGATAAATCGATATCCCAACTTTAGAAATAACGTGCCCTAAAAGGTTTCTTTTAGTAAGCTCAAATGAACACTTTTTAGTATGAAGAGATATGTCATATCTTGTGCACTTGTTGAAGACTTGTTTCAAATCTACAACATGAGAAATCTGATCTCTTAGAAAAATGGTTAGGTCATCCATGTAGATAAATATATATTTATTAATAAGCCCTTTGAATGTTTTTCCCATAGCCCTTTGAAGGTATCTCTTATGTTGATTAATCCAAAAGGAATTCTTTTGTATGAAAAAGTTCCCCATTTTGTTGTAAATGCAGTTTTTAATCCATTTTTTTCATTCACCATCACTTGGTCGTATCCCAAATATCCATGTATAAAAGACTTCATTTTAGACCCATTCAAAATTTACAATACTTCATCAAGTGAGTGGAAAAGCTAGTTATATTTTTGGAAAGCTAGGTTCAAATTGCGGACATCCGCATAAAGTAAAATTTCCCTAGTCTTTTTCCTTGCTGGGGCCAAGTTAGCAACCCATGTAGAAGGTCATATTGGGAAGATAATTTTAGCATCAAGTAACTTTTAGACTTCTTTCATTATAAAAGGCTCATTAATGGGATTCACTGGTCTCTATCTTTAACGAAATGGTTTGGCATCAGGCTTCAACAGAATGTCATGAGTGATGATTTCAAGATTGCATGTTTTGATTTATTAATAACTCTGTGACACTATGACATCTTTATATTTTGTAAATAATTGAAGCATAATTTCTCATTCTTGAGGGTTACATGCCTTTCAAATTCTCACTAAACCAGGATCATCTTCCATACCTAGATTATATGAATCACATTCTTCAATCCTCTTTTCTTCAATAATTCTTTTATTACATGATGATTCATCTAGATATAAGATATATTCCAACTCTACTATCACATTAGGAATAGTATTGATCTGAAAATGTATAATTCCATCTTCACCAACTAGCTTATCATCTTCATGTTTATCATCGGGAGTATCATCAATCTCTTGTCCTTTGAAAAGGCCATTGCACATAATGAACTTGAGAAAATGTTGGTCATCTTGAAAAAATTGCAAGTTTGTGATATTATCTAGGATAGACAGAGCAACAACTAATTTAACTGAAAACCTCCTTAGCTTTGTTCTTTCAATAGGTTGCAATGCACTTGCTGAAATGGCAATGACATCAGATAGGATGTTCTTCTTCCTTGAAATGGACCTTATGTTCAAGGCTTCAAAATCCTCCAACAAGTCCAAAAATATTTTCTAGTACAAAAGTAATCTTCCATAATTATAAGAATAAATTGACTTCACCTATCTAACAACCAACTAAGAGTCTCCTTTAATTATAAGAGCTTTGACATATTTCTCTAATGTGAAGAGAAGTTTGAGAATTAAGGCTTCATAATCTATAACATTGTTAGTACATCTAAATTGTAGCTGATATACTAAATAAAAGGACCTACCTTTGGGATTAATTAATTCAATACCTACACCAGCTCTTAATTTACATTCAGAGCCATCAAACCTAATGGTCCAAATTGGTTGATCTTTGGGCTTTGTAGACTTGTGTTTCTTCGTTCAAATCTTTTCTTTCACTTGAACCTTGAAGGAATATTTGTTCTAGATCAATTATAATCTTTCTCATGGTGGACTTAGTGAGTTGTTATTGTTCACCTTTGATATTGGGGTTGCCCATTTTTCTTGTTGATCTTGAATATCCTAGATAAGTTATGTGATTTTATCAAACTATAGATTACAATGAAAAACTACTGAGGTCCATGCTTGAGCTTTTAAAAAATTTCTTCTCCTTAGTACTTTGATCATCCCTCATGGAGGACAAGATATAAGCATGTCATCTGAAGAGGTGTCACTGTATAACACATTAAAGTCTTCTTTTTTTCACTTCAACTTTGTTCATGACTTCAGTTATATATGTGTGAATTTAATGGTACTCTTGTATCTCCCTTCCAATTTTCCCATTTTTAAATTGTATTATCTAAGTCAGTACATAAGATAAACCATCTTTGATAGCTTGAGAGTGTGTCTTATTTATCTACCTTTGAATATGTCATGACACTCTCTATTTTGAATGTTCACTTCATATCTTTCTAGTCACATTGAGCATCAATTAGGTGGCTATTAGATAGAAAAACATGTTGTTGCTTAAATATTTCAAAGAAAGTGTCTTGTATAACTCTGCCACTAGGAAGATCATCATTTTAAGAGATTTCTAGTTTTTAGAGAATGAGTCATGGGATGGTTCAGTGGATATATAATATAGAACTTCAAGTTAAGTTCCTATTATTGATGAAGATGATGAATATGATCAACAAGATGAAGTAGTAATGGAAACTAATAGTGGAAGATAGCTCTAGATTACTCCTGATAGAAATAGGTAGAAAGGGAAAGAACTAGAGACAGTGAGCTCCAAATAGCTCCAGACAATTTTAGATTGACTCACAAAAAGTTTCTAATAGCTCTAGATTCATCTATAATGACACACTAGTAATAGTGAGAGTTTTACTCCTACTCTGGCCTCTCTTCTACAAAGAAAGACTAAAATTCTAAGGAAGATATACCAAGATGAAAGGTATGATGATTTTGATGAAAATATTAATTTTATAGTATTTTCTCATGGTGATCCAATTTAATTTGAAGAATCTCTGAAAGAAGAAAAATGGTGTCAGATCATGGATGAGGAAATAGATTCTATAGAATGAAATGAAACTTGGGAGCTAACTAATTTGCCTCCCAAGAAGAAATTTATTGCCATAAAATGCATGTATAAGACTAAATGTAATGTTGAAGGAAAAATAGACAAGCATTAAGAAAATTCGGTGGTTAACGTATATAAACAATAGTATAGTAGAAATTATGAAGAAACATATGCACCTATTAAAAGGATGGAAATTGTGTGAATTGTTATAGCAATTGAAACCTAGCACAAGTGGAAGGTATATCGAATGGATGTGAAATCTTCCTTCCTTAATGATGTGTTGAAAGAAGAATTTTATGTGGATTAGCCATGTGGTTATGAAGTTCTAGGTGAAGAAGATTAAGTATATACTAAAGAGTTCTCTTTATGGGATGAACCAAGCATGAATAGCATGGTACAATATGATTGATTAAGATTTGATAAGCAATGGTTCCAAAAAAAGAAATGGTGAGCCTACTCTTTACATTGAGGTGCTAGATTGTAAGGTTTTAATTGTTGTCTTATATGTGATGATTTGATTTTTATTGGGGATGATAACTACCTTACTGCTAAGTCTAACAAGCTATAAAGGATAAAGTTGAAATGATAGATTTAGAAAATTTTAGATACTTTCTAAGCATATAAGTTATACAAATGGATGATGATATTTTTATTTCTCAAAAAAAGTATTCAAATCATATTTTAGAAAAGGTTTAGAATGTTGAACAATAAGGTAGCACCAACACTAACAACCATAGGTCATGATTTGAGAAAGGAAGATTATAGTAGTAGTGTGAATCCAACAATGTTTAAGAGTTTAGTAGGAAGTTTAATATATTTAATAACAACTAGGTCTAACATTTCTAGGTTTATGGAAATGTGTTAGAATTTCTTTAGAATAACTGGAGGTGGGGGGGGGGGGGGGGGGTGAATTAGTTATTCAAGGTCCAAATGTCCTATTCAAACTTTTCACTAAGTATAGTGAACCCATTCAACCATTCATTCATCCAAGTTTTAACTTATCTAATTAGCAAGTTACTGTAAATCAACATGCAAGTATAACACATAAGATATCAACACATGACATACTAATTTATATGGAAACCCAATTTGGGAAAAACCACCAGTAACATGCTACTCAATTCTCACTCTTCTAAAGTGATGCCTTATGAAAGGCTTGCCCTGTTAAAGGCTTACAACACACTATTAAATGTGACCTTGTTAGAGGATTTAACCACCCTATTAGAAGTGAGCCTAGCTAAAAGACTTTAGAACATTCACTTGGAATGTCACCCTATTAAAGGAATTACAAATGGCTATTAGGCCATCCTAGGTCTATAGGATTTTTAGATTTAATACAATTGCTAATCTTGCAGATCTCAGATAACTTCTTAGCTCATACCCTTGCCTAGCCTTCAATCTTTACAACTCTTGATAGCTTGTCCTCTTTTCAAGCTTAGTCCTCTTGAGTCTCCATGCTCAATGTACTAGTGCAATCATCTCTTCATGACCACTCATAGAAGTAGAGCTTGTATGCTCTTCCTTCTCCTACATGTCTTCTTCTTGACACCCTTCTAACTACTTTGCAAATTTGGCTCTTCAACAGGAATAGTATTAGCTACTCCTTGCTTCTTGGTCTATGACTTCTTAAATAGAAGTCTTGAAGTACCTTTTCCTGCTTGATTCTTTAATTCTTTAGTTTCAATTCACATGGATTAGGTAGGACTCATTGCATCTAACCCATATTTTGTTTCCTCTAGAAACTTCTTGAATAGTCCTTTAGAATTTGCCTAAAAATGGCTTACATAGGATTCTATGCCACCAAATCATCATCCTTACCTTCCAACTCATTCAAAAAATTCAATGTAACCACTATGACAGATTAGATTATGCAAATCTTAGTCATTTGAAATAATGCAGTAGCTTTGCATTATTGAAATACTGGTGCTTGGGACATATTGTGTTACTCAGCATCAATTGTATTTTTCCTGATGCTTGGCACTTGAATATCACTCAGAACCAATTGAAAATTTTCTAATTCTCAACACTTGATCTTCACTCAGCACACACTAGAATTGTCTATTACTTGCCTTCTGCTGACTTGCTTGGCACTCATTTATAATCTTACTTTAAGCTTTGCATTCAATTTTGTTACAACTTCTTGCTCCAATGTTTCTAAGTGTGACCAACCTCTATATCCTTGAGTATGTCATCAATACATTACTTAACCATTGTCTTAATTGATCCTTGCACTTCATTACAACATCATAACTCAACCTTTCCCTTAGGTGCTATTGTTACATCTTGTTGATCAAATCCTCTTCATCAATCAACTAGGTGATAGTACTTGGATCTTATAAAAAAATATCATCCCTACAAATAGTAGGTTTGACATCAATGACAAAATAATGATTGAAAAAATTCTTTTAAAACAATCTCCCTCTTTGATCTTCAACAACAATGAGCTTTTCAATCAGATTTCCAACAATCTCCCTCTTTGGCATTGATGGAAAATAAAACTAATCAACCATCAGACTAAACTATTCAACCAAATGCTAGCTAGGTTAGAACAATGAGTCAAATGCCAAAAATTAAATTGTAACATCACATTTCCTTCTACAATTCTGATTGCTTCATTTCAATTTCTCCCTCTTTTTTGTTGTATCGTGGTTCTTTGTCTTTCTCCCTCAGTATTGCTCAACTTCTACTATTCTGATCAACATCTTACAACTTCTCCTTCTATCTCCTTTGATTAGTTTTAAACATCTTCTCCCTCTTTTTTGATTCTTTATCTTCAACATTTGTTAATTAGTTTTCTACTTCTCCCTCTTTGACAACAATGCCAAAGACATATTAGCATCTTTAGTATGAAAATGTAGATTTTACAGGTTTATCCAATGTCTCCCTCTATCACCTTCCTTATGACTGATTTGGAATTTCAGTACTTCTACTACTTTAGGCATGGATCCCAAAGTAAGCATCCTCTGCATCAATGTATAAAATCTTCAACATTCAGCTTATTTGATGTAGGGAATACTTTCTTTTTGGTCCAAGTAGCCTTAGCTAGGGGTATCACCCCTAACTTACCTCTAAGATACTCAAAAGAATCTCTAGGTAGTACTTTTGTAAAGATATCAGCAATCTATTGCTTTGAGCTAACATATGCCATCTTCACTTGATCGTCTTCCACCAACTCTCTTACATAGTGATACTTGATTGCAATATGCTTAGTTTTAGCATGCATTACTAGATTATTTGATATATTAATGGCACTTGTATTATCACAATAAAGTGTCATAGGCTTAATTACCTCTTCCTTCATACCTTGAAGAAAATTTTTGATCCATACAATATTGGTGCAGTTTATAGCAGTTGCCACTTATTTAGCTTTAGCAATAGACTATGAGGTGCAGCTTTAGTTTTTGATGGTCCAATTAATCAAACTTTTTCCTAAGAATGGTGCTCCTCCACTAGTGCTTTTTCCATCACCAATGTTACCTCCCCAATCTGCATTAGTATAGGCTTTTAGTTCAAACCTCTCATTCATCTTGTAGTATAAACCAAAGTCATCAGTTCCTTTCAAGTATCTCAATATTCTCTTCACTGTCATTAAGTGATTTTCTCTTAGATTTGCAAAAAATCTTGCTACTATTCCAATAGCTAATGCAATGTCTAGCCTACTATGTACAACCTATTGTAGCTTTCCAATCATTGACCTATACAATGTCTAATTTACTTTAGTAGACTCATCATCCTTGGATAGTTTATGGCCTGACTAGTTTTGAGTCTTCTAGACCAAAATTTTTGAGTACTTCCTTGATGTATTTGGATTGGGTCACAAATATGTCATGCTTCAATTGATATACTTGTAATCCAACAAAGAATTTGATTTCTCCAAACATTGAATTCTCAAATTTAAGCTTCATTTGATTAGCAAAATCTTTGCATAAGACATCTTTTCCTCCAAATATTATATCATCAAAAAAGATTTTTGATATCAAAATGTCTTTACCTTCCTCAACTTTGATGTACAAGTTTTTGTTGTCATCTATTCTTTCAAATCCTATCTTCATAAGATATTTGTGCAACCTCTCATAACATGCTCTAGGTGCTTGCTTCAATCCATAAAGTACTTTGTGTAGCTTTTAGACCATGTCCTTGTTCTTCTCATCAACAAATCCCTCTGGTTGTTCTATGCAAACTTCCTCTTCTAGTATACCATTCAGAAAAGTAGACTTCACAGCCATTTGGTACACTTTGAAACCTTTATATGTAGCATATGCAAGTAATATTCTTCCTCCTTCCATTCTTGCAATAGGGGTAAATGTCTCTCCATAATCCAGTCCTTCTTCTTGTGCATAGCATTTGCAAACTAGTCTGGCTTTGTTTCTTGTTATCTCACGATTCTCATCAAGTTTGTTTCTGAACACCCATTTTGTACCAATCACATTCTTATCAGCTAGTCTACAAACTAGAGACCATATTTTATTTTTCTCAATTTGATCTATGTCTTCTTCCATGGCTTTATACTAGTCATCATCTTGTAGTGCATCTTTCACTATTTTGGGTTCAACCTTGCTCAACAGACAAGATTTACTTATGAGCCTATTCCTTGTCATTGGTCTAGCATCCTTGTCACCAATGATTTGATCTGTAGGGTAATGTTTTCTCACATACTTAGCTAATCTAGGTTCAGTCCTTCTTTCTATGTTTGATCCTTCAGCTTTAGAGTCATTTCATTCTTCTTCATCTGGCATTTCATCATTCCTTTCTTGCATACTATTTTTAGAATCAAAATGTGCATTTTCTTCATTCTGTAGCTCAGCATTCACTGGTTGTGACTTAGTAAAAACTGAAGTTTATTGCTGATTTCCAACTTGATTCATAACATTGTCTTCAACATTCATTCCTTCATAGAAGTATACAAAGGATCTATAATCCTCTATTTTCTTTGACTTATCAACCTAAAATTCTGCATGCTCATCAAAATTTAAATTTGCACTCTCCACAACTTTGTTAGTGTTAACATTCAAACACTCATATGCCTTACTTCCAATGGAGTATCCAAGAAATATGCCTTCATCACTTTTTGCATCAAACTTGCCATTTCTAGTATCTTTTACAATATAGCATTTACAACCAAATACTTTGAAATGTTTAACATTAGGTGAAGGACCATACTATAATTCAAAAGGTGTTGCATTTGTACCTTTCTTGACTTGAACTCTATTTAGTGTGTAGAATGCAGTACTTACAGTTTCTCTCCAGTACATTAGTGGAACATTTCTCTCTATCATCAAGGTTCTAGCATAGTCAATCACTAACCTATTCCTCCTTTTAGAAATGCCATTTTGTGGTGGAGTTCTTGGTTCTAATGTTTTCCTTTTAATACCTTTTTCATTGCAGAATATTTCAAACTCTCTTAATGTGAACTCACTTCCTCTATCTGACCTTAGGCATTTTAGATTCTTTCTTGTTTCCTTCTCAACTCTAGCCAAATACCACTTGAACATTTGGAATGCATCATATTTTTTTCTTTAAGAACATAGTAGTCATCATCTTAGAATAATCATCTACAAATAGCATTATGTATCTATCTCCTAGGTAGCTTTGCACTTCTATTGGGCCATATAAGTCTATATGGACTAACTCTAGTACTTGATTGGAAGTGTATGTTTTTCTTTTGAAACTAGACTTCGTCATCTTCCCTAGTTGACATTGTTTACACATTGTGTTTTCAATTTTCTTCAACTTGGGCAATCCTTTGACTTTCTTTTTCTTGCTAATGCTAATCAGATTATCAAAGTTAACATGACACAACCTTTTATGCCACAACCACACATCATCAAGTCTAACAACAAGACATGTTGCATCTTCCATATCTAGATAAAACAGATTACTCCTAGTTTTTTCACCTTTTCCTATCAGCTTTCCATTAGTGTCATAGATCTTGGCAGTTTTGTTTCCAAATTATACTTTGCAACCTACATTTCCTAATTGTGATACACTAAACAAGTTGTAGTTCAATCCTTCAACATAGTATGCATTATCACAAGAAATTTTCTCTATAGATTTGATAGAGCCTTTTCCTTTGATTTGACATGGGGCATCATTACCAAATCTAACACTATTTTCACCATATTGAGTAAAGGTAATGAACTTACTTTTATCTCCTATCATGTGATGTGAGCATCTACTATCTATGGTCCACTTGTCATTCTTGTTCACAAAAGTAACCAATGCTATTGCTTCATTCTCATCTTTATCTAATTCATCCTTCATGGCTACATAGATTACTTCATCATCATTCTCATCAGAATATTCTTCAACAATGTAGCATCTCTTGCCTTTCTCTTTGTTGTCATCTTCTCTTTTGTTCCTGCACTTGTTTCTTTCTTTGTAGTTCTTCTTCTATGGACATCTTGCAGCTATATGACCTACTTTATTCTAATTGAAACATATGATAGGGAGTTTACCTTTGAATTTTCCTTTACCTCTATGGAATCTCCTAGCCAGTGGTGCTTCTAATTGTTCCACATCTTCCTCATCTAAGCTGCTATCACTGGATGCATGTTTTCCTTTTCTTCCTTTTTTGCTTAATGTTTCCTCCTCAATATCTTTTATTGTCATCTTGGCCTTGAAAGTAGATTGAAGGTTCTCAGGTCTATTGTTGTCAAAATTGGATAGCTCAAATGTAGTAAGTCTTCCAACTATTCCTTAAAAGGTTAGTGTGTTCCCTTCTATACACCTCAGCTCTTGGATGGTTGAAACTCTAATAGCATAGATAGAAAGTAGAGTTCTTAAGTATTTGCTAATGGTTGTTTCTTCTTCCAATTGTCCACATAGACTTCTTATTGCACTCACCACTTCTTTCATTCTTGTAGTGTACTAAGCAACATTTTCACATTCCTCCATCTTCATGTCATCAAAATTTCCTCTTAGACTTTCTCTCTTTGCTCTCTAGACATTCTGATCTCCTCCATAAACCATAATGAATGTAGTGTCATAGTTTTTGATCTCATTATATTCTACATAGCTAAGTGTAGAGACAATCTACAACATTGTTTGGTTATGCTCCTTTTTATTCAAATCATCTATAGTAAGAGGTCCTACTGGAGTTACATGTTCTATTCCAATTGATTTTTGTGCATAGTCACCTATTGATCCAAAGTGCAATTTCATCAAACTCTGCCATGTACCAAAGTTTTCTTTGTTGATCTTGGGAACTTCTCTCTTAGACATCTTGATCTTTCTGCTTCTAGTCCCTTGAAAAAAAATCAGTAGATGGCTCTGATACCAATTGTTAGAATTCTTTTAGAATAAATGGGCGGTGGGGGGGGGGGGGGGGGGGAGGGGGGGTGAATCAGTTATTCAATGTCCAAATGTCCTATTCAAAATTTTCACTTAGTATAGTGTATTAGAATTGCTTTAGAATAACTGAGAGTGGGGGGGGCTGGGAGTGAATCAGTTATTCAAGGTATAGATGTCATATTCAAAATTTTCTTCAAAAATAGTGAACTAATTCAATCATTCATTCTTCCAAACATTAACTTGTCTAATTAGCAAGTTATTGTAAATCAACATTCAAGTATAACACACAAGAAATCAACACATAAACAGTGATTTACATGGAAACCCAATTTGGAAAAAACCACCAATAACATGCTACTCAATTCTCACCCTTCTAAAGTGATGCCCTGTGAAAGGCTTGCCCTGTTAAAAAATTACAATACACACTGTTAAATGTGATCTTGTTAGAGGATTTGACCACCCTATTAGAAGTGGGCCTGGTAAAAAGATTTTAGAACATTCATTTGGAATGCCACCCTATTAAAGGATTTAGAAATGGCTCTTAGGCCAACATAAATTCATAGGATTTTCAAATCTAATATAATTGCTAGAGAGTATTAGAAAAGCTCAACCTAATTACAACATACAACTTATCTTACAGATCTTAGATCACTTCTTAGCTCATACCCTTGCTTGGCCTTCTATCTCTGCAACTCTTAACTGTTTTCTTTATCTTTCAAGCTTTGTCTGCTTGAGTCTCCATACTCAATGTACCAATTCAATCATCTCTTCATGACCACTCTTAGAAGTAGAGTATCTATTCTCTTCCTTCTCCTATATGTCACCTTCTTGACACCCTTTCAATGACTTCTCAAATTTTGGCACTTCTATAGTAATAGTATCAACAACTCTCTTCTTCTTGGTTTATGACTTCTTAAATAGAAGTCTTGGAGTTCCTTTTCTTGATCAATTCATTTTTTCTTCAATTTTAATTCACATGGATTAGGTAGGATTCATTGCATCTAACCCATATTCTATTTCCTCTAGAAACTTCTTGAATAATCCATTAGAATTTTCTTTAAAATGGTTTTCATAGGATTCTGTGCCAACAACTCATCATCTTTATCCTCCAACTTGTTCATAAAATTCAATGTAGCCACAAGTTAGCTTGGATTTGGAAAATCTTTTTTATTTGAAATAATGCAACAACTCGGCACTTTAAAATATTGGTGCTCGGCACATACTATGTTACTCGGTATCAACTATGTTTTTCTTGATGCTCAACACTTGCAGATCACTTGGAACATACAATAAATTTTTTGATGCTTGGTGCCTGATCTTTACTCAGCACTTGAAGATCACTTGGCACACACTAGAAATATCTATTACTCAGCCTCGACTAAGAGTTTTCTTAGCTTCAACTGACTTACTCGACAACCACTAATGATCTTAGTTAACACTTTGTAGTTAACCTTGTTACAACTTCTTCCTCCAATTTATTTAAAAGTGACCAACCTCTATATCTTTGAGTATGTCATCAATACATTATTTAACCATTGTCTTAACTGATCCTTGCACTTCATTACAACATCATAACTCAACCTTTCCCTTAGGTTCTCTTGTTACATCTTGTTAATAAAATCCTCTTCATCAATCAACTAATGCGATAGTGCATGAATCTTACAAGAAAATATTATCCCTACAAATAGAAAGTTTGACATCAATGGCAAAAAAATAATTGAAAACAATCTTTCACAACAATCTCCCTATTTGATCTTCAACAATAATGAGCTTTTCAATCAGATTTAAAACAATCTCCCTCTGTGGCATTGATGGCAAACCAAACTAATCAACCATCAGACTAAAAAATTCCACCAGAAGCTTACTAGGTTAGAACAGTAAGTAAGTCAAATGCCCAAAAAGTAAATTGTAACATCACATCTCCTACTACTATTCTAATTGTCTTATTACACTTCTCCCTCTTTACTATTGTATCCTTTATCTTTATCTTTTTCGCTCTGTATTATTCCTCACCTACTGTTCTGATCAACCTTTGAAATCTCTCTCTATTTCTCTGATCTTTTATCTTCAATAATTGTTGATAAATTTTTCACTTCTCCCTCTTTGAAAACAATGCCAAAGACATATTAACATCTTTAATATACAGATGTGGCTCTTGCAAATTTAGTCAATCTCTCTCTTTATCACCTTGCTTGTGACTGATTTGAAGTTTTCAACACTTCTATTACTTTCGACATGGATCCCAAAGTAAACATCCTCTATATCAATGTGTGAAATCTTCAACATTATGCTTATTTGATGTAGGGCATACTTTCTTTTTGGTTCAAGTAGCCTTAGCTAGGGGTATCACCCCTAACTTACCTCTAAGATACTCAAAAGCATCTTTAGGTAGTGCTTTTGTGAAGATATTAGCAATCTATTCCTTTGAGCTAACATATTCCATCTTCACTTGTTTGTCTTCCACCAGCTCTCTTACATAATGGTATTTGATTGCAATATATTTAGTTTTAGCATGCATTACTGGATTCTTTGATATTTTGATAGCACTTGTATTATCGCAATAAAGTGTCACAGGTTCAATTACCTATTCCTTCATACCTTGCAACAAGTGTTTGATCCACATAATATTAGTGTAGTTTAGAGTAGCTACCACATATTCAGCTTCAGTAGTAGATTGTGAGGTGCAACTTTTTTTTTTTTTTTTTGTCCATATGATCAACCTCTTTCCCAAGAAAAGTGCTTCTCCACTAGTGCTTTTTCTATCATCAATGTTACCTCCACAATCTACATCAGTGTAAGCTTTCAGTTCAAACTTCTCATTTTTCTTGTAGTATAAACCAAAGTCATCAATTCCTTTTAGGTATCTTAGTATTCTCTTCACTACCATTAAATGATTTTCTCTTGGATTGGCAAAAAATCTTGCTACTATTCCAATAGCTAATGTAATGTCTGGTCTACTATGTACAACATATTACAATTTTCCAATCATTGACCTGTAAAATGTCTGATTTACTTCAGTAGATTCATCATTCCTTGATAGTTTATGACTTATTGCCATTGGTGTGCTGATTGGTTTTAAGTATTCTAGCCCAAATGTTTTGAGTACTTCCTTGATGTATTTAGATTAGGTCAAAAATATGCCATGCTTCAACTAATGTAGTTGTAATCCAACAAAGAATTTGATTTCCCCAAAAATTGACATCTCAAACTCATGCTTCATTTGATTAGCAAAATCTTTGCATAAAACATCTTTTCCTCCAAATATTATCATCAACAAATATTTCTGAAATCAAAATGTCTTTACCTTCCTCAGCTTTGATATACACATTTCTATTATCATCTATTCTTTCAAATCATATCTTCACATGATATTTGTGCAACCTTTCATACCATGCTCTAGGTGCTTGCTTCAATCCATAAAGTGCTTTATGTAGTTTGTCGACCATGTCCATATTCTTTTCATCAAAAAATCCCTTTGGTTGTTCTATTTAGACTTCCTCCTCTAGTATACCATTCAGAAAAGATGACTCCACATTCATTTGGTAGATTTTAAAACCTTTAAATGTATTATATGCAAGTAATGTTCTTACTCCTTCCATTCTTGCAACAAGAGTAAATGTCTCTCCATAATCCAATCATTCTTCTTGAGCATAGCTTTTGCAAACTAGTATAGCTTTATTTCTTTTTATTTCACCATTCTCATCAAGTTTGTTTCTAAATACCCATTTGATACCAATCACATTCTTATCAACTGGTTTGGGAACTAGAGACCAAGTTTTGTTCTTCTCAATCTGATCTATCTCTTCTTTCGTTGCCTTATACTATCTTGCAGTGCATCTTCGACTTTTTTGGGTTCAACCTTGCTTAGTAGACATGATTCATTCTTGATTATATTCCTTGTTATTGGTCTAGCATCCTTATCACCAATTATTTGATCTACAGGGTGATGTTTTCTTACATACTTGGCTAATTTGGATTCAGTCCTTCGTTCCATGCTTGACCCTTCAGCTTTAGAGTCATTTCGTTCACCTTCATTTGGCATTTCATCATTTCTTTCTTGCATATTGTTTTCAGAATTAGAGTGTGCATATTCCATATTTTGCAACACAACTTTTGAATGGAACTCAACATTCACTAGTTGAGACTCGATAGATATTGAATTTTGTTGGTGATTCCCAACTTGATTTGTAGCATTGTCTTCAACTGTCATTCCTTCATAGAAGTATACAAAGAATCTATAATCCTCTATTTTCTTTGACTTATCAATTTGAACTTTTGCATGCTCATCAAAATTTATATTTGCACTCTCCACAATTTTTTTAGTGTTAGTATTCAAACACTTATATGCCTTACTTCTAGTGGAGTATCCAAGAAATATACCTTCATCATTTTTTGCATCAAACTTGCCATTTCTTGTGTTGTTTAGAATATAGCATTTACAACCAAACACTTTGAAATGTTTAAAATTAGGTGAATGCCCATACCACAATTCAAAGGGTGTTGCACTTGTACCTTTCTTGATTTGAACTCTATTCAATGTGTAGACTACAATACTTATAACTTCTCTCTAGTACTTAAGTGCAACATTTTTCTCTATCATCAAGGTTCTTGCACAGTCAATCACTAACCTATTTCTCCTTTCAGCAATACCATTCTATGGTGGAGTTCTAGGTGCTGCAAAATACGTCAAATTCTCTTGATGTGAACTCACCTCCTCTATTTGACCTTAGGCATTTCAGGTTCTTTCCCATATCCTTCTCAACTCTAGCCAAATACCATTTGAACATTTGAAATGCATCAAATTTTTATTTTAAGAACATAGTAGTCATCATTCTAGAATAACCATCTACAAATAGCATTATATATATGTCTCCTAGGTAGCTTTGGACTTCTATTGGGCCACATAAATCTATATGACTAACTCTAGAACTTCATTGGAAGTTTATCCTTTTCTTTTGAAACTAGATTTAGTCATCTTCCCTAGCTGACATTTTTTACACATTGTGTTTTCAGGTTTCTTTGACTTGGGAAATCCTATGACTTTTTTCTTTCTGGTAATGCTGATTAGATTATCAAAATTAACATGACACAACCTTTTATGCCACAACCACACATCATCAAGTCTAACAACAAGACATGGTGGTTCTTTGATATCTAGATAAAACAAATTACTCCTAATTTGTTCACATTTTCCTATCATATTTCCATCAATATCATAGATTTTGGTAGTTTTGTTTCTAAATTCCACTTTGCAACCTATATTGCCTAATTGAGATACACTCAACAAGTTGTAGTTCAATCCGTCAACATAGTATGTATTATCACATGAAATTTTCTCTATAAGTTTGATAGATCTTTTCCTTTGATTTGACATGGGGCATCATTACCAAATCTAATGATATTTCCACCATATTGAGTAAAGGTAATGAACTTACTTTTATCTCCTATCATGTGATGTGAGCATCCACTATCTATGATCCACTTGTCATTCTTGTTCACACAGGTAACCAATGCTATGGCTTCATCTTCATCTTTGTTTGATTCATCCTTCATGGCTACATAGAATACTTCATGATAATTTTCATTAGAGTCTTCTCCAACAATGTAGAATCTCTTGCCTTTCTCCTTATAATCTTTGCTATCATGTTCTCTTTTTTTCCTTAACTTGCTTCTCTAAAGTTTTTCTTCTGTGGGCATCTTGCAGCTATATGACCTACTTCATTACAATTGAAACATATGATAGGAAGCTTACCTTTGAATTTTCCTTTATCTCTATGGAATCTCCTAGCTAGTAATGCTTGTAACTGTTCCACACCTTCCTCGTCTATGTTGCTATCATTGGATGCATGTTTTCCTTTTCTTCTTCTTTTTCTTGATGTTTCATCCTCAATATCTTTTATTGTCATTTTGGCCTTGAAAGTAGATTCAAGGTTCTTAGGTCTATAATTATCAAAATTAGATGGCTCAAATGCAGTTAGTCTTCCAATTATTCCTTCAAAAGTTAGTGTGTTCCTTGTACACACCTCAGCTCTTGAATGGCTAAAACTCTTATAGCATAGATAGAGAGTAGAGTTCTCAAGTATTTTCTGATGGATGTTTCTTCTTCTAGTTGACTACCTAGACTTCTTATTGCACTCACCACTTATTTTATTCTTGCAGCATACTGAGCAACATTTTCACCTTCCTCCATCTTCATGTCATCAAACTTCCTTCGTAAGCTTTCTCTATTTGTTATCTAGACATTCTAATCACCTCCATAGATATCTAATAGGGTTTTTCATATCTTAAATTTAGTGTCATAGTCTTTGACATCATCATACTTGGCATAGCTAAGTGCAAAGGAAATCTCCAACATTGCTTCTTTATGCTCCTTTTTTTTTTTTAAGTCATCTATAGTAAGGGGTCCTACCAGAATTACATGCTCTATTCCAATTTAAGTTTGTGCATAGTCACCTATTGATCCAAGGTGTAGTTTCATTAAACTCTACCATGCAACAAAGTTGTCCTTGTTAAGCTTCGAAACTTCTCTCTTGGGCATCTTGATCTTCTTGCTTCTAGTACTTTGAAACTAAATCAGCAAAAGGCTCTAATACCAATTGTCATAATTGCTTTAGAATAACAAGGAGGGGGATGATTTAGTTATTCAGGGTCTAGATATCCTATTCAAAATTTTCTTCAAATATAGTGAACTAATTCAATAATTCATTCTTCCAAACATTAACTTGTCTAATTAGCAAGTTACTGCAAATCAACATGCAAGTATAACACACAAGAAACCAACACATAACACAATGATTTACATGGAAACACAATTTGAGAAAAACCACTAGTAACATGCTACTCAATTCTCACCCTTCTGAAGTGATGCCCTATGAAAGGCCTACCCTATTAAAGGCTTACAACACACACTATTAAATGTGACCTCATTAGAGGATTTAAACACCCTGTTAGAAGTGGGCCTAGTAAAAGGACTTTAGAGCATTCACCTGGAATGCCACCCTATTAAAGGATTTACAAATAGCTGTGAGGCCAACCAAAGTCCATAGGATTTTTAGATCTAATACAATTGCTAGAGAGTATTACAAAAGATCGACCTGATTACAACATACAACTTATCTTGTAGATCTCATATCACTTCTCAGCTCATACCCTTGCCTAGCCTTCTACCTCTGCAACTCTTAACTGCTTGCCTTATCTTTCAAACTTTGTCTCTTGAGTCTCCATACTTAATGTACTAGTGCAATCATCTCTTCATGACCACTCTTAGAAATAGAGCCTTTATGCTCCTCCTTCTCCTAGATGTCACCTTCTTGACACCCTTTCAATAGTATCATCAACTTTCTTCTTCTTAGTTTATGACTTCTTAAATAGAAGTCTTAGAGTTCCTTTTCCCACTCAATTCATCTTTTCTTCAATTTCAATTTGCATGGATTAGGTAGGATTCATTGCATCTAACCCATATTCTATTTTCTCTAGAAACTTCTTAAATAATCCATTAGAATTCACCCAAAAATGTTTTTCATAGAATTCTGTGCCAACAACTCATCATCCTTATCCTACAAATTGTTCACAAAATTCAATGTAACCACTAATTCAGCTTGGATTTGGCGAATCTTTGTTATTTGAAATAATGTAGTAGCTCGACACTATTGAAATATTGGTGCTTAATGCATTCTTTGTTACTCGGCATCAACTATATTTTTCCTGATGCTTGGCACCTAAAGATCACTCAGCACCTACTGCAAATTTTATGATGCTCGACACCTAATCTTTACTCGGCACTTGAAGATCACTTGGCACATGTTAAAAATATCTATTACTCAACTTCTACTGAGAATTTTCTCGGCTTCAACTAACTTACTCGGCACCCACTAATGATCTTAGTTAAAGCTTTGCAGTCAAGCTTGTTACAACTTCTTCCTCCAATTTATCTAAGTGTGACCAACCTCTATATCTTTGAATATGTCATCAATACATTATTTAACCATTGTCTTAATTGACCCTTGCACTTCATTACAACATTATAACTCAACCTTTTCCTTAGGTGCTCTTGTTACATCTTGTTGATCAAATCCTCTTCATCAATCAACTAATGTGATAGTGCATGAATGTTATAAGCAAATATCATCCCTACAAATAGCAGATTTGACATAATTGGAAAAATAATGATTGAAAACAATCTTTCATAACAATCTCCCTCTTTGATCTTCAACAACAATGAGCTTTTCAATTAAATTTCCAACTATCTTCCTCTTTGATCTTCAACAACAATGAGCTTTTCAATCAGATTTCAAACATAGTGAACCCTTTCAACTATTCATTCATCCAAGCTTTAACTTATCTAATCAGAAAGTTACTATAAATCAACATGCAAGTATAACACATAAGAAATCAACACATGACATAGTGATTTATGTAGAAACACAATTTGGGAAAAGCCACCAGTAATATGCTACTCAATTCTCACTCTTCTAAAGTGATGCCTTGTAAAAAGCCTACCCTGTTCAAGGCTTACAAAAAATTGTTAAATGTGACCTTGTTAGAAGATTTAACCAACATGTTAGAAGTGGGCCTAGTTAAAATAATTTAGAACATTCACTTGGATGTCACCCTCTTAAAGGATTTACAAATGGCTGTTAGGCCAACCTAAGTCCATAGGATTTTCAAATCTAATACAATTGCTAGAGTATTAGAAAATCTTGACCTAACTACAACATGCAACTTATCTTGTAGATCTGATATCTCTTCTCAACTCATACCCTTGCATGGCCTTTAATCTCTACAACTCTTGACAACTTGTCCTCCTTTCAAGCTTAGTACTCTTGAGTCTCTATGCTCGTACCAGTGCAATCATCTCTTAATGACCACTCATAGAAGTAGAGCCTCTGTGCTCTTCCTTCTCCTAGATGTCTCCTCCTTGACACCCCTCTAACTACTTTATAGATTTGGCTCTTCAGTAGCCACAATATTAGCTACTCTTTTCTTCTTAGTCTATGACTTCTTAAATAGAAGTCTTGGAGTACCTTTTTTCACTCGATTCTTCAATTCTTTAGTTTTATTTCACATGGATTAGGTAGGATTCATTGCATCTAACCCATATTCTATTTCCTCTAGAAACTTCTTGAATAATCCTTTAGAATTCACCCAAAAATGGCTTACATAGGATTTTGTGCCACCAAATCATCATCCTTATCTTCCAACTCATTCACAAAATTCAATGTAATCATTATGTCAGCTTAGATTTGGCAAATCTTCGTTATTTGAAACAATGCAAGATCTTGACACTATTGAAATTTTGGTACTTGGCACATACTGTATTACTTGGCATCAACTGTATTTTTCTTGATGCTCAGCACCTGAAGATCACTCAACACCAACTAATTTTTTTTTTATGCACGATACCTAATCTTCACTCAACACATGAAAATCACTTGGCACACACTATAATTTTTTGTTACTTGGCTTCTACTGACTTGCTTGGCACCCACTTATAATCTTAGTTTAAGCTTAGCAATCAACCTTGTTACAACTTCTTCCTCCAATGTTTCTAAGTGTGACCAACCTCTGTATCCTTGAGTATGTCATCAATACATTACTTAACCATTGTTTTAACTGATCCTTGCACTTCATTACCACATCATAAATCAACATTTCCCTTAGGTGCTCTTGTTACATCATGTTGATCAAATCCTCTTCATCAATCAACTAAGTGATAGTACTTGGATCTTATAAGAAAATATCATCCCTACAAATAGCAAGTTTGACATTAATGACAAAAAAATGATTGAAAACATTCTTTTACAAAAATCTCCCTCTTTGATCTTCAACACAATGAGCTTTTCAATCAGATTTCCAACAAGGAGAATCCTAATGTATGTAAAATGCACCAAAGGATATGGTATTTTATATTATGCAAAAAGTGATTCTAATATGGTTGGTTATAGGGATAGTGATTGGGTTCAAAGTTTAGATGATAGAATAAGTGCTTCTAATTATGTTTTTCAAATGAGTTCTAGTGTGATTTCTTAGTCTTCCAAGATGCAACCCATAGTTTCCTAGTCTACAATAGAGGAAGATTATATAGTAGAAAATGTAGCAACATGTCAAGCAGTTTAGATAAGAATGATACTAGTTGATTTGAAGGACGAACAAGTGCAAGCAACTACCATATTTTGCGATGACATTTCTTTCATTTCTTTAACAAAAACCCTATTTTACATGGCAGAAGTATGCATATAGAAATCATATGTCATTTTATTTGTGAACAAGTTAAAAATGCTGAAATACATGTGCAGTTTTGCAAGTCTAAGTATTAGCTAACAAACATCTTCACCAAACCTTTAAGCACTGAAAGTTTTCAATGACTAAGGAAGATTTTAGGTGTAGTTGATTAAGCATGATCATATGATTTTGTTTTGTCAGCTTAGGACAAAGGGGGTGTGTTGGAATTTACTACTTTTGTTAATCAAAATTTGCCTAGACTCGTTAGCGGCTTTCCTATGAAGGACATTTACTATTCAACATCTCCTAGGAGATTGAGGTGCTTCAACTACTCAAGGATGTCAACAAAACATAATTTAATGCTGCTCAAAACTAATCTAATCTATCTTCCTCCCAATGATTTAGTAGTGAAGTTTCCTAGTAGGTCACTATTTACTTAGCAGTTAAGTTTCTAGGCTTATAAACATGAAGAATTATTTTAGTTAGTAGAGAGAGAAGGTGCAAATATACACATCCAAAAAATAAATTAGAACATAACATGCTCAAACATGACAATAGTAGACTCTACTTATATCTTAAATTGGTCTCTTTTATACTCTATTTCAAAAGAGAGGATTTGGTATCAAGTGTGTTATTGTAATGCACTATAGAGCACAAATTTCTCCAAGCATATAAACTTTTTGATTGCAGCCCTATAGTAATTTACATGTTTTTTGTAACAACAATAGTTGTTTTCTATAGATGTTTACTTTTGATTAAATAGGAAGAAAGAGCATAATCCACTTCCTTTCTATTATTGTCTCCATATTGATTTGAATTTGAATCCAATGTGCAGTTGGATACATAGCAATAATCTCTTGAATCCACTACTCTGCCATGTTTGGGAAAAAATTTAATCTCATTTTAGTAGCATAAATTTGTATCTGTTGTTTGGGTTTTTCTTCTAGAATCTCAATAGGGTGAAAGGTGGGACGATTAAGTAGGCTAAAGAGTGCAAGGGACTTTTGACATGCCTCATGAAGGAATGGGGTAAGACCCTCTTGTCCAAGGAACCTCCTTAGAAGCATTTTGGATGGTTGCTTGTGGTGTCATGTTAGTATGCCTTTTTGGGGCCTATTTGGTCATTGACTTCACACTCTCTTTTAGTAGTTTTTACACTTTCAAAGCCTCTTAGGTTTTTTTTGGCCAAACATTATATTTGTATTAATAATAACTAGTTCAAAAAGACTCCCAGAGAAAAAAACCAAAAAAGAAAAACTCTGATAATTGCTAGATACAAAAAGGATGTAGAAGAAGAAATAATGGATCAAGAGAGAGTATCTATCAACACGGATGAATCTTGTCCTAGAGATTGCCAAATCAAGAATATAGTGATTACAAGAGCTCAAAACTCATATGAATACAATTCATTATTTGGTGCTAGAGACAAGACCAAGAGCCCAACCAATTTTTTTACAGAGATTACTATCACTGATCTACATCCATAACTTCAATTAAGACCATAATATTAGAAAGCCATCTGATGCAAGTGCAATCCAAGACCCTAACTTGCATACAATATCTCAAAAGAACAAGTGAAATCCATAAAATAAAAATAAAATTCAAAATCATAGAGAAGTCATGATTTACTATAAAATAAAATATGAGGACTCAACCTTATTCTAAATATATTCTTTTGTCATAATATTAACCAAGTTGGGGAGATCAAGGAGGTTAAGTGGGGAAAGTAAAGAGTTAATGTAAACTCTATCAGTACCCAAATTAGCTAGACAATCAGCTATAAGATTGCCTTCTCTATAAGTATGCATGTTGTAACATTTAGAGATTTAATCAAGAAGAGAGCATACTTGATGTAATATATATTGTATGGACCAATTATATACATGATGTTTAATACAAACATTAATAATAATGGATGAATCCCCTTCAAGATGTAACTTCAATATAGAAAGTGATTTTGCAAGTTCCAAACTAGAAAGGAAAACAAGGCCTCAACTTTGTTATTAGTAGATGGAGGGAGAGAAGATGATTTTGTTGCAATCACATGACTTTTAAAATCTCTAATGACTATGCCCATAGTATAGATGCAGGGATGCACTTCCAAAGAAATGAAAAAATTGATTTAGTGTATAAGATTGGCCATGCTTGGAATAAATCCCATAGAGAATTAGGTAATGGCATATGGAAATTAAGCCTCTTGGTTACAAAGGTTTAGCTCTACACTATTTAACAACCTTATATTTGATGTCCAATAGATTAGGTTGTGGTGATACTTTATGTTTGTTCTTTGATCATAACTATATGATAGTTTTGAATAAAGAAAAGTGTAGGTTGTTCATCTATGATTTAAAGTGTTTATTATTAACTAAAAAAAAGACTAAAAATATAGGTATTTCATATTATTAGCTCTTATATTTTTTAGGGGACTAACATTTTAATGTCACTAATTTGTATTAATCGTTACCTAGAAAACTGCAAAAATGTGAAAAAAATTCCTATAATCAAAAGTCCCTATAATATATCAATTCTCAAAATTCAAATTCCTTTTTTGTCCCAAAACTTTCTCTAGGTAGCCTTTTACACTTTCTTACATAGAAAATTATGGTGAAAAAGTTGTGGTTTAGACTATAACATGTCTAATATGGAGTCTCTAATGGTATTGTGCATGCTAGTGGACGTGTGGTATTAATTTCAACTTCCCGCTAAAGATGTGTTGTTGGAGGTGGAGTGGAGGTGACCTTTAGCATGGACAAGTATTTGTTTGTTACCATTTTCATTTAACAACGGAGTCCTTGCAGTAGATGAGGATCCTCCTCTTAACTTTCCATTCTCAGTCCTCTCTTTCCCCTCCAAGATTGTTTCCAAACTTTTATGGATGGTTTTTCCATTTTAGTTTGCTTTCGGCATTAGGGATTCAAGTTTTCAAGGTTTACATAACGATTCTCCAAATGCGAATCATTTTTAAACATCTCAGCATTTAAGGATTTCTTGTTTCCAACATACTTTGACAATGTGCAGATGGGTATTTCAGTTTGACTGTTTATCTACTTTAAGTCAATATTTTCCTTCTTGAATTAGATCTCGTACATTTTTTATCACATTGTAAGAGTTCCAATTAGTTAGGAAAACACTGTTTAGTTTGTTCTACATGTAAATATTGTTGGATACGAATTACTGGTTTATGCAAAAGCTGAGACTTTTAGAAAATGCAAAATTTAAGATCCCTAAGTCCTGCATTGCTGGTGAAGGATGTAAATCAATTTAGCCTTAGTTTTTTATTTCATTTTTGTTCATTTTTTGAAACATATTACTGCATTGGTATTCTATTTAATCAACCTATTTATAGCCATAAAAAGCAGAGTTGACGCCTTGAAATTGTTTGAAGGTTGGATTTAGGAAGAAGTTGAAATCTGCATATATTTTCCAATCTATTATTCTCTTTGTCTGAAATGCACCTATGGAACTTTTGCATACAAATATAGTCTTTTTAACTATGAGAAAATATTTTTTTCACTCTATCTACAATAGAACTTTGAAACATAAATGGACTAGTTGTTCTTGATTATCATTTTAGTAAGAGTAGTCCCGATTACTACATTCACAATTTAGAACTATGAAAAATGATGAATTAGTTGTTCTTATTGTGTTTTTAGAATAGATGATAGACTTATATGTTGGAGCTTTGCTCTCATAAATATATTTGTTTCTACTCATTTTACAAATTAACTTGATTTATTTATGTTCTTATCCCTATTTATTCTCGAGAGTTTTTAAGAATATTCTATAATTGTCTCTTCCATATTGGCACTCTTGTTCGTTTTTTTTAAATAACAGAAAGACTTGGCGTGATGAAGAAGGTGGGTTTGTCTCCTTAGGTTTTGTGTGGATTTTAGCTTGTAATTTGACAGATCAATAATTCGTGCATGTATAATTTGACAGATAACTTTGTTTCAGGTCTGAAATTGAAATTAGAGGTTCATAAATTGAAAAAAATAGTGTACCTTTGAATGGATCAGTTGGAGAGTATGAAAGCTGATGAAAATAGCAAGCGTGCGCAGTTTCCAAAATGCTCAACGCCGCTGATAAATCCGGATCAAAGCCTCTCTCATAGTAGTAAAATAACTTTTGATATGATCAGTTCAGACTATAGTAATCCACGAATGCTTGAAATGAACAGTTCGATTGTAATTACATAATTTGTTTATACAATTGTAATCTTGGATTTTATATGAAATTAATTGCTATGTTATAATTGTATATAAAGATAAATTTGTTTCACTCAATTTTTTTTGTTAGGACTATGTTTGATTCATCAGTTTATATTATTTTGAATTTTTTTTCTAAATAAAAAGAAAAATTGTATTATAGTAACTGTATTTTTAATTTTGGTTCAGGTTCCTCTTAGGCTTATAAAATTTGGTATTTGACTTCTGAAATATCTGGCAAATTAAATTATAATTAGCATAATTTGAGTTTGGTTTAGGTTCAAGAGAATTCATAGTTAGTATTAATTTAATATTAAAAAAATATTGTGACAATTTTAATAATTTTTTAATTTTTTAACATAGTATAATTGTACATTTCTTATTATATATTATAATTTTTTCTGTAAAGTTATAAAACATTCTTCCATTTTTTTAATTTTCTCACAATGAATTGAAATCTTATTTTAAATTTTCCAACGAATGAATCTTTTTATATTTTAATATTTTTCTAGTACCTAATTTATAATTCATACTTCAATTTCTATATTTTATAAAAATAAATACTTTATTCAAAGTGGAATACAAAGCTCATGAAAGAGGATAAAAGAACTTTTGGATATTATTTATTCTGAAAGAGATAAAGCTAGTCTAATTTGAAAATGATTTTCCTTATCAATGGTTTTCTGGTTGATGGTTTATCATTTAGGATTTTTTTCTTTCAAAAGCACTTCTTTATTCTTGGATTTGATTTTTTAGTTTATTGTTTGAATAAATGGATCTCTATGTTTTAAACTAAAAGAGGGGTAAAAATTTTATTGACTACCAAAAAGAAAAGAACAACAGAAAAACCAAATATTTTTATCTATTAATATTAGAAAAAGATCCCTTAGAACCCCATATTTGTGCACGCTAATTAATTGCACTATGGTAGAGGAAGAGCAGTAGCACATGTACATAGAATGGAGTCATCTTCCTGAATAGAGTTGGGATTGTAAGCAATACACTTGTTGCAACACTGACACTGACATGGAGGATAGTTAAAATCATTTATCATTTCTCCTCTCTGCTATTTAAATATTCAAATCATGCTTCTAATTCTTAATGAGAAAATTGCAGATATGGTGTATGGTGTGCTGTTCTGATCAATTTTCTTTGGGAGTCTGAATACAGTGGTGACAGTGGATTCAGAGTTCACCAAATATGTGTTGTGAAATGAGGGAAATCAATACCCGCCAAAATGCAAGAAATCCGTTTCCGCCCTTAGAAACGCGAAACGGATGTAAAGGTTTTGTTTCTGGTAACTATGCCTTTAGCAAGGCTCTAAGTTTTGATATAATTACCTTATAATTCTATAGCTTTTTCAAGTTTTACTTATCTGAGCTAAACAGTTAATGCTGTTCATAAATATTAAATACAATGAGACTAGCTTAGCCGTTTCAATGTGGAAGTTCGATAAGTACATTTCGATTTTCTTCTGGTTTGGGTTAGGAGTATTTCGGCTTATTTATCAATATTAAGTTGGTGTAATGTGTAATTTGATTAATTATAATAATTTGTTCTAATTTGAAAAATAAGAACACGATCCAAATCTTTAACAAAAACTTAACATGGTGTCCTATTATAGTCAAAATGGTTTCACAAAAACTAGTGAAGCCCCCAAGTAAATTAAATAGAAGTTTCACAAATGTTAAAAATAAAAATTTAATAATACATTTTTTTCGTTGAAATATACAAATTTTTACAGTATGGTAATATACATCACCAGTCTACATCACAACCAGCCAAGATATGTAATGGATGATTTTTTTTAAAAGCAAAAAGTGGGGGAACCACTAGAATATATAAAAGATAACCTGATTCAAGGGCTCAACAGGGAAAGGATCAGGAAGAAAACTGAGCATCCTTACCAGATTACAACATAAAAAGAGAGAAGTAGAGAAAAAATTTGAGCACACAATTGTTGGCTGGGGATGCATGTTTTTCACAAGACCTAGACTCGATACACATAATTTGTGGAAAATTTGACAAGATAGATTCTATAGGAGAGGAACAAAAACAGAGTAATTGCCAATTGTGAACAATCTTGGATGTGCATCTATTAATTATCACTAGGGAATCCCCTTCAATGTGGACTTTAGAAAAACCACCCTTCTCTTCCAAAACTAGTCCCTAAACTAGAGCATGAGCCTTTGCCATGTCATTCATGCCTAGATTAATAGGTGTTGTCTTAACCTCCAATGCATTGCCTCTTGATGCTCCGTCAAAGTTGATTTTGACAAAATCTCTAAAAGGGGGATGCCACTTGATAATGGAACTAGCTTTGGCATGAATAGATTTCTAGTTTGGAATTGATCCAACTAGAATGAAATTGAATTTTCATTCTTTTAAAATCATTCCATCCTAGTGTGAAAAGTAGTGATTACATTTGACTTTCGATAGATTAGACTTTCTAACTATTCAAGAACTTGATCAGTGGAAGTGACATCTTTCTTGAAAATTTCTTTCATTGCATTCCCACTAGATAGCCAAAACAACTAAAGAAGCAATACATTTTTAGAGGCAAGCAAAAGTTGAGGTAGTGAATGGTAGAGTGCAAGATTCAAACAAGCCTCAAACCTTGTTTTGGAGAGGCAAGAACCTATTAAGTTTCTTAAGGATGAATAACCAAAAGGAATGTGAAAATTTGTAATTAATAAATAGGTGGTCCACTATTTCGACTTATTCCCCACATAGGACACAATTAAAAGGATCAACAATTCCAAACTTAAACATTGAGAGTTTGTCACTTGTTAATATTTTCTTCCTTAGGGCTAGCCAAGAAAATCATCTCATTTTCACAAGGATAGTGGAGTTCCAACAAAATAAATATGCTTTTCTCTTACTAATTTTTGCTAACAATCAGTTGGAGGGCCCTATATCATTCATTGGTTGAGTACTTGTCATCCTTAGAGGGTACCCAAATTAGTTTTTCCTCATGGTTCGATGATAAAATAGATCCTTGTTGAAGAATATTAAGGAGAATGATGGATTGATGATCACTAGGTAGTAAGTGTTGACATGTCCTCTCAAATTACTTTTGTTGAGGATATTTCCACAACCAACACATAGTTTAGCAAATAAGAACCCTAGCAATTGGTCAAAATGGTCATCACATCTCCATATTGATCTAACTAGGAGAGTGGAGGGAGGTCATTCCATGACTCTGACCAAAATTTGACACTACAACAATTGTTTACTTCCCAAGATATGTACTTGAAAACAAGGTCTCTAGAATTAACCATGAAGTTCCATATTTCTAATCCCATAGGAGTGTCACAAATGGAGAAGATTTAGGAAGGATTCTTGGCATCCAAGTATTTCTCTTGCAAATTTTTGCACCATTTAGATCGTGGCTTGGTGTACATTTGCCAAACAAGCATTCCCCCATAAGCTTTGTTTCTGTGGGCAATATTATGTAGTCTCTTTCCCCCTTGTGTTTTCTCTTGAGGCATGTTTTCTTGAGATACAAGAGGAATATTTGTATTTTTAGACATGTTACTTTTCCACAGGAGATCTTGAATGAGTTTATCTATTTGCTAGGTAATTGCTATAGTGGCTTAAAGGACCGACAAATAGTATTTGGGTTTTGCAATTAGAACTAATTTTATGAGTAGAATTTTCTCTAATTTCTTCTATTTGGGCTTTGGTCTAAGATAGGGAGAGCCCCATCTCTATATCTTTTCGTACTAAGGGTAGAGGTCATGGGGAGAAATTTTAGCAAGTTAAGGCTCAATAACTCTATCTCATGAGTCAAAAAAGCCTCAAGACTCCCCCTTCTACTCATCAGTAGTTTGTAGATGACACTATTCTCTTTGGTGCAGCTCCTTTTCCAAAAGTTATTCAATGGAAGTCCTTCCTCTTAGATTATGTTACCCTTTCTAGCTAACATATCCATTTCTAGAAAATAAAACTTTTGTTTTTTAATGCCAAAACAGAGATACAAACTAGAATCTCTTATATGATAAATTGTAACATTGCTACTATCTATGATATGTACCTAGGAATCCCTTTCTTTCTAGTAATCCAAACTCTCTAATACATTTCAAAATAAAATAAATGGGTGGAATGGGAAACTTCTAAGTACGGTCCAAGGATAAAAAGACAAAGTCATGTCACCTTTTAGGTTGACTTATCAAAATGACTGAATTTGAGTATTTCTATGTAAAAACAATTTATTTTAAACATATGATCTACATAAATTCAATCTAGCTAAGTTATATATGGTCTCACACTTTTCTAGTTGAAAATTTCTATTAAATGCATGTTTTATACTTGTTTGTATCCAATTATTGAAAAAATAAAATTATTTCAAAACATTGACATTTCAATAACTCTTACTATTTTTTATGATTTTTTTTAATGACATATAAACACCATTTTATAGAGTTCAAAGTCAATAATATTTTGATATAGATTTTATAGTGTTTTAATTTGATATAGTATATTGTAATTAAAAAATCCTACAAGCATGTATTTTAACACTTGAAAATATGTCAATTTTGAGAAAGAAAATAATATTAAATAATATAAAAAGAAATTAAAAATCCTATAAGCATGTATTTTAACACTTGAAAATATGTCAATTTTGAGAAAGAAAATAATATTAAATAATATAAAAAGAAATTAAAATTTTATGACGCTCTAGAGGAGAGAATCCTCTTCTAAAATGTATAATTTTTCTTCTAGTTAGAATAGATTTATTTTCAAAAATGTGGTAGGAGATGAAACCTATTAATTTTAGGCAAGTTTAAATTGGAATCATTATAAAAGAGATAATATAGTTCTAAAGCCAATTTTTGTTTTTGATTGTTTTAGCTATATATGTTATCTATAAAAAACTTTGAGACCAAAGGGATAGTTTTTGTGGTGGAAACTAGACCCCTAATTTTTTAGCATTTCTCAGTAATTAAAAATTTTCTATAAAAATTAGGAAAATATATCAATTATTATTCCAAATAATTACTAAAAATTATAATCCTAAAATTCATCCATTTCTACACATTTCATTAGTTTACTTCATTTTAAAATTCTAAACAATAATATAATTGAAGGTGAACAATTATAATTTTGTTAGCCTTTTCCTTTACAAAAGGGTGAGACAAGTTCGAGCTTTTACCTTGGAGGAAAACTTCACCTTCTCAAAGCCTACCTCTTGAGTATGCCCATATATTTTATGTCCATCACTATAGTGTCTTCTAAATTTGTAGAAGCTTTAGAGAAAATCCAAAAAAAAAAATCTTTAGTCTAGTTCAAAGACGAAAAGAAAGATATCTTTGGTGAGATGGAATTAGGTTTGTAGATTGAAAGATGAATGGGGGCTCTGTATAAGAAACATTAGAGAAATGAATAGGCTTTGGTATTTAAAGTAGAATGGTCACTTTTAGAAGGAAAAAAAGTATAAACTAAAATCTAAAGAGCCAAATATATGTCTTACAAGCCTTTGATCAACTTATTGACTTTGAGTAATACCAATGGTAGTTCTACAATGTGGCAGAACTTTATAATAACTATGGATATACTATGAAAGGGATGTAGGATGCATATTGGAAATGAGGGTAAGATGTTTTGGTTAGAATTATGGAAGGAAGAAAATCCCCTTAAAAATGTCTTGCCCAACACCCCTATGTAGGGTTGGCGCAATGCTACCCTTTGAGTTATGGTGGAAAACTATCTAGAATGGAATAATGACAAAGAAAATTGAGTCAAATTTTTAAATATTTGGAAACATCATAGAGAGGCCCAAAAAATTCCTAATATAATAAGGGAAGATATATTTTTACTCATTGAGATGCTACTTGATCCTAGTCTATTTAATAAATTGGAGGAGAATATATATGGGATTGGAGACATAACAATAATAACCTCTTCTATGTAAGATCAACTTACATGTCCCTAGGCTCCTCTAAAGGGGCTATCAAGTTCTAGAAATATGTATGGAATCTTAACCTTCCCACTAAAATTCTATATTTTTGGTGGATGATGGCTCATACAATAATTACTAATCTAGATAACCTAGCAAAGAGGCACTTTATGATCACAAACAATTGTTCTTTGTGTAAAAAAGAAGCTGAGTCTATTGAACATTTTTTTTGCACTCATCCTTTTCTAGTAAGATTTGGAGCCCTTTTCTACAATCTCTTTAGTTCAATTTGGTTATGAAGGGATCTTTTAAACACCTTATTAACCTTTGGAACTATTCCCCTTTCCAACATGGTGAACTCTTAAGAACCTTTGGCTTCTGATTTTTCCCATGGTAGCATGGAGTATTTGGAAGGAAAGAAACAATAGAACTTCCTAATATGAAAGAAAATATATCCTTTCTATATTCTATATGATCAATAGGTTTATATGGGAAAACATTACCTCTTATTCTTTCCTGAAAGGGAAGTTGTTCCTCATTTTCTTGATATGATAGTTAAATAGGACTAGAATATAAATCCAAGCCTAATCAATCTAAATTGGAAAAGTATTTGGAGAAGAAAAAGTGGCAGATGAATTCCCCCTAAAGTGAATTGGCACAAGTGCAATATTTATTGTGTTAGATTGGGGTCATCATTGCATCAAAAGACTTGTCTATTAGTGCCCGATAGAACCACTCAAATTATGGTGCACATGAGGAAGTTAAGCCCTTGTCATGAATCAAAAGGCTAGCATTGAAAATTTTCCAACAATCATTCCCTCAACATTACCTGAGGGTCTAAGGATTCAAATTTTTAACCTAGTTTAGATACCACTTATTCTAGACTGGGGTTTTAGTTGTACCAAAGGACTAATCTATTAATGGCTGATGCAACCACTCAAATTATAGTATATGGGATCCATTTAAGACTTTGACATGAATTTTGAGGGGAGCATTGAATATTTTTTCAATAGATAGATACTCTAAGGGAAATCCATGAAATACAGGTGCTAGAGGTAGCTTTGAATTTAAGGATGGGGAGGCTAAATCTATGGCTAATTAATATAGCCATGAGTCAGGTTCTAGGGAAAGAAAGACATACAAGCTCATGAATGAAAAAATGAAGAAATTATAAAGATGAGAACAAGGTTGACATCCACAAAGACAAAATTGAGGAAAATGTTTATGAGATAGAAAAAGAGGTTACCCATAAATTTTTTTATGATGGTAGAAGCAAGGATGAAGATGATGAAGCTATGGAAGTAGAAGAAACTAGGGAAGTAGACAAAGACAAATAGGAAGCCCAAATTGAGGTTAATTTGGAATTGCAAGAAGATATCCTAGAGACTAATCAATGTGTTAAAGAGAAGAGTACGAGTCTAGAGGATCGTAATGTTAAAATACAAAGCTTGATAGCTTAAGTTGAGAAGAATTTCTCCAAACAAATAAAGGACCTTCAAGACAGGATTGAGGCTCTAAATTGAAAAATTTCCAATGCCATAACTAGCACTGAACTAGGGGTTGTGGTTTTCTCTCTCTATAAAATTTAAAAGGAGATGATGAGAAGGGCTTTCTTTTCCACTATACTGGGGAGAAGAAAGTTAAATAAACTCGGTATGCTGATGTAGGAAAAACTAGAAGAAGTGTAGGGCTTTTAGGATACAATGGAATTTCTCGAAGATATTTATAATTTGGGCAGGGAATGGGAAAACATCAAGAAAGCCTAGCTATTTATGCTCTTTTAGTTTAGCTTTTTTTTTTGATATAAAACTATGTTTACATATTATAACATTTACTATTTTATTTTTTTGTTTGTTATCTCTACTCTATTTCTTTATGAGAAATGACTATGGTAATTTGAATCTGAACTCAAGTTCATGGTTTATGTTTGGCTGGGATACTTTAAAGTTTATTAGTAGTAGAAGTTAAGTTTTCAAGATTTTTATGGATGATGATACTAAAGAGAAATGTATATATTTTTAATTGATTTTGATGATAGGCAGGGCATTTTGTTATTTTGAGTGGTTCTTAACTATTTCACTATGATGGCCAAGGGTAGAGTTGATATGTGTTTCCTTTTCTATTTAATGGGTTTGGAGCCATTATCCTACCTCTTTTAATAAAAAAACATATTAAATATATCAATCATAATATGATTAGTGTTACAATTAAGGACATCATTTGAAATAAGGATTAAAATTAGGTTTATCGAATTCCAACACTTGTACACTATTGAAAATATTATGAAAAGCTAAGTTATTGAGAGGGGAGGGGTTAATTGATAGCTTCTAAATTTTTTATCCCAATTAGCAATTAATCCTTTGTATGAATTTTGATCTAACTTCATGCACGAGAAACTGAAAAACATGAAAGCATACACAACAATTTAACACAAGATTTGGTTACCCATAAACCTTCCAAATAGAAAGTAAAACTAGGGTAGGGATGATACCCACAAGCTTTAGTACTACAAGGTAAAAGTATAGATATGTGTCATCGTTTGTGATACAAAAACCTGTTTTGGTCAAATCTCATTTCTCTATCAAGACTCAATTTTTAAAAAAAACTAAAAATACCCTTTTATAGATCTTAGATTCAATATCATCATTATATAAATTTTTGAGTGTTTTGATTAGTTATAATATATTATAATCTCAAAATATTATAAGTCGACATTTCAACATTTCAAAAGATGCTCTCTCAAAAAATGAAATAAAATAGTAAATCATATAAAAATAAATAAAAAAATAATATTTATCACTAGAGGAGAGAATCCTCTTCATGAATATGTAAATTTTTTTCAAGAAGGTATAGATTTGATAGGGAAGTTTTGACGGGAGGAAAAAACTGTTGGATTCTGACAAGGTCAAACTTGAGTACTTATAACAAAGAAAATATACATAAAAATAATTATTTCTTTTTTTTTCACTAGCTATACATGTCATCTATAAAATATTTTCAAATCAAAACAAAAAAAGATGATTTGCACATACTTGTTTGATGGGAACTACATCCTATATTTTTTACAGTTAAAAAAGGGACTTCAAAATAATATAAAATGAATAAATTCTTAGTCAAAAAAATTATAAAAATTATAGGCATAAAATTCATACAATTCTACACATTTCATCAGTTTACATCATCTTTATATTTTAAACACAAATACCATTTTTTTTGTCATTAATGTTGAACTGTCAAATTCTGATATCACATTTCTTTATAAAAGGTGACACAGGTTTGTGCTTTTACCCTACAATATAAAGTTGGCTTGATAAGGCTTACATTGATCACTTCAGATGATCTTCTCTATTAGGAGCAATAAGGACTACTAGGTCCACCTTGTGAAAGGATTTACAAACATATAATAAAGTATGCACTTGGTAAGGAGATTTAAATAAGACTATTAGGTCTAACTTGTTAAAGGATTTGACTGATCCACCTATTAGGATGAAATAATAGTTGATCTCTAATCCGCAAGTTGTTTTTTTGAATTAGATTCCTTTGAGTGTACAAATCACCTTATTGTGATAGATGAATCTTTTCTGCTCCTTATACTATTGTAGACGTTTGTAATTCACTCTTATGCTCTTGTTTTGTTGATTACATTTCTTCCTTATCTATACCATGCATCCTTTGGATGTGATACAATACATTACATATATATCAATCCAATTACATAATTAAAAAGATGGCTACAATACAAATTTACACTAATATTACAAAGTCAGCCAAATTGTAGAAACTTGGGCTTTGAAGACTGACTTGGTGAGGTTTTGATACTCGACATCGACTATCAATGCCCAACATCATCATACAGTTGGTAGACATAGAAGCTCGGTCCATACTAATCACTTGCAAGTAGTCTTGAACTTGGTCTACACTAGTGACTCAACAAATATTTTGAAACTTGACATATAAACTAAATCACTTGGTCAACACTGTATAGCTCGGTAAACACTATCACCTCAAGCTTAGTATAAAATGAATCTCTTGGTTAACACTGAGCAACTTAGTCAATACTGGACTCACATCCCATCAACTACGAGCTTGGTAACCACTGCACAACTCAATTTACACTGGTAAACTTGGCATACACTTAAATGCTTAGTTTACAATGCTGAACTTCAACTCTATAGTAACTGCTTGGTTCAAACTAAAATCTATCCATAGGAATTGATAGCAACTATAGGACTTGGTAGAAACTAAAATTCTTGGTTAACACTATTAACTATATAATATGCTCAGTCTGAACTCACAATTTGAATAAGTGTATGTCACTAATAACAAACATGACTAGAATGTCAACAATCTCCCCTTTTGACATTAATGACAAAAACACTTATCAATCAAAATTTAATTATCCATCACCTTATATCTCCAACTCGATAGAGTATACTATTTTTGAGATTTTTCAAAATGTATAAATTGTCAAGGATACATTTCTATACACGGTAATGCTTCCTCCAAAGATAATATACAATATACTATACATACAATATATATTTCTTTATAGTTTTCTTACAATTTTCTTGCCCTATCTTTTTACATCTTTCTCCTCTTTATATCATCTTATATATTTTCAATATCTTCTTCCCCTTTTTGACACTAATGTCAAAGATTTATACTATATGTATTTACATAGTAATGCCAAAATGAGACAAGAAATATGTATGTGCCTTTAGTATGATTTCCAAAGCCTTATCTTAGTTCTTTGGCAAGACCTTGCATGTGCGCAATGCCACCTGCACTTTTGTTGAAAGCTCAATCGTATGGCCTGCAATAGAGAAATTATTATCATGGATGAGAGTTTTTGAATAAGAAATATTATTTTATAGTTAACCCATGTTAGGGAGTATCATATTTTGAATATCTACCAAAGTAGATCTGATCCTGGCCTCTTCTTTAAGAAATTCTACCTACATGTCTATCAAAAATCTGATCATTTTGAAATGGTTAGATCTGGAACTTGTGTCAAGCTATAGTTCTTGAGCACTTGACTTAAGATCTTCATCAACCTTGGACAATTTTTCTTTTATTTCCTTTGTAAAACTTGGAATATCACATAATTTACGAAGAAGTAATGTTACATTTGTACAAGAAGTTTCAAGAGAACCCAAAATAGTAGATAACCCTACTTGGTAAATGGAAATCTTTTGAGCAATAAGTTCTAAGACCTTATTCTCAAACTTCTTCTTTGCTTTCTATAATAATTTGTCTTGTCCATCTAGATCTTCATTATAGTTTTGGACTGCTTCTACCAACTAATAGAAAATTGATTGAGAAGAATCAATCTCTATACCTATAGCCTCTACCAAAATATTCTTGTCATCCTTAATGATTTTGAATTCTTTATCTCATTCTTCTCTCAGTCTTTTCTACTTGGCTTTATTTTGAAGTAACTCTCCAAAGGTTTGCATTTGATCAAGATTGAATTTTGAAATATCCCAATTAGTGATCACAATTTCCTCATCAAGATCAACATCCTCCTCCTTTTCTTTACCTTTATCCAAAAATTTTGTGCTCAGTTGAGGCTTGATCTCAAATTTCCTTGCACTTATGTCTTGTATACTTGGAATGGAAATGATAGCAAAAATAGTGGGGCTTGCTACAAAAATTGATAATGCATGCTTATTGTAGAAATGCTAGTAGAAGTACCTATTAAAGAAAAAATTTATGTATCCAAAACTATTGAAGAGGGAAGAGTCTACAATTCAATATATGAAGTAGTTGACACTTCAGTCAATGATGTGTTGAGTTGTACTACTATAAAGATTGATTGGATGCTTGTTCTTGTAGTGATAGACACAATCAATCTTACTGAGACTGTCTCCATGCTTGATGTCATCACTATTTTGTGTGGAAAGTGAGGAAGTGAGGCAATAACTACTACAACAATCTTGACTAGGTAAGTTTCCTCAATGTCTTGTGTTCCTTCCTCGATAAACTCTTGCTCTTGTTCCTTTTCATCATCAATGTTATCAAAATGTGTTACTTCTTCATCATCTTTTTCTTCATCCTTTTCTTGATCATCATCTTCATCTTTGTCACTTATGCTGAGTGGAAAATCACTCAATTTATGAAGAAGATATACATTCTTCCATGTATTTGTTTCATTCTTCACAACATGCTATATTTATTTTAATAAAATTAGACAAATATTGAATCTTAAAGTCATTTTTTCTTCATTTTTCTTTAAAGATTCCTTGATTTCCTTTTCAGTCAAACTTGGCATCAGTTGCCTCATGGTTTTCCCATGAATGTCCTTAGTATTTTGCATTGCATGTTCCCATCTTGACCTTATTTTATTCATTAAAGCTTCTAGAATTTACTGAGTGAGCAGGTTGGGAGAGTATTTCAATTTCCCTATTTTAGATATCATAATATCTTCAGTCTTCTTTTTCTCATTAGCTATTTTGGTCTCATATTTTAATGCTTTAAAATTTTTTATCCTAGAACATGATTGTAATTCATTCATCCTATCTTCAAATGTGGATGGAGACCTCTTAAAAATTATGTCTCCCTCTTCTGTCTTTCTTCTTCCTAGAGGATCTCCTAGTGAATATTGTAGTGGATGTCTTGGCAGGCTTGGTAATGATTACCTTGCCCTTTTTTTTTAGTGGTTCCTCTTCCACTGATTCTTCATCATCCGCTTCCTCATCTTCACCTTTTCCCTTGGTTAACAAAAGTGTAGAACTTGTTTTTAACTTGGCAATCATTTTCTTGCCTTTGCTAACCACCTAAGGGAGCTTGATCTCTAGTTTTATCTAGGCCTTAGCCTCATCACATGTTCCAAAATATGTAGCCTTTGGGTCAAATGGTTCATTAATCAATGCCTCAATAATATCTTTTGTTTCATCAATGTTTACCTCATATCCTAGAGGTTTCACCTATGCAATTCTAGGCCTAACTGCCTAAATGTATACCTTATCACTATCCACCATAAAACATACATCATCCTTATAATCTTCAACTAGTTTCTTAGGGATTTGGTATCTGTTATTAATTTTCTCTTTGAATGCATCAATTTATCAATATACTAGTGTAATTTTCTTCCATCTTAGCAATATATTCATTTATCTGATAGAGTACTAGCACATCGTTCCTCCAAACAATAGTGCCTTTTGATGGAAAGAATTTATGAACATAAAAGAATAAACATGTTAACAAATATTCAAACTTACAAGGATTTTTCTTTGATGTTCTGATGCTCTCATGCTCTTATTGAATTGATTCAACAGTATCTTGATAAGTTCAAGAGAAAGGTAATTCTTGACTACCTTGTATGCTAGGTCAACTACTTCACACGACACACTATTCAACCTACTGAAACTATAGATCTTCTGTGCATTAACATGAATACTTAATTTCAACTCCATGTTAATGACACTACTAATTTTCATTCCCCTACCATCCCACTTGGCTAGGGTTTTCTTCTCTACTTTGACCCAACCTCGATTTTAGTCATTTTTTCTTTAGCCACCATAGGGAAACCAGTGATCTTTTGGATCATCTTCTTGGTAATCCAAATAGGTTGTTCCAACCATAACTATCCATTGTGCACATTACTAAGGATATACATAATCCATTTTACTTGGAAATCAAAGGGCATGTGAGGATTATGGGTTAAACCTTTGGCTTGGAAATGTTGGTGCTTGGGTTTCAAAACACCATCAATGCATGACTCTTTTCAAAATTCATCCATTTAAAGTGTACCAATATCTTGGATCACACATTTAAAATGAGAATTGATATCATTGATCAACAATACCTTGGGAGGGATTTGTTATTGCAATCCACTCATATCTCAGGTTTTAGCGATTGTAGGAGTGAGCTTGAAGCCTGGTGCCTTTCATTCTACACCACAAACTAGCATGTATAATCCTCATTTTGATTTTCTACTGGTAGTTTCCATCTTCACTTGGTAGGATTTGAGAGAACTAAAAAATTTTGATAACAATTTGGTCAAGTTGCTTGAATGCTCTTGAAGATCAATTTGCACAATTGCTCTTGAAAATTTTCAGTGAAAATGACTTCTATTTCATTCCTTTTATCAAAATTTTCTATAAATGCCTAGTACAAAAGTTAGATGGATTTGACAGATTGTCAACCACTTTATCTGCATTGATTACTTAGTGAAGTCCTTTATCATTCAGTAAGCACATGTAAGACTTAGTTACTCCCGACCTTGCTCAATAGGGTCTATGACTCGACCTCACTTAGTAAGGAAGATGACTTGGTAGTAACTAGTACTTTATACTTAGTGATACGTTTTACATCTTGAATGTTCATATGGATCTTTTGTCCTAATAGCTAGAACTTATTTAGATGTCTTCTTTGGTAGCCTAGTTCTAGTTTTCCTTCTGAGAAATCAAGTGGAAGTAGTGGAGCCACCAAATTCTTGAGTGACTTGATCATCATTGCTAGGGTTTACATTGTCAGTAGATTTTGGAACCTATTGTTGTCTCATTTGTTTTCTAATGTTGTTAGCTTTTGCCTTCTTTTCATCTTCTATTCTTCCATTATTCATATAGTTCTTGGCAAGGTGACCAAGTTTTGTATTGATGAAACATCTTTTGCTAGTATCTCTTTTCCTCATGTGATGTTTTACACAATTCATACCAATGTGTCCAAATTCTCCACACTAATGGTATCTACACCAGGTGTTATAGTCCCAACCAAATATAGCTTTCACAATTTGTTCTGTTGGATTCAATATCTTAATTTTGCATTTTGATGGTTTGTGCCCATGCTTCTTACATTTGTGAAATTTACCTTCAAATCTTGTTTTTCCTTTGCATTCATTTTCTCTATGATCATTTTGATTATAATTGTAGCATTTTCTATTGAATTTTTCCTTCCCATTGCTCCAACTTTTTTTAGAAGTATGACCTATCTTACCACAATGATTGCAAGTAGGTTTTTGACTCCTTTGAGCTCCTTACTTGGATGATTCTCCTTCTTCTGTATATCCAATTCTTACTTTTCCTTTTTTTCTAAAATGAGTTGATTCATTCAATTGATTTATGTCTACTTGGGATTTCAACATTCTTTCATTGGTTTGTCTTTCAATGTTTAGATCATTCTATAATCTCTCATTCTTTGATCTCAGGTTCATGATTTCTTTATTTGCATTGGTGAGCTAATCAATGAAGTCTGCTTGCTAAAGGGATAGGTGCTAAATTTCATTGTTATTTCCTATTATCTCTTCTCTTATCTTTTTTTTCTCTTCCATGACTTCACACAATCTTACTGAATAAATTTCTTGCTCTCTTCTTAGTTTTCTTCCATCTTCTTGAAGAGTATTCTTTGATTGCTTCATCAACTTCATCTAAATTTCTTGGAATTATATCTTAATTTTTTCTTCAATGTAGAGTGAATCATTCATTTGGTTGCAAGATCTTTTCTTCTTCTTAGGGACTAGGAGAGTTGCTCTTTTTCTTTCTTGAGTTGTCCAATGACCAATTCCAAATCTAGCTTCTCATTGTCAATAGCTTTGTCAATTTTGAATACCTCCATTACCTTTGATCTTTTCTCAAGCTATTAAACTTTTTATTGAGAAACACAATGCTCTGATACCAATTGTTGGAAATATTATGAAAGGCTAAGTTACTGAGAGGGGTGTGGTGAACTAGTAACTTCTAAATTTTTTTTTTGAATTAACAATTAATCCTTTGTATGAATTTTGATCTAACTTCATGCATAAGAAACTAAAAAACATGAAAGCATACACAACACTAAATAACAGAAGATTTGGTGACCTAGAAACATTCCAAATAGAAAGTAAAACTGGGGTGGGAAGGATAGGTCCACAATGTTCAATATTGTAGTATAAAGTTGACATGTTAAGGCTTACATTGAAAAGTTCTAATGATCTAACCTGTTAGGAGCAATATAGACTAATAGGTCCACCTTGTGAAAGGATTTACAAACATACAATAAAGCATGCACTTGGTAAAAATATTTACATAAGACTGTTAGGTCTACCTTGTTAAAGGATTTGACTGATCCACTAATTAGAATGAAACAATAGCTGATCTCTGATCTACAACTTGGTTTGTCAAATGAGATTCCTCTTAGTGTACAAATCACCTTGCTATGATAGATGAATATTTTTTGCTCCTTATATTGTTGTAGCCTTTTGTAATTTGCACTTGTGCTCCTTTTTTGATGATTACATTTCTTCCTTATCAATCCCATACATACCTTGGATGTGATATAATAAATTACATATATATCAATTCAATTACATAATTATAAAGTTGGCCAGAATACAAGTTTACACAAATATTACAAAGTCAGCCAGAGTGTAGAAATTTAGGCTCTAAAGACTAGCTTGGTGAGGTTCTAATACTCAACTTCCACTATCAATGCTTAGAATTGTCATGCACTCAGGAGACATAGAAGCTTCATCCATAATGATCACTTCCAAATAGTCTTGAACTCAGTCTATAGTGGTGACTTAGTGAATATTGTGAAGCTTGGCATATGAACTAAATCACTTGGTTAACACTGTATAGTGTGGTAAGCACTATCATCTTGAGCTTAGTATAAATTGAGTCTCTTGGTTAACACTAAGTAGCTCAATCAACACTTTACTTGCATCACATCAACTGTGAACTTGATAAACACTACACAACTCAATTTACACTGGTAAATTTTGCATACATTGAAATGCTCAGTTTACACTGATAAAATTAAACACTATAGTAACTACTTGGTTGAAACTAAAATTTTTCCATGGGACTAGGTAGCAACTGTAGGACTTGGTACCAACCAAAATGCTTGTTTAACACTGTTAAGTATACAATATGCCTGATATGAACTCACAATCTGAATAAGTGTATGCCATTAATAGAAAACATGACTAGAATGTCAACAACACACAACTATATATTAGAATCTTTCATGAAGTCTAATGTTGGTATGATTTTATTTTTCTTCTTCTCCCATGGGAACTTTGGTTTTGAGGTCTAATATCTATTCTTTGAGAATCTCCCCATCATGGAGATTTCCTTCAAAATCTTTCCCATCATCCCAAAAAGTTCGCTCTCTCTTTCCCTTCCTCCAATATTTTTCCATACACTCTTCCTCTGTCATAACTTCTAACTTTTTGACTTCTTGTCTTGTGAAATGGATATGCAATAAGAGCCTTTTAGAAAAATCTTTCAACCTATTGCAAAATATTCATCCACATTATAAGTAAGTGTCTCAATGTCAATACATTGAGAAGACATAGGAAGAAGATATGGGAGAGGAAGACCTAGGGATGTGAGGATCTCCATGCTAGCTCAGTCACATTTTAGGGGAGGGAAAGAAGGAGGTTAACTATGTATTGGCAGCCAAGATGGGAGTAGAGTTGTTAGGGTTCTAGGATAACCCTATAGACTAGGAATAGGTTGAATCACCTATAATTTCCACTTCATCCTCCCATTGTGGAGAAGTTTTAAATTTGGCCTTAGGAAAACTATTGACTCTTGTACCAAAAATAGTAGACACATTCTAGGGTACCATGTGAGCTTTAGATGAATATGAAATAAAGGTGTACTTTAGATTTTTAAGATTTGTGGGAAGGGTAGGTGACAACCTATCCTAAGGAGTCTGATTACATGGAATTCTACAAATCAAACCATAGTAAAGTAGGGACCTAAATTTAAGTTTGGATTTGACCACGATGTGGGATAGGGATGAGAATATCTAGAATAAAAAATTGCATTTGATGCTCTTTCTAAAGTAATTTTGAATAGGAAACTGCTGGCAGTTGAAAAATTTATACCAACCCTCCAACATCACAATATGAATAAGAATTTCAACCACCACCTTCCTATCATTGAGAAGCTTCTCTTCATTGAACTTGCTCTTATATTTTGATATTTTTTCACCAGGGTCTAGGAGGATTTACAAGTCATATTTAATGGAAAATTTGGACATGTGAGGAATTTCCATCTGCTCAATATTCATATTTTTGACAATAATGATGGTTTCTATCATGATAATGAAAAAAGTCCTCGAATCAAAACTTCTCCATCCTCCTACAACTCAAGAAATTTCTAAGAGAAATCTCAATTAAAACCTTGCATTCTCTTGAGATACTTTCCATATACCCATCGAAGATAATATATCAAATCATAGAACTTTCATTAAACTCAGAGTATTTATTAGGTTCTATGTGGTTTAGTTCACCTCCCATAGTTGTAGAAGGCTAAACCCCTAACGTCAAAAACCATCGCCAAAGGAAAGAATGCAGTTTGACATTGCTTATAGTAGAATAGAGAAAAAGATTTAATTTTGAACAAGATAGAAGCTATTAGAAGGTAAAGTGCATGAAGATAACTTTTGGGGGATGGGGGTGAATCAGTTATTAGGTCTATATAACTTGTATCAACCTTATTAAACCTTAAACATGTGATCAATATAATTAAAAACCATAAGAAGATACATATGCAAGATCCAATGAATTACATTCAATACACACTACTCGCTATTTGAGACTTCGAATCCCTATGAATAAATTCCAACCCTATTAGGAGCCGTGCCAATGATTTTTGAAGTTGGAGAAGGTAGATGGACCCATTGTCCAAACAACTACAGGGGCAAGACCACCAGAATCACTATCCAACTAGCCTTTGTATTATTCCTTTAAGAATAATAGAAATTCAATCGATCTATGTAACTCAAACTCCTTCTCTATCCTCATATTATACCAATACCACAACAAATGCCTTCTCAAATCTAAAATACCAAATCTTCAATTTTGCATCACATTGATCCCTTTGATATCTTATAGGTCATATTTATTGACTTTACATATTACTTTCTCAAGTCATAGCTACACACATATCACACTTCATCACAAGAAAAATAGCCTTTCTTTATATTATCTCCTCAAACTAATTTACTAAGTTGGGCTTGAGGCTTTCCTAATTAATTACAATATGACATCATTAAGTTACATTTTTTCATAATTACAAAATATCATTGGTTCATAGTAAATTAAAAAATTTAATACATGCAACCTTCAACCTCACACACGTGTTGATGTCATCCTCAAACTATCTCCTATCACTATCTATCTTCTATCATCATGATTCTATCCTAGTTAGAAGGTACAATCTGAACACTAGAAACCACTTGTTAGGTACTCTATCTACTCACTATCTTTTGTAAATTACAAATAAATTTTACATGTCTTTGACTTTCTGTATGTGCACTTTTCTACATCATCAATACATACTATAGAAAATATCCTCAACCACGCGTGACCTCATTGTCAATATACAATCCATACAATCTTGTTCGCTATCTACAACTTTTCCAATCTGTATAGAAACAATACTATATTGACATCAATGACAAATGTAATTATGAGTGTACAAGTTGTCAATTCCCCAAAAGTTCTAGATTCTCAGCATGCTCCCCCAAAAGTAATAACAACAATATTCATGCTAACAATATCCCCCTTTGGAATTCATGATAACATAGATGAAAAAATGATAAGTTCCAAGAATAACAAATCAAAATTTGTTGTTGATGTTGTTGTCATCTTTTGAAATCCTCTTCACCAGTCAAAACTCAAACTTACTGGAATAACTCTTCTTTAGTTCTTCCTCATGCTTACATGGATGCATCAATTTTTCATACTTCTCCCCCATTGATATAAATCAATATGTTGCTTTAGTATTACACATCTCCCCCATAATATCTAATTTTTTTTTATATGCACTCATTATCCCTTATTCATAGGAGATTTTTTTCATGCATTCTCTCCCTCATTGACATTAATGACAAAGACATCATTATTTGAATCAACTTATCAAAGTCTTCAACTAGCTCAAGTTTCCAAAGACACTATTTTGTACTAGCTACAAAGAGTCCTTAATGACTCAACTCAACCAAAGATACTCCCCCATATAGGAAGCATCAACATTTAGTCTAGATAAACAATAGTGTTTTGCATCATTGGACTGATGTAATCTATGCATTATCTACTCTAGAGTAGGAAGGGGCATAACCCCAAGCATACCTCACAAATACTAAAATTTATCCTTAAGGAAAGGCTACATAAAAATATCTTCAATCTACTCCTTCATGTTAATATACTATAATGTAATCTCTTTCTTTGGAACTTTATCTCTCAGAAAATGATACTTAAATGATAAATGCTTAGTCTCACAATGTAACACATGATTCTTAGGGATACTTACTTTACTTGTGTTATCATAATGTATGGTAATAGATTCTAAAATATCTATCATGGATTAAAAATATGGCATATGAAGGATATTGGAAATGAGCTCTGCTAGGGTTTGTATGGCCTCTATCTGAATCTTTGTAGGTTTCTAGTGCTTGTCATACCACATTTATCGCGGGATTATTTTTATTTATAATGAGTTCGGCCTTCTCTATCCCAACAGTTGAACCTTATACTACTTGAGTTGCTATTGTTAATGGAGATAATGGCTCTTTTGACCAAATTCCTACACAATTTTGTTCCCAAAGTGTTCCACAAGGTAATTCCTCTCCTAATATTATTTTAAATGCTAAGGAGTTTGATAGTGCATGCACATGGCTAGAACAACAAACCTTCATTGGGTATTTTGTGGTTCATATTCCTTTTGAAATAACATTGTAGGAATGGGTTTCCGAGGTTTGGACACCTCAGGATGTTTGCCTTGAAGGCATTTTAAGCCTTACCAAAGGCTTTATTCTTTTTTGTTTTTGCAACGCATGCCAAGTTGAACATGTGTTTTTGTGAGGCCCCTACTCTATAAGGTCCTCCCTCCTAGTTTTTTAGTGCTGGTTGTGATATTTTGCTATTTTAGGTGATCAAAAACTTAGGGTGGTTGTTTGGGTCAAGTTCTCTAGGCTTCCAATTCCTTGCTAGTCTTTTTTACTTACTATTGCACAAACCATTGGCAAGATTTTTTGCCTTAAACTAGATAAGTTTTTTAATGCTAGTTGCCAATGTAGGGTTTGTGTTGAGGTCAACCTATCTAGGGACCTCAAAGATATAGTGAATATATAGATAGGTGGTACCACCTTTACTTAGAAGGTGCTTTACCTTAACCTTTCGAATACCTATTACCGGTGCCAGTTAGTTAAGCATAAGATTAGGGATTGTGCCTTGTTGGACTATAACCAACCCTCTAATTCAGAAACCAAGCCTACGTTGGCTATCAAGAAAGATGAATGGACTATGGTGGTGAAGAAAGGGAAGGGTTCAACTCTAGCTCAAGAAAGCTCTATTCCTATGAATCATGGTAAATATAGTACATGCCAGATACCCATTGAATCCCTAGTTACATGGCTCCCTCTACCTCCTATTTCAAACCCTAGAGGCAAGGGGATGGTGGGATTTTATACCCTAGAGCCACATCCTCTTTGGAATTAGGTGCCACAAGTAGCATTGATGATTGCATAGAAAAAGCTATACTAGTCTCACAGCCCAGATGGCTACAATGAGTTTTTAAAGAATGGGGAGAAGATTTGAAGGGTCAGAGCTATTGATGACCCTTCTTTTGAGCACCCCTCTTTTTTGCACAATATTTTCTCCTCTCTTTGGTATGAGGATGATATGAAAGATGGGTTACCATGAATTACATGTCATGGAATGTGTGGGAGCTAACAAACCTCCCTACAAAATATTCAGTGTGATACCAAACATTAGTTTGATCTTGATGTGTTTTTCCTCCAGGAAGTTAAAGTAGCTAGGTTTCTTCTTACCTTAGCCTATCATGTTATTCAGCCAAATAGTACCATTTTTTCTTCTTGGCATGAGGTTGGTCGAGGTGGTGTTATTACTCTTCTCTCCCCTCATTTACTTTCCTTTGTTGTTTTACACAGTTCTAACCCTATGCACAGGGTAGTTTGGATTTTGTTGTCTTCTCAAAACCATTCTTTTGGTATTGTTAAAATTTATGCTCCCAATGATGATGTTGAACATTCACACCTGTGGCGTTGGTTGGTAGATTATTTTCCACCTGTAACATGGGTTTTCTATGTGGACTTCAATATTGTTGAGCTAGCCTGTGACAAGGAAGGCCTACTACCTTTTAGGTGGGTAGTTGGTGAACAAGAGGCCTAGTTTTACATGTGGAATAAATTAGGAATTTTTGATCCTAATGTAACTTGCCACAACCCTAATGGGATTTGGTACACTTGGTACAATTTTTGAGCTAGATCTGATAGAGCTTTTAAAAGACATGATAGGGCTATGATTTCTGTGTAGTCCTTTTTTTCCTTTTCTCAAAATCATACCTTGTCTATCATTCCTCTACCTGATTTGATGTTGTCAGACCATTCCCCCATCCTTTGATATGACAAAGTGGTGTAAATATGACAAAGTATTTTTTCCACTAGCATGAAAAGGGGAGATTATTGGTGTGCCTAACTATTGTTTTCTATTAGTGTCAATCACTTAATCATTTACAAGCCAAAGTTATATGGTCATCACTACACCTATTCTACATAGGTTGAGTCATGTACATAAGATAGTATGTATTGAGCTATTCTATAGAAGGTGAGTTAATTATGGTCATAGAGAATAATTCTATATTTTCCAAGCTCATCAGTGACCTAGAAAGTCATGAATGACTGAGAAATTCATCAATGACTAAGTGAATTCTAATTATATAAGTATTGAGTGATGTAGTAAGTGTTGATCACAATATATGTCAAACATCAAAAAGTTAACAAACGATGAGAAACATCAATGTTGAGTATCAAAACTAGTAAAGGTTGAGCAATGCATAGTTAACATAAAAGTCAGCAATAAAACATAGATTTAGGAAAAATGGCTATTGAGTTGACCTAGAAGGTATATTTATGTTTCGAAGAGTTTGTTATAGAATATTTACATGGCATGGTTCACATATCCCCATGTGTATGTTCAATGATTAGGATGAAGTGGACAAACATGGAACCATCTAGAAGACTCTTCGTGGAATCTTTAAATACAAATTATCTTAATCTAAATTGTGTGAGTGAGTAGTGTGTGTGACAGAGTGAGAGATAGAGGAGGAGAGAATGAGAAACTAAGCATAGAGAAGATCAGAAGTCATTCAAGGGTTATGTTATAATCTACTAGATAAAATGAACTATTTATAAGTAGTGAATGTGAAAGAGGAAGATAAGTGTTATCAGATCAAAGGAAAGGATCAGTTAGTAAGTGTTGAGCTATCATTTTGTATGATGCTTACCAAAAGAAATCCTTTAGAATTTCTCCCTTGAAAAGATAATTTGGGATCAACTCCAAAGTTTTGGGCAATCTTGTGACCTAAAAAAATCCACTCAATTTGTGATAGTGTTTGTTCATAAGGATGCCTTTGCTGGTTCTAACCAATTTTGAATAAGATGTTCAATCTACTTGTTGTTTCAAATTAAGAACAAAAGAGATATATTTTTGGTGTTTTTTGTTTTTAAATGAATGTAATCTAACAATGAAACCATATGAATTCCTAATAACCAAAGGTTAGCAAAGAAAATAATGAAGTTAAGTTAATGCGAGAAGAAAGAAAATAGCTTGAAAGGGAAATTCCTAATGGACATATTCCACAATAACAACATGTTTGCATTTTAAGCCATTGAAAAGATTGAGTAGGAAACTAATGAAAATAGGGGCAACTCTTCCTCAAATCCACTAATGCAATCATTGATGGGAATTTCTTATAAACTACAAGATGTTCCACTTCTCATCAAATCACAAGACCATGGAAAGTGTGCTAATGTAAGACAAGAAGCTATGTAAGAACACTAGGGTGATCTCTTCTCCGACTTGGTATGTCAAGGAAATTTGTGAACATGTGAAAAACACTAGAACTAAAAGATAGCATAATAAAATAAACACAAAAGAACCATTTCCTCCATTATTATTCATGAAAAAGAATCTAGAAAAATAACATACTCTAGAAAGAATAACTACACTAAGAATGAGAGCACAAATAACATATATTATTACATCAAAATAATGGCCTAGAATACATGTTAAATTCCTAAATTTATAATTGAAATATTCTCCTCAATGTTTTTTTAGAATGAGATATCTCTTTATGCATACATATGCTTCTAAACCAATAAAAAGAATCTAATTATGTATAAACTGAATCTATAAATGGTGCTAAGTAGGATTAATCATTGCATGAGTTTTTACATGTGTTAAAAGAAAGAAATAAGAAGTAGATAAGAAGAAGGAGGCTATAAGAGGATTTGAGAGTCATTAGAAGCTCTAAAAATGGAATCTCAACCTTCTCTAGGCATTTGTAGGAGTTAAATTTCCATCAAAATGTGTTTCTGGTGCATGGAAACTTCTAAATTAGCAACTAGCAGTTAACTGTCTATGTACTATTACTTCTTCAAAATTGTTGGTGCACCTCTTCAATAGTGCACATTTTACACCTTGCACACCTTATGCACCTTGGTGGTAGGTTTAAAAATGCAAAATTTTCCCAAGTGTCAAAACTGAAATTCTAGCTTCTAGATTTTCTTCCCCTTTATTCCAAACCTATGTTTAGATGTTTTCTCTTGAATTTCTCTATAATCTCCATCACTAGGGTAGCATCCAAATAATATAGAGCCTCATATTTATGCTTGACCATTTCCCAATAATTATTGACATCCATTCAAGTCTTCACAAAATCATCAAGTCTAGTGTCTAGTTTTAACAATACTACTTCAGTCTTGAATGCTTGCCTAACATCTTCATCTAATGAAGCATCCTCAAAAGTTCTTCAAAATGGTTTGACCAATGATTGCACTAAATTGAACTTTATTTTTGACTTATCTTAAAAATTCTCAAAGAATATATAATCATAATATCTCTTTGCTTCCAAGTATGTCTCTTGAGTTTGGTCTTTAAACTTTTGAATATCCTGGTGAAGTCCTTCTATGACCTTATTTCATGTATCTATCTTCTCAATCCACTCTTCTAGTTTATCCAACTCTTCTAAATCATATACATCTATGAGAGTATGATATCTCTAACAGTTTATTTCTTTTTAAACTTGAAGTTCCTTGGCCTAGCTCTGCACCTCATACATCAAACCAAAATCCTAGTTCACTATAGATACTAGTTTCTCCACACTAGACTGAATGTAATGTAACAAGTTTAGATTACCCTATATTATTTGTACACCTTTCTTCTTAAAACTATCATGCCATTGTTGACATGCTCACAAAAATAAATCCACTTGTACATCTCTTTCTCTTTCTTCTTGAAGGTTGTAGAGAGAGTAAGTTATGGGTGATCTTGGTCCAAAGGGCCTACAATTTCACGTACAGAGCTTCTTAGAAGCTCTTTCTATTTGCGCAACATCACCAATTTAGATTCATTTCCTTCTAATTTCCTGAACACCTCCTTGGTGCTCATAGTGATCATCACTTTAGCCTTGTCTACCATGGGCTTTCCTAAAATGACTTCTTTAATCTAATAATCCTTAGGTGTCAAATCTTTGGTATCAACATGCAGAGGAGGGATGGCTATATGGGAAAGTAAGTCTTCATCTTTATTCTTCATTATGAAGGCCAATTGTTGTGCATCACCCATTGGTGGCTCACCCATCTTGATTTCTTTCACCAGCTCATCCATACTCTCCTTCAGACTTATATCCAACTAACTCTTTTTTTGAATAATAACCTCTATCTTAATCCTTGGAAGACATATATTTGGTTGAAGAGAAGGTTTTCATTGCTATCCCTTTTCCCTTATCACTCATTTCCAAAGTCTTCCCCTTCTAAGAGAGATCTATATTAGGAGTCACTATATCTGTTGTATCCAAAGTCCTTACCTCTATATCTTGAGAAGTTTGTTGAGATTCTTCATGTATATGTCCCTCCTCTGATACTTCATCAACTGGCGTCTATTCCATCTCTTCTTGATGCATTACTTTTTCTTGTTCTTTAGTGACTAGAGGGAGTGAAGTAATTGAGCCTTTATCAATGAAATATTAGTATTGAAATGGTGGTATTTATGTACTTATAGACCCTTGTGGAAGAGGTGGTGATTAGTTCCAATCCTCTCCCAAAGGTTGGTTCATGGGTGTATCTCATAACTTGTCACCCAACATTTTAGTTCCCATAAGAATAAAATCAAAATTAGAAATGTTGAAATTATTTGTTTCTTACCCTTCTTGAGCATCAATCCACTACGATTACTCATTTTGAGAAATAGTAACATAAATAGGTACCTTAGGAATGGATGGTGTTGTCACAGTGGAGCTTCTTCACTCTTCTTGAGTAGCCCTAGCCAAGCAATTCCTTTGACTCAAGGGGAGGTTATCTATTCATCTTCTTCATCATCTACCTTAGGGATGGTTTCAAGCACCTAAGGGATGGGAATAACATTCTTCTATCATTTTCCCATTTATGTGCTTCTGCTAGTAGGCCTAACCTTAGAATTCTTACTAGTTCAAGTAGTAGTCTCTTCCTCCTATGTACTTGGTAACACCTCTTGTGCTTCCTGCTTTGGTTCTTGCTCATGTTCCTATTCCTATAGGGGCACTTTTATAGTATCTTATGCTTGAGTTTCCTCTTCATCTTGAGGATCTTTAGCTTTGGGCTTATCTTGCTTTGGGGATATATTTTCCTCTTATTCATCCCTTTATCTTCTCTAAAGTATCCAACATCCCTATCATGTTGATATACCATTTTTGGCCTAACTAGACATTGAGAAAGGAAAGTTTAAACTATAACTTTTACATCTTTTCCCTCAACTGGGTGTGTTGTGGATTGAAGGGTAACAATCTGTGGAACTAGGTCAAGGTTAAAAGGCTTCTTGATCTAGTTTGTTGCCAACTAAATTATGTGCCTAGCCTTGTGGTTAATATCTACATTTTCATCCATATAAATCTTTGCATTCATAATCACCCTATCATATATCTTGTCCCAATTATACAAGGGATACAAGACATCTTGAGTGTCTTGTTGAAAAACCTTGAGAATAACCTTTATCTTCAAGGCACTTCATGTAAGATATAGAGTCATCCTACGATAATCCCTTATCTAGATATCATAGCCATTTGTGCATTCATCCAATGATCTTTGATGACATCTTCATGCACCAACTACTTCCCTGCCAAATGTTGAACTCTAATTATATTGTCAAAATAGGGATGAGGGGAGTTGTAATATTCCAAAGGATATTGATCTTACTATAAATCAAAAGTCATGATATCCTACATCTAATTTACGTCAAATGTACTGATAGTAATAGTCCATACCCATGTCTTCTTATGTAATTTTCTCACTATGTCATATCTATATGTGAGTTGTCTTGCAATCTCCAATAAAATGAGCCTATCCAATAGATATCTCTAGACTTTATTTGGATTCAAAATCATACTAGCTACCCTTAGGTAAGTGAATGATTTAAACTAGATGTAATAGGAACCAATCTCTATGACCCTTTTTGTTGCCCCTACTAACATCCTCTTAGCATAATCACCTTCTAAGAATTAGTTGATTGCAAATATGAGTGCATCATTCACTATCTATAATTCCCTTCTCTAATCTAGGAGCTTCTTCTTTACCAATTGATGATATACTACATAGGGCTGAGCATTAGGATCTTGCATGCTTCCCTTCTTGTATAGTCTTGGCTAGTCAATTATCCTTCTTACTACCAATAAGTACACCAAATATGATGTCATGTAAAACTTGGGGTCAACTTTAAAATCCTACCAGTTGTTCATCTAAGTTTTTACATAGTATTATGGCCCAATCAATTGGCATCTTGGTTCTTCTAATGGTCTCTATGAAATGGACCATCCAGATGTGAAGATGTTCTCTTACCACTAGACCCATGATTCTACTCAAAAGTAAAATGATATATCTAATGTCATCTTTCATATATCTCCTAGTCATGTCTACCTTTTTAGCTTTGCATCCTACCAATGTTCTATGAATAAAAAATGATGATTGTATAATCTTTGTGGCCTTTTTCTCATTCTCCTTATAGCATCTTTCTGCTTGATGATAGGTTATCTTCACATATTGATAAGCTCTAGTGAGATGGAGAAATTTATCAATGCTCCATGGTCTTAGGTCCAAGACTGTCTCCCATGTGACACTTTTGACAACTCTTTCTTTAGACACATTATTCTGGACCAAAGTCATAATGAGCTCAAAACTGTGCATGGATGTGGGATGCAATGTGGCATTCCTAAACCCTAATTTGATAAGTTCTAACACCATCAAGGACCTCTCTTTATGCTTATTGTAAAGTACAAGGAATGTATTCCAATTTATGTGTCCTAACTCAGTATCTCTGATCTCCAAATGAATATCCTAAAACTGTGATTTCATTGGTGCACCTTGAAACTTGGAGACAATGGGTTTCAAAGAAAACTTTTTAGCAAGGAGGGATGATGAGGAAGCTCCATTTTATGTACACAAAATATAAAATCATTAGTCTAGATAAGTGAAAATTAAACCATAAACAAACCCTAATTGCCAAAGAATCAAACCAAAAATACCAAAAATTAAGAAAAACAAGTTAAATCCTCCTTAAAATCTTTGGTATGCAATTAAGTGCACCTTGTGCACCTTGACAGGTGTGCTTAATAACCTTTAAAGGGTCATGTTATTCTTAGTTGCATAGCTTCATAGGTGCACTCCCTAATGGGGTGTACACATGCACATGTGCACTACTAGGCACATACTTTTTCCATGTGCAAAGGGAGTATTAAGTTGGTTTTATCTTCACTAAGGGTGTACACATGCACACCTTGATGGGGTGAGCATAACTTTATCTTAGTATTAAGGTTAGAACAAATGGTGTGCAGATGTGCACCTTAACAAGATGTGAATCTATGCACCATTACCTTAGGTGGTCGTTTATTGTGTGAGAAAGGTGTGCATGTGTGCACCTTGGGGAGGTGTGCAATGCACATCTTTCCTTGTTGAGCTTAAGTTTTTTTTAAGTGTCCTTTTAGTTTTTTGGTGTTTTTTATAGGTTTTTTTATGTGAATAAAGGTGTGCATGTGTGCACCTTGGACATGTATGCATGTGTGCATGTGGGGACCTTTGATGACTTAGTGTGTTTATTAGTGTATTTTAGTAGGATGTTGGCACAACTTAAGAGGTGCATATGTGTGCTTTCATGGAGCTTGAAGAAGATAATGAGAAGAGGCGAGGGGGTCTTGGGTATTTATAGACCCAAGATAGTGCCTTCCCTTTGGAGGTGCACACCTGCACATGTGCATAGGTGTACATATCCAAAGGGAGATAAGTGTGCATATGCAAATCTAGCACACTTATGGACCTTGGATAGGTGCACATGTGTGCTAGGTGTGCATGTGTGCTCCTAAGCACTTAAAACACACTTTTCCTTCAAATCTCTCAATTTTCACATCTAGGTTTCTTAGTTAGAGGGCTAGATTGGACATAGGCTCCAAGTAGAGTCTCAAAAATGACTAAATCCCCAGACTAGGGGTCTACAAAAACAAAAATGTTTACTAGGTGTCTTGATTTTGATGAAAAATGGGGCATGCATTGTGAAACCAAAACAAATACTAGCCCTAATAGAAAGGGAAGAAATGACAAAGGCATTGCTTTATTGACTCCCAAACACTTCAAGCATATTATGAGTTGCTTCATAGTCAAAACTTTAGAATCTTGAATCTTCAAGCTTAGTGTGTGCTAAGTGTATACATTTCCTTTGACGTCTTGAAATGTAGTCAATCATGAGCTTCTAGCAACTTGGAGAAAATATTTTATCCCTCTAGTCCACTCATTAGGAATCCTTGAAAAACCTATTTATTAATCACTTGTCTGACCAAATGTGAGAACCCATTATGAGGGCTCTTTAAAAGTTATCACTTTTTATATTTTTGGTCTTGGGTAATCTTCTGAATTTTTCTTCATGGAACTTGCATGCTTCCATTTCATTCTTCCATGAAGAAATTTGTATAGATACTGGATAGTCATTTTAGAATGCATATCCCCACTATCAAATTACCTTTCTCAAACCATTTGGAATGTTTCATTCTTAATACCACCTTTCCTTTTTTTTTTATTTTTGTACCCTAACCATAATTAGAGTGTGTGGCCAAGGTATTGGTGTCATTTCTTTTATTCTTTCTTTAGTTGATAACCTATGCATTCCTCTTTTAACAGCTTAATGGAAACTCTCATGCCAAATACTAACCTTAGCAATTCCTTGAAAAGGACCTTTTGTTTAAATCAATAGGGTTCAAACAATCCCTTGCTATCATCAACCTTGATTCAAAAACATGAAGATAGTCAATCTTTTAAATTTGCAAAGTCTTGAGAACTGTTGATCTAGAATTGTGATTTCAAGACTAAAAGTCCTCTATTACTCAAGTTACATCCCTTCTTCAGCTGATATAAGAAACAATATTATCTGAATGCTTTGAGAAAGAAATAAATTTTCCTAGAATTTGAAACCAGAAAGAATAGTTTATTAAATGTGGACCAAGATAGAATCTTGATTTCAACTAACCCTTGGACTGACTCAATAAAAAGAAAACATATAACTGATGGAAAAAAACTTGTAGAAACTAAACGCACTTGCAAAAATGATTTTAAAAAAGATTTTTAAATTTTTTTTTTTTGAAATATTTTCTACTTTTAGGCCTCAAAGTAATGTTTTAGGAATTGATCATTACTGGCAATGGAAGAAATTCCCCTTGTAAGGAACTCAACCTAAAAGTATTTTCTTCCACAACTTTTGTGATCTAATAAGGGCCAATCCACAAGTATTGAAACTACACTATAGCTGCCTAACTTTTCTTTCACCTTGTCCTATAGAAGAGAAAGGTCAGACATTCTAAAATACTTGATTGTGGCCTGCCTGTCTTACCATCTTTTAATGGCAGGTTGATGTTTTGCCATATTCTCTAAAGAAGTTGTCCATTTTTCATCCATTTCCAAAAGATTCATCAATTTGATATGAACCTTGTCAGCATCTTTGGGTAAAATTACAAATCTGTGTCACCATTTAGGATACCAAAACCTATTTTGGTCAAATCTCATTTCTCTATCAATTTTTTTTTTTTTCAAAAAAAAAAACCCTTTTATAGATCTTAGATTTAATATCATCATTATATAAAATTTTGAGGGTTTTTATTAGTTATAATATGTTATAATTTCAAAATATTATAAGTAGATATTTCAACATTTCAGAAGATGCTCCCTCAAAAAAGGAAAAAAGAAAAGTAAATCATATCAAAAAAATTTAAAAAATATATTTTTCTTTAGAGGAGAAAGTCATCTTTACTAATATGTAATTTTTTTTCAAGAAGGTGTAGATTTGATAGGGAAGTTTTGACAGGAGGAGAAAACTATTGGATTCTGATAAGGTCAAGGTTAAGTACTTATAACAAAGAAAATATACATAAAAAATAATTTATTTATTTTTTCACTACCTACACATGTCATCTATAATATATTTTTAAATCAAAACAAAAAAAGATGATTTGCATATACTTGTTTGATGGGAACTACTCCTTATTTTCTTTATAGTAAAAAAAGGGACTTGAAAATAAAAGAATATGAATAAATTCTTACTCGAAAATATTATAAAAATTAAAGTCATAAAATTTATCCAATTATATATATTTCATCAGTTTACATCATCTTCAAATTCTAAACACAAATACCATTTTCTTTTGTCATTAATGTTTAACTATTGTATTCTGATATCTCATTTTTTTATATAAAAGGTGACATGGGTTTGTGCTTTTACTCCTTCAGCACACCCACTCATGGATTTCAAAATATGAATCTTGAGGTTAAGTGGGAATACAAGCTCTTGTCCATAGTTGAGTAGATATGATAATGTCCTTAAAGCATTTTTGACACTGACTCGGTCTATTCATAATGCCAGTCTCTAGGATTTCCCTTTAGCAAATGTTTTATGACCATGATCAAGTTCTTATTTGTAGATTCAGCTACACCATTTCCTTGGGGATAGTAATTTGAAGAGAGATTAATTATAACCTAATTATCTAGTGCCCACTTGGTAAGGCATATTGATGCAAAGGATAGTCCATTATAGAAAACTAGGAAGAATGACATCCCAAATCTAGTAACAATGTGTTCTTCCAAGAAATCTATAGCCACCTTTGCCATGCAATTTCTAAAAGTTTTTAAGCTTTTATCTAGTGTGTATAGTACTCTATAGCAGTGAGAATGAACATATGTCTTGTTGATGATAGTGGGTTTATTGGACCAATAAAATCTAGCTGCTACTTTGCAAAAGGTTGTACCTCAAACAATAGTTGTAATGGCATCACTAGAGCTCTCTCTTTGTTAGCAGTAGTCTAACAAATGCGGGAAGTACGCACATGTTGAAAAGTATCCTTGAAGATTGTAGGCCAAAAATGGCCTAATCTTAAAATAATATGGGTCATAGGTTTTGCTGATCCATGTCTCATGCCGTATTTATCGTGAAACTGCTCCAAAACCTCTTTTACTTCTTCCCATCCCAAATACTTTAGGTAGATTCCTTTGTAGTTCCTTTTATATAGTTTCCTATTTTGCAACATGTAAAATTCACACTTTGTCTTGAGACCTCTACACTAGGAAATATTCATCCAATTGGGGTATTGATTTTTTTAAAGATAGTAAATAGTATCTTAATACCAAACATCTATTATTATACCTTGATTAATAACAACTTGAGATACTATAATCTTCTTTCTACGTTGATCTTCTGTGCATTTTGTCATCAAATCTGAAATTATTCTCACTTCCAATTTCATTATTGACTATCATATTTGTCAATCCTTTTTCTCTCACCAACTTCATTGGTTGAATCTCTAAATCAAACTCTTGCAATATCAAATCCATTATCCTTGCCTTTATCCCAATTCATTTTGCATCTATAATAACTTAACTACAACATCAAGCACAATTTATTACACCTTGCTCCTTAGTATATAATGGTTGAATTTATTAACCACCTTTATAAAATAAAAGGATTGTTTGTTGAGATTAGAATAGTTCAACTTAGCATTCTTTAGAGGACAACTCATGAAAGAAATGGGTGTTTCATCCTCTTTTTCTTTCTTCTGCGTAAGAATCCTAAAGCAAAAATGTATATTTTAAATGGTAGCTCATAATCTGGACTAACAAGTGCTAGAGTTATAGAAATAGGCTCTTTGATATCTTTAAATTATTTCTTAGTTTTTGGAACCCATTCTATTTTCACTCCCGTCTTGAGAAAATCATTAAGTGGCAAACTATCTTAGTAAGTCCACTTATGAATTTTCAGACAAAATTTATCTTCCTAAAGAAAGATTTGAGTTCTTTACAACCTTGTGGAGGTGACAACTTTAGAATCACTTCAATTCTCTCATGATTGATGGATATTTTGGCTTTAGAGATAATGTGACCAAGGAGAATTCCTTTAGTGACCCCAAATGAATACTTCTTGGGATTAAGTGATATGACATATTTCTGACATCTATTGAATGCTTTTTTTAAATCAGCAATATGAGTGCTTCAATCCTTTGAAAAGATAGTTAAGTTATTCATGTAGATGATTATGCATTTGTTTATTATCCCCTTGAAAGCTTAATTCATGGTGATGGGCCTCTAAAAGACCATTATTTTAAGATCTTTTGATCTTGTTTCTAAGCAGTTATCTTGTATAAACAATCATGAATTTATAGCTTTAAGAAAATGAACTTATATTTTCATGTATAGAATATATATTTTATAAGACATTAATTAGAAGTATAGATAGTTCAAATATGCTATAATTTCTTGAATATATGGGCATAAATGGTATAATGAAGTGATGTTGCATGATGATAAATGTTTCTTCATTTATGCTATGTATTGGGCAGTTTTCCTCTTGTAGCCATAGGATTTTCCAGAGTGATAATTTGAGCTTACACCTTTTCTAATATTGATCATAAAAAAAGTATATGTATGTGGAAGTTGTGTAAGAATTGAATTATTTTCATGTACTTTTCACAAATATCAAGGGTCAACAACTCAGTGTTAAAGTTAGAGCCAATCTGATTGCTAAATCATCATAAGTGGAGGAAGTCATTATATGCTTTCTATTAGAATAGTACATGGATTTAGCTTCAACAACTTGCTATATTCCTAGAGGATTCATTAATTGTTAGTGGTAATTTTTTTCAAACATTATGAGTCTATAATTGATACTCATTAATGGAGTGATCATAGAGTTAGGGAGTAGTTGTAGTTTACTTTTAAATAACGTATGATGTAGCTTTAAGGGTAGTTTTTGGAAAGAAGAAAATAAGTTTATTTTCATAGTAGTCTAGTGTGATTTAATTTTTAGTCAAGTGTAATTCTTTCAATATGAATGAATAGAATGAGTAGTTCAAGTTTATTTCTCTTATCTTTATTGTCTTTTTTGTTCACTCATCCAATGGGGTCCACTTGGTGAGTGAATTATTCCATGAGAAAAGATTTAATTTTCTTATTTGTTTTGTTGCAAGATAGAAATATGTTGTTTCTACAACCATTGATAATAGAATAAATGAATCATTCATTTAGCATAGGTGAATATATAGGTTTACTATTGTAACATTACTTTCAAGCTTTAATTGTAAGTTTTTGTTTTAGTGGCTAGCATAGAATTCCTTCAGCTTATCCTTTGCATTAGTTGTAATGACATGAAGGAGAATTAGAGCATAGACTTTGTAGTCATCCTCTCAAGTTTACACTCTTGGGTTGACAAATTAAATGAAGTTAGTGTATTATTTTAATTAAATCATATGATGTTTTCTGACCATGCAATCACTATGAATGGATGTACGGTCCTTTTCTTTTAAGGTAATAAGCTGACCATACATTTTTGGCATCATTACTGGAGTGGCATCAATATAATTCAACCCTGAAGTCATTATGTTAGTTCAAATTCTACATTATTTTGCATGCAGAGAAGAGGAGACCTCATTGGGAGATTTCTTCCCCATAATATTTAGGAAGACATTTATAATCCTGAGCCTAAAGAACCTCATAGTGAGAACAAAGAAGAACAATCTTTTGAAAATCCAATCATTGCTACTCAAGAATGAATACCCTCATCCTCTAAAAAATCCTTGATTTTGAATGATCTCTTTATTGAACCTCGATACCAGGATAATTTACTTGCCCTTGTTATCTATCAATCACCACCACTAGGTCCTCCTCCAAGAATGTCTCAGCCTCATCCTACATTTCCATGTCCTATTCCTTCTCAGCAAGGTAATCAAAACTTGAAGAACATTACCTTCTATTGCACTTCCAAAATTCTATGGCCTAATTACTTAAGACCCTAAAATATTCCTCTTTGAGTTTGATATACTTTGTAGAAGTTATGACTATACAACTAATGCTCATAAGCTAAAGTTGTTTCCATCCACCATAAAGGAAGTTGGTCTGTGATGGTTCATGGGGTTGGCTACCAATATTGTAGCAGATTAGCCTATAATGAGAAACTTTTTTCTAACAAAGTACAAAGAATGCTATAGGGATTGAGATTTAAAGTGGGGTGGCATTTTCAAAATGTCCAAAAAGGATGATGGAACCTTGGAAGACTATGTTTCACTATTTATGTTCAACCTATAGCATAACACACAACATCAACTGAATGAAGAATCATAGAAACACCATTTCCTGAGAGGTATAAATGAATGGAGTATTGAAGCTCTAGATTTAATGGAAGGAGGATATATCACTCAGAAAAAATGGATTAATATACAAAGTATGTCTTAATTATTCCAGAGCTAGTGTGAAGAAAGGAAGGGGACTTAGAGATCTACCACATAATTCTAATGGTAGTTCAAGTGTATCAAAGATGGAACTATCTAATTTACTATCAGATTTCAAACAAGACATCATTAATGATGTAGTCACTTAGCTAGATACCATGTAGATTGGAAGGAAAAAGGATGAAGATGATGTCATGTTAGATAAATTTTGTTGATACTATAGGGAAAATAAAAGGCACTATAGATGCAAGTCTGTTGCAATCCTAGAGACACAACCAATGCCTATTAAGTATAAAGACATCGATGAAAATAGATAGGGGTATGTGCAGGATCATGGTGTGCCAAAAAGTGGCGATGTGAAAAAAAAGAGTTTGAAGATGCCTAAAAGCACTTCAAAATCTGCTCTGACTTTTTTTCACCTATCTAGGAATGAAACTTGGAAGGTTTTAATCTGCTCTGACTTTTATTCTTATATTAAATAATATATCATATTAAATAATAATAATAATATTATTATTATTATATTATAATCGTATAATATTATACTATAACAATAATATTATACTATATTATATTATAATAATATAATATAATATTTAATATATTATAATATAATATTTTATATTATAATATATAGTAAATTAATATAATATATATAAAATGTAACATAATGTAATATATATTATATGTTATATGTTATATTATATATATTAAACTTATATCGGATATTCGATGTTATATCGAATATCCGATACAATATCGGATATCCAATAGTTGTGCATTGGATAAATAAAATCACAGACCCGCGGGCCCTCATTTTACGCGAATTTTGGGCCAGTATTACCACTGTGGATCAGATATCAGATACAAGATCGGATATCAGATATTCAGGTATACTTTTTTTCCCCCAACTCTTTTTTAACCTAAATTTAATAGATTTTAGGATGATTTTGTTTTTTTTAGTTGAATGTAGGGGTTTTTTGACAAAAAATGGTTAAAATTTAGATTTTTTTTTTAATATATATTACGTTTTGCAATTCAATAGGAATGGTTGATCAAAATGATGACACTAAGTCATGGAATAATATTCCTCGTAACCCACCACCAAACGATCTAGTATCCCCACAAAATTGTCCACCAAATGATACTTTACCTCCTCAAAACCCTCCTCGAACATTTCACCGAGGATTTGATAAATGAAAATTTCATCGAGTTGAGAGGTTTGCCTAGAACATATAATAATGTACCTGTACTGGCTCCTATGTTATCCATGTTAAACACCATAAGGGATAACATTGAAACCCTTACGAACCAACAAAATGCTGCTCTTCGTTGGCATGATGAAATGCACCAAATGTTTGATGATGGTTTGGATTATGATGAGGCCGTGGCCCTCAACATAACCAAAGATGATTTGGCTAGCCTTTTTGCTAACCCAAAAATGGGTATACTAGTTGACCCAAAAAAACCAAACTATCAATTAAATGGTGCACAAATGACGCCATACATGCAAACTTTTGGGATCATTGGTGGATGGTCTTTGATATCCCTCCACATTGCAATTTAAACATACCATTTTGTTTCCTTAGAAAATTATATGCAAAATTTCTGTTGAAACTTAAAGTGAACTATTGGAGCATGAAGCCCAACATGGGCTTAGGACTAGGAGCTCCTTAGGATAGACCCTCTTCCCAGCAGAAGAAACTTGGCACTTTTGTCCCTCCCCCCGATATCTCCTCCCCTCCTCGAGTGCAGCATCCAGATATTATGGAAAAGGCTAGCTCTCAGACCATCAAATCCATTCATAGGCTGAGTAGCCTAATGATATCTCAGGCTAGGTCATTCCTGCCTCCTCGTGTTGATGATGTTGGTGCCAGTTCATCATCAGCTAGCTCATCACACATTTGTGTGCCTCACACTTGCATTACATGCAAGAATATTTTCCTGGGTCCCATAGGTAATCTTCCTAATTATCATTTTGTATTAGACGAGGATACACCAGATGCATGTGCAGAGGCTACATACCCTGATGCGAGAGAGGAGGGGAATGTAGAGGCATGTACTCCTTCGGTGTCAGTACGTGTATACATTTTTTTGTTATGACATATGCGAATTAAAGTTAATTTTTATAATAGAGTAAATTTAATTTTTAAGCCATACTGACTTTTACATGTATGTGATCTTCATTCATGTTTAGTTGATGATTGAGGAGAAGCTCAGACAGATAGATGATGCTACACTCTCAGCCATTTCATTTGGCCTTGAGACATCTATGGTACATTATGTTGTGTTCGCATTTTTTTTAAATTTGATATTGTAGCATATATGGTTGCTAATCTTTCTTTTATCTTGCAGATACCACCTGCCCCGGGGGGAAAAAGTGTGGGGGGTAAGCCAGCATGCACTAAAAAAGGAAAGGTAATTAGATGTTTTCTAATTGATTAAATATCGATGCATTCTTGTAAAATTTTTGTGGTAATCTCATTTAATTACATTCTTTATTGTATATAGGGTGTGGCTACTGGAGATGAGCCTGTACAGATTCAGCGTCCTATATCATCAGGGATTTCCATTCACATCGAGAGCCCCATCGTATGTATAAGTATCATTTTTTTTTTTTTTCTTATTGATGCAAAGGAATGTATGATTTTTGTTCCGTACAATTTCTATGATTTTTTCTGTACTAATAATGATTCATGTCTTGCATATGTTCATTACAACTTAAATAGGCTTATATGCACCTGTCCAACCGACCAAGTTGGTTACAAAGGTTTATTTAATCAAACAAATACCAAATTACTACTTTCCCTCCAAAACTAATATGACCATTTGAATTTGAAATTCAAATTTCAAACTATAGTTTTTATGCATTCCCTAACTTTCTAAACTATTCCATTGACTCAAAATTGGTCATATGGATTTATTAAATGCAACTAAGTATGAAACTATCCTAAGACTACCCCATATGGCTCTTTTGGCCATTTTACATCATGTTGCCCTTAGGTCCTTACTAGGACTTTTATGACTTTTGTCTTTCAAAGTACATTGTTTATTACATAATTCCATTATTGGTTTTAATATATCCTAATTAATAATCAATTATGTCTTTGATCCTCTATCTTCATCTAGTATGAAGGCTCTCTTAGATGATTTAATAGGTGCCCCTGCACCAAAGACCCCACCTTCAAATCAACTCTTGTCCCAAGAGTTAAGGGGTAATATCTTCTTTCCTCCCAACCTTCTAGAGGGATGTTTGCAACTTTGCACCTAGAATGTATTACCCTGCAAACCTGCATACAAATCATTAGAAACAAAAAGCATTGGATCCCTTTTCCAAGTCGTGGTAACCTTACTGCCTATTGATTGCAAATAGTCATGTTTTATCCTTGACAAAGGATGAATAACTTGTTGTCTAAGGTCATGCTGACCCTGTCTCTTATCCTCCATGGATATGTTCACTTATTTGTTCACTCTCGTCACCAAAGGACACCATACTATTCCTATCATCACTCCTTTTGCTATCATTGTCTGCTTGTAAGAAGAATTCTGAGTTTTGTCTTGAACAATCTCATCCTTCATAACCAAAAGAGATGGCTTTAGTGGTAGATCTTTCATATCATGTTTACTCTCCCTCCACTCCTGCAAGTCCACAAACTCTTTCTTGCCAAAACAAAAAATTCTTTCCTCATCATGACCAGTGAAAGGATTTAGCTTAAACTTCACACCATCTTTGTGTACTATATAAACATTTGATGAGCCAAAATGAATAGCATTCCTTGAGGCTTGCCAAGGCCTTCCAAGGATTACACGGTAGCATGTCATTAGAATGACATCACATATAACTTGATCTTTATATTCTTCTATAGAGAAATCCACTATTGATTGCTCCCTTACAAGAATATTTTGTGCACCACTGACCCAAGATTCCCTATATGGTCTATCAATAGGATACTTCTTCAATCCTAGTTTATTTACCATTTCATAAGACACTAAATCATCAAAGGAACCAAAGTCTATTATCATCTTACACATCTTACCATGCCTCATGCAATTTGTCCTGAAAATGGATGGTCTGGTCTCCTTTTGCTGTTGCATTTGTGGTCCTCTTCTCACCATCAAACATTCTCCTTCAAGTTTAGGGTCTGCATTATCATACTTCTTTTCTTCCTCTTCTCCTTGGGTCAAGGTGACTCTCCTCTCCTCCTTCCTGAAATCCACACCTTTCTTAGGGCACTTGTAGGATTGATTGCCTACTCCACATGTGAAGCATTTACCTGTGAAAACACTATTACCTCTTCCACTTCCAAATCTTCCTCCCCTGAAACTTCCTCTTGTCTCAGATGTAATCTCTTTTCCTTTATCTTTGTCTTGATTGTTTGAATTTTCAAACTAAATTCTTACACCTCTTCCTCTCATTGTTCTAGCTCCTTTTTGATTTGCTTGCCTCTCATTCTTTCTTTTCAACTTCTCCTCTACTCGGATTGCCAACTAAAAAAATTCTCCAAGTGTCCTTGGTACATTCAATCCCATTCCAATTTGAATATTGTACTTGAGGCCATTAATGTATCTACCCACCTTCTCATCTTTATCTTCCAGTCCTCCCCTAATACTCAGGGTATGGAATTGCTCAGTATAGGACATGACATCGATATCCCTCTGTTTCAAATTGTTCCTTCTTATCTTTATTTGGATTGCTAAATCAGATGGCAAGAATTGATTTCTCACCATGGTCTTCATTCTCTCCAAATCTGAAATCTTATTCAATCCCCTTTTGATGCAGAGTCTGCAGCAACTACCTTCCACAAGCCAATAAATGGCTATCACAATCCAACTTAGGATTCTAGGACTTCTCACAAGTCCTCTTACCCACTCTGGGTATACTCAACCTCCAAGCCAAACAAGGCAATCCCACTTCATAAGCCTCACCAATTGTCACTAGAAATGGAGACAATCATGGACATATTATTCCAACCCAAAATCATCAATTTGTTTGGTTCCACCAAACTCTCAACACACCTTTGCACTTCTATTCCTACAAACCTTGTAGCCTTCCAATTAGCTTCTTTGCACTTTTCTCCCAGTATCCCTTAACAACATAGGGACTTCTCCATAGGTACAAACACCCTTCTTGGAACCTACTAAGAATCCAAAAGATTTTGGGCTGATCTTGCTCTAGTACTCTCCAAACTGCTTCTTGGTACCTAGGCCTAGTTGATCAAGTTAGGCTAGGGCTTCAAGGAAGATTGGGCAAGGTGGGCTCCCAAGACCCAAAAAACTTAAGGAAATCTCCAGCATAGTCAATACATCCAACTCCAACACTCAAACTAATCAGAAGTGTTTGCAACCATGACTGTCACCAATTACCTTGAAAAAATTGGTCAAGCACATCGGCTTGCTTGACCTAGGGCCGACTTTGAAAAATAGTTTCCCTTCTCTTTAGGCCTCCAATATCTAGCATTATGTTTCCTATTCTCCTAACTTGCATATCCCTCAGTTTTAAAGGGTGCCACTGGTGGGAATGCAAGTTAGGGATGCATTTGTGGAAGGGTCTAGGAAATAAGGCTTTTCAGACCACCTTCTACTAAAATGCAGATAACTTTTAAACCCCAACTCCTTTTTGAATCAAACCAAAACCAAAAGTTTCCTAACTCACCCCTACAACTATTTCATACACTTAGAAATCATAAGATTTTTTTATGGATCCGTACCAGCATAATAGCTGAGCGATTACTAGTAAATTTCCAAAAAATTGAAGTTTTTATTGTTTTTTCTCCAAACCACCGTACACTCTGATCTCCCCCTTTCAACTGAGATCACATATGACATATATAAAGGTCTACATGACCATTGGAACAACCATATAGGCATTCTTGACCATAAAACAAACAAACAACCACTTTTTGCTAATACTATTTAGACTCTAAATACCCTATTCTAAGGCCTTTTGGTCCCATGGAGTCACTTGGTTTATAAAAACACAAAAATTCTTGTGGGCCTTACATGTGCCTTTATTAAAAAACATAGACCAACTTGTAAAATATGGACCAAGCTTTTATTCCAACTTCCTAATCTACTTGAATCCTCGGTTTCATGGAGTGGCAAGGTGTCTGGCAACATAGATACTTGTTCCCCCCTGCCACATAGGTTATGTGCCCTGCACCACGTTTCCTCTCTCTCATTCTGAACACTATTCCACCAAGTGAGTGTTGTTCCTCTCAGTCTTGCTTTTGCTACTTTTACCTTCTTATCTTCCTCTATGTCTTCAAGATCAAAGTAGTTCTCAAGGGCCTCTATCCACCCTAGCACTTCTTCACTATCCATTTTACCCTGGTATATTGGCAAATCAATATAGTTCTTTCCACCATTACCTTGTATTGCCTTAATGATTCTCATAAATCTCCTTTCTTTAGGATCATCTATTGTCTCATGCTCTTGCCTTGCATTACCAACCTCTTCTTCTTCATGGTTCTCTCCATGATTTCTTCCTCTAACCTTTTCTCTTCTAGGTTCTTGCCTTTCCTTTTCTAAGGATTCTATCCTTGCAATAAGCTTCAGCCTCTCTCTTCTCATCTATCTTTCTTCCCTCACTCTAGATGCTTCAAGTTCTCTCCTCTCCCTTTTCTCTCTTGACAACTCTTCTCTCAATTCTTCAAGTTCTCTAGCCATTTGATTTTTAGGAGGCATTTTCACAACAAATTTTCTTCCTTCCCGAGGGCCAACTCACTAATTCCCTTTCTTTCCTCACCAATAAATCTCTGGACACCACTTATGTACCTTTAAACTTTTGGACACACAAGGAGGAATTAGACATGCCAAGGCTTCAACAAAGGGACCAGCACACTAACGATGACAAAGACTCCTATGATGATGAAACCTACAACCTATCTACTCCCAAAAGACCTTGTTGATGCCCTGATACCATTTGATGTAGAGGATGGAGGATCTAACCACAAACTTGCAAATTCAAGCACAATATGGAGCCAACCCCTATGCTTCAATGGTATTCCCAAATGCACACAATGCCACCAAAGACTCCAAACTTGGTTTTACATTCACCAAGTGTTGCCTCTAGCTCTACACACCTTAAAAAACTTCAACCAACATTTTTCTAAGGTTTCCAAACCCAAAAATCTTTAGTAGATACAAAAGAGACCAATTTTGCCCTTTACTAGGCTATTCTCTTCTTTGGATCAGCAGACCCTATTTTCTTAATTTTTCTCCCAAACATTGCAAAACACCAAGAAAATAAACTAACTTTTTAGATACCCTTTTTTTAGTTTTATAACATATCCAAAAATCATATATCACTCCTTTGGAAAGATTGTACGGAACATGGCAGTTTGTCTCAGAATTATGCCTAATTAGACCACTTTTACAAAGCAAGTACCCTTCAAACTTGAAATCTGACTTAATCCTTTTTCATAGTCTCTATTAATGATCTAAATCAAATGATTTTCAGGATTATAGGTCTTGGTCACACTCCTAAACACCCAAACTTCAAAACCCTCCTTAAAATGGCTTAAAAACTAGGGTCTGCTTGTTCAAACCCCAAAACTCAATTCTAGAACTTCTCCTTCAGCATTCACCATGCATTTACATATCTAAGATGATATTACCACTCATTCCAATATCAAAAAGAACTTAGAAAACAAAGGATTCTTCAAGTTGCTTTTGAAAACTAAGCACTTTCATTCAATTTTCTGAGACAGTCCGTACAAATCTGACCCTCCAAGCTGTACAATCACAATTTATAAGTTTCAAGGGATGGTTGGTAACCCCCTCAACCACCTCCAATTTATTTCATTTTTTAACTCTTTGTAAAATTTAAATTATGGAGTTTCCCTGCAAAAAACACATAACCGTTACTATTCAAATTTCTAACTATTAAACTATCCTTTTAATGGGCTTATTGAACATTTTGACTTGTCTAATGACAAGATATGATCATGAAAACCTACATGAACCTATCAAATGACTCATCTACGATATGAAATCCTAAAATCCTATCTCATGCCCAATTACAACTTTTTTCCACATATGAGTCCAACATTATAACTTTGTATGCTTCCATGAGCCATAATTGGTGCAAGGATTGCCGAATTGACTTCAAGAGATGCTCCATGACCTCTGTAATGGCTTGGATCTTCAATGTTCCCCTGATGAGCATGGGATTCTCCTACATCACTTATCTTCATAAATAAATTCAAAACTAATTTTTGTGATATTAACAACTACTATTTTGTATCTCATAGGAGACTCCTAGTGCACATGAGGTCCGATGGGACAGTTATGTAGATTTGATGACACAGCCACTTACTCCTGAGGAGGAGCCTACAATAGTAAGTTGTAGTTTGAATTCATGATTAAATATGTTATAAATTTAGCATGCTATGAATTATATTGTTATAGTTTAAATTGTAGATTCATCTGACAAAGGTATTTGAACATATATAGCCCACAATCAGAGAGTTACCAACATTGTCGAGGGCATACGAGTAGACTCCTGACTGGTGCAGGAGGTTGACGAGAGACGTATTTATTATGAAATTTTGATAGTACATTAATGTCCATTACAAAAAATATCATTATGCATTTGAGTAATTCAATGTTAGATATGTAGAATCATATAAATTTAGTAGTCTAACTTTGGGTTTTCCTTTTTTGTTTATGTAGGAGGCATCTAATCCACCTAGTGTAGCAAAGAGGCTGCATTTTGATCATCCACCAACACCCTAGGATAGTATAGTTTTCGTAGGATGCATCATGAGACATTTTGAGATGGCATATGCCACATTGTATACATAAATATTGATATTATACAGATTCTGATGGCATGATCAGCCACATTTTGTATATGGATCTATGTATTTTGATATATATTTGAGTACTTTTTCTATGGATACATGATCTTTGATATATATTTGTGTAAAATTTTGTCTATGGATACATCTATTTTGATATATATTTTTGTCATTTATGTGCACAATGATATACATATTAATTTAGTATCTAGTATTTTTCAATTTATTGTGGATCATGTGTCATGCCCTAAATTTTACTAGTAAAAACACAACAATTTTTAATTTTTTTTGTAGCTTATGAAGTCACATAAGAAATTACATATTGTAAAACAAGGTTATCATTAAATAAGAGTTCAAGACTCATGTGGATAGTGTCATCCGGTTGTAACATTTTAGTCATGGGTGGTTTTCAAATAGATTGGATGACAGTCTAGTTCTAGTTAGCGTCACAAATCAAATGAGCAAGTTCAAGATACAACACTCATAAATTAGTGAGGTAATTCATATCCTAACAAGCTTCTGATACTAATATTCTATTAGGGTCTGTCAGTTGTATCATATGGACTAGGTCGTGATTCTAGCATGTAAGGGAAGGGGATCATAATTACTTATTATCCTCATTAAAAATGTACACACATTCATTAATCATTGCAATATATATTAATGTGAAAATTACTATATGGTGTGGAAGTGTAGTATATCTTAATTGATTAAACATAGGTATCTAGAGAATTTAGATTTAGTACTCATCACATGAGCACCCTTGGTAAAATAAGAAAATGTGCACTTCTCTACCACACTATATCGGATCTAACCATTGGAAATTAGATAAGATATGCCCCAAAGGTAGCTTTGAAGTCTACATGATGGATAAAGGGCCAATTGCATTGATAGTATCAATCATTCAACACATTAGTTACACAACTTATGGAATAAACAATTTGTTTTATGTGCCAAACATGTATCATGTGCTTGCATCCATATCTTATTGGTTACAGGTCCTCTCGAAGATTGGACTAATACTGAGTCATTTTCTCCCTCTTTACTCTATTTAGTCATCCTTGTGCATTCTATCAACATTGCTTCCTCACCAAACTAGCACTCACTATAGTTTCCTAAATACAAATATTACTATTTCAATACATAAATTAAACTCACTCTAACAAAAGACAATTACTAACTATCTAGCTCATCAACTACTAACTAATCTAGCTACATTGCCATGCTTTTACATTTACTATTTTAATTACTATAATTACTATACTATTACATTTACTTTTTACATTATTACATCTAATTATTCACCATAAGCTCACTTTCTCGCTATCAATATTATTATTATCAAAGCATGTTAAGTTTCAAAGTAGTTTCATAGTACGAATTAGTAAGCAGATAAAATGAGGAACTCTTAGTAAGTCTAAGGGCCAATCCAAAGTACTTGACTCAATAATAATTCATGATCTGTATTTAAACACATCCTACTACACCATCGTATTGAGTGTGTCAATTTAAATTTTTTAGATGAATTGTTTATGCAAGGATTAGGTGCAAGCGTATAAATAAGGTTTGTATATAACATAGCTTGTCATTCTGACATATATGTATTCATCATTTCATGCAACTAACATAGTAAAATGTGGTGTACACGAATCATATTATCATTGATTATACATAGGGTACATGAGCTGACGAGCTACCTCTAATGACATGCCTATTGACCCTTATTACATACTAGCTAACTAATGCTTTATTCCTACACTACATTTTCAAATTGGTATTTATATTCTATCGACTTTGATATTCTACTAATATCTTCAATTGAATCCACAACATTCATTATCTACCTAACATTCCCTCAAAGCCAAATATAAAATTCACTTGACATTAAATCCAACATCTACACAGGTTTGTCATGCATTCAATTCTATTTAGTAACTCTTATCTATCAATGTGCTTTATTGACTACATAAAACTAGATTTGAGTTATTATTTTAATCCATCATCCATCCTGATCCTTGATTCTCCAATCTCATCATTCTGACAACTTACTTCATATTAACCCTATTATATGTACATCCACCTATCCTAATTTACAGTCTTAACACTAATTTAATTAAACCCTCCATACTTAACATCATGTTCAATTATATATGCATTCTCGTAAACTTATTTATTTTATTTAATTTATTTTCCTATATTGAGCTTTTCCATTACCATATGGTTTAATTTTTACATGTTTCTAAATGAGCCCCTTGATATAAACATTACCCTTAAACTAAGCTCAAATACACTAAGTGTCATTATCCTCTATTCAAGACTTGAAATGATTAAATAATTATCTAATAAAAATAAAAATAAATCTAAAGGGTGAATCTCCTATCTATCTTAAATCCTCATCATTCCCTAACTCTTACCAAGGTCACATTTCTTCCTACACATGGTCCCCACAAGGTCCCACATGGGTCATGTGCAGAATTTTGACTAATCCAAGCCTTAGGACATCTTTTTCTCATTCCTCCAATCAACAATCCTAATCTGAACAAGTCATATTAAATGTCAACTTGACATTCTCCTAAGTACAAATCCCTTGGGATTGCTATTGCACCCCCCCTTAATTTCAAGTCGACTACCTATGCTTGGGAACATGTGACCACTGCTGCAAGAAATTTCAAGTCGACTACCTATGCTTGGGAACACGTGACCACTGCTGCAAGGAGGGGACGACTAGTGCATAAGACAAGGATGTGACATAAACCCTTTCTCCTATGCACCCAAGTATATTAATGGGGATGAAACCCCTTTGTAAGGAGGCAAGCTCAAGGATAAAATTTTTGACATGACATGGTAGAATGAATGTCAGATTTAACAATATGCCTTGGGAAGTGGAGAAAACTTTTTGCATTATGATGGCTTAGGAAATGTTGGGGGCTACTCTAGAAGGGCAGTCAAGATCAATCTTGGCTTTTATTTTATTTTTGAGTTAAATATTTAAATTTGTCATATTCTCTAACATGAACACTAATATGCCTTTATTTATTTAATTACTAATTCATTATTTGAGTGTTGGATGTGACTTAGAGGTCACAAGATTGTAATGTGTACCATTCTGTCACTTAGGAAATATATTAGTCTAGGACACTCATTAGTCTCTATATGCTATTATTATTTTTATTTTTATTGGATAGTAGTCTAGAATCTGGGAATATTCTTTAATATTTTATTGCTCTGTATTAAGGAAGGGATTTATTTGCCTTTACCATACATTTTCCAAAGAGGAAAATGCATGCCTACAACAATGTATCTCATAGATTTTATTATGTCTTCTCTTACAACAAACTTCATTTTGTTATATCATGAAATTAATTTGATGATTTCCTTGCTTAGAGTTGCATTAAGCTTGGTAATTAAAATCAATGTTATCCATGCATGTGATATGAACATAAAATTTTCCTTCCAAATTATTGAGTGCACAAGAAGATTGTAAGAAATCTACTAAGTTTTAAATTTATACAGTCAATGGTATCACATAACATCTATGGATTGTTATTATCAACTAGTCATTTACAATACCACAAGGAGAAAACTTTCTTTCACATTTTCAAATGATAACAATGATGTCAAAGAAAATCTATGACTCATACCAATGCTTTCATCACAATATAATCTCCAAATGAAACATGCATATACAACCTTATCAATTATTTCCTCTACACATACATTAGGTAACAATGATACAATCTCCTTCCATCACAATGGGGCAACGTAAGGGAATTTTCAAAATCATAAGGAACATGAACATTGAAAGATATGGACAATGAGTAGCATGAAAATTTTCCAACATGATCGTTGAGAACATGAACAAGTTGGTGAATCCTCCCTCACAAATGAAGGCACAATGCCAAGTTTTCTCATCCAACATCAATCTGCAAGATGATCATTCCAAGCCATTTCCATTGCTCCCTTGGACACAAATCTGCATATGCAACACAACAAAATAACAAGGACCATGGGTGCTTTCCACCCAACCATAGGCCTCAAAGATACCACCCCCACGCTAGGGAACAAGGCTCAAACTGGGATACACATACAATCTTTCAATGCATAAGCATTGCATTTCAAACTTGAACAATTTCACAATGGCTTCACAGATGGAACCATAAACATAGGGTGAAGGTGTGTCCTAAAATGGAAACTTGCCATACCAAACCATATCTACAATAAATAATTTTCATGCCCTCTCGGGGCTATCATAATTCAGAAAATTTCATGCCCTCTCAGGGCTATCATAAATCAACAATTTAATGCCCTCTCGAGGCCTCCACATTTCCTCCTCCAAACCCACTACCATCAGCTGTAACTCCTCAAACTTCCTTTCTACACCATACTTTCCTTATCACCCCTAGCAAGATATGAAATGTTATGGCATACAATGGAGCCCATACTTCAAGGTTCTCACTACATTTTTCGAACCCAACTTAAGCCCTTCACCCTGGACTTCTCTTCCCTTCCCAAAAGGGTGAGTGTAAGTCCCATGCCCATAACAATACTTGAGCACAAAACAAGAAAACAAAACCAAGTAGAAATAAAACAAGAAATTTTCAAGAGCACATCACATTTTCACAACACAATATCAACACCCATAATACAACAAGGAAATAGAGGAAATCCAAACCTCATACTCACAATGCTCCACACATTACAACAAGATGCACAATGGTGTCACACTAATCTACATGGAATGAACACCATTCAAGTACTCACATGAATGCTACTCCACAATGCAATGCAATGCATACTCCATTGATAATCTCCACACTTTCATATTTGCTTAACCATGCTAAAAGAAAGAAATGGAAAAGAAGCAAGTTTGAGATGCCAACCTTGGTCCAAGCTAGGGTAAGGATAGTTGTAGTAGAGCTCCCCTAATCTCCCTCCAAAACCTAACTATCTCTAAAATTAGTGAGTGGGCAAACACCCCACTAGTTTTGCCAAGACCCTCTAATAGAGCCTTCCCACTAACTTATTTTAGCAAAAACACTAAGCCACTCCATCCTTATAAACTTGTCTCCTCTAATGGTTCATTGAGAGCCCTCACAAGCTCTGAGTTATGACCCTCGAAGGATCGAACTCAAAATGCACTTAGAGCACCTTGGAGAATCCTCGGTATGGGGTGGCCGCAAATGATGGATGGTCTTCATGGATAGAACAAGGATGTGACTAGGGTTCACCCACCCATCCGGAGCTAATGGGACTGACAATTCGATGCCAGGATCAGTAGTTTCAAAGTTACTCTGTGGTGCACCTATGAATTAAGGCACATTGTGAGTTTTGGCATTGACCGAGGTCGCTGTGCTAAATCCAAATGGAATGTGATCTCTCAAAAATGAGATAGGTTATTTTAGGCCTCAACATCATTTTCCTATAGCATTTAATAGTTCATCAATAGCCCTCACAAGCTCTGAGTTATGAACCTCAAAAGATTGACCTCAAAATGCACTTAGAGAACCTTGGGGACTCCTCGATATGGGGTAGCCACAAATGATGGATGGTCTCTATGGCCAGAAAAAGGGTGTGACTAGGGTTCACTCGCCCATCTAGAGCTAATGGCACTAACGATTCGATGCCAAGATTAGTGGTTTTAAAGTTACACTCTGGTGCACCTATGAACTGAGGCATATTGCGAGTTTTGGCATCGAGCGAGGTCACTGTGCTGAATCTAAATAAAATTTGATCTCTCAAAAATGAGATAGGTTATTTTAGGCCTCAACATCAGCATCCTGTAGTATTCAATAGTTTATCGATAGCCCTCACGAGCTCTGAGTTATGACCCTCAGAAGATCGACCTCAAAATGCACTTAGAGAACCTTGGGGACTCCTTGGTATGGGGTGGCCACAAATGATAGAGGGTATCCATGGTTGGAACAAGGGTGTCACTATGGTTCACCCACCCACTCAGAGCTAATGGCACTGACTTGTAGCCGTTAGGAGTTAGATTTTGAAAAGTTGTCAAGAAAGGTTGACCCCTTTGACTTGTATCATGAAAGGTTGCTTTGTGCCTTGCTTGATTGTTTGAAGACTACTCCATGTGTCACTATCATTCTTGGAAAAAAAATTGATTTTGAACATCAAGCTTACAATATTATCAATTATTGTCAAACTTTTTCAAGCAAGTCAAAACGTCAAGTGCAAATATTTGTTTGCATTTTTTGCTAAGGGGAGTTTCATAAATTGACTTTGATTTTCTGTCTCTAGTGCTTGAACATGCTTAAAATGGCTCTTTGGTCTTAGAGCTATTGGTATTTTCTAACTTCATGGTCTATGATATGCATACTAAGAATTTCTTTCACTAAATGGTTTCCTTGATCTATTGACTACACTTAAATTTGTTCACTTGTCATCTCTCTTTCTTTATCTACATTGCTATTTGGGATTTTTTCATAGCTCTTGACTTGAGTCACTAGTGTTGAAACCTACTTGGACAATTTTTTTTAAAAGTCACTCATTCATTTCTACCTCTCTTTGACATGTGAACACTCTACCTCTCTAGTTTGGACATCAAGTTATCTTGTGTCACCTTATTAGCTTCCTCTAGTCTCCTTCATGATTTATTATCTATCTACCACTATGGTAATCAAACCTTGTGCTACCAAACCTCAACCAAATCTATATGATCATGATATCCTCCATGCCACTAAAGAGTTTCAAGATCTATATATTCAATACAAAGAGCTAGAAGAGACAAATAATCTTTCTTACGTTCATCTCTCTAAGCACATGATAGAAATCAATTCTAAACTTGAGAAAAGGTTAAAGGATAATATTGCATTCTTAAATTAATATCCCTTAAGACCTTTACATACACACATCACCTTCTTCAAGGTCTACATATTCTATGCCAAGACATCAAATATCTTCATCTTCTAGATCTAAAGACCTCTTTACAGAACAAGCAAGTGATACCTCCTTTTGAGCCTATGCCAAACTTTCATTATGGACCTATCTTTGACCAAGATAGTGATGAAGACATGGATGCATTCTATTCACTTAAGAAACAATGAAATTATCATGGAGAAATTTTTGAGAGAACTTTTACTCCATTGGAAGATTCTCATGATAACATCTTGCGAACACTTCTTGATAATGAATCCATCACATTACTAGACAACTCTAGACCTTATGAACCCAAAATCAAACCTCCATGGTGGAGAGATTATCATTATTGCCACTTCCATGGAAGAAAATTTCATAAAACTAAAGATTCCATAGTGTTGAAACATAAAATTGAAGATCTCATTTATGATGGGATTGTTGATACCTCTAATGACTCATGCATCACAAGATCATGTTGATGAACCTATGTCAAGTGATGATTTCCTTGAGACCTTCACTTCTTATAGAACTAATGAACCTCATAAAGTGTCAAAGCTTTTGAAAATGCCTCCACCAAAAAAAGAACCTAATTCTCTCCATATAGACCATGCATACCCTCAAGGGCTACAACTAAAATAAAATCAAGCTAACCTTCACTTGTCTGCAAACTTTTTCCATGTTACTAAGACTAAAGATCCTCAACATTCATGCAATACTATGATTACTATGCCCACTTTAGCTAATCCTACATTATTGCTTTAAGATTCTATCATGCACACCTCATATTTTCCCTTGTCCTTAGAAGGTGCTCCATATCAAGATGACTCTCAAAAGGAAAAATATATAATAAAGATCAAGATCAAACACCTTTTTATCTCATCCAAAATTTCACCTTTCTATATCCTATGTGTTACCCACCTCCTACATATGATGAGGATACCATTTCCACTACCTCCATTGAGCTTACTGAAACTTATGGGAAAAGTGATCTTCCTATGCTATACAAAAAAAGATGTCAAGATCAAAGTGTCCTCTCATGTTCTACTTCTCCATATCCACTTCAAAACTATGCTCAAGATTCAAACACTCCTATCAAAGGTATTTCTCCTATAAAAGGTACTCATGAGTCTATTGATGACTTTGGTCATGCTACTCACTCTAAAGATGTTGAAATCCCTAGTCACTATCCCTTTGCATTTCGTAATTCTATCCTTGGTCCTTATCCATCTAATCTAAAGTCTTCAAACCTTCTCCTACACTTTCTAATTCTAGCTCTCCAAACTCTCTCTTGAAAGACTTTAATATTGAACATAAATCTAAGTTGACATTCAATATTCCAAAGGCTTCCACTCCATTTTTTTCCAAACATCTTTCTCAAAAGATTACAAATATTCCACTCAATCTTCTTCTAACATTGTCCTACCAACTCATACGCCTAAACCTTGATCCATTTCCTCCATGATTCCTCCATCATTTGGAAACCCTCCAAGGTGTGTGTAAATTTTGATCTTCCCCACTTTGTCACCTACCTTTATGCAATGTTTTCAAAGCTACACTTACCTACTATCCATACTCATATAATCCTTCCAAGGAATGAACTCTTATCCTACTATCACCTCACTTCCTTCACTCTATCAACATCATTGAGCATACTTATCTATGGTATTGGCTTATCATAACTTATGTTTCCTTTAGGAACACTATCTAACTTGAAAATAGTTGACCTATTTCTAAAAAAATAAAAATAAAAGAAAAGAAGATAAAAAATGTGCCTTGGTGAAAACCATTATCTTATCCATGAGATTCCCTATTTTACTTTCTCATTCACTCAACCTTCATATCCAACTTCATATCATGTCATTATGTATGTTCTATCTTGCTTATTGGCTTTAATTGCATATCCTACATGCTATTTTCTTTCATGGATTTCATGGCTTATCCCAAATGTGCTTCATACAACTTTTCAATATGAAAGTCTTTCAAAACATTATACACTATTATGACTATTTATGCTTCCAAATGCTATGATTGGTTGCAAAATGGAAGAAATCAAGTATTCTAATTGTTCATCCGTACTTTCAAGATTTTTTTAGTTTTATTAGTTTGATAAAAGTAGTTTTAATAATCATAATGTCAGCTTTATATCAAATAAGGAGAAAACCAAATTTGTAATAAGATATCTGCATGCAATTATCTTTTATATAGTTATAGATGCTCTTAAAATTGTCCTTATAGCCTTGTATCACATGCAAATATTATTTTCAAGAACTTGTTCAATATCTTCCTCTTATAATTCCTTACAAAGAACCTACCAAAATACAAAAACCATATACAAAAAAAGTACACATTTTACATCATAATACATCATAAATTTTAGAAATTCTTCCTAATACCACCCCCCTCCAACTCTTCATGATGTACCTACATTCCAATATCATAAAAAAATTAGTAACTTATTTTATTAAACAAGATAATCATCAATTCATTAAATCATTATGAAGAAAATAACATAAGAAGTATATATACCTAGTCGAGTATTCCAATAGGGTCCTCTCTTTGTTTTAGGGTCTCCAACAGGGCTTCATGATCAGCATTAGCAATAGTAAAAAGTTCTTTTACTTTTGGTCTTCCTTGATGGTTCAATAACTTTACATTTGTTGCTATAATAAGATGCGAATATATGAGAATTACTTTGTTCTTCTGATAGTCTTCAAATGCAGTAATTATGTTCCTTCTAAGCATGTATGTTCGCAGCCATGTTTCAGCAACAACCACTGAACCAGTAGGATATTATAATCCATCATCATCTGTGATCAGTTGTGCAAGTTTTTGTTTGCCTCTTACACAATGTTCTAACCAATAATCGAATTTCTCATCATTCCCCTATGGTGCAACCAATGCAAAGACATGTCCTGGCTGAAGTAGATTTGATAGATGGTTATGCTCAAGTGAACTTTCAATGTCATCATTTTCGATAGAGGGTATGATAGACAATGGAGTAAGATAATGTGGAGCCCATGTGTCCACCCACTCACTTGACTCACAGTGATCCCAATCACACTGAAAACAAGTATGACAAAAACAAGCTAGTTGTCATGTCCAAATGGTCCATGTACTAGAATCAGAGCTCCAAAATAAATACATTTTTGATGAGTCTCTCACTATAGCACAATCTGATCTATCACCTAGGGACCCTTCCTCAACCAACCAAACAAACCTGCGTACCACTGAATCAAGAATCCCCCCCTGTGATAATGCTAAACTACACCAATCAACAATGCTATGAGCATCAAAAAGCTCTGTTGTTGAAATCTTCAGTTGCTCCTTAACTAGAGCTCTCTTCACACATGCCCCTGCTCCATCATGTTCCCCTTTTCCATGTCCGAACTTTTAAAAACTCCAAATATGAGACACCCCTCTCTTTACGTGCACCCTACACAACTAATAAAACATGCGAGCAGTCTTGAATTGACCTGTATAGTTATCTGACCAAATGATATGTCTATCCATAGAAATTGCATGCTCATGTAAGAAATCAAAAAAATTATCAAAAAAATGTTGCACAAACTCGTGAGAGTGAGATCTGTCATCACTCATAAAAAAATGATACTCTCTAATAATCTTTCGATTATCTTCCGCACTATTAGGGGCATGTCTATATGTTATATGTACAAAACTTGCAATCTGAATGGAGTTGTAATATTGAGATTGTGTCTCATTTTGAGGTTGCAATGTGTAGTTCTCAGCAAAATCAACAACTGATATAATAGTGCCAATGGGAAAAGTGTCCTTACACGTTCTAAATTGTTGATCCAACCACTGAGACTTGTGACTATGTCTTGCATACTTGTAAAAATTTTTTTTCCTAAAATCTAAAATAAAATTAGCCACACTGATATCTTTTCCAACCAATTCACATCTAGAGCTCTCACTCCCACTCTTTAATGTGTATTTCACCGTTTCATATACCCTTTTTTTTAGTATTGTCTTTCCAAGATCTTGTTTGCACCTCTCATGAAAACATGTGTCAAACTTGGATAAGCCACCACATTCTGAAAACTTCTCATTTAAGCAAGCATTTCTATAAAAGGAACAACCATCAACTCTATGACATAAGAGTTGATCTAGCAAGTCTCTTGATGATTTTGGAAGCTCACTAGCCCCACAATCTTCCAACATTTCTTTACTATGCAAAGTAGAACAGATGGAGCGTAATAGTTCATGGTGCATAGAAAACTCAACATGATATTTGCAACAACATGTATTTCAAATTTTGAGTGGCACACAATAAAATGGCTTCAAAGATTCAAAAGCCCTTTGTGATATATGAAGATTTGGACGACTCTCTCTAAATTGTTTGAACAAAATAGTTTGACTTACCTCTAAATGATGTTTAGGATGTGGCGTGTGGTCTCTGATGCCAATTCTCAACTTTAAGATGTCTTTAGCATTGGGTGATACTCGTGAGTTAGAGTGCCAAAATTGTGTAATTTCTTCCTTCACATCATTGGATAGCTTCTTATCAAAATGTGGAAGTTTCCACCAAATGCCCATGTTTCATTTTGAAGAGGATCATCAATTTTCTCTCGTCGACTAAGTGCTCTTCTAAAAGTAGTATGATTTAGATTCAAATAAATACAAGTTTGTCTCATATATCTACCCTTCTCCAAATGATGACTTACCAAAGAGGTTGTAATAACCCTTTGAGCAGCTCTATTATCCTTCTCTCTGCTATTTTTCCCAATGCTATTGAGAGCACTGAAAAAATTCTTCACGATAATGGCATTTCTTTCCAACTTTTTATTGAGATGAATCTTCAATTTGGAAAGCATAGGTCTCATCTTTTGCATCTTTAATAAGTGCATAAAAAGCTGACATTGCTCTACCACTGTCTTGTTGCCAAAAAAAATTTGATATAGTCTTAAAGCCCATAATCGAATGGTTCTTTCTGATTTTTTTCCTTCCAAACTAGTCATAATTGTTTCATCAATTTCAATTATCCATTTTGGTGTTTTAGAACCTTCATGTCGAGTATAATTAGGAGATATGTAAGGTTCTTGTGCATTAGGTTCCTATGCATTGTCATTTTCAACATGGTCAATTATGCAATTTGGATTATGACTTGGTGGCATTTCTTCTTCAAAATTTTCATTCTCCAAATTTTTAATTTCAACATTATTGTTTTCAATAGGTACATTTTCATTCCCCAACTGTACGTATTCATTATCTAACTCTATGATTTCACCTTCAATTAATTTATCGTCAACTTGACTGATATTTAGCATACCTTATCTTTTTCTTCGGTCTTCCATTTTGTCCCTTTCCTTATATGCCACAATATCTTCATTGGATATCATTATTTTGCGTTTATCCTTTTGATGACTGCTACTCCCCATTCAGATGAAAAATTTGAACACCTAAGGTTATATTTTTAAATTTTTTTTGATTAGTTGGGCCCCAAAATGCGAATTTTTCCAAAACTCATGAAAATAGAAGTGAAAAAGTGATGTTGTCAAGTCTACAGGGATAGGGAGTTATTGAAAATTGGTGCCAGTAAAATTGAATATTCGATTATGTAAAGTGAATTTTTTGGGGGAAAACTTGCTATAATTTCCCTCCTTTCCCATAATTATATTAATATTATGAAAATCATTGGAGGGAAACTGACTTTGGTTTATTACTAAGCTAATAGTATAGTAGTATTAATATATAATAGTATCAATAATATAATAGTAATAATATAAAGAATCAATAGTATTAATATAGCTATAGTATCAAAATTATTACTATACGCATAATAGTATTAATATTATTACTATAGATATAATAGTGTAAATATTTAGTGTTTATTTATATTATTATTATTATTATGCTACAATATAGTATTAATATATATTATTATTATAGCTATAATAGTATTTTTATTATTATCATAAAATAGTATAAATAGTATATATATATATTCTTCCATTTTTTAACCCATATACATACGAATGATTCGAATTTGTCCCTACAGGTCCTAGGACCCCTAGGGACATCTGTCAATCGTTCAATAGGTCAAAGGACCTATGACCCCCTTTGACCCATATGAACGATTTGAATATGTCCTTATGGGTCTTAAGACCCCTAGGGACACATGTCATCATTTAATGGGTCAAAGGAGGTCATAGGGCACCCTATCACCCCCTTTGACCCATATGAACGATTTGAATATGTCTTTAGGGGTCCCAGGACCTGTAGGGATATATGTCATCATTTAATGGGTCAAAGGGGGTTATAGGTCACCCTATGACCCACTTTGACCCATATGAATAATTTGAATATGTGCCTAGGGGTCCTAAGACCCCTAGGGACATATGTCATTGTTTAATAGGTCAAAGGGGGTCATAAGTCACCCTATGACCCCCTTTGACCAATTTGAACAATTTGAATATGTCCTTAGGGATCATATGAACCCTAGGGACATATGTCATTGTTTAATGGGTCAAAGGGAGTCATAGGTCACACTATGACCCCCTTTGACCCATAAGAACAATTTGAATATGTCCCTAGGTGTCCTACATATGTTGTCGTTTAATGGGTTAAAGGGGGTCATAGGTCACCCTATGACCTTTGACCCATATGAACAATTCAAATATGTCCTTAGGGGTCATATGACCCCTAGGGACATATGTCATCATTTACTGAGTCAAAAGGAGTCATAGGTCACCTTATGACCCCCTTTGACCCATAGGAATGATTCAAATATGTCCCTAGGGGTCCTACGATCCCTAGGGATATATGTCATCATTTAATAGGTCAAAGAGGTCACCCTATGACCCCCTTTTACCCATATCAACGATTAAAATATGTCCTTAGGGGTCCTATGACCTATAGGAATATATGTCATCATTTAATGGGTCAAAGGGAGTCATAGGTCACCCTATGACCCCCTTAGACCCATAGGAATGATTCAAAATATGTCTAAAGACATATGTCATTGTTTAATGGGTCAACGGGGGTCATAGGTCACCCTATGACCCCCTTTGACCCATATGAATGATTTGAATATGTCCTTAGAGCTACTAGAACCCCTAGAGACATATGTCATTGTTTAATGGGTCAAAGAGGGTCATAAGTCACCCTATGACCCCCTTTGAACCATATGGCCCATTCGAATATGTCCCTAAGGGTCCTAAGAACTCTAAAGACATATGTCATCGAGTAATAGGTCAAAGGTGGTCATAGGTCACCCTATGACCCCCTTTGACCCATATGAACTATTCAAATATGTCCTTGGGGGTCCCAGGACCCTTAGAGACACATGTTGTTGTTTAATGGGTCAAAGGGGGTCATAGGTAACCATATGACCCCTTTTGACCCATATAAATGATTCGAATATGTCCCTAGGGGTCCCACGACCCCTAAGGACTTATGTCATTGTTTAATGGGTTAAAGAGGGTCATAGGTCAACCTATGATCCCATTTGACCCATATGAATGATTCGAATATATTCCTGGGGGTCCTAGGACCCCTAGGGACGTATGTCATCATTTAATGTGTCAAACGGGGTCATATGTCACCCTATGACCCCCTTTGACCCATATGAATGATTCAAATATGTCTCTATGGGTCCTAGGACCCCTAGGGACGTATGTCATCATTTAATGGGTCAAAGTGGATCATAGGAACCCTATGACCCCCTTTCACCCATATGAATGATTCAAGTATGTCCCTATCGGTCCTAGTACTCCTAAGGACATATGTCATGATTTAATGGGTCAAAGGGTGTCATAAGGCACCTTATGACCTCCTTTAATCCATATGAAGGATTTGAATGTCCCTAAGGGTCCTAAGATGTCTAGGGACACATGTCATCATTTAATGGGTCAAATGGTATCATAGGTCAACCTATGACCTCCTTTGACCCATATGAACGATTCGAATATGTCCCTACGGGTCTTAGGACCCCTAGAGACATATGTCATCATTCAATGGGTCAAAGTTGGTCATAGGTCACTTTGTAACCTCTTTTGACCCATATGGCCCATTCAAATATGTCCGTAGGGGTCCTAGGACCCCTAAAGACATATGTTATCATTTAATAGGTCAAAGGGGGTCATAGGTCACCCTATGACTCCCTTTGACCCATATGAGCAATTCAAATATGTCCTTTGGAGTCCCATGACCCTTAGGGACATATGTCATTGTTTAATGGGTCAAAGAGAGTTATAGGTCACCGTATGACCCCCTTTGACCCCTAGGAACGATTTGAATATGTCTTTAGGATTCCTAAGATCCTTAGGGACATATGTCATCATAGGGTGACCCTCTTTGACCCATATGAACAATTTGAATATGTTCATAGGGGTTCTGCAACCCCTAGAGACATGTCATTATTTAATTGGTCAAAAGGGGTCATAGGTCACCCTATGACCTCATTTGACCCATATGAACGATTCAAATATGTCCTTAGGGGTCCCAAGATCTCTAGGGACATATTTCATCATTTAATGAGTCAAAGGGGGTCATAGGTCACCCTATGACCCCCTTTCACCCATATGAATGATTCAAATATGTCTCTAGGGGTTATGGGACCCTCGAAGACATATGTCATCGTTTAATGGGTCAAAGAGGGTCATAGGTCACCCTATGACCCCCTTTGACCCATATGAACAATTCAAATATTTCCCTAAGGGTTATAGGATCCTTAGAGACATATGTCATCATTTAATGGGTCAAAGGGGGTCATAGGTCACCCTATGACCTTTGACCCATATGAATAATTCAAATATGTGTCTAGGGGTCGTAGGACCCCTAGAGACATATTTGAATAGTTCATATGGGTCAAAGAGGGTCATAGCTCACCCTATGACCCCCTTCGACCCATGTGACCCATTCGAATATGTTCCTAGGGGTTTGAGGACTCCTAGCAATATATGTCATCGTTTAATAGGTGAAAGAGGGTTGTAGGGTTTGACCCATATTATCCATTTGAATATGTCCCTAGGGGTCTTAGGACCCCTAGGGACATATGTTGTCATTTAATGGGTCAAAGGGACCTATGACCCCATTTGACACATATTACCCATTCAAATATGTCCCTAGGGGTCTTGGGACCCCTAGAGGCATATGTCATCATTTAATGGGTCAAAGGGGGTCATAGGTCACGCTATGACCCTCTTTGACCCATATGAATGATTTGAATATGTTTCTAGGGGTCCAAGGACCCCTAGGGACATATGTCATCATTTAATTGGTCAAAGGGGGTCATAGGTGAGGACCCCTACGGACATATTCGAATCGTTCATATGGATCAAAGGGGGTTATAGCGTGACCTATGACCTCTTTTAACCCATATGAACAATTTGAATATGTCCCTATGGGTTCTAAGATGCCTAAGGACATATGTCATCATTTAATGAGTCAAAGAGGGTCATAAGGCACCCTATGACCCCCTTTGACCCATATGAATGATTCGAATATGTCCCTAGGGGTCCTATGACCCCTAAGGATATATGTCATCGTTTAATGAGTTAAGGGGGTCATAGGTCACCTTATGGTCATCTTTGACCCATATGGCCCATTCGAATATGTCTTTAGGGGTCTTAGGACCCCTAGGGACATATGTTGTCGTTTAATGGGTCAAAAAAGATCATAGGTTACCCTATGATTCTCTTTGACCCATATGAATGATTTAAATATGTCCTTAGGGGTCCCATGACCCTTAGGGACATATGTGCTCATTTAATGGGTCAAAGGGTGTCATAGGTCACCCTATGACCCCTTTTGAGCCATATGAATGATTCGAAAATGTGTCTAGGTGTCATAGGACCCATAGGGACATATGTCGTTGTTTAATGGGTGAAAGGGTGTCATAGGTCACCCTATGACCCCCTTTGACCGATATGAACGATTCAAATATGTCCCTATGGGTTATAGGACCCCCAGAGACATATGTCATCATTTAATGGATCAAAGGGGGTCATAGGTCACCCTATGACCCCCTTTTACCCATATTATCTATTCCAATATGTCCCTAGGGGTCCAAGGACCCCTAAGGACATATGTCATTATTTAATGGGTCAAAGGGACTTATGACCCCTTTTGACTCATATTACCCATTCGATTATATCTCTAGGGGTCTTAGGACCCCTAGAGACATATGTGACATATGTCATCATTTAATGGGTCAAAGTGGGTCATAGGTCACGCTATGACCCCCTTTGATCCATATGAACGATTTGAATATGTCCTTAGGGATCCTAGGACCCCTAGGGACATATCTTATCATTTAATGGGTTAAAACGGGTCATAGGTTAGGACCCCTACCGACATATCCGAATCGTTCTTATGGGTAAAAGGGGGTCATAGTGTGACCTATGACCCCTTTTAACTCATGTGAATGATTTGAATATGTCTCTATGGGTCCTAGGACCCCTAAGGACATACGTCATCATTTAATGAGTCAAAAGAGGTCATAAGGCACCCTATGACCCCCTTTGACCCATATGAATGATTCGAATATGTCCCTAGGGGGTCTAGGACCCCTAGGGACATATGTCATTGTTTAATGGGTCAAGGAGTCATAGGTCACCCTATGACCCCCTTTGACCCATATGACCCATTCGAATATGTCTTTAGGGGTCTTAGGACCCTTCAGACATATGTTGTCCTTTAATGGGTCAAAGGGGGTCATAGGTCACCCTATGATTCTCTTTGACCTAGATGAACAATTTGAATATGTCCTTAGGGGTCCCATGACCCTTAGGGACATGTCATCATTTAATGGGTCAAAGGGGGTCATAGGTCACCCTATGACCCCTTCTGACCCATATGAATGATTCAAATATGTCCTTAGGGGTCATAGGACCCCTAGGGACATATGTCCTTGTTTAATGGGTGAAAGCATGTCATAGGTCACCCTATGACCCCCTTTGACCCATATGAATGACTCGAATATGTCCCTAGGGGTTATAGGACTCCCAGAGACATATGTCAACCTTTAATAGGTCAAAGGGGGTCATAGGTCACCCTATGACCCCTTTTGACCCATATGAACAATTCAAAATGTCCCTAGGGGTTCTAGGACCCCTAGAGACATATGTCATCATTTAATGGGTCAAAGGGTGTCATAGGTCACCTATGACCACCTTGACCCATATGAACGATTCAAATATGTCCCTAGGGATCTTAGGACCCCTAGAGACATATTCAAATCGTTCATATGGGTCAAAGGGGGTCATAGGTCACTTTATGAACGCCTTTGATCGATATGACCCATTTGAATATGTTATTAGGGGTCTAAGGACCCTTAGCAACATATTTCGTCATTTAATGGGTCAAAGAGGGTCATAGGTCACCCTATGACCCCCTTTGATCCATACTACCCATTCAAATATATCCCTAAATGGTCTAGGACCTCTAGAGACATATGTCATCGTTTAATGGGTCAAAGAGAGTCATAGGTCACCCTATGACCCTCTCTGACCCATATTACCCATTCAAATATGTCCCTAGGGGTCCGAGGACCCCTAGGGACATATGTCATCATTTAATGGGTCAAAAGAACCTATGACCCCTTTTGACCCATGTTACCCATTCAAATATGTCCCTAGGGGTTCTAGGATCCTTAGAGACATATGTCATCATTTAATGGGTCAAAGGAGGTCATAGGTCACCCTATGACCCCCTTTGATCCATATGAATGATTCAAATATGTCCCTCGGGGTCCTAGGACCCATAGGGACATATATTATCATTTAATGGATGAAAAGGGGTCATAGGTCACCCTATGACCCCCTTTGACGCATATTAACCATTGTAATATGTCGCTAGGGCTCCTAGGACCCCTAAGGACATGTGTCATTGTTTAATGCGTCAAAGGGGGTCAATTGTTGACCTATGACCCCCTTTGACTCATATATATTAATAATATACATATCTATTAATAACATACATATTAATATAATAATATATAATTATATATATATATATATATATTACGTTATTATACTTAATCAAAATATTACGTTATTATATATAATGAAAATATTATGTTATTATATATATATATTTTAATAACATACATATTAATATAATAATATATAATACGTATTATATATATATATAAATTACATTATTATATTTAGTAAAAATAATAATAATATAAATTATATTTATAGGGAAAGTCTATTGCTCTGCCTACGAATATGCCGAATGCAAAATTTTCAGTTATCTATTCAGGCCTGAATCGAGGGCACAGTAAAAGAAGGAGACAACCTAGGAAATTTCACGTTGTCGAAGCAACAAGACAAGGAAGCTCTCTTGTGAACTGAAGCAAAATGCATAACATAAAATATGGTAATAAAGATGCTAGGTTTGATATCCCCATGGCCAACAGATTCACAGTACTGAATAAACTAGTAGTGAAACCTATCAACCTTTGTCAGGAAGGAGGGCTTCAAATAGTCAAAATCAAAGCAGAAGCCCCCGTTGATTGCAAAGAGCACTATGGAAATCACCCCCAATTGCCAATCTTTACGGTAGATTAGCTGGATAAATAGATCAAGGTATTCAATATGACTAAATATGTGCTTCTAAAGACATTCGTATCCGAGCCCTCCCTGAGGAACGCCTCTCATCCTCTTAGCCATCCAAATTTTGAATGTAATTTAAATCAAGCTTCTCCCTCATCATACATACCTCCACACAGACAGTATATCTATAGTGCCTCTCCCATTTGACTTTTGTAAGTCGTCCTGATGGATGCAACCTTGCTGATCTTTTGTTGTGATGGATCATGATTGTGATCCTGAGTGGTGTAGACCATTGAGGTGTTTGGATTTATGTTTCTATATCAGTTGCTTTGATTATGTTTTTGACTGATCTTTGAGATTATGATGTGATTTATGGTTCACTGAGGTTTGTGCCAGTGGTTACCAGGATCGATGTGGTATCATGAGGTTGTTTCATGATTACCTTTAGATGTGTGCAAAGATTGCATTATGTTCTATTACCATGCTACACTGGACTAGGATCTTGTAGCAGTGATTAGTCATGTTTATGACTGTGTTTGCTTATGTGTTTTAAGTGCCTTTTTAATGCAGAGTAATCAATCATTATTAAATGCGTAAGTAATTAAATGGATTGTTCATGTGAGATTATTTGGTTATGTGATACGAACATTTACCCTGTTACATTTCTGATTAGAGAGATATTTGTTCTCATGTTATGTTTACATTTGAGATGACCTAAAGGTCAGATGTTACACTTTGATTTCAGTATCATAGATTTTAGACTACTATGTTGTTCAGTTAATCATATTGCATGATGATGCCATTTTGAGATGACAGTGTGTTTTATGATGATATCTGGTTATCTGGTATTTGGACATACCTCTGATTATGTTATGTGATGGATTTAATGCTATGGTTATTTACTTCATTCCTATGTTGTTATGCCTTATGCGAACGTGAGTGATGTAAATAGATTATTTTAATATAATTAATTAAATGGCTAAATTAGGTGATTTAATGCATTTATTACTTCGGCTATGTTATTATATACAATTGCACTTGATCATGTTGTTTAGTGTGTAGGATTTATATCCCTAGCAATGGCACATGGAGTTAGTGATTTAACCTTTCATATTTTAGCAATGTCGTTCTTGTATGGTCGACATATCCTTTATTAAAATCTTTAATTTAAACCTTTCAGTGATTATTAAATTTGAACTCATTGCATTATGTGATTAGACTAGTAAGCGTGTTTGTACATTTAGAGGTTCCCATTGTGGTGAAAGTTGTTTAAGGAGATTTATGTGTTTTTGAGTTTTTGGGCTTTTTAATTGATTTATTTTAATTTCTGGCAGCTTTTCCATAGATGAATTCCTATTTATAGGAATAGCCTATTTTCGTTTGGGTCAATTTGGGGTTTAACTAGATTGGCTGGTTAAATGCCCAAATCAATTATTCACCCGAAAAGTGAATAAGTATCCAAAGAGGAATTTAATTCCTCACTTCTCACTTTCAAATTGGAAAGTTGGAGAGTAAAACCCAAAATCCTCTTCATGAGGATTTACTATTTTGTTCGTTGTGGGAGCTACAGGTGTGGGATCAACGTGAGGTTGAGCTCATTGGATCCAGCTCGGGGAAATCTTGGATTGTCGCAATTTTCAGCCACTTCTGTGTGCGTTTTATTTTATGGTTCAAATTTTCATTTTGCCCTTTTAGCTGTGAGGTAAGGCTTTCCTATTTTATTGCTTTTTCTTTGTTTCTGCTTTTGTTTTTTGTAGCCGTTTGTTTGGAGTCTGAGAACTAGTGTTCCCCTCCGTTTTTGTATGCTAGTTCTACCGGGTTGGGTAGGTATGAACATTTCCCTATTTTTTGGGATGAGGATTTAGAATTTTACGCTGTTATGCTGGCTATTTTTGCATACGGTGTTCGATTTCATTGATTTTTAAATTTTTGGGGTTTTTGAACCCAAAGGCCAAATGGTTTTTAATTTTGAAGTTTCCCAAATTTTTGGAGTTTTTACCTCATTTTGCATGCTACCTTGTTTTCTTGAGTTTTCTTGGCATAATGTGGGTTGTGGACCTTGATGATCCATTTGGATATTAGTCAAACCACTTTTGCACTTTTATGTTGCATTGGGATGCATGTTGCATCCGTACTCCCGACGTTGTGTTCAGTTGAATGATTTTATACTTATTATGGTTTTTCTTGGTTCTTTGCTTTTGTTTCGTGAACGCTAGTATTCATGTAGAATCCATACTCTCGGATTGAGGCTGGTTGAGTGAGTTCACGATGTTTGGTCTTGTTACATCATTGGGATTTGTGTAGAATCCATACTCTCAGATTGAGGCCAGTTGAGTGATTTCATGATGTATGATTTTATTGGCTTTGGGATTCGTGTAGAATTCATCCTTCCCATGTTGCTTTTAGTTGGGTGTTTTCTTTGCATTGTGTTCTCATTCCTGTCCTTGTGTTATGATCTTCATGATGGTGGTGCGCCACACATGAATACGTGTGCATACATTTGTTGGGTGACTTGCGAGGCCCGATCTTTTGTGGATTTGCAGGAAGTTATGATCATTGGGGTTGGGATGGGAGTATGAATGCCCATGGGCACTTATCATAGGATGAGCATGGGTAGGGTAGGGCAGCATATGGAGGGGGCTTCTATCTCGCAGCACAACAATCATGACGCCATGGGTATGGCTGAGAGGAGCTTGTTTAAGTGATAACTAAAGAAAATGTGTGACTGGTAATAAAACTTAAGATAATAAAATATTTTGGGTGCAAGAGCCTTTCTGTTGAGGGATGTTGAATCTGCGCAAGTCCTAGCTTAGGCTTTTTGATGCCAAGCGACTCTCCATGATGTTAGTCCCTACATAGTAGCCTATTGAGTGTCTGACCAAGACCTGTACTCCTTGCATTGTCTTAGGTTCTTGGTTCAACCATCATACTGTCTGGCGTGAGTGTTAGCCATGGATGTTGTGATTTTTGTGTGTTTGTGGTTCGATCTTTATCTCCATCAGCACGACGAGTGTGGACCAATGGGTGCCACATGGTTGGGAGGCATAGCTACCTTCACCACTGTTAGGGATCGGTGTACAAAGATGATCTTTTGTCCTAGTGCGACCATTGCTGGATGTCTTCACTTGGTACTTTGGGTTCTGAAGTATGCTTTCTTGTGATTTATGCTTTCATTGGGATGCTTGTATATCATGTTTAGATGATGTTATTTTATTTGGTGCATTCCCTTATTATGATGTTTAGCATATGATTAGATGATGTGATTTTCTTTAGTAGTATATCTGTTGCTTACTGCTGTTTAGCATGTGATAGGTGATGTTATCTACTATAGGATTATCTTATGCATTATCACTAGCATGTTAGATTTTCTTATGCTATTATAGTGCATGTTTTAGTAGTGACGTCCCTATTATGTCAGTACTGATGATTTGGTCGGTGGCTTGGGATGTTATGCGCGGGGGATGGCTAGGATCCACGATGGTCTTATGATGCTATTGATAGTTGGGAGGAACCGCGTACTTAGTTTGGTTGTTCAGCTCTCTGTGATGTTTATTTTAGTGTGTTCTTTGCTACTGTAGTTTAGATGGATAGATTTTCTTCTTTCTGTGTTGTTCTTGCACTCAAGTGTTCATTCCTTGATTTGCGTGGATCCGGTACTCTCTGGCGTGGAGGTTCTTTGCTCCATTTTGGTTCTTTTTGCTTCTAGGAGTGTTTTTGTTTTCTATGGGCGACATTTGTTCAGCATGGTGTGACACTTTAAAAAGTATTGCATGCACATGCAAACTATGTCGTACGACACTGTAAAGTATCGCACGTGTTCTTGAGAAATGTCATACGACACTAAAAGAGTATCACATGCCTTCTTGAGAAATGTCGTACGATGCTAAAAAGTGTCGTACACATTCTTGAGAAATGTCATACGATACTGAAAGAGTGTCACACGCCTTAAGGAGAAGTATCGCCCTCCCTTAGTAAAAAGTGTTGCACAATTTTTGTGAAAAACTTGCACGTGCCATCAACAGGCACTTTTATTCATGATACAATCTTTTTGAGAGTGGTTTTGGATATCCTTTTGGGCGTTCTTCGACCCTATGCTATTGTATTTTGAATTCTGTCAGTTTCTCTTGAAATCGAGTTTTCGTGTTTTTGTTTTAGTCTCTTGGGGTTTAAAATATATTGTATAAGTATAATTTGACATATATTTAATTTCTTATACTTAAGATATATTTTAATATATGTGACAAATCGTTTGAGATAGGTTTCAGACCTCTCGGAGATAATTTATGGATTCTAGGAAATTTCAGGGCTTCAAAAATCCAGACTTAGCCAATTTTCAGGGTTTCAAGATTTCAGGCTTAGCCAAATTTTGGGATTCTACATTTTACACCAGCTTGGTGTTTTGTTGATGAGTGGTCATTTGTTGTGCCCTCATCTTGTTGTGGTGGTTGTTGGCTCTTGTTTGGGTGTGTTAGTTTGGTAGTGGTGTTTGGAGATTCATTAGTTGCTAGGATTGTGTTGAAGTCTTCCATTGCGATCTTTGTGATCCCTGTATGATGTTGTCATGTGAATTCATACTTGTAAAAAAAAAATCTTGGCTTGATTTGAATCCTTGTTTCCAAGGATCTCCGGGCAGGGCATTACAATATCCATAACACCCACTCCCAATCCTTAATTATTTTCCAGCATCGCCGCGGTCAAAACCCTGTAATAAACCTATTCATATCACCATTGATGATGTCAAAAATTCTTGGTTTGAATGTCAATCGAAAGGGGTATTTGCAATATGGACTAGCCCTTCTAAAGATATCCATCCCCTAATGGAATGGCTATCAGGTAACTGCCAGGATCAGGTAAGTATTTTCCAGCACTATGAAAACACTTTGTTTTTAAAATGTGAAGAAGAATCGATCAAAAATGAATTTCTTGCTACTTTTGAATGTTTCTTTAAAGGTTATTGTGTCAAATTTGTTGATTGGTTTCCTAATTTCCAAATAAATAGGGTGGATTGTATGATCTCGTTATGGTTTACCATGTTATCTCTTCCGCCAAAGCTATGTGATGTTGATATCATTTATGAGATAGGCTCTGCAATAGGAAAAGTTATTGCAATTGATGCTTCCTTTTTTAGCTGCAATAGTCTAAAAATTCTTATTAATCTAAATATTAATCACCCTTCAGAGTTTCAGAAGATAATTATTTCCAAGAAAGCTTCTTACGTTATAAGCTTTCAAGCTTACAAAGGGAATATCATCGATATATTAAAATCTGACATTACACATAATAATAGACCTGAGGTCCTTCCCCTCAACTTGGACCTCAAGGAAAAATTTCCAAAGCTGAGCTCTAAGTTAATCAATAGGAATTTTTTTTTTAGGAAAATAAAGCCTTCATCCAAATATCCAAATAGGTCAAGTGTCTCAGACAAAACAGAGGGCTCCATTAAAAAGCATTATTGCAGACAAGACGGAAGACACACCAATAGCCGCAAAAGTGGACTTAATAAAGGACTCAAGACTAATGGAGATGGGTGTTTCCCCTAAAAATGATAAGAAATTTAAAGAAACAGGATCTCGCAAGCATAAACAGAAGACAATAAAAAGTGGATCTGAGGATATAAAGACATAGACTACAAATGTCAGAAGGAATTGTAACAAAGTGATGGAAAAGCCAATCAGTAATCAACATAAGGAATCAAATGAAACATTATCCAAAAAAAATAAAGATAGTCAATTAAGTGAGATCCCTGACTCTATAGATTATCCAGAAGAGACCCCATTAGATCAAATAGAAGAGCTAGAAAAAAGCATGTTATTCAACTCATGCAAGGATGGCAGTATACAAGAACTTCAAAAGAATGAAAACTCACTGAAACCTATCCAAGTTAGGTTAGAGGATAGCATGCTAGAGAAGTCTAAGGTAACTAGCAAGTTTTGGCAAACCCCAACAGCTACCTGTAGTTCCCCTTTTACTCCTAACAACAGTTTTCAGAATCAAGCTAAAGGCAGTGACAAAGTAGCTATGTTAACAGTCATTGAGTTTCAAGAATTCTTGAACAAGGAAAACTTCTCAGACACATCATACACTGTATTTGACATGTCAGAGGTAGAAGAGGATAAGATTAATCAGCTTACTAATGAATTAGTCCAAGCTTTCTGTCTTGAAGAGTGTGAGAATACCTCAACATCTTAGAAGGAAGATCTTATCCAGAGAGTTATCCATTTAGGGGGGGGAGAACTACACCAGTGAAGATCTTAGAAGAGACATATTTAACATTCAGATGGACAAGTTGGCAACAGAGTTCACCAGTCAATCGGATTTAGCTAAACAAATACTATCAAAAATTGAGCCAAAGGAATATGACCAACCCAATATAGATACAAAGAACATAGTACAGCAAGCGGAAGTAAACTTGGATCAGCTAGGTATCTACATGTCCCAAGAAGGACCTAAATCACCAAATTGTGGTAGAGTAAAGGGTAAAAGAGGTAGGAAATCTCTAAAGATACTTTGAGAAGCAAAGGGTCTAAGCAAGGAACAACAAAAGATTGACCAGATTTTCCATAATGGGAAGGGGAAGTACCTTCCCAATCAGGTATGAAGATCACTACTTGGAATGCTAGGGGTCTCAATGACCCTAGCAAAAAAAGGTTATTAAAAAATAACCTAAAATTCTTTAACTCTGATATTGTTCTCATTCAAGAATCTAAACTAAACTCTGTAGAAATAGATAAGTTAAGTAGGATGCTCAAAATTTGGCGATCCATGTTTTAGGAATCCTTAGGGGCATCAGGGGGTTTAGGAATCCTTTGGGACCCAAGGAAGGTTAGTCTTAATATCCTTAATAATTCTAAGAATTGGATTAGCGGTAAGGTCCAAAGCTTAAAATCAAATCTTAAATTCATTATCATCAATGTGTATGGTCCGGTTAGTAATTCTGATAAAATGTTAGTATGGGAAGAAATTGGTCATTTCTTGAATAGTCTAAATAAGGAATTTGTTCTATTAGGAGGAGACTTCAATACCATCCTAGAACTAAATGAAAGGAATGGTAGTATTCAAATACTATCACAAGCATCTAAAATATTTAAAGAATGGTGTGCCAACCATAATCTTATTGACACTCCTACCAATAATGGCATTTATACATGGAACAATAGAATAAAGGACTTTGCTTACATCGCAGAGAAACTCGATAGATTTATGATACAAGGGGAATTAGATCCCTACAACCTTAACTTCCAATATTCTATTTTACCCATCGCGGGATTAGATCATTTTCCAATTAGATTTGAATTCTTAGAGCCCCTTAAACCAGTCAGAAACCCATTCAAATGTGAGAAAATGTGGTTCCTAGACCCTAAATTTCTTAGTAATATTAAAGCTTGGTGGGACTTAGAGAGCTTTGCAGGGTCTAAAATGTTTGTCTTCGTCAACAAATTAAAAATACTTAAGGAACATATCCTTAGATGGAATAAAGACCAGTTTAACAATATTTTCAGCGAGAAATTGGATATAGAAAATCATCTTAAAGAACTTCATTAGGAAGTGATTAAGAAAGGTATGGACAATAAGAGTTATCTCCTCAAAAAAGAACTGTTAGCCAAACAAGAAAATATTCTAACCAAAGAAGAGATTTTTTGGACGCAAAAATCGAGAGAAAGATGGCTAGCAGAAGGTGACCGTAATACAAAATTCTTTCATAACTCAACCATCTACAATAGAGCAAAGAGCAGAATCACAAGTGTAAAAAATCAACAAAATATTACAACAAAAAAACTAGGAGAAATTGTAGACATCTTTGTTAATTATTTCAAAAATGTACTAAATAACCATAATGGTTCAAATTAACTACTCAAACTAGTCTTCTGAAAGTAATTCTGAAAGTTGTTGATCAGCAGGATAATATAAATCTGATTAAACCCATCACCTTAGATGAAGTCAAGAATGTGGTTTTCAACATGAATCTAGATAAATCCCTAGGACCAGATGGATTCTAGGCATTCTTTTTCCAAAAATGTTGGGATATCATAGGTGTTGACCTCTGGAAAGCAATCGAAGCATCCAGAAATGGAGGCTCTCTTCTTGCTAAAATTAATTTCTATTTCATTACATTGATTCCTAAGAAGTTTGATCCAGAATCCCCTGGAGATTATAGACCAATAGCCTTATGCAACACTATCTATAAAATATTTTCCAAGATTATAGCAAACAGACTCAAAAAGATCCTCCCAAAGATTATTTCAGAGGAACAAACAGGGTTCATGCAAGGTAGATCCATTCTAGATGGTATCATCACCATTCAAGAAATGATTCATTTGGCAAGAATCAACAAGGAAGCCTGTATGATCATGAAACTAGACATTCAGAAAGCATATGATATGGTGGACTGGAGATTCCTATGTAAAACGTTAGAAGCATTTGGGTTCTCACATCACTGGATCAATCTAATCTTCAAATTTATTTCTACCCCTAAAATTTTGGTTCTCATTATCGCCCTCATTGTTCATTATCATGGCGAAAGCCTTTGGAAGAGTTGTTCAGGATGCATATAATAGACAACAGATCTCAGGTATCACAGTCTCCAAAGATTTACCTAATATAACTCACCAACAGTTTGCTGATGACACTATCCTTTCCGAGAAAAGCATGATTACAGAAGCTCGATCTCTTAAAAGCATTATTAACCTATATATGAAAGCTTTGAGACAGAAGGTCAATGATCATAAATCCAAAATTTTCTTTTTAAACACTAAGATAGAAATTGAGGAGAAAATTTTTAGGATCATGGGTTATAAGAAAGGAACCTTTCCCTACAAATATCTTGGCATAGCCTTAGAAAAAGGAACTAAATCAGGTAAGGTTTGGGGTGATAACCTAAAGAAATTAGATTCCAAGTTAGGCTCATGAAAGGATAGATGGTTAACTAAGGCAGGAAAATGCACCAAGATTAGTGCAATACTATCAGCCATTCCTACTTATCCACTATCTTGCCTTCCTCTTTCTAAGCAGAACCTCAAGAAATTTGAGTCCAAGATGAGGAACTTCCTATGGAATGATAGGGATGGAGATAGTAAGTGGGCTCTAATCAAGTGGGAGCATATTTGCAAACCCAAAGAGTGTGGGGGTTTAGGGGTAGAAAACCTTTAATGGAAAAATGAAGCTCTAGGAGCGAAACTTATTTGGCACCTATACAATGAATATAATTGAAAATGGGCTAAGATAATCTATAATAAATATCTCATCCCAGAGGATCCACTATCAATTTTTAGAATGATTTCTCCTACCAAAGGATCAGAATGTTGGAACTTCATGCTAAGATGTCGTAGTCTAGTTAGTAAATTTCTTACCTGGGATGTAGGTTCAGGTGATGAAGCCCTCTTTTGGGAGGACTCATGGGATGGTAAACCACCCGTCTCTCACAAAATTAATATTCTAACACTCATAGATAATTTAAATTCCCTTTGGGGCAATAAAGTTAAAGATTACAAGATCTTGTCAATATCAAAAGGCTCACCCAAATGGTCTTGGAAATCTATCAAAGGATTAGGTCTAAAAGAGGAAATTACGAAAAGCTTTGATAAGCTAATGAAAGATAGAAAAATCAAACAAACAAGCAAAGAGGATACCCTAATTTGGGCTGCCTCCAATGATGGGCAATACAATTTCAGTAATGGTTATAGGGTCATTGTCAAAACTCATCAAACAGAGTTTGTAGATATCCCATCACAACTATGTTGGGACTCCTCTTGTCTCCCAAAAGCCAGATTCTTCCTTTGGCTTGCTATTCAAAAAAGGGTTTTAACTATGGACAGACTTTACATTCTTGGCTTCTAGGGCCCCTATAGGTGTACCCTTTGCCATTGTAATAGTAAAGATGCTGATCATCTCTTGTTTAATTGTACTTACACCCAAATTTTCTAGGAGTGGATTAGGTGGAGGCTGGACTGGTCTACATCTTTTCCAAATTCTTTGATTGATTTTCTCTTTGGTTGGCCTACGAATTTAGTTAAGGGAATCTATAGTAAGCTTTGGAACATATCCCATTCCATCATTATCTAGGAAATCTGGAAGTAATGGAATTGACATATTTTCCAAAACTTGGAACTCAAACTGGCAGAGCTTATTGTCAAAATTGAAGCTAGTATTGTAGAATTAGTCAACTCCTACTTAAGTAAATCAAGGCTAGAGGAAGGTTCCTTTTCAAATTGGGATGGCATTATCAAGAAGAGATGATCTAATCTAAACAACCCCTCCTTAACATACATGAAGAAAAGGATAGAGGCCAGCAAAATCTGCAAATGGGTTCCGCCACCGATTGGATGGGTCAAACTAAATTTCGATGGAGTTGCGCGAGGCAACCCAGGTATAGCGGGTATTGGATGTATAATAACCAATGAGGCAGGATATTGGATAGCTAAAAAAGTGATGCCTATCCAACCTACCTCAAATAATATAGCAGAACTGGAGGCTCTCCATCAAGGGATTTAGTTATGCCTAGAGCTTAAGTTAACCAAAGTTATTATTGAAGGTGACTCCCCAATCATCCTCAATGCTATTAGGAAATGATCCACCCCTAACTGGGTCCTAAATTCTCACTTAGAAGAAAATTTCCCTTCATTGGATAAATTTGAAGAGTATAGGATCTGTCACATATTCAGGGAAGGGAATAGTAGGGCAGATCAGCTAGCTCACCTAGGTGCAGATGAAGTCAATTCCTTATTGGTTAATAAGGAGTACTGTATTCCACACTAATAATGGTCTAAGTGAAGCATATATCTTAAGTCTGGTTAGTTAAATTATGCTATCCAGTAGCATAAAGTTCTCTTATATTTAGTGACCCCACTAAAGAAGATATTTAGTCATCTTCGCCTAATAATTTTAAAATAATGGTAGACCGATCTTTGGTAGCTCGAGTGTGTGAAGTATGTAGTCTTTATGATTAAGGTAACTTTTACACCAATATTGCATAAATCATGGTGTAGACAGATTTAGATTTCGTATAATGATTACCCTCTTGTGATATCCCGCACATCTGGTACTTCGCATGGGTAAGCTTCAGCCTTTCGATAAAGGTATTCATGAGATGGTATATCTCATTCTTGCAACTAGAATTTTCCCTTCATTATGTATAGAAGTATGTATCTGAGCTACCCATCCTCAATTTCCCAATTTAAGAATGGAATCCAACATTTTCCTGTTTCATGCCTCTGAGAATCGAACTATGGCCTTTTGTGGGTCGATAAAACCAGAAAGGTGGATCCACATTTTATACCCGATGGATGACATGATGCACTTTGCTATTTGCAGAGCACTAGGAGAGGAGGTGTTCAATTATCAGTATACCTGGAGGACCAACAGTGATATTATTGAGTCCTTTATCAGATGTTTAGTAAGAGCTAAAGTAGAAGTGAATGACATTGTCCGGCTCTGTCATGATCTTTTTGTTCTGACATGGAGAAAGGGGCTAGAAGAAGCAGTGTTCAGCATTGATAATAAATTCAAGATTCCCCTCCCTAAAAGATATATGAGTCTCCCTGTAGGGCATTCAAATTTAGTAACCGCTCCTCAACGACAGTCTCTATTCATTCGAGAAAACCTAGCTTTTTACAAAGAATGGCCAAAAATGGAGGCCAGCCTGCATTTTCTCCTTCGATGGCAAAGAATTATTATATAAGAAAATAAAGATTGGCTCCTCAACTATCTTCACCACTTCAATGCCTACATCAAGCTGGGGGTGTCTTTCGACAATCTGGACGATTTAGAATTTAGTACCCCAAATATAGAGAAATCAAGCAGAGTGAAACACGACTACACATTTCCATTGAACTTTTGAGTGGAGCATACAAACAACATGGCGAACGTGATTATGGTGTTTTGGAAGGAAGAAAGGGGACTGGCTAGTTAGATGCTAGCCATTCTAGATAAGATATAGTACTAGAAGAATTCTAATATATATACTGGTGGTGATTTTGTTACTATGCTATTATAGCTAAAATGACTATCCCTCAGACCGAAGCACAAATATATGGTCTATAAATTGGTATATTATAGCATGAATGGTTTGGTCTATAAATTGGTGATAAACTCTATTGTAAATTGGTGTGTTAATATATAATCAATATTAAAGATATTTGTACTGAGTTTTAGTATATTTTGAAAACTTGAAATTTTAAGACCCTATCTATAATTGAGATGGTATCTTATTTAATTCGGATTAGGTTTTTATTTCATGTTAACCTATTTTGGCCGATCTTAATTTGCTCTGGTTTATTACTTTATTAACATACTTAGCATCTGCATATGAGATATTTCTAAGGACAG